>CM051236.1:479002738-480202738 GCA_027917425.1 Gastrophryne carolinensis
AGTTGGCAGGAGTTGACAGTAAGCAGCAGCAGGAGCCCAAATATACACTGGAGTTGGCCTCAGGAGCCCAAAAATTGGATGAATCACACCCTGGAGTTGGCAGAAGTTGGCAGCAGCAGCAGCAGGAGCCCAAATATACACTGGAGTTGGCCTCAGGAGCCCAAAATTGGATGAATCACACCCTGGAGTTGGCAGGAGTTGACAGTAGCAGCAGCAGGAGCCCAAATATACACTGGAGTTGGCCTCAGGAGCCCAAAAATTGGATGAATCACACCCTGGAGTTGGCAGAAGTTGGCAGCAGCAGCAGCAGGAGCCCAAATATACACTGGAGTTGGCCTCAGGAGCCCAAAAATTGGATGAATCACACCCTGGAGTTGGCAGAAGTTGGCAGCAGCAGCAGCAGGAGCCCAAATATACACTGGAGTTGGCCTCAGGAGCCCAAAAATTGGATGAATCACACCCTGGAGTTGGCAGAAGTTGGCAGCAGCAGCAGCAGGAGCCCAAATATACACTGGAGTTGGCCTCAGGAGCCCAAAAATTGGATGAATCACACCCTGGAGTTGGCAGAAGTTGGCAGCAGCAGCAGCAGGAGCCCAAATATACACTGGAGTTGGCCTCAGGAGCCCAAAAATTGGATGAATCACACCCTGGAGTTGGCAGAAGTTGGACAGCAGCAGCAGCAGGAGCCCAAATATACACTGGAGTTGGCCTCAGGAGCCCAAAAATTGGATGAATCACACCCTGGAGTTGGCAGAAGTTGGCAGCAGCAGCAGCAGGAGCCCAAATATACACTGGAGTTGGCCTCAGGAGCCCAAAAATTGGATGAATCACACCCTGGAGTTGGCAGAAGTTGGCAGCAGCAGCAGCAGGAGCCCAAATATACACTGGAGTTGGCCTCAGGAGCCCAAAAATTGGATGAATCACACCCTGGAGTTGGCAGAGTTGACAGTAGCAGCAGCAGGAGCCCAAATATACACTGGAGTTGGCCTCAGGAGCCCAAAAATTGGATGAATCACACCCTGGAGTTGGCAGAAGTTGGCAGCAGCAGGAGCCCAAATATACACTGGAGTTGGCCTCAGGAGCCCAAAAATTGGATGAATCACACCCTGGAGTTGGCAGGAGTTGACAGTAGCAGCAGCAGGAGCCCAAATATACACTGGAGTTGGCCTCAGGAGCCCAAAAATTGGATGAATCACACCCTGGAGTGGCAGAAGTTGGCAGCAGCAGCAGCAGGAGCCCAAATATACACTGGAGTTGGCCTCAGGAGCCCAAAAATTGGATGAATCACACCCTGGAGTTGGCAGGAGTTGGCAGCAGCAGCAGCAGGAGCCCAAAAAATGGCCTAAAGACATAAATATGTTTTGCACCATTTGGAAAGTGTAAAACGTGGCACCATGCTGAATCTAGTCGCATGCATCAGGCATTGGTGGGTGGAAATCCTGGCTGATCCATCCCTGATTCATTTTGACAAAGGTGAGTCTCTCCACATTTTTAGTTGACAGACGAGTTCTCCTCGCCGTAACTATGGCCCCCGCCGCACTAAACACCCGCTCAGATGGCACGCTACTTGCCGGGCAGGACAGCTTTTCCAGGGCAAACTCTGCTAGTTGCGGCCACAAATCAAGTTTGGCTGCCCAGAAGTCCAGCGGATCCTCAAGGTGTGTTGGCATGGTCATGTCAAAGTATGACATGACCTGTTGGTTCAGGTCCTGCTCCAGGTCTTCCTGCTGCTCATGAGTAGCCTCACTATGCGGGTGTAGAAAGCTACTCATTAGCGACTGAAGACTGAGGCTGCTGCTGCTGATGGAGCTTCTGCTGCTGCTGCTGCCAACCCCCCCAGCGGCCATGGCAGTGGAAGGTGAGCGCAGAGGTCCCCTCGAGTCAGACCTGCGAGAGTATGGACCATGGCGCAGATAGGCATCGGCCAACTGCCTACGTAGAATGTCTTTGTAGTAGTTGAGTTTGTCCTCCCTCTCGGTGGGTTTAAAAAATGCCCCCATTTTGTGCCGGAAGCGAGGGTCCAATAAGGTGGACAGCCAGAAGTCATCCCGCCGACAGATGGAAACAATTCTGGGGTCACTACGCAAGCATGTGAGCATGCTTCGTGCCATTTGCGCAAGTGACTCGGATGGACTACCTGTCTCCATCTCCACTGCATACTGCCACGGTGTGCCCGGGTCCTCTGTCTCTCCTTCCTCAAAAACCTCTAGCTCCTCTGGCTGCTCCTGCTCCTCCTCTCCTGTCCGCTGACTAGATAAACCAGCCATTTCGCCAAGCCTAAACTGTGTTTCGCTGGGCAACTCCTCCTCCTCCTCTTCCTCCTCCTCCTCCTCCAGTTCAGCTCCAACGGGGTTCATGTGGCCGTAAGATGTAAACGCCATGTCTCCAGTGCCCTGACCAGCCATGGTTTCCAACATGTGCTGTAGTACATGAAGCAGTGGAATCACGTCGTTCATCCCGTAATCCTGCCGACTGACAAATAAAGTGGCTTCCTCAAAGGGCCTGAGCAAACGGCAGGTGTCACGTATGAGCTGCCACTGGTTGACATTGAAGTTACACAGGGGAGTCCCCCTATCTGCTTGGATCATCAGGAAATCCGTGATGGCTTTTCTCTGTTCATATAATCGGTCCAACATGTGAAGGGTGGAATTCCAACGGGTGGAAACATCGCAAATCAGACTATGTTGGGGGATACCATTCTGACGCTGTAGCTCAAGAAGGGTGTGTTTGGCGGTGTAGGAGTGGCTGAAGTGCATGCAAAGTTTCCGTGAAGTTGTTAGGATGTCCTGCAGATGGGGGGAACACTTCAGAAACCGCTTGACAACCAGATTGAAGACGTGAGCCATGCAGGGGGCATGGGTCAGGCTTCCTTGGCGCAGCGCAGACAAAATGTTCTTCCCATTGTCGGTAACCATGATTCCCATTTTAAGTTTTCTCGGAGTAAGCCATGTTTGGATTTCCTGATGAATACATTTAAGCAGTTCCTCCCCTGTGTGACTCCGTTCGCCAAGACAAACCATGTGAAGCACTGCGTGACACCTCCGTGCCCTGCACACATGGTAGACTGGAGGGGCACTGAGACTTGAGCCTACAGTGGAGGGTGAGGAGATGGCGGAGGATGAGGAGGCCGAGTCGCACGGTGTCACAGGCCCAATGGGCAGAGAGCGCGGAGGCCGAAGCGGCGTGACCTGTCCAAGTTGCTGCTGCAAAGGGACCACATTCACCCAGTGGGCCGTAAACGACATGTACTGCCCCTGACCGTAGTTACAGCTCCAGATGTCGGCGCTGCCATGTATTTTGCTACACACCGACAGGCTCAAGGACTGGCCCACCTTCTGTTCAACAAAAGTGTGCAGCGCTGGTACTGCCTTCTTGGCAAAGAAATGACGGCTTGGGACTCTCCACCTCGGCTCGGCACAAGCCATCAGTTCTCTGAAAGGTGCAGATTCCACCACCTGAAAAGGGAGCGACTGCAGCACCAGCAACTTGGACAGGAGCACATTCAGCTTCTGCGCCGTAGGATGAGTGGGCGCATACTGCTGTCTCTTGGACATGGCTTCGCTGATGGATTGCTGGCGGGATGCATGACTTGGAGGAGGAGGAGCAGGAGCGACAGAGGATGGGTATGACGCACAGCTGCCTTCGGCTGAGGTGCTGGAGCCTTGGCTGGCAGAAATTGGGAGCTCACTTGGTGAGGAAGCAGACTGGACCACCCCTTGGGAGCCTCGGTTCTCCCAGGTCGTTTTATGGTGACGCATCATATGTTGACGCAGGGCCGTGGTGCCAACATTTGGACCCTGGCCACGCTTCACCTTTTGCCTACATATCTTGCATGTGGCCATGTTACCCTCCTGCGGATGCCTCAGGAAAAACTGCCACACTGCCGAGTAGCTACTTTTCCCACCCCCTGGCCTCACTGATTCACTGCTGCTGTTGCCAACTCCAGGAACCCCTGCTCCACTACCTCCCGATAAGGTAGACTGCCGCACAGCAGGTGCTCTACCCCGGCCCCGGCCCCGGCCGGCTCCAGCCTTTGGAATTGTGCCCCCATGCTGACTGCTACCACCTTGCTGCCTCAGCTGCTGACTCCGGGGCAACCTGCACCCCTCTTCTCCTGATGATGACGATGAAGCCCCTTCATCACCCGGCTCCCAAGTGCGATCGGCTTCATCGTCGTCATCATCATCATCACCGAGTTGTGGCTGTACGTCACTGATGTTCGTGGATTCGTCAACAGTGTCTGGCGCAGGAGCTGGAACGCTCGCAGCACCCACGACACTGTCCACATCACTATTTGTCTGCCTAGCTAAAGAAGCCACCTCCATTTCTTGGCTGGGCAGTAGCTGCTGACTGTCCTCTATCTGATGGTCCTCCTCACTAAAGAGTGGAGCTGAACCCAAAGCATAGGATACGTCGCTGGGGGAGGGAACGGCGTAGGCCAGAGGCAATGGGAGGACAGGGACTGCTCTCGGGGCATGCCAACTCAGGGTTGTGTCAGAGGAACCTACCGACCCTAGACTGGGGGTCTCAGACGTAAGTTGTGATGATGTTGTTGATGAGCGCGTCAACCAATCTACCACGGCAGATGCGTTACTGGTGGAGACCCGACCGCTAGCAGATACTGGCAGATTAGGTCTCTCAGCGTGACTCCTGCTGCTACTGGCCCCCAGTCTGATGCGAGCTCTGCCTGCGGAATCTTGGCCTCTGCCACTCCTCTTTTCACTTCCAGGCACTTGTCTGCCCGACATAGTCTAACTGGCGTGGTAGTAGGTGATATTTAAAAAAACCCCGGGCAGCGGTGGGTCTATATGAAACAGAATATAATACACACCAAAAGTGAGCAGTAACACTCAGCCTCCAACAGGCCTGCTTAGTGTAAATAAGAGAGCTGCTTAGTGTAAATAAAGAGGGGTATGCTATGTTACAGAATGGGATGCCTCAACAGAAGTGCACCTGGCAGGCAGCAGTAAGCCTATGCCCAGCAAAAGTGTCTTATAATATAAATATAATAAGAGCAAATGCTTATATGGTCTTAAACAGAGGCTGCTTTAGTCACAGAATGGGATGCCCTGGGCAGGAATGGACCTGGCAGGGTCCAGTAGTGCTTTGGCCAGCAAAAGTGTCTTTATCAGGCTAATTTCAAATATGATAAGAGCAAATGCTTATATGGTCTTAAACAGAGGCTGCTGTAGTCACAGAATGGGATGCCCCGGGCAGGAATCGACCTGGCAGGGTCCAGTAGTGCTTTGGCCAGCAAAAGTGTCTTTATCAGGCCTAATTTCAAATATGATAAGAGCAAATGCTTATATGGTCTTAAACAGAGGCTGCTTTAGTCACAGAATGGGATGCCCTGGGCAGGAATGGACCTGGCAGGGTCCAGTAGTGCTTTGGCCAGCAAAAGTGTCTTTATCAGGCTAATTTCAAATATGATAAGAGCAAATGCTTATATGGTCTTAAACAGAGGCTGCTTTAGTCACAGAATGGGATGCCCTGGGCAGGAATGGACCTGGCAGGGTCCAGTAGTGCTTTGGCCAGCAAAAGTGTCTTTATCAGGCCTAATTTCAAATATGATAAGAGCAAATGCTTATATGGTCTTAAACAGAGGCTGCTTTAGTCACAGAATGGGATGCCCTGGGCAGGAATGGACCTGGCAGGGTCCAGTAGTGCTTTGGCCAGCAAAAGTGTCTTTATCAGGCTAATTTCAAATATGATAAGAGCAAATGCTTATATGGTCTTAAACAGAGGCTGCTGTAGTCACAGAATGGGATGCCCCGGGCAGGAATGGACCTGGCAGGGTCCAGTAGTGCTTTGGCCAGCAAAAGTGTCTTTATCAGGCCTAATTTCAAATATGATAAGAGCAAATGCTTATATGGTCTTAAACAGAGGCTGCTGTAGTCACAGAATGGGATGCCCTGGGCAGGAATGGACCTGGCAGGGTCCAGTAGTGCTTTGGCCAGCAAAAGTGTCTTTATCAGGCCTAATTTCAAATATGATAAGAGCAAATGCTTATATGGTCTTAAACAGAGGCTGCTTTAGTCACAGAATGGGATGCCCTGGGCAGGAATGGACCTGGCAGGGTCCAGTAGTGCTTTGGCCAGCAAAAGTGTCTTTATCAGGCTAATTTCAAATATGATAAGAGCAAATGCTTATATGGTCTTAAACAGAGGCTGCTGTAGTCACAGAATGGGATGCCCCAACAGGAATCGACCTGGCAGGGTCCAGTAGTGCTTTGGCCAGCAAAAGTGTCTTTATCAGGCCTAATTTCAAATATGATAAGAGCAAATGCTTATATGGTCTTAAACAGAGGCTGCTTTAGTCACAGAATGGGATGCCCCAACAGGAATCGACCTGGCAGGGTCCAGTAGTGCTTTGGCCAGCAAAAGTGTCTTTATCAGGCCTAATTTCAAATATGATAAGAGCAAATTCTTATATGGTCTTAAACAGAGGCTGCTGTAGTCACAGAATGGGATGCCCTGGGCAGGAATGGACCTGGCAGGGTCCAGTAGTGCTTTGGCCAGCAAAAGTGTCTTTATCAGGCCTAATTTCAAATATGATAAGAGCAAATGCTTATATGGTCTTAAACAGAGGCTGCTGTAGTCACAGAATGGGATGCCCCGGGCAGGAATGGACCTGGCAGGGTCCAGTAGTGCTTTGGCCAGCAAAAGTGTCTTTATCAGGCCTAATTTCAAATATGATAAGAGCAAATGCTTATATGGTCTTAAACAGAGGCTGCTGTAGTCACAGAATGGGATGCCCTGGGCAGGAATGGACCTGGCAGGGTCCAGTAGTGCTTTGGCCAGCAAAAGTGTCTTTATCAGGCCTAATTTCAAATATGATAAGAGCAAATGCTTATATGGTCTTAAACAGAGGCTGCTTTAGTCACAGAATGGGATGCCCTGGGCAGGAATGGACCTGGCAGGGTCCAGTAGTGCTTTGGCCAGCAAAAGTGTCTTTATCAGGCTAATTTCAAATATGATAAGAGCAAATGCTTATATGGTCTTAAACAGAGGCTGCTGTAGTCACAGAATGGGATGCCCCGGGCAGGAATCGACCTGGCAGGGTCCAGTAGTGCTTTGGCCAGCAAAAGTGTCTTTATCAGGCCTAATTTCAAATATGATAAGAGCAAATGCTTATATGGTCTTAAACAGAGGCTGCTGTAGTCACAGAATGGGATGCCCCGGGCAGGAATGGACCTGGCAGGGTCCAGTAGTGCTTTGGCCAGCAAAAGTGTCTTTATCAGGCCTAATTTCAAATATGATAAGAGCAAATGCTTATATGGTCTTAAACAGAGGCTGCTGTAGTCACAGAATGGGATGCCCTGGGCAGGAATGGACCTGGCAGGGTCCAGTAGTGCTTTGGCCAGCAAAAGTGTCTTTATCAGGCTAATTTCAAATATGATAAGAGCAAATGCTTATATGGTCTTAAACAGAGGCTGCTGTAGTCACAGAATGGGATGCCCCAACAGGAATCGACCTGGCAGGGTCCAGTAGTGCTTTGGCCAGCAAAAGTGTCTTTATCAGGCCTAATTTCAAATATGATAAGAGCAAATGCTTATATGGTCTTAAACAGAGGCTGCTTTAGTCACAGAATGGGATGCCCTGGGCAGGAATGGACCTGGCAGGGTCCAGTAGTGCTTTGGCCAGCAAAAGTGTCTTTATCAGGCCTAATTTCAAATATGATAAGAGCAAATGCTTATATGGTCTTAAACAGAGGCTGCTGTAGTCACAGAATGGGATGCCCTGGGCAGGAATGGACCTGGCAGGGTCCAGTAGTGCTTTGGCCAGCAAAAGTGTCTTTATCAGGCCTAATTTCAAATATGATAAGAGCAAATGCTTATATGGTCTTAAACAGAGGCTGCTTTAGTCACAGAATGGGATGCCCTGGGCAGGAATGGACCTGGCTGGGTCCAGTAGTGCTTTGGCCAGGAAAAGTGTCTTTATCAGGCTAATTTCAAATATGATAAGAGCAAATGCTTATATGGTCTTAAACAGAGGCTGCTGTAGTCACAGAATGGGATGCCCCGGGCAGGAATGGACCTGGCAGGGTCCAGTAGTGCTTTGGCCAGCAAAAGTGTCTTTATCAGGCCTAATTTCAAATATGATAAGAGCAAATGCTTATATGGTCTTAAACAGAGGCTGCTTTAGTCACAGAATGGGATGCCCTGGGCAGGAATGGACCTGGCAGGGTCCAGTAGTGCTTTGGCCAGCAAAAGTGTCTTTATCAGGCTAATTTCAAATATGATAAGAGCAAATGCTTATATGGTCTTAAACAGAGGCTGCTGTAGTCACAGAATGGGATGCCCTGGGCAGGAATGGACCTGGCAGGGTCCAGTAGTGCTTTGGCCAGCAAAAGTGTCTTTATCAGGCCTAATTTCAAATATGATAAGAGCAAATGCTTATATGGTCTTAAACAGAGGCTGCTTTAGTCACAGAATGGGATGCCTCACAGCAGACTTAAGATCAGTTCAGTATATATGCACAGTTAGTTACTATAAGCAGCCTGAAAACGCTAACAAAGGCTGGATGAAAAAAAAAAAATCTCCCTGTCAGCCAGCTCCGTTTTTCCTACCTTTCCCTGGCTTTCTGTCTGTCTTCTGTCTGTCTCCTGCCTGTCTCCTGCCTGTCCCTGTCTGTCCCTGTCTCCAGCCTGTCTAACTGCCTCAGCTACACAGCGTTCTGTCTGTCTGTCACGAATGCAATAGAGAAATGAGGAAAAGCAAGATGGCCGCCGTTAAATACCGCTGTGTGACGTCACCGGGCTTGCTGGCTGCTGATAGGCTGCATGTGACTGCCCCAGCTTGCACTGGCGCGGGATACATGTCCAGACATGTCCCGTCCGCCATCTTAGAATGCCTGTAAATGTAAATGAATGGATGTTAAAGGAAAACTTCGAGTGATCGAATCGCGGGGAAATTCGGATTCGATCCGAATCGAATTTTTCCTGAAATTCGGATCGAATCCGGGTTCGTCCGGATCGATTCGCTCATCCCTAACTATAACCTGAGGCGTTTTTTGCTTTGTCATGACGCCTGCCGGGTCATGTGATCTCCGTTTTCGCGCTCTTCGGGGGGGGCGGGACCTTGGGATGATGAATATCGCGGCGTCTCCCTGCGGCCGCCCCTTGAGGTACCTCTGCCGGTGCCCTTTTGGACTAGCTGCGTGTCTATAGTAACATAGTAACATAGTATGTAAGGCTGAATAAAGACTTTAGTCCATCCAGTTCAGGCTGTTTAACTCCTTCCAGTGGTCTAGTAGCCATAGCCGGAAATGTTATTACATGCCAGGAAGGCATCAAGGCCACTTTTGAACATTTTTAATGTATCCCTCATTACTACCTCCTCTGGCAGCGAGTTCCATAGTCTCACTGCTCTTACAGAGAAGAATCCCCTCCTATGTCGGTGGAGAAAGCACCTTTCCTCTAACCTTAGAGGATGCCCCCGGGTTATGGTTACACTCCGGGGTATAAATAGATTGTGGGACAGATCCTTGTATTGACCCCGAATATATTTATACATAGTTATTAGATCACCCCTCAATCATCTTTTTTCTAGACTAAATAAGCCTAACTTGGACAATCTTTCAGGGTACTCTAGCCCCCGCACTCCTTTTATTAACTTTGTTGCCCTTCTTTGAACGCGCTCCAGTTCTGATATGTCCTTTTTAAGCACAGGTGCCCAGAACTGTACACAGTATTCCATATGGGGTCTGACCAGTGACTTGTACAGGGGTAAAATGATGTTCTGGTCATGAGCACCTATGCCCCTTCTGATGCACCCCATGATCCTATTTGCCTTGGCAGCTGCTGCCTGGCATTGATTACTACAGTTGAGCTTATTGTCAACTAAAACCCCTAGGTCCTTTTCCATTGTTGTTTTACCAAGTGTTTCTTTATTTAGTGTGTAATCATGACACAGATTTCTCCTTCCCATGTGCATAACCTTACATTTATCTGTGTTAAACTTCATTTGCCATTTAACTGCCCATGCTTCCAATTTATCT
Source organism: Gastrophryne carolinensis (assembly GCA_027917425.1). NCBI lineage: Eukaryota > Metazoa > Chordata > Amphibia > Anura > Microhylidae > Gastrophryne > Gastrophryne carolinensis. The sequence goes on from CM051236.1 coordinate 479,012,737, forward strand.
AAATCTGTTTGTAGCTGCCTGTTGTCCTCCTTTGTTTTAATTACTTTACTCAGCTTAGTATCATCTGCAAAGATTGAGACTTTACTGTTTAATCCATACCCAATGTCATTTATATATATATTGAAGAGAATTGGTCCCAGAACTGACCCCTGTGGTACTCCACTAGTAACAGTGACCCAATCTGAGTGTGTACCATTGATAACCACCCTCTGCGTCCGATCATTAAGCCAATTTCCCACCCATCTGCACACGTTTTCCCCCAGTCCAAGCATTCTCATCTTTTGTACCAGCCTTTTATGTGGCACAGTATCAAATGCTTTAGAAAAGTCAAGATATATGATATCCAATGACTCCCCCTGATCCAATCTTGAACTTACCTCCTCATAAAAGCTGATCAGGTTTGTCTGGCAGGAGCGATTCCTCATAAATCCATGCTGATATGGAGTAATAAGGTCATTTTCCCCAAGGTGCTCCAGGATAGTATCACTTAAGAAACCTTCAAACAGCTTGCCCACCACAGATGTTAAGCTTACCGGTCTGTAGTTCCCAGGTTCCCCCCTAGATCCCTTTTTGAATATTGGCACCACATTTGCCAAGCGCCAATCCATCGGAACAAACCCTGTAGTTATGGAATCCACAAATATTAAAAATAACGGCTTGTCTATTACTGTACATAACTCCCTTAAAACACGAGGATGTATGTCATCTGGTCCCGGTGATTTATCGATTTTCATCTGCTTGAGACGGTGCCGGACTTCTTCCTTGGTTAGACCAGTGACATTTAATGGAGGGTTTCGGTTATTCCCCTGCATTTCACTCGGCATGTCACATTCTTTTGTGAATATAGAAGCAAAGAAGTTGTTAAGCAAATTAGCTTTCTCCTCATTTCCCTCTATAGGGGTCCCCTCCTTGCTTTTCAGGGGGCCCACACCCTCAGGTTTGTACCTTTTACGGTTTATGTAGCTAAAGAATAATTTGGGGTTAGTTTTACTCTCTTTCGCGACCAGTCTTTCTGTCTCCAGCTTAGCTGGATTTCTCCCTTCCTGGCTGCAGCGCTGCTTCCTCCGGTGTGTCGCTTCATCCTGCAGTCGGTGTCTTGGTGACCCTGCGGTGTCTTTGGTCTGTGAGTCCCCCTTGGGGTTTTTTTTATTGCTCTTGGGGGTATGTGCTGTGGGATGCTCATGTGTCTTTTTCACTTATGTCTTTCAGGCGGGACACCATTGGGTTGTGGTTTCTCCTGGCTCTACTCCTTCCTCCCTCTCATCCCCCCCTTTCATCGATTTCTGGGGGCATCCCGTGGGAGGGCATCCCGGGTAGCTTCTGTATTAGCCTTTACCCACCGCTGGCCTATTGTGCCTGTGTTAATCACCATATGGAGGCTTCTGGGGATAGCGTGCTTGGGGGTCCTTCGGGACAAGCTCGGCTGTGTTCCATGTGTGGGGTATCCCCTGTGAGTAACAGTGTCACGGTGTGCGTGCCGTGTGCTGAGAGTGTACTTGCGCTTCAAGCTGGTTTGCCTGCTTCGATTCCCAGCTCTGCGCCTCCCTCGGCTTCACCTACTCCCCCCGCTCCTGCAATTGGGCCCTAGTGAAGGTGATATTAGCAGGGAGTCACACTCTGATTTGGCTCTGCGGTTGGCCAGCATTGAGAGGCAGCTTGCCAGGCCTCTGGCAAGAAGCGGCACCCGATTTCCACTCCCTCACGCTCTACAGAGGAGTATGTGGAATTTGATGTCACTGCTGGACGTTATTCCCTAGAGGAAGGGGAACTGCTTCAGGACTCTGACTCCTCTGGGGACCAGCAGGAGGGTTGTGATAATTTGCTGTCTCACATTTTTGAAATTTTACACATTGCTGCCCCTGTGGCGGCTAAAAGGAAACAGGGTGAGCTGTTTCGTCCTAGTAAACAGCTTTTGGAGTTACAGCTATTGCCCTTAAGAAACTGCTCAAGCGTCTCCGTGTTCACCAAGGTACTGGCGGGGGTGATGGCTCTGCTAAGGAACCAGGGCATACGCATCAATACCTTGGACGGAGTTTCAGCTTCTCTATGTGTTCCCTTCGTTTCCTCTCCTGGGCAGGGTCATGCGCAAGATAGCCCAGGAGCGGGTACCAGCCATCCTGGTGGCCCCTTGTTGACCAAGAAGAGTTTAGTTTGCAGACGTTGTGCAGTTGGCAGTAGACCGGTACGTCTTGCCCAAGGATCCAGATCTTCTCACTCAGGGGCATCTACGCCATCCCAATTTACAAACGCTGGCTTTAACGGCTTGGCTGCTGAAACCTCCATCTTGATGGAAAAGGGGTTGCCTGCTTCTGTTGTTGATACCATGATTAGGGCTAGGAAGAAGTCTCCGTCCTTTATCTATTACAGGGTCTGGCATGCTTACATTTCCTTGTGTGAGTCTAAGTCTCTTCCCTGTCTGGTTTTTTCTATTCCCAGGGTTCTGGAATTCTTGCAACATGGTCTGGATCTAGGCCTTCAACTTAGTACCCTAAAAGGCCATTTTTTTTCCAAAGATCCTTTGCCAATCACTGGTTGGTTAAAACCTTTTTCCAGGGTGTTTCTCATGTGCGTCCACCCCGTAAGCCTTTGCTACCAGTCTGGGATTTGAATCTGGTGTTGTCTGCTCTGCAAGGGCCTCCCTTTGAGCCTATCCGTGAGGCTGCCTTGCCCATTCTTACTCTTAAGGTAGCCTTTTTGGTGGCTATCACTTCTGTAAGGCGAGTTTCTGAGCTAGCGGCGCTTTCCATCAAACCTCCTTATTTTGAGAGGCATCAGGATAAGGTGGTGTTTCGGCTTATGCCGGATTTCTTGCCTAAGGTGGTGTCTGCCTTTCATCTCAATCAGGACATTGTTTTGCCTTCATTGTGTCCTAATCCTGCTAATCCCAAGGAGCGGACACTGCATTCTCTGGATGTGGTCAGGGCTCTGAAGTTTTATTTGGTCGCTACAGAGACTTTCAGGAAGTCTGATGCTCTTTTTGTTCTCACTTCTGGACCTAGGAAGGGTTTGCCTCCGGCTAAGTCCACTATCAGCAAGTGGATCCGTCAGGCGGTGATTCAAGCCTATTCTGCTAAGGGAAAAGAACCTCCCTTTAGGGTGACTGCTCATTCCACTTGTGCTATTGGTGCCTCTTGGACTTTTCAGCATCAAGCTTCTGTTGAACAAGTTTGCAAGGCCGCTACTTGGTCTTCTGTTCATACCTTTTCCAAGTATTACAAGGTTGATGTTAAGGCCTCAGCAGATGCTGCTTTTGGCCGCAAGGTGCTTCAGGCGGTAGTGACTTGAACTGCCAGCTGTTGCTCATTGGGGATCCCACCCTACTTTTGGACACTTTTGATGTCCCAACTGTTATGAATACCGAAGCAGGCTGTGCCATGCAATAAAGAAAAAAGCAATTCTGTGAGACTCACCTGTAGAATTGTTTTTGTTCTTGCATGGCACGGCATGCTTCGACCCACCCTTGTTATCGTTATTCTTGGTTGCCTCTTTATGGTGATTGTTCCAACTTAATTGGGGTTTTTTACCTTTTTTACATTTGTTACCTTTATTCTCTCCCGGCTTCTTGTCTACTCTGGGAACTCTATGGTTAATCCCGTTTTTATAGGGGGCCGTGAGATGCCACAGCTCTTCTGCAGTACACTGCGCCACCTTGTAGCGGAATAACCCAATTGTTATGAATACCGAAGCAGGCCATGCAAGATCAAAAACAATTCTACAGGTGAGTACTCACAGAATTGCTTTTTTTCACCGTCTTTCCATCTGCCTCTCTTTTCAGCTTCTTCACACCTTTCTCCTGTTTTACCTTCCCTTCATCTCTTTTTTCTCTCATTTTCTTTCTCTAATTTCCTTTCTCTCTCTTTTTTCCTTCTTTTTCATTATTTCTTTCATTCTGGCAGGTCATTAGTGTGTCCCCAATGTCATTCCAAGTGTTTTCGCTTCATATTTTACAGCTCCAATGCTAGCGCTGTTGTTTTTTTATGTTAAATGTGGCATGGAGTGCCAGGTTTCTTGCGTTCTTCAGTGGCGCTACCGAGAGACCTCTGCAGCGGTCTATTTGTGTTAAATTTGGGGCCACTTTCGGGCGTCCCCCAGTTGCGATACTTAGTGTTCTCTTCTCTGACTCAAAACTGTGTCATTGTGATTTGTTTTTTGCTGTCCTACACTCTTACTGTTCTGTTTTTGGTACACTTCCGGTTTGCCTCTGTGGTGTCAAGATGGCCCCCTCAAAACGCAGGACAACCTGATTTCCCAGCAGCTCCTCCAACAGTTCTGCAAGGCAACATGCCAAAATGTAGACCCCTATGTGAACATCCAGATAATTAAGGTGTTTGTGTGTGCTTTCTGAACATGTTTTTTTCTTGTGGGCATGTCTTTCAGTCTGCTCCCTCTTCTTTACTATTGACTGAGAACTCCTTAGGTCAGTTTTGTGTGTTTCTGCACATCTTTTTCCCCTGTGTGTATATTTACAACTGGCCCTTTCTGTCTTTTTTTAAATTTACTTTTCACTGAGGCGTCTTTTGCCTGGTTTTGCATTTTTGGATGTCAGCATAGCTTTGTTTATTAAACAATGATTTGTTAATGCTGTGCTTTGCATTTTTCATGCATCTTTTGCATTTGTCATTGGTTGTTTTAGTAGCTACAGACCAATTAGCGTGCAGCTTTGCGTTTTTTTAGTAAATGCAAACCAAGGGTTCATTTTGTTTGTTTTTTTGGTGTAAATGTTTTTCTAAATTTCTTTATACTGTTTTTTTAGTGTGTAAATTTTGAGTGTTATTTTGTTTTTTGATTCAGGTTTAACATTTCTACCCTTTTTTATGTTGTTGTGTGCATGTAGGATATGTGTGTAATGGAGTACAACTAGGCCTGGCCCCCAGCCTGGAAGGGGATGATTGTGGAGGAGATTCAGGCCACCATGGATCAGCGTTTCAAAGTTAAGATCCACCCCAAGGCAACCTGGCAGCAGTGGTCAGACATCAAGCACCGGGACCCGGACGCTGTGTACTGGCTCTATGATGCCTACGCCTCCAGTAAGTTAATAAGGTAACATAATCTAGTTAATCTTAAAACCCCAACAAGGACGTGTCCTTAATGGCTATTGTTGTTTTGTATGTCCACGTATAGTGGCCTCCCCTCAGCAAGCATGGAAAGCAGGTTCTCCCCCGTACACAAGTGCAGGACCACAACAGCTCAGCATTGGAGGGTCATTCCCACCAGGCAGAGGTAGAGGACCCAGGAGAGAAAGGGGATGAGGACGATGACGAGCCAGAGGAGTCGACCAGTGAGGTGGTGGAGGTGCTGGTCATTAGCTCCTCCGTGAGGATACTGGGGAGTCTGGTTACCGGTTCGGCCAATCTCAGGTGGGAATTCCAGATGTGGAGGAGGTGGTGTACTCCTCACCACTCCTTGAGGGTGCAGGTAGCCTATTGGAGGAGTCTGGGATCTGTTGATCCAAATTTCAGGAGCACAGCCATCACTTCCTCCCCTCACAGCCCTTCTTGTTTTGAGGGCAGCACCTCATCCCCTGGTGAGTAGCTTTGCTGTATTTTGATGTGGGAGACTAGTGTTGACATGACAAGTACATTGCTCATGTGTTTCTTTTGTTCTTTTTCATATGGTTTCAGGGCATCATAGGCCAGTGATCTCCTCCACCCCTCTTCCGGTCTTCTCTCCTGAGACTCTGCCAGGTAAGTTTGGGATTCCCAAACACACTCTTCAAACTATCTACTGTGTGCCACTTAGAATCAGCTTAAACATTGTGTATCAGGTCCTGTGTGCATGGCCACAGATTGTGTGTGTGGTTTGCCAAACCCACATTAGTGTGTCTTTCCTTGAAGAGATGTATAATCAGGGGCCAAATACCTGTGTGGGCTCATCTCCTGATGCATGTGACAGCTGGTCTTCCTGAGATAAGACGATCATACAACGCTGGATTATGGCAAACAAAGGAGAATTAAAATGCGTTGGACATTAGAAAAGCACAGGCCAGAGTAGGACAACACATGTAAAGCCTTCTAGATACCTCTCCAATAATTAACCTGAGCACTGCATAAGTTTGCATTGTAAGGCCCATGACCCAAAGAGACAAATTAATAGACAATGTAAAGCTAAGCAACAAAGGCATATGCGCAATACAGGTCAATATAGGTCAATCACATCCTGCCCAATTCCTCCAACCTCTGCTCCATTAGCATAAGTCCCGATGGAAGGCCTATAAACACATAAGTAAAGCATAAGAACTTACATTACAGAGTGTAATGTACGCCAGCATGAAGCAAGTGGCCAGCAAAAGCCACATGTGAAAGTTTGACACAGGTGTACACTTACAGACACTTGAAATTGGCTGGGTGAGGTAGAAAATGCTCTGGCATGGCTCACTGGTGCCTAAAAACACAGGGAAAAACACAGTTTGTGACAAACATTAACTAAGGCACCAAAAACCTGCACTTGGCCAGGCCACATTACCATCAAAACTATGCAACATCTGCACCAGAGTACACGTACAGACGGCATCAGGTTGGCTTCCTGAAGAGCTGGCTGTAGCTGAGGACCATGGCAGAATGTGGACTAGAAACAAGAGGAGAAAATATAACAAACTGCATGAAAACATGGCAACAGGAGCATGCGTGGGCCAAGGCAATAGGAGCAGACACATTTGGGAAACAGCTTGAAGAGTACACCTACAGAAGGGGGTCAGGTTGGCTTCCTGAGAAGCTTACTTGGGCTGGGTAGCGTAACAGAACGTGGCCTAGAAACAAGGAGAATAAAAAAGAAAAACCAACATGAAAACAACGGAAACATGCATGGACCAAGGCAATAGGGGCAGACACATTTGGGAAACAGCTTGAAGAGTGCATTTACAGATAGGGTCAGGTTGGCTGCATGAAGAGCTGGCTGTGGCAGAATGTGGCTAGAAACAGAAGGAGAAAAAAGAAAAACCAGACTGGCTGCATGATAAGGTGGCTGTGGGTGGGTAGACTTGCTGACTGGTGCTGGCTCCAATATTGACTTCCAACTGTTGCCAGATGGCAGGTTGAGAGTCTGGGGCGTCGCCCCCCTGTGACCCAGAACCCGCATCTGCAGCTATTGATTAAACAAAGAAATCACTTTGAACACACAGATGTCAAACGGGTATATGTTGGGCATCCAAAGCTATCACTTACCTTCAGCCAAGGCTGTTGTGTCAGCGCACATCCACACCCTGCAGCCGAAATACAGGGATCTTTGGTTTCAGCATCAGCTCATATTCCCTATATCGATTCAGGCGGCTTTCCTGTTCCCCACGCTGGATGAGCAGGACCACCTCCAATATTTTACTTAGGACCCGCCACAGAGTGTTGAATTTCTTTTTGGGTGTTGCAGTGCTCCACTGATGTGCAGCTGTGCAATTAAGGGTCTCCGCAATAGCAGCCCAGACCTTGCTGCGCTCACTCTTGCTGTGGCCACAACTCTGTTCACCAAACAAAAGCATGCGTTTTTCAAGGGTGAGCCGCACCAGCGTTATGTTATCCACAAGATTGAACTCCAGCTCCTGATTGGCAGCTGGTTTCTGGAGACCCTCAACACCTCCTGCAGCAGCCACAGTGGGGCCTGGCAGATTGACCTCCTGCTCCTCAAGTGTGGAGTGCTGGCCATGACAGCCCACCACACTCCATTGTATAGTACCAGGTGCAGGTAAATCCACCACATCAGCAGCAAATAAAGCCCTGGTTGCCCCCGTCCGCCGACTAGCCCGGCCACAGCCCTGCCCCACACCACAAGCATAATGTTTGCTGCTGGAACAGCTACAATCAAACCCCCGGGGCTGTGTCCCGCAGGGGAACACACCAGTGCACACCTGGATTGCCCAGCAGGTGGCATGGTTGCTTTATCCCTCATAATAATACAAAGCAGCAATGTCAGACATAAGCGGCTCAAAATTTATGTTGGGCCACCACCAATCAGGTGCAGGGTGGTGACACCTACGCTGCCAATAAAATGCTAGGATGTCTTGCTCTGATGTGGTCACAGAAAAGCCCGACAGTGTAGCGAAGCTGTTCAAATACAAAATAGAGTTTATTATTCGCGCAGAGCAGGGAGGAGGAAGAATTGTGAAACCAACTCTAATTGCCAACTAGCATGGAGCAGCATGTAACAACTTTAAAAAAATGAATTTGCATTTCAAATTGGCGCAAAGCATGAAGGAGGCAACTGACAAACAACCTGGGACCTCCCACTAACGCAAAGTAACAGACGTTATTGCCTTTACACAAGCTAATTAGCATTTAGAGTGGACGGTGAAGATGGTGAACATGTGTCCCTGGTGCATTGAAATCCACATTTAAACAACAGTGTCAAGAACTACCGGTAACAAAGTAGAAACCATAGCACGATTTTAGGCATAGTATTTTGTTCGCTTAAATCACTACATTTGACAAAACATCCAATTCAGTTAAACCAAAATCATACTACTTATTTCCAGCAATTGCTTGTCGGAGGCTATAAAAACAGAATAAAATACAATGTAAAACTGTTTGTAAAAACTGTAATTTTATAAAGTAGGGTAGAAAATAGTTCAGCTTTTTCCGTATTGCAGCATCTCTGATGCCTGTGGTGGTTGTCTGCTGCGGAGGTAAATGGTGAGGGCACAAGGCAAATAATACACTTTGGGATTTGATTCATTAAAAGTTGAATTTTAATTTTCATGTGTTTTTTGAAAGAAAGTTCTTTATGTGAAAATTCCATGCGCGATTCGACAACCTTGAAAGCTGTATTGTTTTTTGTTTTTGCTAATTCAATTTGAGTGTGAGAAAAAGTGCTTGAAAAGAATTTGATTTTTGAAAATAATTTTTGTGGATTTTTAGAGTTTCATATAATTCTAGAGATCCATGTGCCAACAGCCTGGCACAGTTAGAAAAGTAAGTTAGCGGCCATTTTGGAGCTTCCCCGGCATCTCAGCCATGCTGTTGCCTGGATTCAACTGACTGGCAGGCTGATGCATTACCAGCGCCAGGTAGCGACAGATGAGCGTCTGTAGAGCAAATTTCAGAGCGACCGCTAGTAGTCGCTGTGCTCGGCGATGGATCATTGTTTCAGAGCGCCTCAGTCGCTGGCATTAATGAATATGATATGTGATTCGCTATACTACGTCGTATGTGAGCGCACCGCAACACCAGCTCAGTATGACTGACACCACATTCATCAAAAAAACAGCCACAAGCATCGCTGGCGCTCAAAATCATGTAATTGTAGCTCATAGTGCCAGAGGCTGTGTGATTAAAGGTTGTTTTTGAACATGTATCCACTAGTAACAAAGCGAAAACATATGGAATTACATTGTTATACCATTGTAACATGAACACTTTAATACCAGACCTATAAGGACAATTCTGCACAAAAAATGTTTTAATCCAAAAAGTTTTCAGAAATGTCATTTTCTTGCCCAGAATACATGTCAGAAGGTTTGTGTTTTTTTGGGGGAAAAAAAAAAAATTGGGATCAGGAAAGGGATTTAAGGATAGTCCATAGAAATGTGTGGTGGGCGAGCACCAAGTAACGACAGGTTAGACGTGGCGCTCTGCAAGGATGAACGCCGGCGCTGTACACTGAGGCCCTTATTTACGAAGGAATAGCGACAGGTAGCGACTGGTGAGCGGCCGGTAATGACGGGCCCCGCCACGAGAACGCCGGCTCCCCACCACAATCACATATTTATCAACCCAATCCTGCTTAGCGACTGAGATAGCGCCAGATAGCCACTCATTCATCATTATTCCAGCCTCAGCCCACAGCGCCAGCGTCCGACCTTGAACAGCAACAGGTATGACCTCTCGCTACCTGGCGCTCTCCAATGCATTTCAATGGAACAATCTTTAAATATTCATAATAAATTGTTATTAATTGTTTTTTTTTTTTTTTTTAATGTGAAAAATTCTGTGACCACTTCTGCCATGTTAGATAATTTTTTTAAGGTAAAAAAAAAAAAAAATAATAATTTGTGCAGAATTGATATTACAGGTCTGATATATATATATTTTTTTGGTTTCCAAAAATATGGTGGTTTGGGGGTTAAAAAACGACTTTTAACACATCGCCGCCAGCGCTCTGGGGTTTAAGCATGCATTTCACAGCGCGATAATTTTTTGAGCGTGATTTTTGATGAATATGGTGGGAGCCGGTCGCTCTGACCAGTCGCTATCATGCGCACCCATACATTGCGGAACCTGTCAAACAGCGACTCGTCACCCCGTATTCAACATTACTGCACACCGACTCAGTCGCTATCAACAACCGAACAATGGCCAAGCACAGCGACTACTAGCGGGCGCTGTGAAAATACTGCTACAGTCGCTCAACTGTCGCTACCTGCCGCTATTAATGAATCGGCCTCTGAGCCTAGGATAATGATGAATCCTACGCTACATGCCGTTGTAGTCGCTCACCAGATTCAGCTTCATCAATGTGTAATTGCGTGCCGTGTCCAGTGTTCACCTGCCGCTACCTGCCGCTATACAGGCACTTCCTGGCGCTATCCCTTCATGAATAAGGCCCATAACTGACAATGCACAGTAACAGGAAGCCCAGCAGCACTTTCTGTTTGTAGGCAGCCTGCATGTCCATGAAACGCATTTTGTTTTTAAAATTTAGGATTGGAAAAAGGTTAATGAATTTTTATGTGCAGCAATATAAATTGTCCTGGGAAGGGATGCATATGAGCACTGTTTGTGGTGTTGGTCTGGTTTGTCATTTTTGACTGTTGGTCAGCTTTGAATTCAGGTGTTTCACATGAATTTTTTACAGCATTTAAGAAAGGCTAAGGTCACATAGTGCCAGATGAGTGCCAGTCAAAAAGCTGTATTTATCAAGTCAAAAATCCACAGCGCCTGTGATAGTGGCAGGTAGTGTCCCATGAATCAACAGCGCCGGCGATGGGATGAGTGTCGGCAGTTCCCTACAGTGCCAGATCGGACCAGGCGCCCCCGGTGCACTGTGTGGCCTGATATCATACATGGGGCTGGAATGGTTACAATTATCTAAGCATTTTAGTAGAATTTCTTTAAATCTTTTTTGGGCTGGTGCATGTGCCACGGACGGGTCCCTGTGCTGGTTGGTATTATTTTTATGAGCATTTTTAGCTTTTTTTTGTGCTGCAAACTTGTGATATGGACCATGATAAAGATATGTCACGTTAGTCTAATGTGCTTAATCCCATTTTTAATAAAAATAAACCCGAAAAAATAAAATTGGGACTCCAACAGGTGCTGTGTGCCTGAACTCCATTTTTTTGAGCGCCTGGTATTTTTTTGATAAATTTTGTCAGCTTGCGGCGCTATCGGCTGGCACTCGGTGTCGCTAGCCCATAGGCTAATATGAAGCCCTTATTTATGAAGGAATAGCGACAGGTAGCGACTGGTGAGCGGCTGGTAATGACGGGCACCGCCACGAGAACGCCGGCTCCCCACCACAATCACACATTTATCAAGCCAATCCTGCTTATCGACTGAGATAGCGCCAGATAGCCACTCATTCATCATTATTCCAGCCTCAGCTCACAGCGCCAGCGTCCGACCTTGAACAGCGACAGGTATGACCTCTCGCTACCTGGCGCGCTCCAATGCATTTCAATGGAACAATCTTTAAATATTAATAATTAATTGTTAATGTTTTTTTTTTTTTAAATGTGAAAAATTTTGTGACCACTTCTGCCATTTTAGATAATTTTATTAAGGGAAAAAAAATTGTACAGAATTGATATTACAGGTCTGATATTAATGTATTCATATTACTAAAGTATTTAAAATATATATTTTTTTTGGTTTCCAAAAATATGGTGGTTTGGGGGTTAAAAAACTACTTTTAACACATCGCCGCCAGCGCTCTGGGGTTTAACATGCATTTCACAGCGCAAGAATTTTTGGAGCGTGATTTTTTGATGAATATGGTGGAAGCCGGTCGCTCTGACCAGTCGCTATCATGCGCACCCATACATCACGGAACCTGTCAAATAGCGACTCGTAACCTTGTATTCAACATTACGCCACACCGACTGAGTCGCCGTCAACAACCGAACAACGGCCAAGCACAGCGACTACTAGCGGGCGCTGTGAAAATACCGCTACAGTCGCTCAACTGTCGCTACATGTCGCTATTAATAAATCAGCCTCTGAGTCATGCGCTGCCTGGCCAGGAAGCTACAGCCGACACCACCGGAGCTGCTGAGTGTCTCGGACGAGGCGTTCAAGTGGCGCCCTGCACAAATAATAATAAATTAGCCTCCCAGTTACTTTGAGTGGTTCAACAAAACTGACTAAATTGTCCAGTCGAATAGGCTCGAAAATGCGGGTGAAAAATGTACTTTTCCATATGTCTCAGTGTATAGCTCTGACGCTCTAGGTTCAGGAGCGCCATTTAGTACCTGTCACTCTATAGCACTCTCCCATACATTTCAATGGGGTTTCATTAGTTGTGTATAAATAGCATGTTATGCATTTTTTTTGCTCAAATCCTTGTGTGACCTCTCCTGGTTGCAAACAAACACGTTTGAACATTTTTTGTTGTTTTTAATATTTTTATGCAGAATTGTATGTACAGGTCTGGCTCTAAAGTGTTAATGTCACAGTGTTAAAACAATGTCATTCCATACTTTAATCACACAGTGTCTGGCTATAAATGCTACAGCGCCCAGCTTTAGAGCACCGACGCTGTGTGTGTGTAGTTTTTTCTTAAATATGGTGTGGAACTCCAAGTGCCGGATGCACTGAGCTGGCACTACCTCTCGCTTGCTTCAGCACTGTACTTTTGTTAGAGCGCCCAACACATACCATATTCATCAATGCTGGGCAGGTTAATACAGCGACGAGATGCTCGATAAACGCTTGCAGCATCTGCTAGCAGTAGCTCTAAGCACCGCTATACAGACACAAGAATGAGGCTAAAAAGCACACATCATAAATAAGGCCCACTTTTTTTTTTCTTTTTTTTTTTTTTTTTTTTTTACTTTTTTGTGTGTTATCGCCAAATAGCTCACGGAGATGCAGCTTGCAATCCACACTGCAATGCCCACCGGAAGTCATATTGGCTTCACTACATATTTAGCATGACTCCCAATGCTATGTGCTGTAATTCAATATTCAAGCATGAATTTCCACTCAGATCTACACTTCAGCCTCCTATGTAACTCTAAACATGTACTGTTACATAAATCTGTAAATTAAGTTCAACAAAGGGTCAGCACAGGCGCCAGTTCAGCTAAGCAGAAATACACAAACACACATAAATGTTTATTGGAAAATTCAAGCCATTTTTCACAGAGGTTACCACTTGTAAAGCCGTTTTTGCTTGCATTTGAAAATTTTTCAACTGCAATTTCCAGTGTACACACATTTATTCTGCTGCCATTCTGAATCACTCCTAAGTTTTAAAAATTTTCGAATGCGATCCAATTTTCCAAGCGTTAATATTTCTTTCTACCTTTCGGGGGTTATTAATCAAGCCATAGCGCCAGGTAGCGACTGGCAGCGACAGGTGGTGAACGCCGGGCGCTGTACGCAATACCACATTTATCAAAGCGATTCCGGTGAGCGACTCTAACAACGCCATGAAGTGTCCAATTCATCATCACAGACGGCTCAGCGCATACCGACGGTACTTTGGCTTCCAGAGAGCCTGGTATTACCTGTCGCTACCTGTTGCTCTCCCATACATTTCAATGGACATTACTTTTCCTCTCTTTGAACAGGGTTTTCTTTATTTTTCAAATCATTGTGTGACCTCTTCTGGCCTATTAAGTCATTTTTGAAAACTTTTTTGATTTTTTTATATTTTTATGCAGAATTGGCATTACAGGTCTGGTATTAAAGTGTTAATGTTACAATTAGGGATGAGCGAACTGGTTCGGACGAACCGGAATTCGCTCCGAATTTCACGGAAAATTCGATTCGGCACGAACCCGAATTTTTTTTGGTTCGTGCCGATCGAATTTTCCCTGAAATAAAAAAAAAATGCCGGCATGGTGGGAGCGGGCAGGCCGGCTACGCTGTCAGCGGGCGGCGGAAGCCGGCCCGCTGACAGCGCAGCCGGCCTGCCCGCTCCCACCATGCCGGCATTTTTTTAAAAAGCAAACACTTACCTGCATGGTCGGAGCGTGGAGGCCGGCGCTGCTCTCAGCTGTCATCAGAGGACGCGTCATCAGAGGGTGCCTGAGAACGGCGCCGGCCTCCACGCTCCGACCATGCAGGTAAGTGTTTGCTTTTTAAAAAAATGCCGGCATGGTGGGAGCGATTCGTGAAAGTTCGATTCGGGCGAACCCGAATTTCTTGGGGAAATACGGCAAATCGCCCGAATCGAACTTTCAAGAAGTTCGCTCATCTCTAGTCACAATGTAATAACAATGTAATTCCATATGTTTTCACTTTGTTACTAGTGGATGTGTTCAAAAACAGACTTTAATCACACAGCGTCTGGCGCTCTGGGCTACAGAGACAGAAGTTTGAGCGCCAGCGCTGTGTGAGGCTGTTTTTTTGATAAATATGGTTTGATTCACTCACACTGACCAGTCACTACCGTTCACTCCCATATAGCGCTGTACTGGTGTTAGAGCGACTCACACATCAAATTAATCAATGCCGGCCATGGACTTAGGCGCTTGGTACCGCGAACAATAGCCGATCACAGTGACTACTAGCGGTCGCTCTGAGCGCTTCGCTACAGACGCTCATCTCCCAGTACCTGGCGCTAGTAATGTATCCAACCTCCATGTGAATTAAGGCCATTGGCTGTAAGTTGTGTGATGGCAATTTCGCCATCGCCAAGTTTAACCCCCCTCAAAAAAAAAATGAAACTTAATCAACAAAAATGCAAGCTTGCTTAAATACATGACTTTCGACCCTCTAGTTAAAAATTCTGATTTACCCCTATTTTGCCCAATTTAGGGGGTCCTCAATATCTTTATCCACAGGGGCATCCTAAATTGGAATACCAGGTTGGTGGGATTGTAAATAGATTTTAAAGGTAGTCCACTTTTGTGCACAGGCCAGGGGTTCCCACACGAGACACGCCACTTACCCTCCACCCAATCTGGCACTGCACATCTCTCACCCGCAGCGCCAGCATGAGAAACTGCAGCAGTGGCAGGCCTGGCCTCAGTACAGATCACGTCTATTAAGATCAATGATTGCCCATGTATATGGAAGTTCCTTGTGTACGAAGGTGCCTATTGATATAAATGGTAGCATGTTGTACTGAGGTCACGCCCCTTCCACAGCACCAACCTCTCACACCAGTGCTGCAGGTGAGAGATTTGTGTCGGGGAAGGGGGGGTGGATGGTAAGTGGGCTGTCTGAGGTCTGACGCGAAAGTTCACAAAAGTTGGATTTCTTTAAACTTTTTTTTTTACTTTAGGTTCTTTTTAAAGAGGAACCCCAGTCAACACTGACTGGACTTTTTCTCAGCCTCGCAGCACAGCGGCATCCTGATTTACCTCCTACGGCTGCTGTTCACACGACCATTGTCATCCATCCCCTCCTTTGAAGTGAGGTGGATGGCCACAGGGCTTATGTTTGCTCTGTAACTGACCCCTCACCCCAGACTGGCTCTCTTGACCCTTTAAAAGGAACATCAGACCTTTTGGATGTCGCCCCTGCCTGCTGCGGCGCCATCCGGCTGCTTCAGGGCCCGATTGCTGCCCCTCCTCTCTAGCTTAGCCATATGTTAGTGACAGCACGGCTTCAGCCCGCGCTGCCCAGCGAAATCTCACAGGATTTCAGGCAGCCCCATTGCTTCCCACTTATAGGCATTGCGCTGGTGCGCTGCTCGCAGTGCCTGATGCACTTCAGGATGGTGCTGCCTGTCGGAAGGTCGAGGAATCCGAGTGACCCAGAAGATGGACCCCTGGTGAAGTGAGTATTTAGTGCCCAAAAGTAAAACCGGAGGGGAGGCAGCAGATCGGTGAGGCTTGGGGGAGGTTTAAACCCCCCCGATGTTCCTCTTTAACAGGCTAGTATATTTTTCATATGGTAATGGCCTATATATTAAGTGGTATGTAATGATTTAGGCCCTTATTTATGAAGAAATAGCGTCAGGTAGCGACTGGTGAGCGACCGGTAATGACGGGCACCGCCACAAGAACGCCGGCTCCCCCCCACAATCACACATTTATCAAGCCTATCCTGCTTAGCGACTGAGATAGCGCCATATAGCGACTCATTCATCATTATTCCAGCCTCAGCCCACAGCGCCAGCGTCCGACCTTGAACAGCGACAGGTATGACCTCTCGCTACCTGGCGCGCTCCAATGCATTTCAATGGAACAATCTTTAAATATTAATAATTAATTGTTATTAATGTTTTTTTTTTTTTTTTTTTTTTAAATGTGAAAAATTCTGTGACCACTTCTGCCATTTTAGAGTGGATTTTTTTAAGGGAAAAAAAAAAAATTGTACAGAATTGATATTACAGGTCTGATATTATTGTATTCTTATTACTAAATTATTTAAAATATTTTTATTTTTTTTGGTTTCCAAAAATATGGTGGTTTGGGGGTTAAAAAACTACTTTTAACCCATCGCCTCCAGCGCTCTGGGGTTTAAACATGCATTTCACAGCGCGAGAATTTTTGGAGCGTGATTTTTTGATGAATATGGTGGAAGCCGGTCGCTCTGACCAGTCGCTATCATGCGCACCCATACATCGCGGAACCTGTGAAATAGCGACTCGTAACTTTGTATTGATCATTACGCCACACCGACTGAGTCGCTGTCAACAACCGAACAACGGCCAAGCACAGCGACTACTAGCGTGCGCTGTGAAAATACCGCTACAGTCGCTCAACTGTCGCTACATGTCGCTATTAATAAATCAGCCTCTTAGTTTGTTATCACTGGGTTTTTTGGGGGTTCCTTGTTTTTATACTGGATACAGAATTATAGATTACTTGTTAAATATATGTTATATGTGATACAAGTATGTATCTCTTTTATAGTATAATGTGAAAAGTATATTTTCATGATTGTGGCCGGTGGGGTTCTTGGGTTTTGTTCCCCTTGTGTAACAGACTCCAGGGATGGCTGCTTGCCTACCCCCAGGGCATTCCAATCTGGGCAGCAGGTTTTGTGCAGCTTTTTAATTTACCAATACAGTGGGACAACCTGTAGGAGACTGGTGGACACCGGTGGGGTCTGTGCCATCAATCTTAAAAATGAATGGTTGCTTTTCAGCAAGACTCCTTTCATTACCTTGTATTTTTTAAATAGTTCTTATATAGTGAATTTATTAGCATGGTGTATGTGTTAAAATTATGAGCAGAGCTGAAAAAGATCAAATTTGTAAAGGTCTCAAAATGTCATGTTATTGTTTTCCTTAAAATTACCACAATAAAGAAAACTCGCATTTTCTCAGTTTATTTTCCTATCTTGGATTGTAAAATAAACCTTTGTGTTAGAATTGTGTCCTCGGACTTGTAACTTACTTTTGCATTCTGCTTCCATGTTTCCTTTTAATCTGTGGCTCTGTGTTGCTAAAGGGGAGTGGCTTTCCTGGCTATGAGTAAAGTTGTTAGTATAGCTGCTACAAATCCCAATCCTTCCACTGACAAGGGTGAGCTCTCCTCACGCCACAAAGCATAACATGGAAAGTAGTAATGAACCCAAGTGAGAATGCTGCCAGTAACCCTTTAGATACTAGAACATGGGATGTGATCCTCTTTTCTGAAGAGGCTGAATTAGAGCAGGAGGGATTAAACCTGTGGGCTTGGGAGTGTTGTCTCTGTCAGAGCCAATTAGGTGATTAGAAAGCCATAGTCAGGAAATGTCTTTGCTCAGTATACAAAACACAATCCCTTGAAGGAGCCCTATCGCAAAAAAATGGTCCAATAAAAAAAATCTATATAAATATGCTGGATAGCAGGAGGCGAAGTTACGTATACACCCAACATCAAGAAATATCCTGCCAGGCTTGTTTCTTTTATTTTAATGGATGGAAGAGAACATCAGGAGTGGCAGACTCTGTCACGCATCATAGACTAAGGCCCTTATTTATGAAGGAATAGCGACAGGTAGCGACTGGTGAGCGGCCGGTAATGACGGGCCCCGCCACGAGAACGCCGGCTTCCCACCACAATCACACATTTATCAAGCCAATCCTGCTTAACGACTGAGATAGCGCCATATAGCCACTCATTCATCATTATTCCAGCCTCAGCCCACAGCGCCAGCGTCCGACCTTGAACAGCGACAGGTATGACCTCTCGCTACCTGGCGCTCTCCAATGCATTTCAATGGAACAATCTTTAAATATTCATAATTAATTATTAATTTTTTTTTTAATTTTTTTTTTAATGTGAAAAATTCTGCCATTTTAAATAATTTTTTTAAGGTTCTGCCATTTTAAATAATTTTTTTAAGGTTCTGCCATTTTAAATAATTTTTTTAAGGTAAAAAAACTTAAAAAAAATGTACAGAATTGATATTACAGGTCTGATATTAATGTATTCATATTACAAAATTATTTAAAAAACTTGTTTTTTTTTGGTTTCCAAAAATATGGTTGTTTGGGGGTTAAAAAACTACTTTTAACCCATCGCCGCCAGCGCTCTGGGGTTTAAACATGCATTTCACAGCGCGAGAATTTTTTGAGCGTGATTTGTTAATCACGCCAGTCGCTAGGGCCAGTCACTATCATGCGTTTCCATCCAGCGCGGAACCTGTCAAATAGAGACTCCTCACCCAATATTCAACATTACGGCAAACCGACTGAGTCGCTATCAACTACCGAACAATGGCCAAGCCCAGCGACTACTAGCGGGCGCTCTAAAAATGCCGCTACAGTCGCTCAACTGTCGCTACCTGCCGCTGTTAATGAATCGGCCTCTAAACCTTTCATCCCTAGATTGTGTTCCTACCATGTGAGAATAAACCACAAGCTTGACCGGGGTTTTATTCAGTTTGGGTGTATAAGTGACCTCTCTTCTCAATAGCCGATGTGTTTATATGGATTTTTAACATTTCACAATTTCGCGATAGTGCTCCTTTAATGTAGGTTGCTAATGAAAACACATTGCTGCTAGAGAAAATTGTTCTTTTTGAAATGCAAAGTTGAAAACAAATAAAAAAGATAAGCTCAGCACTCTGAGGGCATCATTTTGGTACACAATAATGGCCAATTTCAATGTTTAAAAGCATAATTGCTCTTAAAGCGGACCAAAACCCACTGAACGTGTGAAATACATTTGACCAAAGCCCCTGCCGATACTCTCTTATTAGGGTGTAGAATAAAAAATGGATAGAAATTGGCTAGAAATTAAATCGTACCGGAACACTGATTTTTTTTTGCTCTCCTTCTTTCTAAGATTGAAGGTGATTAGTCATTGCATAAGTGTGGCAATGACATCATTGCCACACAAAGCAGTAGCAATGAATGAAGCTTTACAGCTAAAACAGGCGCCATTATCTGGGATTAGAGTGGGAGCAGTAAAAATAGGCAAAAGTTACTTTTCGTGGGGTGGAGCATTTCAGAGGATGCTAATTAATTGCATAGGCTAAACAAAATGCCTATACTCGCCATTTGTCCCCCGTAGCTTCCCTTACAGGTACATTGTGTACCTGCAGCATCTCCATCCAGCACCAGTATCCTCATATTTACTGAGGGCTTCCACCATATAAGTCTGGCACTGGAGTAAGAAAATTGCTTGTTCTCCCGCATTAGTAAGTATGATGATTGGGCGCTGCATGGAGTAGCTGCAGGGGAAAAAAGTGTAAAGAGTATAAACCTTTTTCTTACATTTCTGGACAGGGAATTAAAGATCACTAATGTCTTGTTTCTTGTAGCTTCAGCCTGTGATGGTCAGTTCATATTATCTGGAGATTATGGAACGTTTCACTCACAAAATTATCCCCAACCCTATGAGCCGAACCTGTTTTGTCGCTGGATTTTAAGGTAAATGGTTACTTATTTTGCGTTTTTGTTTGTGTCAATCTGAAATTTGAATAAATAATGACTAGAGACTAGAAACATTTACATGAAGGGCCTGACTTGCCAAGTGTAGCCCACCGTACCTTTTTTTAGTAGTGTAAGGCTCACCTTGGGGGGTCATGCTAATTATTTGCTAAAGCCAGTGTGACTTGCAGTGTGCATTGCGGTCTGAATTGTAATCTGCTTCTCCATGAGCTTTTTAGCATTTAGACACATAAAGGGGGAAAAAAAATGTTTTTACCGCCTTCCTACGGGTCATTTAGGGGAAAAGAAAGGTAGGAAAAAATATTTGTTTTGCATGTTTTTGAATCTAAATGCTAAAAAGCTCACTGAGATGCAGGTTGCAATCCCCACCACAATGCACACTGCAAATTACGCTGGCTTCATCAAATAATTATCATGATGGACAGGGTCCACCGCAGAGTAAAATCCCAGCCTAGAACGGTAAGCATGCTTTCAAAACAGCGTCTACAGAGGCAACAACAGGGTGTGTCAATATTGGGGTTCACGCTAATGATGTGGAGGCCAATTTATCACTACCGCCTCATAGCCACTTATAGCCACTTATAGCCACTTGAGTGTCTGCGGAGAGGCGCTTTTAACGTCTCAGCCACAGGCCACAGGCAGACGGTGCTGTTAGTGTTCGGCGCTGTCGACTTCCCGTAGCGCTGTGTCTTGTTTGTTTGTTTTTTTACAATGGACCCAGCGACAGGTAGCGCCAGTGGGGAGGGCCAGAAATCATTTGTTTTTAACATGTAAATGAACAGTGCCAGCGTGGGCGTTGTGAAGCCACAACACTTAGGGCCTTATTCATGAAGGGATAGCCCCAGGTAGTGCCTTGTAAGCGGCAGGTGAACGCCGGACATGGCACGCAATTCCACATTTATGATGCCAAATCTGGTGAGCGACTGGAACAACGCCATGTAGCGTACGATTCATCATTACCCCAGGCTCAGCGTACAGCGCCGGCGTTCTGCCTTGCAGAGCGCCACGTCTTACCTCTCGCTACCTGGCGCTCTCCCATACATTTCTATGGACGATCCTTAAATCCCTTTCCTGATCCCAATTTTTTTTTCTTTTTTTTTAAAAACTCAAATTTTCAGACATGTATCCTGGCCTAGAAAATGACATTTTTGAAAACTTTTTTGATTAATAATATTTTTATGCAGAATTGTCCTTACAGGTCTGGTATTAAAGTGTTCATGTTACAATGTAATAACAATGTAATTCCATATGTTTTCACTTTGTTACTGGTGGATACATGTTCAAAAACAGACTTTAATCACACAACTTCTGGCGCTGTGGGCTACAACGACCCGATTTTGAGTGCTGGCGCTGTTTGAGGCTGTTTTTTTGATGAATGTGGTGTGAGTCGGCCGCACTGAGCTGGCGCTACCATTCGCTCCCATACAGCGTTGTACTGCGAATCACATAACGTATTCAACAATGCCTGCCAACGTCTGAGGCGCTCTGAAACAATGAAGCATGGCCGAGCACAGCGACCTATTAGCGGGCGCCCTGAAATCCTCTTTACAGACGCTCATCTGTCGCTACCTGGCGTTAGTAATGAATCAGCCTGTTAGGCATACAACACCTTGTGCAATACAAAAAGAAGCTTTAACTGTAGATGTCAGCACAGTGACCAAGCGAAAACACATGGAATGACATTGAGGACATTCAAATGACATGACGCATGATTGGCAGGCATGAAAATGCAAGTTAGCAGCAGATAACCTGAGAACAATAATGAACGAAAAAACATTCTGAACAGGGCAGGGATCCCATGTCACTTGACTGACTAAGCAGAAGTCACCCAAAAAAAAGAGGACTGGAACACAGCGGCGGCGCACCCAGCTCTCTTGATACTTGAAACCTTACATGGCGCTCGGAGAGGCTCTAAAAAATTTTTGCATCATAAATATGACATGCTGGTGGCGCGCACTAAAAACACCTGCTACTACATGGCCTTAGCGTTTCTTGAATAAACCCCTAAATGAAGCGAATGTATCTCTGGGTGCATAATTGGGTGTGAATTTCTGCCTGCACCTCGTGAGCTTTTTACATTTCAACACAAAAATATACAATAAAAATATTTGTTGTCATTTTGCCTAAAATAATCACCTGCCCATGTGAAAATGCATTTTTACAGGTGAGATAATGTACATCATGGAAAAACATATGGCTATTGCGCTTTTTCTGTTGTGTACAGATGCTTTTACCCATCAGACATTGCTTTTGGCAGATACAGTATTTAAAGTGGTTAATGCTGCTGGTTTAGGAGCCAGGCATTGAAATGGAGCAGATCAGCCCTGTAAAAGTTTGAGGGAACGCTCAAAAACTTGTCACCCCTGGATTTTATTCTTACCAGGAGAAGAAAACACCACGCTTAGCAGGATATTTCGGTAACCCCCTCCTCTCAATATCCAGCATGTTTTTTGGAATACAGCTCTTTTAAAGTGGACCAAAACCCTCCTGGATCAGCCCGGGAATCTATAAGATTCCCGGGCCGATCCATCCCCTCCCAGCGGGGCATCCAATATCAGGATGTCGCGCTGTGTGAACCCATAAACTCACCTTCTTGCCCGGTCCAACTGCGCATGCGCGGGCCGCGGCCTCATCCCCACTATCCCTCTAGCAGGGCGCGTGCCTGTGCCGTCCATCTGCGAATTTGCACGCTCCCTGTTAGAGGGAAGCGCAAGATACGCCCGCCAGCGTGCTCGGAGCCTCTGAGCTTAGACGTCGCTTAGATGCCCATAGCTCAGCGGCTCCGAGCGTGCTGATTGGAAGAGCAGCCGCGCATGCGCCGTAGGACTATGGTTAGGTGAGTTTGCTGCGGCGTTCGGGGGGGGGGGGTTCACGCAGTGAGGCACCCCCGACCGGGGTGCCCCGGGGGAGTGGACCAAAACCCAGGATAGTCAAAATCCTGGGTTTTGGTCCACTTTAAATGCACATATTCCTGTGCTCTTGGACCATATTTTCATTTATAAAAAAAAATAAAAAGGAATTATGCTGTGTAACTTGCCCATTAAATCCTATGGGAGATGTACTGGCCGCTGATTGGTGATGATGTAGTGAATGCTGTTTATATCTAATTAATAGCTACACTGTAGTTCTAACTACAACGCTTTGACATTAACATAAAGGGGGCTATTTATGAACCGATAGCGCCAGGTAGTGCCTCGTAGTGGCAGGCAGTGTCTGGTGAACACTGGGCGCTGTACGGGAAACCACATTTAAGAAAGCAAATCTGGTGAGCGCCTCTAACAGCGCCATGTAGCGTCACATGTATTACTACAGGCGGCTCAGCGTATAGCGCCGGCACTAAGTTCAAGAGCGCCACATATTACCTTTCACTCAATGTCATTCCATGTGTTTTCGCTTTGTTACTGGTGGATATGTGTTCAATAACAGACTTTAATCACACAGCGTCTGGTGCTATATGCTACAGCGCCCAGTTTTAGAGCACCAACGCTGTGTGTGTGTGAGTAGTTTTTTGTTTAATATGGTGTGAATCGGCAAGTTCCGGACGCACGGAGCTGGCGCTACCTATTGTTCGCTGTAGCGTTGTACTGTTGTTAGAGCGCCCAACACACATCATATTCCTCAATATCCAGGTTACTACAGCGACCGCAAAGCTCTGTTACAGCACCCGATACCCACTTACAGCATCTACTAGAGGTTGCTCTAAGCGCCGATATACAGATGCTCATCTGCCGATACCTGGCGCTAGTAGTGAATCAGCCTCTTAAAGACCAAAACCCACCCTAGTAACTTTGTGCCAAATAGAGTCCCAGCCCTTGGCACCCTGACCAAGTGGTCCCCATACGTCCCCCTCAACAGGTCATGTTTTGTGAATTTCATATAGCTGCCTCTATAGCTAAAAACAAAAGAAACCCCTCATTGAGTGGCATCTAAATAGATTTAAGACACCATAAACTGTAGCATAGGAAAAATCTTTCAAAGAGTACTAAAGAACAAAGAGAACAAAGAACAAGCCTATATACTATCCTCAATAAATGAATCAATAACTGAGCTATGACTTATTATTAAAGGATAATGCACCATTAAGAACATCTAAAAAAACGATAACTGCACTAAGACAGCAGGTCAACAGCATAAACATGTATCTATAATCCAAGCCAATGATAACAAGGGACTGAGTCCTAATGCCCTGCAATACCGCCCTCATAGTCACTAATAAAATCACATGCAGACATATATATATATATATATTTATAGTTAGGCACCTTACCGCAGTGGGTGTCTAGATGAAAATAACACCTGTGGTCTAGTAACAAAGTTGTATATGTGCTGCCAAATCCTGTAACTCCGTGTGTCTGTGTGAAGCTCTGCCAAACCTGGCCTATTGGTGGGCAATGAGGAGGAGGGTTAGGAACCACTGTCCTAACCCAACCTCTCCTGCCTCTGGTAAGTCTATACTCATATTGGGGAGTTAGGGGGCTGTAGATGAAAGTTAAGCTATGCCAAGTTGCCATAGCAGCAGAGCTGTTGGTAAGAACGTGCTACGGGCATGGTTGAATTGCTCATGGATCTGAAAATGGTTGTGGCTGCTTCATCAACCAGTCTGACTACCTGGTGAATGTTGAGGACCTGCTTCAGTAAGCCATTGGCCTTCCTATTACATCCCCGCAGGTAGAAGTGTGGCTGCTGCACTTATGTGTCCCAGAAAACCTTTAGCCCCAGACAACTTCTAGCCCCTCCCAGCCCTGTAAATAAGATAGAAAGATAAGAAGCATAAGGGAAGAAATAGAGAAGCCAAGATAATGGTTGAAAGCTTCTTAGGTCATACTGCGTAAGCTAGATGATTATAACTGCAAACTTGGAAAAGCTACAATTCAACAAAGGGCGCTTATACGGTACCTGTAAGCGGGGGCAGATTGGAGCACAGAGAGAATACCTGATGGGTCACACTGCAAATTTTCAGCCTCCCAAGTCTCCTCCACTGGCCTCAATGTACCTCATGCCCCTCCCAGCCAAGACACCTCAGCCCATGTTTTTCCCCAGCACACTTTTGACACAGCATCTGCCAGCCCACCAGCAGGCCAGCCGCTGGCTTTCCCCAAGGGCATCCCGAATTGCTGGTAATCACCTTCCTTTCCTGCCTAAAGGCACATGCGTGGACTCTTGTCCAGCCAATAACTGATTGGTGGTTTTCTGGCACCCGCCTACTTACTGGAATGTCAGATGGAGTCCCTTGTGCCCCCCCTTGCGTGGGTGCGTGCTGCTTGGGAACTCCTGCTTTGCCATTCTGGGTGGGGGATAGTGTGGTCGCCCAGCTGGTCCAGTAGAAAACAGTTTCCTGAATTGAGCTGCCAGCGGCTGTGCTTGGTGGCTTATGTGCAGTGACAGCTCTGCACGCACCCATCACTGTAAAGTTACTGACTGTGGCTTTACTGCTCTAGACCTCCGTCCTGCCCTGTGGTGGCTTTGGCTGCAGGTTTGCAAAAACAAAAAAAGGCTTGCCCTGAGGCCCATCAGACCAAGGACTGAAAATCCTCCTAGACCAGACCATAACCCAAAGGTTGGTGGAGGCCCCCTCATAATCTGGTCCTGCTCTCGTGCTATAAATAACATCTGCTGTAACTATGTCATTTGGCAAATGTCTCCCATTGTTTTCAAATGGCTCCCACTCCAGCCATTCAGATAGGCTGGGACGGGAGCATGTACGCTGCGGAGGCAGTGGAGCATGCTCCACATTGAAGTCAATCAGAGCATTTTACCAAAGCATGTAAAGACAGCAGACTGCTCTTATTGGCTCCGCACTCGTGCATATGCCTTGGGAACGTGGAAGAGGTGAATTGCACTGCGTGTTCAGGGGTTTCACTCACCCCATGTTACAACAATTTTCATTGCCCTGAGAGGGTTTGGACTTTTTGTAATGGCAAACGTTTTCATGTTGCCCCTGGAAAACTTTTAACAACTTCTATTAATTTTTTTTTAAACCGCCAACGTCAGTGGAACCAATTGTTACCTTACTATTATGTACAATATATGACTATTATCCGATAACTACAGTACAATGAAATGTAAATCATTATTTAGATTGATGCGATAAGTTAAGTTCAGTAATATGTACAGTGCTCTCACTGTACCCCACACAGTGTAAATAAGCAAGTGATCAGCGATAACATAATACTATTGTATAGTAACACTAAAGAGGCTCTAATAACCATTCATTACTAACCTAATCATTTCACTTTCTGGCTTTGTGTATAATGTCGCTTCGAAAAAACATAAATGTATATTTTCTAATAAAAAAATAACAGTTATGGTAATCCAACAAACCTATATTTAGCGGTTTATTATAATTTAAGCACAGCGGATGAGCCTTATACCTTGTTACTATGGAATTATTCTAATAGTCTAAAAGGAAAGAGTCTTTTGTAAATAGGTGCAGCCAGTCCTCCTGACTATCATTATAGATGTACAGGAGTCCTGCATATGTTCAGTAACAGTCTTCCTAGTTGCTCTCTTATACAGAGTACATTGCTCAGTTCAGTCCAAGACTACTAAGGTCTCTGGCCATATGGCATTCATTTCATGGCATTACCTAAATCAGGGCTTTCTGGAAGAAAAGCAGAAAACAACAAAACAATAACGAAATACATACAAAAATAAATGACAAATATTAATAAAATGTTATTTTTTTCACAGGTGTCAGACTCAGAATCCAATTTGGGGGTAACACTGGGGCAGTTGCCCTGCACTAAATGGGCTAGGGAAAGCTGTGGGTCTACGATTCTACTCACCCAGGCATTTTGGAGCTGAAATTCCATTACATATACAATGTTGAATTCCACCTGGTGGGCAAGTCACATTTGAGGCAGTTGGGGGGGGGGGGGGGGGAATTCGAAGTTCCTTTGCAGTGCAGTCAGGCGAGCAGCAGCAGGGTGGGAACACCAAAAGTGTGTGCACAACGTGCCAGGAAGCTCTGCACCACCATGTTGAGCACATGCACCAGGCACAAGGTTACACCCATTGTCGCACACCACCTTCCTGTGCATCAGGTGCAACAACAGCATCCACTCATCTGTCTGCTTCTGGATGCCGGTCCAAAGCTCCTGGGTCATGCGAGTCTTTTGCCCAGACAAATGAACTTTAGCATCACATGCTGCCATTTCCCCATGGCAGTACTCAATTTGGTGGTGCAGAGGTTGCACTGACTGCATGAGGAGGAAGCAGACGCGGAGGCAACAGGAGGCACCGACTAATGTCCAGCAATCCTTGGGGGTGAAAGGATATGCTCCAAAGTGCTTACTGCCTCAGTCCCAGCTGCCACTACATTGGCCCAGTAGGAAGTTAGACAGATGTAACGTCCCTGCCCATGCTTCCTTGTCCACATGTCAGTGATGATGTGGACATTGAAACTAATGGCATTGCTCAGTGTACATCGTATTTGTTACAGAACCTGTTGGTGCAAGGCAGGAATGTCCTGGCAAGAAAAATAGAGGAGGCTGGGAAAAGTGTATTGTGAAACATCTGACGTCATCAGATCTTTAAAACTGTGCATCTCCACCAGGCGAAATTAGAGCATTTCAAAGGACAGAAACTTGGAAATGCTTGCATTTGGGGCCAGGGCTTGTGGGTGAGATGGGCCCAACTTCCGTTTTCTCTCTAAAGTTTGCAGGAAGAAAAGCTGAATGATTTCCTTGGATGGTGCATTGTTGGACACAGTGTATATGCTGCCTCTCCCATTAAGTGCAGGTGGGCAGAGGAGAGTAAATCTATCAAACCTCCAGTAAATGTTAGGCCAGGGGTGCTAGGGTTCCTTGGCTTGTGGGTACAGTGGGGCTGGGTACAAGCAGCTGAGAGGGACACTAAGTGGGCAGTGATTGAATTAGAGTGTAAAAGGCAGCAGCCCAACTGGCCCCAAAGCAGTGCTGCCCCCAGTGCTTGCCCCTGCAAGTGGTGCCCACAAATGAGCTGTATAACATGCCCAAATGTGCCCCAGCTGCTTCCTGTCCTCAGGTTGCAATGAGAATAGGCAGATGTGCTGCTATGTCTCTCTCCCTAGCTGTCCCTCACTGACACCATCAGCTCTCATTAGCTAGGTGCCCTAAGGAAAGTTTGAGATGCAGCCTTACCCCTCCTATGTGTCCTAAAGGACAATTGATTTTTTTGGTGCTTAATCTCTCCCTCACTGAGCAACAAACCTGTTCCTAGTTCCTTGGTGCAGAGTGCTCTGGGGTGGCGCGATGCATGACCCCGCCTTTTATACAGTGAACCAAACATTTGCAAATTGGGCTCGCACATCCCTAGTGATAATCTATTTATTTTTCGACAGGCTCACATTCATTAAAGGCCCCGTATTAATTGTTACATTGAACACATGTCCTTCTCGCTGTTTTGAATCCCTAGTAATCAATACATTATTTATTCACATATTTATTACATATCGGCACTTTGTAGTTTTCTGGAATACACCTTAGATTTTTAAAAGGGGTCCCCGTCCCGTTTTAAATTTGTCTTGTGTACAAGTTTTGGTGCTTTTTTATAATAATATCAAATTAATATTTTAATATTGTGTGGTATGCTGTGCAGACAGTTGAAGGGGTGAATGGTTATTTCTCCCTTTTAATTTTGTGAATAGTTGGTTTTCTGTCTAGCACACAACCCCGTAATTATTTATCCTTTATCCTTATAATAACCCCATTCTTATGACTGTGGCACATCTTCATTAAAAGCTTAAAGCAAACAAACCCGTGTTTTCCACTAAATGGTGTTGGTCCCAGCACTGGATGTGGCACCCCTTTGATGATGCCCCCTGCACATTCACCGCCGCCAGCCCAAGTTAATCATACCTACTTGAAGGTTGCCGGTCATGTGGTCCACATTGCTTCTGGCTGCCCATTGGGTCTGGACCACTTGACTGCCTGTGGCCAATCACAAGGCTGCATTATGCCTGTGGAATGAAGAGCAAGTATGATTTTTTCGGGATGGCAGCTGTGTATATCGGGTAGGGGTGAGGGTATCACCAATATGAATGCCCACACCCAGCTAGAGCTAGGGTTTAAGGTAAAATCAGACAGTGTTTTTTACTTGATATACATTGTGTTAGACACTAGATTGGTAAATTGTTGTCAAGCAGTTTGTACACACAACTTCTAGAGAATAAAACAGCACGTTCAGCGCTAATGCAAATGCTTTTGAGTGGGGAAAAGATACAGTGCCATGCAGCGCTGCCTTTATAGGACTGATTCATCAAAGTATGTAACACATATCCCAGCTTAATGAGTCACCCGGCGTAATTACAAAGCATAAAAGCCATTTACACCAGCCTCGCTAAGGAGAAATAGCCCCTCAGATTAATGGGTTCCAACGTTTGACATTCTTTTTCTTTTATTAATAAGACAAACCTTTATCTTTTCACATTTTACCTGTCTGAAGTGGAATTTAAAAAATGGCAAGGCATGGCCATATACCAATTTAAGCCTCAAAGGAAAACATTTATCAAATGTAATCGTAATAGGTCACATAGAAATCACTCCTGTAAAAAGTCACACCACTGATATCTGTGGGAAAGGCTATTTACTAGACTGTCTTTTGAGCCAATTCTTTTTAGGCTGTTCAGAGTATATAAATGCCAGCGCTGGGACTAAACTTCCCTGTCACAGGCTTTAATTTGCTGTTCCTAAGTTATTTTTTATTTTATATTCGGCAGGTGATTCTAAATGAATGTGTGCTTTACAAAGGGAGACTCAAGGGGCATGGGGGAAATGTAAAGTTCCCCCAAAAATGGATTTCTGTTGCCTTAGTTATTGTTAGCAGGAGTAAACCAACCAAGTCCAGTCAGCCATGATTGAAATTCCTGCCTTTAAAAAGCCCCCTCCAATGCCCCCAAATAGCTAAATAATAAAATGTCATTTACATTTTTTTTTCCTCTCAGTTAAGCTAAAACTTGCCCTTACACCTCCAGGCAGCTCTAACCCAGGAGCTGCGAGTAAGTAATTGTCAAGGTATAGATAAGCAGGGAAGTCACTTTCCCCCATGCACCCATTGTCTGTGGTCTGCCAGGAAAGCCTTTCTCTTGAAACATTATAAATAGGGATGAGCGAATCGATTTCATGAAAAATTCGATTCTGAACGAATCCGAATTTCCCCACGATTCGATCAAAGTTTTCCTTTAAACTCCATTTATTTCAATTACAGGCATTCTAAAATGGTGGATGAACATGTCCAGATATATCCCCTGGGGCAAGTTAGCATGGGAAGGTCACATGCAGCCTATCAGCAGCCAGGAAGCCCGGTGACGACACCATGCTATATAAACGGCGGCCATTTTCCTTTTGCGCATTTCAGCCTTGCATTCCAGAAACAGCGGTGGTTGCTGCAGACAGGGAGAGACTAAGGCCCTTATTTAACAAGGGATAGCGCCAGGTAGCGAATGGTGAGCGAACGGTAATGACGGGCACCGCCACGAGAACGCCGGCTCCCCTCCGCAATCACACATTTATCAAGCCGATCCTGCTTAGCGACTGACAGAGCGCCAGATAGCGAATCATTCATCATTATTCCAGCCTCACCCCACAGCACCAGCGAGCGACCTTGAACAGCGACAGGTATGACCTCTCGCTACCTGGCGCTCTCCAATGCATTTCAATGGAGCAATCTTTAAATATTCTTAATTAATTGCTATTAATTTTTTTTTTTTTTTTTTTTTAGATGTCAAAAATTCTGTGACCACTTCTGCAATGTTTTTTTTCATAAAAATATGGTTGTTTGGGGGTTAAAAAACTACTTTTAACCCATCGCCGCCAGCGCTCTGGGGTTTAAACAAGCATTTCACTGCACGAGAATTTTTGGAGCGTGATTTGTTAATGAATATGCTGGGAGCCGTTCGCTATGGCCATTCGCTGTCATGCGCTCCCATACAGCGCGGAACCTGTCAAATAGCGACTCCTCACCCAATATTCAACATTACGGCAAACCGACTCGCTATCAACAACAGAACAACGGCCAAGCACAGCGACTACTAGCGGGCGCTCTGAAAATGCCGCTACTGTCGCTCATCTGTCGCTACCTGGCGCTATTAATGAATCGGCCTCTTAGAGATAGGCAGGGACAGTCGTTGAGACCCACAGAGAGGCAGACAGAACCAGGGAAAGATAGGGAAAAATCGGAAACGATCGGGAACGATCCAGGCAGCTTGTTCATCCTCAGCTTTATTAAGCTATTGCATTTTGAATTGTTTTTTTGTCCTGCTGTCAAAACACCAGGCCGCAGGGTATCCCAAACCACCACATTGCATCCTATCTAAATAAGCTTGTTCAGCCTCAGCTTTATTAATCTATTGCATTTTGAATTGTTTTTTTGTCCTGCTGTCAAAACACCAGGCCGCAGGGTATCCCAAACCACCACGTTGCACTCTATCTTTTATACTAAATCAGCTTGTTCATCCTCAGCTTTATTAAGCTATTGCATTTTGAACTGGTTTTTGTCCTGCTGTCAAAACACCAGGCCGCAGGGTATCCCAAACCACCACGTTGCACTCTATCTTTTATACTAAATCAGCTTGTTCATCCTCAGCTTTATTAAGCTATTGCATTTTGAATTGGTTTTGCCCTGCTTTCTAAACACCAGGCCGCAGGGTATCCCAAACTACCATGTTTCACTCTATCTTTTATACTAAATCAGCTTGTTCATCCTCAGCTTTATTAAGCTATTGCATTTTGAATTGGTTTTTGTCCTGCTGTCTATTCACCAGGCCGCAGGGTATCCCATATTGCCAATTTTCATAGTATCTGGTGCAGAGAAGCAGTTCCTCACTTTATTTAGCTTCTGCTTTTTAAAGTAAACACATTTTTTAAATTACCTATTGCGCATTTCAAATACATAAAAATGTCAAGCAGACAAGTGCCAGGATGTTCAAAGAGGAGAGGCCAAGATTCAGCAGGCAGAGGTCGCAGCAGACTAGGGGCCAGTGGCAGCAGGAGTCACAGTGAGAGACCTGATCTGCCAGTTTCTGCTAGCGGTCGTGTCTCCACCAGTAACGCATCTGCCATGGTAGATTGGTTAACGCTGTCATCCACATCATCACAAGATACATCTGAGACCCCCAGTCTAGGGTCGGTAGGTTCCTCTGACACAACCCTGAGTTGGCATGCCCCGAGAACAGTCCCTGTCCTCCCATTGCCTCTGTCCTACGCCGTTCCCTCCCCCAGCGACGTATCATATGCTTTGGGTTCAGCTCCACTCTTTAGTGAGGAGGACAGTCAGCAGCTACTGCCCAGCCAAGAAATGGAGGTGGCTTCTTTAGCTAGGCAGACAAATAGTGATGTGGAGAGTGTCGTGGGTGTTGCGAGCGTTCCAGCTCCTGCGCCAGACACTGTTGAGGAAACGGAGAACATCAGTGACGTGCAGCACAACTCGGTGATGATGATGATGAAGAAGCTGATCGCACTTGGGAGCCGGGTGCAGAAGGGGCTTCATCGTCATCATCAGGAGAAGAGGGGCGCAGGTTGCCCTGGAGTCAGCAGCTGAGGCAGCAAGGTGTTAGCAGCATGGTTGGCAGTCAGCATGGGGGCACAATTGTAAAGCCTGGAGCCAAACGGGACCGGGGCCGGGGTAGAGAACCTGCTGCACGGCAGACTACCTTATCGGGAGGTAGTGGAGCAGGGGTTCCTGGAGTTGGCGACAGTAGCAGTGAATCAGTGCAGCCTGTTGGTGGGAAAAGTAGCTACTCGGCAGTGTGGCAGTTTTTCCTGAAGCATCCGCAGGGGGGTAACATGGCCACATGCAAGATATGTAGGCAGAAGGTGAAGCGTGGCCAGGGCCCAAATGTTGACAACACGGCCCTGCGTCAACATATGATGCGTCACCATAAAGCGGCCTGGGAGAACCGAGGCTCCGAAGAGGTGGTCCAGCCTGCTTCCTCACCAAGTGGCACGCCGCTCCCAATTTCTGCCAGCCAAGGCTTCAGCACCTCAACCAAAGGCAGCTGTGCGTCTTACCCATCCTCTGTCGCTCCTCCTGATGCTCCTGCTCCTCCTCCTCCTCCAAGTCATGCATCCCACCAGCAATCCATCAGTGAAGCCATGTCCAAGAGACAGCAGTATGTGCCCTCTCATCCTATGGCGCAGAAGCTGAATGTGCTCCTGTCCAAGTTGCTGGTGCTGCAGTCACTCCCTTTTCAGGAGGTGGACTCTGCACCTTTCAGAGAACTGATGGCTTGTGCCGAGCCGAGGTGGAGAGTCCCAAGCCGTCATTTCTTTGCCAAGAAGGCAGTACCAGCGCTGCACACTTTTGTTGAACAGAAGGTGGGCCCGTCCTTGAGCCTGAAGGTGGGCCCACTGGGTGAATGTGGTCCTTTTGCAGCAGCAACTTGGACAGGTCACGCCGCTTCGGCCTCCGCGCTCCCTGGCCGTTGTGCCTGTGACACCGTACGACTCGGCCTCCTCATCCTCCTCCATCTCCTCACCCTCCACTGTAGGCTCAAGTCTCAGTGCCCCTCCAGTCTACCATGTGTGCAGGGCACGGAGGTGTCAAGCTGTGCTTCACATGGTTTGTCTTGGCGAATGGAGTCACACAGGGGAGGAACTGCTAAAATGTATTCATCACGAAATCCAAACATGGCTTACTCCAAGAAAAATGGGAATCATGGTTACCGACAATGGGAAGAACATTTTGTCTGCGCTGCGACAAGGAAGCCTGACCCATGCGCCCTGCATGGCTCACGTCTTCAATCTGGTTGTCAAGCGGTTTCTGAAGTGTTTCCCCCCATCTGCAAGACATCCTAACAACTTCAAGGAAACTTTGCATGCACTTCAGCCACTCATACACCGCCAAACACACCCTTCTTGAGCTACAGCGAACGGTAGCCCCCAACATAGTCTGATTTGCGATGTTTCCAACCGTTGGAATTCCACCCTTCACATGTTGGACCGATTATATGAACAGAGAAAAGCCATCACGGATTTCCTGATGATCCAAGCGGATAGGGGGGACTCCCCTGTGTAACTTCAATGTCAACCAGTGGCAGCTCATACGTGACACCTGCCGTTTGCCCTTTGAGGAAGCCACTTTATTTGTCAGTCGGCAGGATTACGGGATGAACAACATGATTCCACTGCTTCATGTACTACAGCACATGTTGGAAACCATGGCTAGTCAGGGCACTGGAGACATGGCATCTACATCTTACGGCCACATGAACCCCGTTGGAGCTGAACTGGAGGAGGAGGAGGAAGAGAAGGAGGAGTGGCCCAGTGAAGCACAGTTTAGGCTTGGGGAAATGGCTGGTTTATCTAGTCAGCGGACAGGAGAGGAGGAGCAGGAGCAGCCAGAGGAGCTAGAGGGTTGTGAGGAAGGCGAGACAGAGGACCCGAACACACCGTGGCAGTATGCAGTGGAGATGGAGACAGGTAGTCCATCCGAGTCACTTGCGCAAATGGCAGGAAGCATGCTCACGTGCTTGCGTAGTGACCCCAGAATTGTTTCCATTTGTCGGTGGGATGACTTCTGACTCCCCACCTTATTGGACCCCCGCTTCTGGCACAAAATGGGGGCATTTTTTAAACCCACCGAGAGGGAGGACAAACTGAACTACTACAAAGACATTCTACGTAGTCAGTTGGCCAATGTCTATCTGCGCCATGGTCCATACTCTCGCAGGTCTGACTCGGGGGGACCTCTGCGCTAACCTTCCACTGCCATGGCTGCTGGGGGGGTTGGCAGGAGCAGCAGCAGCAGCTCCATCAGCAGCAGCCTCAGTCTTCAGTCGCTAATGAGTAGCTTTCTACACCCGCATAGTGAGGCTACTCATGAGCAGCAGGAAGACCTGGAGCAGGACCTTAACCAGCAGGTCATGTCATACCTTGACATGACCATGCCAACACACCTTGAGGATCCGCTGGACTTCCGGGCAGCCAAACTACTCTGCAACTAGCAGTGTTTGCCCTGGAAAAGCTGTCCTGCCCGGCAAGTAGCGTGCCATCTGAGCTGGTGTTTAGAGCGGTGGGGGCCATAGTTACGGCGAGGAGAACTCGTCTGTCAACTAAAAATGTGGAGAGACTCACCTTTGTGAAAATGAGTCAGGGATGGATCAGCAAGGATTTCCACCCACCAATGGCTGATGCATGCGACTGGATTCAGCATGGTGCCACGTTTTACACTTTCCAAATGGTGCAAAACATATTTATGTGTTTAGGCCAATTTTTGGGCTCCTGCTGATGCTAACTTCAGGGTGTGCTTTTCAGCCAATTTTGGTACTCCTGCTGCTGCTGCTGCCAACTGCAGTGTGTCTTTCAAGCTATGATTGGGCTCATGCTGCTGCTGCTTGCAACTCCAGGGTGTGATTCATCCAATTTTTGGCCTCCTGCTGCCAACTCCGTGTCTCTTTAAAGCAATGTTTGGGCTCCTGCTGCTGCTTACAACTCCAGGGTGTGATTCATCCAATTTTTGGGCTCCTGCAGCCAACTCCAGTGTCTCTTTCAAGCTATGTTTGGGCTCCTGCTGCTGCTGCGTGCAACTCCAGGGTGTGATTCATCCAATTTTTGGGCTCATGAAGCCAACTCCAGTGTCTCTTTAAAGCAATGTTTGGGCTCCTGCTGCTGCTTGCAACTCCAGGGTGTGATTCATCCATTTCTTGGGCTCCTGCAGCCAACTCCATTGTCTCTTTCAAGCTATGTTTGGGCTCCTGCTGCTGCTTGCAACTCCAGGGTGTGATTCATCCAATTTTTGGGCTCCTGAAGCCAACTCCAGTGTCTCTGTAAAGCAATGTTTGGGCTCCTGCTGCTGCTTGCAACTCCAGGGTGTGATTCATCCAATTTTTAGGCTATTGCAGCCAACTCCAGTGTCTCTTTCAAGCTATGTTTGGGCTCCTGCTGCTGCTGCTGCTTGCAACTCCAGGGTGTGATTCATCCAATTTTTGGGCTCCTGCAGCCAACTCCAGTGTCCCTTTCAAGCTATGTTTGGGCTCCTGCTGCTGCTGCTGCTTGCAACTCCAGGGTGTGATTCATCCAATTTTTGGGCTCCTGCAGCCAGCTCCAGTGTCTCTTTCAAGCTATGTTTGGGCTCCTGCTGCTTGCAACTCCAGGGTGTGATTCATCCAATTTTTGGGCTCATGAAGCCAACTCCAGTGTCTCTTTCAAGCTATGTTTGGGCTCCTGCTGCTTGCAACTCCAGGATGTGATTCATCCAATTTTTGGGCTCCTGCAGCCAACTCCACTGTCTCTTTCAAGCTATGTTTGGGCTCCTGCTGCTGCTGCTTGCAACTCCAGGATGTGATTCATCCAATTTTTGGGCTCTTGAAGCCAACTCCAGTGTCTCTTTAAAGCAATGTTTGGCCTCCTGCTGCTGCTTGCAACTCCAGGGTGTGATTCATCCAATTTTTGGGCTCCTGCAGCCAACTCTAGTGTCTCTTTCAAGCTATGTTTGGGCTCCTGCTACTGCTGCTTGCAAATGCAGGGTGTGATTCATCCAATATTTGGCTCCTGCAGCCAACTCCAGTGTCTCTTTCAAGCTATGTTTGGGCTCCTGCTGCTGCTGCTGCTGGCAACTCCAGGGTGTGATTCAGCCAATTTTTGGGCTCCTGCAGCCAACTCCAGTGTCTCTTTCAAGCTATGTTTGGGCTCCTGCTGCTGATGCTGCTGCTTGCAACTCCAGGGTGTGATTCATCCAATTTTTGGGCTCCTGAAGCCAACTCCAGTGTCTCTTTCAAGCTATGCTTGGGCTCCTGCTGCTGCTTGCAACTCCAGGGTGTCATTCAGCCAATTTTTGGGCTCCTGCAGCCAACTCCAGTGTCTCTTTCAAGCTATGTTTGGGCTCCTGCTGCTGCTGCTTGCAACTCCAGGGTGTGATTCGTCCAATTTTTGGGCTCCTAAAGCCAACTCCAGTGTCTCTTTAAAGCAATGTTTGGGCTCCTGCTGCTGCTTGCAACTCCAGGGTGTGATTCATCCAATTTTTGGGCTCCTGCAACCAACTCCAGTGTCTCTTTCAAGCTATGTTTGGGCTCCTGCTGCTGCTTGCAACTCCAGGGTGTGATTCATCCAATTTTTGGGCTCCTGCAGCCAACTCCAGTGTCTCTTTCAAGCTATGTTCGGGCTCCTGCTGCCGCTGCTGCTTGCAACTCCAGGGTGTGATTCAGCCAATTTTTGGGCTCCTGCAGCCAACTCCAGTGTCTCTTTCAAGCTATGTTTGGGCTCCTGCTGATGATGCTGCTGCTTGCCACTCCAGGGTGTGATTCATCCAATTTTTGGGCTCCTGAAGCCAACTCCAGTGTCTCTTTAAAGCAATGTTTGGGCTCCTGCTTGCAACTCCAGGGTGTGATTCATCCAATTTTTGGGCCCCTGCTGCCAGCTCCAGTGTCTCTTTCAAGCTACGTTTGGGCTCCTGCTGCTGCTTGCCACTCCAGGGTGTCATTCAGCCAATATTTGGGCTCCTGAAGCCAACTGCAGTGTCTCTTTAAAGCAATGTTTGGGCTGCTGCTGCTGCTTGCAACTCCAGGGTGTGATTCATCCAATTTTTGGGCTCCTGCAGCCAACTCCAGTGTCTCTTTCAAGCTATGTTTGGGCTCCTGCTGCTGCTGCTGCTGCTTGCAACTCCAGGGTGTGATTCATCCAATTTTTGGGCTCCTGCAGCAAACTCCAGTGTCTCTTTCAAGCTATGTTTGGGCTCCTGCTGCTGATGCTGCTTACAACTCCAGGGTGTGATTCAGCCAATTTTTGGGCTCCTGCAGCCAACTCCAGTGTCTCTTTCAAGCTATGTCTGGGCTCCTGCTGCTGCTGCTGCTTGCAACTCCAGGGTGTGATTCATCCAATTTTTGGGCTACTACAGCCAACTCCAGTGTCTCTTTAAAGCAACGTTTGGGCTCCTGCTGCTGCTTGCAACTCCAGGGTGTGATTCATCCAATTTTTGGGCTCCTGCAGCCAACTCCAGTGTCTCTTTAAAGCAATGTTTGGGCTCCTGCTGCTGCTTGCAACTCCAGGGTGTGATTCATCCAATGTTTGGCCTACTGCAGCCAACTCCAGTGTCTCTTTAAAGCAATGTTTGGGCTCCTGCTGCTGCTGCTGCTTGTAACTCCAGGGTGTGATTCATCCAATTTTTGGGCTCCTGCTGCCAACTCCAGTGTCTCTTTCAACCAATGTTTGGGCGGCTGCTGCTGCTGCTGCTTGCAACTCCAGGGTGTGATTCAGCTAATTTTTGGGCTCCTGCTGCTGCCAGCTCCAGGGTGTGTTTTTCAGGCACTATAGGGGCCCCTCATAGTGATGCCACCTCAACTCTCTGCAGTTGTGCCGCTCTGTGATTCTATTAGCGATGCCTCTGATCTGCATGTCATAATTAATTACAGTATTATTTCACTAACCCAGCACGCATCCTATGCGTGTTACAGCAAGGCAGAATGGTTTACAACCCTATTGAGGCTCTAGGAAGCTCGATTCGTCGCGAATAATGTCGTACCGAAACAAATTTTGTCGGAAAATTCGGCGAATTTGCCGAATCGAATTTTTCAAAAGTTCGCTCATCTCTAATAATAAACCAAATAGACGCTGTGTCATGTGAAACCACATGCTGAGTGGCAGAATCTCCCCATAACATGCTAAGTGGTAGAATCCCCCCATAACGGGCTGAGTGGCAGAATCCCCCCATAACGGGCTGAGTGGCAGAATCCCCCCATAACGGGCTGAGTGGCAGAATCCCCCCATAACGGGCTGAGTGGCAGAATCCCCCCATAACGGGCTGAGTGGCAGAATCCCCCCATAACGGGCTGAGTGGCAGAATCCCCCCATAACGGGCTGAGTGGCAGAATCCCCCCATAATGGGCTGAGTGGCAGAATCCCCCATAACGGGCTGAGTGGCAGAATCCCCCATAACGGGCTGAGTGACAGAATCCCCCATAACATGCTGAGTTGCAGAATCCCCCCATAACATGCTGTGTGGCAGAAGTGTAATGCCGGGGGCAGAAAGCCTTTATACCACATAAGCAAGGGGGAAGAGACGGATGCCCCATGCCCCATTCCATGCCCCTCTCCTCCACGGATGGAAAGATTGCACAAAGTCTCTGCTTCTGTAGTATAAAAGGCTCCCTCCCCAGCAGCCAGCCATTGCCCTTATAACACCAACGTAGAAGGAGGAGGGACCCGTGTCCCCTTTGAACAATGGATGCCGGCAGCTGCTGCCGCTGGCATCCTTGGACCTGCTAGGGCAGGGCGTACCCCCTATCTGGCGGACCTGCAGACAGGACGGTGGG
This sequence comes from Gastrophryne carolinensis, assembly GCA_027917425.1. Classification (NCBI taxonomy): domain Eukaryota; kingdom Metazoa; phylum Chordata; class Amphibia; order Anura; family Microhylidae; genus Gastrophryne; species Gastrophryne carolinensis. Next base: position 479,051,885 of record CM051236.1, read on the forward strand.
GGACAGGAGGACATATGTGCAGAGCGGTGAGAACTGTAACATTTTATGTATAATTTATATTTTTTAACACTTTGTGAACTGGTATGGGGTCCAAGAAATCTCTTTACCAGTTCAATGTGTAGGGGTGGGCAGCATAATGTATTTGTGAGCCAGATACTGGGGGCTATCCGGTTGAAATGCTTCTTAACTGGATAGATTCTTTTCTGACTCATCCCAAATTATTAGGAAAAAAGGAAACTTTTATTATTATTTCACATTTTCCTTTATTAGATTTATCATATATTTACATCTTTCTTCTTGTTGTCTTCTAGGAATCTACTTACTGCTTTATTAATTGTAGACATTTTTTTTCTGCTTTGTGATTGCATTATTTTCAAAGCAAGCCAGTTCTTTGGAAGCATAAAAGCACAAGTCAAGTCATAATTCATATGTAAATGGTTTCCAAATAAAAACTTCTAATGATTTGCCCGTTATATTTTTGCACCCGGTGACAGTGCTCTTTGTTTTCTCCTCCAGTGTTAAAGATGGTTTCAACATTAAACTAAATTTCACGTCTTTTGAGACTCAAAACCATGTGGATGTATTAAATATTTATGAAGGTATTGGAACAAACAGAATTTTAAGAGGTAAGGGTTTGAATTATCATTTATGTTTTCAAACCAAATGTCAGATGTAAGTTACATGTTTTAATTGCACCAAAGTTACTTGAATAGGTTTTTATTTAAACATTTGACTTTAAAAAAAAAAAGACTTTACCTTGAACTTGCGTATTGTTATTGTAAAGTCAAGATGTCAAATATCCTTTTATTCATCTAAGCAATAATAGTGGAATCGCACTAGTGAATGCGCAACATTTACTGTGCCTTTGTGGGATTATTATGCTGTGGGCCCCAATGAGTTGCCCTGCAGGGGATGTTCCAAGAAACTTGCATGTGCATGTGCTAAGGACAAGGCTGCAGGACCTGGTGGTGGAAGGATCCAGGGAAAACTGCTGCCTATAACATTTATTTGGGGGGGGAACAATTTGCCTGTGTGTATTGCCAGGCAACTAAAAATCTCTACCTTGTGATGTATTTTGATACTTTCTCAGTGTTTTAACCACTACACTACCTAAGATATGAGAGAAACCAGACAACTTTCTAGCTGTTAAAAAAAAGTTAGGCCTTAGTTATTGCTAAAATACTAAGCTGGCAAAGTTGTCCAAAATGATTGAGATCTGGCATGAATTTCAGTCAGACAAAACAACAAGAAATCTCAGTCAGACATATCTTGGCATATTCACTTCTTTTTAGCCTCTTTCTACAGCTTGATATGACCCCTTCAGTTAAAGATCTATTGGAAGGCAAAAACTTGGAAACACAACTCATCTTTCTGCATTCCTGGGCTTCGGAAATAACTTCCCTGCTTACCCTTCTCTATCAATAAGCATATTAGGGTTGATTCAGAGCCGCTTTCTCATCATTTTTTGCGTGAAAATTTCTGTTCTCGTCTATTTTTCCAACTCATCTGATTCAGCAAAGCCTTTTTTTCTGCAAGAATTTTTATGTGAAATGTTTTCTTTTTTGTGTGATTTTTTGTTTGCTAGTAATACCTCCCAAAAAATATTGAGAAAGGGGCTCTGAATCAACCCTATTGTCTAAAAAAAATGAAATTCAAAAAGGATCTCACTATCAAACTTGGATCAATCAGCATGAAATGCATTTTAGCAGATTTGTTCCTCCCTATTTCCCTTCACCCCCCATTTAAATCCACAGGATGCTCCAAATCAGGCAATTAATACTCACACCTTCACATTCCTGGGCTGCAGCAACCGCATCTGAGCCTCCCCTTCTCCATCAGTGAACAATCAGGTTTGTAATAGGGGCATGCACGCACGCCGGAATGGCACATGGCACACATTCCCTGTAGGCCCTAGAGTGCCACGGAAGCAGAGACTGGATGAGGAGCCCACTCCCATTTTGGGCTTTCCATAGAGGTGCATTCCAAATTAGGATGTTGTGTCCCCCAACCTCAGAGAGTAAATGGTAAGTACCTCTTTATTGAGGTTGGAGAAAGTGGTTGAGGGTGCTACAGAACTGGGTTTTGGTCCTTGCCCCTGGGGCACCTCGATCACATCGCTGTGTGAAACCCCCCAGGTCGCCCGAACAAACTCACCTCTTCCCGCTCCTACGACACATGTGCGGCCGCTCGTTCATTCAGCATGCTTGGATCCTCTTGACTCCCTTCGCCCAGGAGCTCATCTAATGTATTGAGCGCACTTGCAGTCGCATCCCCCGCTGCCCTCTAACAGAGAGCATGCCTGTGCCAGCCATTCACAAATTCCCAGCACGGGCACGCATCCTGCTAAAGGGATTACGGGGATGCGGCCACGAAGGTGAGTTTTATGGGCGACTTGGGGGGTTTCACACAGCAGGACATCCCTGATATGCCTTCCCTTAAGTCTTATTGACTCCAGGGTGGTTATTGGCTTTCCATCTAAGGTGAATGTCCACATTTTCATTAATACCCCACCTTGCAGTTGCTTATTTTCCCTATTATTTTTAGTTACAGCAATATGATGTTGCTCATTTGCGCATAGTAATGAGAGCTCTGCAGCATCTTTGAAGGACACCTTTTTATGTAGCTCAACAGAGAATGCCATTTAGAATGTCTGTAATTGGTTTTAGAAAAAAAGAGTGTTAGCATTGTCTGCACAGTAAACAGTTTGAAGCAATTACATGTTCAGTTATTTTTTTTATGTTATGACAATATTTTGTGTAACAACATTAACATCTTTGCGATTCTAAACTCAGAATACTATAATTTGTTAACAACAATAAAACAGGCTTCTGTTCTTTGTCGATTTTTAGCTTCACTGGAAGGGAGAGATCCTGGAACAGTTCGGATTTTTTCGAATCAGGCAACAGTGGAGTTTGAAACTGATTCTCAGTTTTACGACCAGCATGGCTTCCAAGCAGTGTACACAACATTTACAAACAGCAGTGTATCAAGTAAGTGTTGGTACCAAAGTGCCCACCCAGCTAGCATTTGAGCTTCAAAGATTCCCTATCCTTACAGCCAGTTTTCTGTAGGCTTCTGAGCGATAGAGTCTCAGTGGGCCCCCTGCGTGGCAGTAAAACTCCATGTCTGCTATGGTCTGCCATGGTGACATAGACCAATACCCGCAATAGGTATAATTCTGAATTGTTGTCCTCAGAACAAAACCCAAGATCTCAAGTTTTTTTTTCCATGCCCTGGTCCTACGACATACACAAGCTCGCATCCTTTCAGTGCCGTGGCCACATCTCCAGTACGGGCCGTGCTCCTGCCCTCAGCCTATCCGAATGGCTGGGTGTGGGAGCCCAGAGATGCTTGTGATGTGGCCACTATCGCTGATACTGATTGTCTACAATGCCAAGGTTTTGCTACAACAAGGGTGGGGAGGTTCAGAGCTAGGTGAGGTTTCACACAGCAGGGTATCCCAATTTTGCATGACCCAGGGGGAGTCTTAGAAACCAGGGCTGGCCCTAATGGGCTTTGCCCAGCTTTAAATGCTATACACCAGACCTGGTGTCTGCAAATCACACATCTAGATGAGCTGATACAATATATACTGCGATACAAAAGCCCACAAACTATACAACTTTCATTATATTTGGTGGATTCCATAAATAAAAAGCATGACATGGTCCATACACATGAACATACAGAAGGCTGCATGGAGCTTTTGCCTTAGAGGCTGATGACAGACACACGAGACACTTGGCTGTACTTAGCCATGCCGAGCAGAGTGACGCCTTGTGGAGGCATCAGATTGTCTAGGTGCCATACGGGGGTGGACTGGCCATAGGGAGATCTGGGACAATGCCCTGCGGGGCTACACTGCTTTGGGGTCATTCGGGATGCTACTTTAACACCCACATTCAATCCCTCCCCCTTAGTCTCCCTCTCAGCCCCCTGTACCCAGTCCCACTGTACCCAAAAGCCAAGGAACCCCAGCCCCCAATGCTATAGCCCCAGCATCATGGTTGGAGGCCTCAGTAGGGCTGTGTTGGGCCAGCCAGGGGCTGGTAAATCCAGGGCTGATTTTTGACCCCAGTCCACCACTGGTGTCATCCACATACTGCACAGGCAAGAGTTATAGATGGGAAAAGCATCACTATACCTCCTTATTTCTATACCTCTCTACATCCTTATTTCACATACTGGAAACCTCCCGATGCAGCCTCCGGCATCTTCCCTGCTGGATAGGGCTTTCTCAAGGGACACAGAGATAGCAGACAGCAGCCTCTACCCCTCCTTCATCACTAGCAGCCATTCTGTGCTGCGCCACTGACTGCTTCTCACTCTGCATCGGACTGCTGCTCTCACCCCCCAGGTATTTCCTTAAAGCGATCCTTAACTCTATATAAGAGTCTATCTTATATGTTTCCCACACCCTGTACATACAGATTGCTCACATTAAAAATCATCCTACCTGTATCTACTGCATGTTTTGAGCCTTTAAACATCCAAGATGGCGGCTCATGAAACAACATGCAGCCTGCAAACAGGAAGTGCCTTCTCTGCATTATGGGATTGCTGACCTTCTCCTGATGCCAGCTCTGCTCTGTCTGAGCAAATCACAGCTATAAGCCGCCCCCTGTACTTTATCCCACTCTCCTCTCCTCAGTAAGTGTGATGCTTCTGAGTCAAGATGGAAGCGCCCATATCCTAAAGTCCTGAACAGAGTTGCGGCCCAGTGGGGGGAAAGAATAATAAGTAAGTGACTAAAAACTTAAAATATATTAATATTCTAAGTATACAGCACATCCTGTTCCAGAATAATCCTTACTCATGGGTAATACATCCTCTAGATGGTGCTGGACAGCAGAGACAGAAAAGTGGCTCCTCCCGGCCTCATATATACCCGGGACCTCCCACAAATTCCCCAGTTCTTCTCTGCAGTCTGGGCTGCGATGACTTGAAGATGGCTCTTTCTACTCGCAGGTGAGCGGGGCTTATTAGCCTGCGGCCCTGTAGGACTATTCCCACCCGTTCATTTTCACTGCCTACCAGCTTAGGCTGCGCTGGTCGGATGATGGTAGGCTGCACCGCTGTCAGGTGCTAAGGAGCGCTGCTCCTACCACAGTTCCCCACCAAAGGGTAGGCGGTACAGGCCCGTGGGTCGTCCCCTTCGCTCTCCCTGGGTAGATCTCGGGGGGGGGGGGGGGTGTATGTATTTAATATGTATATCACGCTTTGCCTTGGTGCACTGGTTTTGATTATCGCCGCCGCTGTGCGCTTGTACTTCGCTCCGCAGACGGCGGCGACATCGCCTCAGGCGCTACTGCGCCGTCATTGGCTGGCTTTGTCACGGCGGCGCGTTTTCGTGCTCTTCGGGGGGCCTTGCGGATGACGTTTTCCGCATCACTTCTCCACGGCCCGCCCCTCGAGGTATATGCGGACGCCATTTTGGAGCTCCTGTGCTGAGTGTCTGGCGTCTCCCTATCGCGGTCCGTAAGCGCCCCTGCGGGCTGGCTTTTCTTTGTATTTTATTGTATTATGCTTACGGGTTCTTTGCTTTATGTCTTACAGGCAGGTCAAACTTGTTTGTGGTTTCTCCCGGTCCTATCCCCTCTATTAGCGTTAACTCCTTATTGGAGGTTTATTGTATTTGTATATCTCCCACTTCCCTGGCGGTTTATTGGTGCATCCCGGGTAGCCTTATTGGCGTCAATCCCAATTGGCCTATTGTGCCACAATAATCACCATATGGAGGCTTCTCAGGATAATGTGCTTGGGGTTCCTTCGGGACAAGCCCAGCTGTGTATGGCATGTGGGGTATCCCCTATAAGTGACGATGTCAGGGTGTGTGTCCCCTGCGCCCAGTCTGGGTTACCTGTGGCTGGGCCTGCGCCCCCTTTGGCTTCGCTTACCCCCCCACGCTTACATCTGACTCCTAGTGAGGTGCATACCAGTAGGGAGTCTCAACCTGATTTGGCTGCATGGGTGGCCAGCATTGAGAGACATATTGCTGGGTCTGGCCCGCGTAAGGCTTCTGCTAAGAAGCAGCATTTATCACCTGGTGTTACTCTTTTTCCTATGGATCCTGAGGAGTGTTTTGACGTTACCGGTTATACCCCCTGGAAGAGGGGGAATTATTTTCTGATTCAGAATCATCTGAGGAACTTTCTAGGGTGTATGGTGCCGATTCTGGGTCTGACCCATGGGCTTCAGATGATACTGACAGGCTTTTGGCTCACATTTTTGAAGTACTCTGTATCTCTCCTCCTGCCGTGGCTCCGCGGCAGCAGGGGGAGCTGTTACATACTGTTAAACCACGCTTGGTGTTTCCTGAACAAATTCACTTTAATAATCTGGTGCTCAAAGAGTGGGAACGGCCTAGCTGGCTTCCCGGGGTACCAAAGAGTTGGGATAAGAGGTATCCCTTTCCCGCTGAGATGGTTAAACGTTGGTCATGTCCTCCCGAGGTGGATGCACCAGTTCTGGGGTTGTCCAACACATCCGTCATGCATTCCCCTGACTCTACTACCCTGAGGGATGGGAAGGACAGGTGCATAGATCAGCTGGCTTTCCATGCCTTTGCCTGTGTGGGGGCCACGCTGCGTCCGGTCTGTTGCTATTAAAAGCCTGCTCAGGAGTCTCTTAGATGGGGCCCCTGATGATGCTGGTAGTGAAGAGTATAGAGCTCTTCTGCGTTGTGAGGAATTTGTTGCATATGTTCTCTCTGCCTTGGATGATACTATTAGAATTTGTGGCAGGGCATCTGCCTTGTTGGTGGCGATACGCCGCTCGGTCTGGCTGCGCCAGTGGGCAGCTGACAACGCTGCTAAGAAGGCTCTCACTGGTTTTCCCTTCAAAGGGCTGCGCCTCTTTGGTGAACGTTTGGACTTGTTTGCTAAAGGAGGCAAATTACCTCAGCGTAGAAGGCAGCCCCGGTCCTTTTGGGGTTCAGGTGCCTTTCTTCCCTCCTTCCGGGGTTCCAGAATTGGACGGGGAGCTTCCTTTGCTGGAGCCCGTGGAGATTTTTGGGGCAGGGGCAGAGGACGTGGCCACCCTGGTCCCTCCTGGGGTCCCAAGCCTAAGTCCTCCTCCAAGCCCCCTCAGGCATGAAGGGGCGCCCTCACCCATCTGGGTGGGGGGACGGTTTCAGCTCTTTGCTCACGTCTGGAGGCGTCATGTCTCAGACCAGTGGATTCAGGAGGTAGTGTCCTCCGGTTACAAGATAGAATTTGCAGCCTGGCCGACCCCAAAATTCATCAAATCCCGGATGGCTCAAAACCCCCTGTCAGCTCAGGGTCTGTCCCTTGCTGTCCAAGGCCTTCTGGAATTGGGAGTCATCTGCCGGGTGCCCTTGTGGGAAAGGGGCAAAGGCTACTATTCCAATCTTTTCACTGTTCCCAAGAAAGACGGGTCCATCAGACCCATCCTGGATTTAAAGCGCCTCAACAAATTTGTCAAATTCAGACACTTTCGCATGGAGACTCTGCGCTCCGCTGTGAATTCTCTACGCCCAGGGGACTTCATGACCTCTGTAGACATCAAGGATGCTTACCCTCACATACCAGAGATTCCTCAGGTTCGCTCTGGAGTATCAGCACTACCAATTTGTGGCCTTGCCCTTCGGTCTCACCTCGGCTCTAAGGGTATTCACCAAGGTGCTGGCAGGAGTGATGGCTCTGAGAGATCTCAGGGCATCCGCATTCTTCCCTACTTGGCCGACATGCTTATCACTTCTCAGTCCTTCCAACAGGCAGGGTGGTGTCCACACTGGAGTCATTCGGCTGGGTGATCAACCACCCCAAATCTTCCCTGTCTCCTTCCATGGTGAAGTCCTTTCTGGGCATGATTCTGGATTCATCCCAGGTCAAGATCTTTCTTCCTCAGCAGAAGGTGGAGAGTCTTCAAGAGCAAGCACAGCTCCTTCTGTCTTGTCCTCATCCGTCCATCAGGCAGGGAATGCAGCTGGTGGGCCTGATGGTGTCCTGCTTCAAGGCGGTTCCATATGCTCAGCTTCACATGAGACCTCTTCAGATTCACCTCTTGTCAGTATGGGATCGGGACCCCGTGTCCTTGGATCAGGTGTTTGTTCTGTCCCCTCTGGCCATGGTGGCTGGTCTCAAGGAACCTGCTGGGGGGCAGATCCTTTCTGGAATTGAGGGCGATCAGGTTGGTTCTCGCTCACTTAACCCCGCACCTTTGGGGTCGGGCTGTTCAGGTCCGCTCAGACAACCAGACAGCGGTTGCCTACATCAATCATCAGGGAGGGACCAGGAGCAGGAGGGCCCTCAGGGAAGTGTCTGTGATTCTGTCCTGGGCGGAGGACAATGTTCCCTGCATCTCGGCTGTGTACATTCCGGGGGTGGAGAATCTGGAGGCAGACTCTCTGAGCAGGGGGACCTCTCATCTGGGAGAATGGTCCCTCAGCAGCAGGGTGTTTTGCTCCCTGTGCCACCGCTGGGGTCAGCCGGATGTGGATCTGTTTGCGTCCCGTCACAATCACAAGCTTCCAGTCTTTGTCTCTCTGTCCCAGGATCCTCTGGCCTTAGCCATGGATGTCTTAGCAATGTCTTGGACGAGTTTTCAACTCCTGTATGTGTTTCCCCCGTTTCCCCTGCTGGGCAGGGTGCTGCGCAAGATAGCTCAGGCCAGGGTGCCAGCCATACTGGTGGCCCCCTGTTGGCCAAGAAGAGTGTGGTTCGCAGACATCAGTCAGCTGGCAGTAGATCAGTACGCTCTGCCCCGGGTTCCAGATCTGCTCACTCAGGGGCACCTATGCCACCCCAGGGGCACCTACGCCACCCCAATTTACAAACGCTGGCTTTGACGGCCTGGCTGCTGAAACCTCCATCTTGATGGAAAAGGGGCTGCTTGCCTCGGTTGTTAATACCATGATCAGGGCTAGGAAAAGGTCCTCTTCTTCCATCTACTATAGGGTTTGGCGTACTTACATTGACTGGTGTGAGTCCCACTCGCATCCCTGTTGTGTGTTTTCTGTTCCTAGGATTCTGGAGTTTCTGCAACATGGTTTGGATCTGGGTCTTCAGCTCAGTACTCTGAAAGGTCATTTTTCTGCCTTGGCCATTTTCTACCAAAGATCTTTTGCTCAGCATCGCCTGGTCAAGACCTTCTTCCAGGGGGTTACTCACATGCGTCCCCCACGTAAGCCTATGTTACCAGTCTGGGACTTAACCCTGTCCTGCAGGGGTCTCCATTCGAGCCCTTGCAGGGGGCCCCTTTGTCCATTCTTACGCTTTAAGGTAGTCTTTTTGGTGGCTATTACTTCTGTTACGCGTGTTTCTTAGTTGGCGGCGCTTTCCATCAAGCCCCCTTACTTTGAGAGACACCAGGACAAGGTGGTGTTTCGTTTTAAGCCAGATTTTCTGCTTTTCATCTAAATCAGGACATTGTTTTGCCTTCTCTGTGACCTAATCCTAGTAACTCTAAGGAGAGGGTTTTACACTCTTTGGATGTGGTCAGGACTCTGAAGTTCTATTTGTTAGCTACTGAATCCTTCAGGAAGACTGATGCTCTTTCCTACTTGGCCGACATGCTTATCACTTCTCAGTCCTTCCAACAGGCAGGGTGGTGTCCACACTGGAGTCATTCGGCTGGGTGATCAACCACCCCAAATCTTCCCTGTCTCCTTCCATGGTGAAGTCCTTTCTGGGCATGATTCTGGATTCATCCCAGGTCAAGATCTTTCTTCCTCAGCAGAAGGTGGAGAGTCTTCAAGAGCAAGCACAGCTCCTTCTGTCTTGTCCTCATCCGTCCATCAGGCAGGGAATGCAGCTGGTGGGCCTGATGGTGTCCTGCTTCAAGGCGGTTCCATATGCTCAGCTTCACATGAGACCTCTTCAGATTCACCTCTTGTCAGTATGGGATCGGGACCCCGTGTCCTTGGATCAGGTGTTTGTTCTGTCCCCTCTGGCCATGGTGGCTGGTCTCAAGGAACCTGCTGGGGGGCAGATCCTTTCTGGAATTGAGGGCGATCAGGTTGGTTCTCGCTCACTTAACCCCGCACCTTTGGGGTCGGGCTGTTCAGGTCCGCTCAGACAACCAGACAGCGGTTGCCTACATCAATCATCAGGGAGGGACCAGGAGCAGGAGGGCCCTCAGGGAAGTGTCTGTGATTCTGTCCTGGGCGGAGGACAATGTTCCCTGCATCTCGGCTGTGTACATTCCGGGGGTGGAGAATCTGGAGGCAGACTCTCTGAGCAGGGGGACCTCTCATCTGGGAGAATGGTCCCTCAGCAGCAGGGTGTTTTGCTCCCTGTGCCACCGCTGGGGTCAGCCGGATGTGGATCTGTTTGCGTCCCGTCACAATCACAAGCTTCCAGTCTTTGTCTCTCTGTCCCAGGATCCTCTGGCCTTAGCCATGGATGCCTTAGCAATGTCTTGGACGAGTTTTCAACTCCTGTATGTGTTTCCCCCGTTTCCCCTGCTGGGCAGGGTGCTGCGCAAGATAGCTCAGGCCAGGGTGCCAGCCATACTGGTGGCCCCCTGTTGGCCAAGAAGAGTGTGGTTCGCAGACATCAGTCAGCTGGCAGTAGATCAGTACGCTCTGCCCCGGGTTCCAGATCTGCTCACTCAGGGGCACCTATGCCACCCCAGGGGCACCTACGCCACCCCAATTTACAAACGCTGGCTTTGACGGCCTGGCTGCTGAAACCTCCATCTTGATGGAAAAGGGGCTGCTTGCCTCGGTTGTTAATACCATGATCAGGGCTAGGAAAAGGTCCTCTTCTTCCATCTACTATAGGGTTTGGCGTACTTACATTGACTGGTGTGAGTCCCACTCGCATCCCTGTTGTGTGTTTTCTGTTCCTAGGATTCTGGAGTTTCTGCAACATGGTTTGGATCTGGGTCTTCAGCTCAGTACTCTGAAAGGTCATTTTTCTGCCTTGGCCATTTTCTACCAAAGATCTTTTGCTCAGCATCGCCTGGTCAAGACCTTCTTCCAGGGGGTTACTCACATGCGTCCCCCACGTAAGCCTATGTTACCAGTCTGGGACTTAACCCTGTCCTGCAGGGGTCTCCATTCGAGCCCTTGCAGGGGGCCCCTTTGTCCATTCTTACGCTTTAAGGTAGTCTTTTTGGTGGCTATTACTTCTGTTACGCGTGTTTCTTAGTTGGCGGCGCTTTCCATCAAGCCCCCTTACTTTGAGAGACACCAGGACAAGGTGGTGTTTCGTTTTAAGCCAGATTTTCTGCTTTTCATCTAAATCAGGACATTGTTTTGCCTTCTCTGTGACCTAATCCTAGTAACTCTAAGGAGAGGGTTTTACACTCTTTGGATGTGGTCAGGACTATGAAGTTCTATTTGTTAGCTACTGAATCCTTCAGGAAGACTGATGCTCTTTTTGTGCTCCCGTCTGGACCTAAGAAGGGTCTGGCTCCAGCTAAGTCCACTATCAGCAAGTGGATCCGTCAGGCTGTGATACAGGCCTACTCTGCTAAGGGGAAGGAGCCTCCCTTCCGCCTTACTGCTCATTCTACTCGTGCTATTGGTGCCTCTTGGGCTTTTCAGCACCAAGCTTCTGTTGAACAAGTTTGCAAGGCCGCCACTTGGTCTTCTGTTCATACTTTTTCTAAGTTTTACAAGGTTGATGTTAAGGCCTCAGCTGATGCTGCCTTTCGTCACAAAGTTCTGCAGGCAGCAGTGGTTTAAACTGTCTGCTGTTGCTTTTGGGTATCCCACCCTACCTTACGGACACTGCTATTGGATGTCCCGTGAGTAAGGATTATTTTGGAACAGGACGTGCTGTATACTTAGAATAATACAATTCTGTGATTACTCACCTGTAGAATTGGTATTTTACATATACAGCACGTCCTGTTCCACCCTGCCCATATTATCATTATTTTTAGTTACCTCTTTATGGTGATTGTTCTTATATTCAATATTGATAAGGGTTATAGTTCTCCCGGCTTCATTTTTACTGCTTTTCAATACTGGGGAATTTGTGGGAGGTCCCTGGTATATATGGGGCCGGGAGGAGCCACTTTTCTGTCTCTGCAGTCCAGCGCCATCTAGAGGATGTATTACCCATGAGTAAGGATTATTCTGGAACAGGACGTGCTGTATACGTATAATACCAGTTCTAAAGGTGAGTAATCACAGAATTGTATTTTTAGATGCTGGGGAATAGTTTTTTAAGGGTATATAAATTGGAAGGTGAAGGTCCGGTTTAAGATTTAAGAGCACCCTAACAAGAAGTTGTTAAAGAATGTTTCTGCTTATTTTATTCATTTTTTAAAGTAAATCTTAAACCAGTCCAGTCAAATGTAACAGATGTATGGCTGGGGGGGGGGGGGGGGGGGGGGTAATTTAACTTGTAATTTAACTGGACTTCCAATTTTAGCAAACCTGTATCTGCCCAAAAGGAAAGATGGTAACAACAAATGTATGAGCACTTTCACGCATTTTCCAGCAATGGTCTCTGTTCCTTGAATACACATCTTTTTTTATCTCAAGTCTTTTTCTGAAATAAAGCAAGAATACATTCAATATTTAGGGAAAATGAATGATTCAAGGGCTCACCTCATTTCGGAAATGTGACATAGGCACATTAAATAAAGTGCATTTGACACATTTATCAATATACCGTTTTACTGTTTATTGTAAGTTGCTTAGTTGCTCTTTTCAGCCTACTTACACAATTTTTGAATGCGTTGGAAGCAGGTTGTACACAACACTCTTCTAGCTGTTTATTCAGCAACAATCAGGAACATAAAGTGAGCCTGATACATCAGCAAGATATCTCAGCATGAAGCAAAACAGCTCCTTTCTGTTAGCATAGACCATGTGACTATGCATATAGTCACATGGTCTGCCTAAGACTTCCTAACTTTATTTATAGCATAACTACAAGCGGAATACATATGCAGGATGTACTGTAATTGTTCCATTAAAACTATTCCAACAGAATGTTCTTCGTAAAAAACAATGATTACTTTGTGCTTGTTCTCATATCTACAGGTATACAGAGTGTGTTGTTTATAATAAATTAAGTAGCTGTACAAATCTATATACGTAGCAATGCTCCCCACAAGTTCTGTAGAACCAAACCTGTTGTTCTGGCATCAGCAACTGCATTTCTAAAATACTAAACGTCTGTCTTCTCTGCTTTGCTGAAAAGCTTAGCATGAGAAATTGGAACACCTTTCAAATGTTCAGCATGCTTTATTTTGGGCTTTGTTTCTGCAGTTTGCTAATGAACTTGACAGTAAATTGGTTTGTTCTGTACTGCTGAGAAAGATGGCAAAAACTTGCTTAACAGGCTTAAAAGTAAAAGGTTGTGTTTGTCAAAAGATAACGGATTCCCTGAACCTGCTGAATATTGATGATGATCTATTTAGTGCAGGAACCGAAAATTGTCCTACTGTGTGGTATTTGGGTTTTTGTTGCATAAACAAGGTTAGGGGCAGACTGGCCAAAGAGAGAACCAGGAAAATTACAGATAGTAGGCTGCACTGCTTTGGGACCAGCTGGGCTACTGCATCTCATTCAATCCCATCCCCTCTAGTCTCCCCAAGCCCCCCTGTAACTAACCTCACTGTACCCCACCAGTCAAGAAACCCTATCCGATGCCCCCCCCCCCCCCCCCAATGCTATAGCCTCTGCATCTATACCTTCAATAATAAAGCATCAGTTCCATTGATTTACCAGTGGCTATATCCACCCTTGTCCATGATAAGCAAGCAAAATGGGAGCAATCTGCCTCTGAAGCCCTCAGGCTGGATAGTTCCCAGTATCCATCAATCAGTACTCCCGAAAGCCAGATACAGTAGCTGTGGCCACCCCAAAGTGTGATTTGATATAGGGGTCCCTTGGGCCCCTTATGAGTTCACAAACAGTTAAAAAACAATAAAAGACAATATTAAAATAAAAAAGGAACTTGCCATTTTTGTGTCATCCTTCATATGTCCCCCACTGGAAGCGTCTCCACTGCAGGTCTGTTGAGTCAGGGGCTTCCTTCTGATCTGGCGGCTGTAATCTTCTTGATGATAGAAAGTCACTATTGCAGCTGCCCCACCAGCATCTGTAGTGAGGGTCCCCCTTCTCCTTCCTTGGAGTCCCGCCAAGTTAATGCTGGGCCGCCAGGGCAGGGATTTTTTTTTCTTTTATCACAGAAGAGAAACCTCTGTGGAATCCCATATCATGTGACTAATGATGTCACTGTAGGGGGATTTCCAGAGATTCTTCATCTGTCCCCTAACCCAGGAGACCTGCACAGAGAATTGATGCGGAAAGATGCAGCAACAATGACTTAAAGTTTTTGTTTTACATTCTATTTTTACCTGTTTGTGCACTGGTAGGGGGTCCATAGTTATATCACTTATTATCACATATGTCCCCAAAAATTATGTAAGCTTCACCATTCAACACCCACCTGCTCCCCCCCTCTCCGAAGAAGCAACATCCAAAGGCACAGAACACCTGGGGAGCACCACCGCCTCACGCCAGCATTGCAGGTTGCTTATTAAGTCTTCCCCACTGACCTGAAGGGGCTCATTGTCATCATATATATTGCAGGCTACATCTGCCTGGCAACACATGACCTGCACAGCCAGCACTCAGAGTGGCTCCTGATTATATGTGGGGCGTAACAGTTGTTTTGACAATTATGCTTTGTTTAGTGTGATGTATCGGTGACATCAGATGAGAAACAGATGTTTCCCCATTGGTCAGAGGGGCTATTAAATTTGATGTGGGGTAAGGGAACTGGTTGGCTGTTGTACAGTATTTTGCCCTGAGGAAGGGGTCATGCTGGACCCCAAAACGTCAACTGTATTTTGGATTCACCTGCTTAGCATGCATTATGGATTTTTTGCACAATACATTCACTTTTGAATGTGTCTGTTGGAGTTCTGGTCTTTATATTCTGCTTGAATTGCAGCACCTCCGGTGTACCTGGCACCCAATCTGAGTGCAGCTAACATAAAATTTAACCTCTTCTTTCTCTGTCTGGCCAAGGGCTTACTTCAGGTCGCCTTTAATGCCATCTCCTGAACGGAGGGCATAGGTCCCCTGTCCAGGAGTTCAGAGGCAGAGCTTCTCTGCCCCCCCCCCCCCCCCCCCACCAGCAAAAAGCCAGCAATAGACCCTGGCGAAGCCCCTGAACAGGCGGAGAAAATGGAGGACGCCTCATGGTGGGGGAAAGTCAGTACACAGTTCCCAGGGTAGTGGCCGGGGACTGACATGCCAGTACCATCACCTGATTTCCTGCATCCTCTCTTGGGGCTCTGGTGACCATCAACATGGGCCCAGTGTTTTTCCACTTTCGCAAATTTTGTCAACTACAAATGTGTGGGAATGTGTTCTCGCACAATGTTGAACCTGGTCTTATGTCACAGAAAGATTGAGAAAATCACTACAGCATTCTATGCAAGAGAAAGTTTGAACTTCCGCTGTAAATTATATGTCTACTTTCTTGTGTCAGTTGAAGAGTTTAGACTGAAAGTGCTTTTTTATCGTACTCTGACCATAATACTATTTTTGGGCAGCCAAAAAACTGATGAGATTCAATTCATACACAGTGCAAATTGCAAACAGTATTTTCCATCCAACATCCATCCGTGCAGTAACAACATTTAAGTGCTTATAAGGCAAAACTTTATAGCTGTGGTTCAGATTTATCAAAAGTCACTTAAATTAGAGTGATGGCCTTTAGGTCTTTTTTTTTTTTAATTTATGTTTATTTAAAATTGCTTAAGCCTCAACTCTGCTGAGATGCTATTACCCCACTGTATATGATTTTCTGTGATAAAACTATATTGTAGAGTTAATAGAAATTCAAGTTTCAACCTTTTTTATATAGTAGGACAGTAAAGCTGGTATTGATATACCATCAGTTATTCGCTTTATGGCTCCTAAAGTGCTTTTAAAACAAATACAGCACCACAGATTTATTCCAAGGAATACCATTACTGTTGAAATATACGTGCTTCCATGAAAGGTTAAAATAAACACAATTCTACAGAGAACAAATTTTGCTCCCAAAAGTAACTACTCTTTCATTTTATTGGGCATCTCGTTGTTATAAATATATCTATATTTACTGGCTGGAGCATTTTAAGAGGATCCGGTTTACAGCTGATAGCTTAGTCTGGTATGGATTATCAGAACAAAGAAAGGCTTAATAAAACTGACTGCAGCTCAGCCATGGGTGCAAAACAACAATATTTTAAAATAATGATGTTGGTTTGGAAAAGGCATTTTTCTAGTGATAATGAAGTTTGAAAATTAAGGAACTTGTTAACAACCTAGCCTACTTTAAAGCAAAAAGCAGAAACAAAACAACTTTGTGATATGTGGTCTATATAAATGCACTGCCAGGAAGGCAAACTAAATAAGCCTCCAGGAAAGGGCCTTACATTTTATTTGTCTCTTTTATTTATGGCTATAAACCAGGGGTTCCAAATCAGTGGTACTAGTATTACTGGTAGTACTCGAGATCCTATCACTTTACAAGGCTGCAGACTGACCAGTATCCCAACCTAATTTTCTGCCACCTATACATCACTGATTTACAAATCTGTCCCAAATGGTTATAAAAACAAGGGGTTTAACCTTTAAAAAGAGAACAAAATACCCCCTCTTCTGGGGGGGGGGTTAAGCCCTTAAAAATAAATAAATGGCATGAGGTCCCCCTTTTTATGGGGGCTATGCAGGCTGGTAGACTAGGGCGTGGAAGCTGAGTGGTCGACCCAGGCCCTGAAGGCTACCAACCCCCATAGCCCTCATGGGCCGTGGTCTCTTCTACACCCCAGTGGGCTCTGGGGATACATGTATTAGGGCCAGGGGTTATGGCAGGTCACCCGCTTGCTGGCAGGTGATCTGCAAGCCCCTCCTGCCCTGTGGACTGGTATAGGGGTCTCAAGGACCAGGTAGGAGCCTTTTATACCAGCATAGTGAGTTTAAGTCAGCTCTTCCAGCTTATAAAACCCCTCCTTGTGGTGCTGAAGACACTGTAGCCGGTCAGAGGATGAGGATGTTGCCCAGCACTGGAATGGAGACTGAGGTAGGCTTATTTTTCTATTGTTTTATGAGCGGGTTTGACGAATCACCCTAAACAAACTTTTAAAAAGTTCGTTGCAGATGATTCTTCAGGTGAATGAGATCCAACATGGGCATGCTGAGAGTGACAGATTTGACTTGTGTGAAGATCCATAGCTTAGCAGTGCCACGGAGAGAGATAGCTAGCCAGAAGGGTAATACTTCCCCATAAGGAATTTTAGGTCAAAGACAGCTGCAATATGGGATTTACAGCTTGACCCTGGAGCATCCTGATTTGAGATGTTCCATTGAGTGAAATCCCATTGTTTGCATACTCACTTCAGGATTAGATCCCATGAAGTTATGAATAATGGACCCTCTGCAGTTTGCCTAGAGGCCAAAGAGGTAATCTGATGACGATGTTAACATGGCCCTTCATTAAGTTTATGAGTATCTGGATAACCCAGTCTCTTATGTCAAAATTCTTTTTGTGGGTTTTAGATTTAGGCCATTCCTGTCCAGTGTCAAATATATATACACTGGGCCCTCAAGATTGTGCTCTGTCACCCCTCCTCGTCAGTATCTTCACAAACAATAGCACCTCCATTAAGTAAAGTTTGCCAATGACACAAATGTCATGGGCCTCGTCAGGAACAGCAATGAGGAAATCTACCAAAAAGTTGTGGGTAATCTAGTCAGCTGGTGTACAAGACACATACACTTAGCTAAAACTGTTGAACCCAAAACCTACTCCACCTCATCTATCAATGGGATATAAATTAAGTTTCCAAGCGTGGTCAACTCTAATAACCTTGGCTGGCAAATAAGGAAAGCCTCTAACAGAGACTGTTTTTCCTCAGGAAGCTTACGAAAGCTGGCCTGCCAAAAGAAACATTAGTGTTCTTCTTCAATGCAGTTATAGGGTCTGTGCTATGCTTTTTTTCTTTCCGTCTGGTTCAAGCAAGACCAAGAGGTACAAGTCCAAAACAATACCCCAGAAAACAATGGGGTTGATTCAGAGCCTCCGTGGAAACTCCTACTTTTGTGAGAAAGCATACTCTCCAGTGTAAGTTCTCATAAACTTCCTATTATGTCTCACAACCAAATGAAAAATCACACAAAAGGAAAATATTTCACCCAAAAATTCTCGCTCCAAAAATTTTCTGCTGAATCAGGCAAGGGGGAAAAAAGTGAGAATGGGAATTCTCACTGGAGAATGGTTGAAAAGAGGCTCTAAATTAAAGTTAATAACTGGAGGTTATTACTAACCATATAGGAAACTACACAAACAGCTTAGAACTAAGACAGGGGTGGAAAAGATTCTCACTGACCCATCCCACCCAGGATATGCCCTATTCCAGTATCCACAGTCTAGGCAACCATTAAAAGTACCAGTAGGTAGGACTTGGAGATCTAGAAATGGTTTTTCATTTTGGCACACTGAACAAGAGCCTGGGTTCCATTACCTAAAATGGAGGTCTGTATTAACCTGCACTTTTCACCACCTCCTTCACTGTCTAATTATTGTTACATTTTGTATATGCCAAAAAGAATTCCTTGTTCACCCGATGTACTTGGCAAACCAATACAATTCTGAATTAGCCCATGTACTGGTCTCCTTTAGCTGATGCACACACCTGCTTCCTGCATACATGAATGGCTGACATCAGCTGCGCATAGCAGAGGGGAGCAGCTGCCGGGAGGAACCTGGTAATCAGTTTTATTCAGAACGCACTGCCCCCATTAATAATGCGGATTGGTAAAGTGGGTTTTGGTGCTCTTTATGCAAAGAGGAATGGGTAAAAAATAACATAACACAAGGACAACTACTTTTTAATTTGCATATAGTACGTAGTGTAAGGGGCTTTAGATGTTTCGTTCAATCCCTATTGTGACTGCAAAAATCCTCTCCAGCTTTTGCCTTTATCATTCCAGTCTCAGCTGGAGACCCATTCTAGATGATGTTAATATCACTGGAGTAGTATGGGAGGTCAGATATTGAACATAACAGGGACCTACCTTTAGGTGGATAGAGTGTTATTTATAGTTTCCATTTTATATTAGTAAATGCCCCAGAAAGTTTCAGTACAATGTTGCATCCTGAATTACTGTTGCTTAGTTTGTTGTTAAGTGTGCTCCTCCTAGGGTTTATCATGTGTCAACAGGGGTAATACAACAAACACAACACAGTAGGGGTACACTTTCAGTAAAGTAGTTACAACACTAAAATAAATACATAGTAGTTGCTTATTAAAGTGTTTTTTATTCACTTTTTCCCCATTGTTCTTTTTTTATATCAAGATAAAGAGAAAATAAACTGCAACTTCGAAGATGGTCTATGTTACTGGATTCAGGATATAACCGATGATGAAGAATGGTTAAGACTCAGCGGGCCTAATTATCCTCCTATGTCTGGACCTGATGTTGATCACACATTTGGTAATGAATCTGGTAAGTATTTTTTTTTAGTTTTTGAGAGAAGGAATTAGCTGAGTCTCTGAACTTTAGCACTGGTTCCCACTAGTGATGAGTGAATCTTTAAAGATGTGTTTCAGGTTATATTCATCCAATTTACTAGTATGATTTATATGTCATTCCAAATCGGAAGTGCTCCCAATGAACTGAAAAATTAGAGTTGATTCAACAATGTATTTTTTTTTTATTGCATGGCACGGCCCTCTTCGGTATTCATAACAGTTGGGTTATTCTGCCACAAGGTGGCGCTGTGGTACTGCAGAAAGCTGTGGCATGTCCCGGCTCCCTATAAAAACTGGCTTAACCATAGAGTTCCCAGTGTTTCCTCTACAGTGGAACTGTGAAGTTAGAAGATGGCTCGCTCTCTTGCGCAGGTGAGCGGGACAACCAAGCCTGCGGCCCTGCATTTCTATTTCCATCTGTTTCTGGACCCTCACTGCCTCCCAGCCTCGGCTGACAGATCGAGTGAAGGTAGAAGAGCACTAGGGTCAAGTGCTCCTGGAGCGCAGCTCCAAGCCGCAGACCCTGTAACACAAAGGGTATCCGGCCATAGGCTTTATGGTGAGCCTAATAGGGATGCGGAGTTTCTGTCCTGGCTTCTGAGGGGGTAAGTAGTTTGGGGACTGTGTCCCCTTATTCTCCTTTTGGGTCTCCCCCGCACTACCCCCTCCCCCCCTCCCTGGCCATGGCTGCTCGCCGCTGCCTTCTCGTCTCTCTCTCTTCCCCCCCTCTGACTTAGTTGGGGGGGAAAGGGGGTTGTGGTAGCTGCGAGTGGTGATATATGTGGTGTTTTGACGTTTTTGGAGCATTTTCTGGTGTTTTTAGCTGCCGCGCCGCTTTTACTGCGTTCCGCGGCTGTGGGCGCTATAACCTGAGGTGATTTTGCTTTGTTATGGCGCCGGCCCGGTCACGTGAGCGCCGTTTTTCTCGCTTTTTCGGGGGGGCGGGGCCAGGTGATGACACGTATCGCGACGTTCACCCCCGCGGCCCTCCCCTCGAGATACCCCTGCCGGCGCCATTTTGGACAAGCTGCGTGTCTGGATTTTCTCCTTCCTGGCTGCAGCTTGCTTCCTCTGGTGGGTCGCCTTATCCAGCGGACTGTGCCTGTGTGACCCTGCGGTGTCTTTGGTCCATGAGTCCCCTTGGGTTTTTTTTTTATTGATTTGGGGTATATTTGCTGCGGGATGCTCATGTGTGTTTTTACTTATGTCTTTCAGGCGGGATACCATTGGGTTGTGGTTTCTCCCGGCTCCACTCCTTCCTCCCCCTCATTCCCCCTTTATTGACTTCTGGGGGCATCCCGTGGGAGGGCATCCTGGGTGGCTTCTGTCTTATGCCTGTACCCACTGCTGGCCTATTGCACCTGTGTTAATCACCATATGGAGACTTCTGGGGATAGCGTGCTTGGGGGCCCTTCGGGGCAAGCCCGGCTGTGTTCCATGTATGGGGTATCCCCTGTGAGTAACAGTGTCACGGTGTGCGTGTCGTGCACTGAAAGTGTCCTTGCGCTTCAAGCTGGTTTGCCTGCTTCACTTCCCAGCTCTGCGCCTCACTCGGCTTCACCGGCAATTGGGCCCCAGTGAGGGGAATGTTGGCAGGGAGTCACATTCTGATTTGGTTCTGCGGGTGGCTAACATTGAAAAGCAGCTTGCCAGAAATGCTCCTAGGAAGGCCTCTGGCAAGAAGAGACACCTGGACCCAGGCCTGCTCCCCTTACTGAGATGTATGTGGGGATTGATGAGCTTGGTGACTGTCCCCCCCTTGAGATGGGGGGCTCTCCCAGGACCCTGGGTCTGCGTCCGGAGAGGAATCATGGTACCCTGAGGACACTGATAATCTGCTGTCATATATTTTTGAAATTTTGCACATTGCTCCCCCTGAGGTAGCTAAAAGAAAGCAGGGGGAGCTGTTTTGCCCTGGTAAACAGCGTCTAGAGTTTCCTGAGCAGGAACATTTTACCACCTTGGTGCTTAAAGAATGGGAATGTCCCTTTCCCGTTGATCTTGTTAAGAGGTGGTCATTTCCCCTTGAAATGGACGCTTCCGTGCTAGGCTTGTCCAATATTTCAGTCATACAAAAGTCTTAAAGGGGCCACAGCACTCAAACCAGTTAGCTTGCTGACCAACCTACAATCTGTCGCTAAACTAGGTTAAAAACAGGGGGCTCGGTCACACACATCTGCAGAAGTATGCTTAAGCTGCCAATTTATCTATTGCATTGTATGTCCCAAATGGGGCTCTTAGAGACTAGAATTAGTACTAGAGTTAGGACTGCACCTCACAGGGGCACCTTGGCGCTGGTGGTGCAGCTTAAGCATACTTCTGCAGATGTGTGTGACCGAGCCCCCTGTTTTTAACCTAGTTTAGAGACAGATTGTAGGTTGGTCAGCAAGCTAACTGGTTTGAGTGCTGTGGCCCCTTTAAGACTTTTGTATTCTAATTGCCCTGCTAATGTGCACCTCCCTGGTTAGTTATAAAATGGTCTGAGCGGCTGCCACCCCTCTTTTGTTTCTTTTGCAATATTTCAGTCATGCCTTCCCCTGACACTACCACTCTGAGGGACGGAGAGGACCAGCGCATGGATCAAGTGGCCTGCCATGCTTTTACCTGTGTGGGGGCTGGCTTGCGCCCTGTATGTGCTGCCACCATTACTGCTATTGCCCTTAATAAACTGCTTAAAGCGGACCTTCACTCTATCTTATATGTTTCCCACACCCTGTACATACAGATTGCTCACATTAAAAATCATCCTACTGCATGTTATGAGCCTTTAAACATCTAAGATGGCGGCTTATGGAAGCCGCCATCTTATCAGGCAGCCTGCAAACAGGAAGTGCCTCCTGACTGTGCTGCTCTGCATTCTGGGACTGCTGACCTTTACCTGACCCCAGCTCTGCTCTGTCTGAGCAAAGCACAGCTATAACCCGCCCCCCTGTACCTTATCCCACTCTCCTCCCCTCAGTAAGTGTGATGCTTCTGAGTCAAGATGGCGGCGCCCGTACCCTAAATTCCTGAACAGAGTTGCAGCCCAGTGGGGGAAAGAATAATAAGTTAGTGACTAAAAACGTAAAATATATTAATTTTAGATGCTGGGGAACCGTTTTTTAAGAGTTTGGGCTTTTCATTAAATCACGCTGAAGGTCCGGTTTAAGTGTCTCATTGATGGCACAACAGCCAGTAGTGTGGGCGAGGAATATAGAACTCTCTTACTTTGCACTGATTTTGTGGCCTTTATCCTTACTGCTTTGGATGATGCTGTGCGGCTGTGTGGTAGGGCCTCTGCGCTCTTGGTGGCTATGCGCCGCTCTGTCTGGTTGCGCCAGTGGACAGCTGACGCTGCGGCTAAGAAAGCTCTCACTGGCCTCCCCTTCGTGGGGCTATGGCTGTTTGGAGAACATCTTGATGTTCTAGCCAAGGATGGAAGGCTGCCTCAGCGTAGGAGGCAGTCTCGGCCCTTTCGGGGGGTCCTCTGCCCCCCTCCCTTCCTTTCGCATTCCCAGAAGGGGCCGTGGCTCCCTCCTCTCCAGTGGTCGCAGAGATTCTTGGGGCCGTGGCAGAACCTGTGGTCATCCCGGTCTCTCCTGGAATCTTAAGTCCAAACCCTCTCCCAAGCCCCCTGAGGCATGAAGGGGAGCCCTCACCCATCCGGGTGGGGGGGCGGCTTCGGCTCTTTGCTCACGTCTGGAGGCTTCACATCTCAGACCGGTGGATTCAGGAGGTAATGTCCTCCGTTTACAAGATAGTTTGCAGCCTGCCTCCTCCAAGATTTATCAGATCCTGGATGTCTTTAAACCCCCTGTCCGCTCAAGGGTTGCTTCTGGCGGTTCATTGCCTGTTAGAGTCTGGAGTCATTTGTTTGGTGCCTCATCAAGAAAGAGGTCAGGGGTACTATTCCAATCTTTTCACGGTCCCCAAAAGGACGGCTCTCTGAGGCCCATTCTGGATCTGAAGGGCCTCAACAAATTTGTCAGATTCAAGCACTTTCGCATGGAGACGCTGCGCTCTGCTGTCAGTACCCTTCGCCCAGACGACTTCATGACCACTGTGGACATCAAGGATGCTTATCTTCATGTGCCTATCGTCCCAGGTCATCAGAGATTTCTAAGGTTCGAGCTACAGGGTCAGCATTACCAGTTTGTGGCTCTACCCTTCGGTATCACCTTGGCACCTCTAGTGTTCACCAAGGTGCTGGTGGGAGTGATGGCTCTGCTAAGGAACCAGGGCATCCGCATCATTCCTTACCTGGATGACATCCTGATTGTGGCCAAGTCCTTTCCTCAGGCCGAGCGGGACACTCAAATGGTGACATACACTCTGGAGTCTTTCGGTTGGGTGATCAACTATCCCAAATCTTCTCTGTCCCCGTCATTGGTGAGGACCTTTCTGGGCATGACGCTGGATACCTCTCAGGTCAAGGTGTTCCTTCCTCAGCAGAAGGTGGAAGGTCTTCAGCTGCAGGCTCAGGCTCTGCTGTCGTGTCCTCATCCCTCCATCTGTCAGGGGATGCAGTTGGTGGGCCTGATGGCGTCCTGCTTCGAGGCAGTCCTCTTCACTCAGTTTCACATGAGAACTCTCCAGTTGCACCTCTTGTCAGTTTGGGGATTGGGACCCTGTGTCCTTGGATCAGGAATTTGTTCTGTCTCCCCTGGCTGGTCAGTCTCTCTCGTGGTGGCTGGACTCAAGGAACCTTCTGGGGGGCAGGTCCTTCCTGTCCCCGTGCTGGGAAACGGTCACCACGGATGCCAGTCTGACTGGCTGGGGAGGCTTCTGGAAGTCCCTGAGGTTCCAGGGTCGGTGGGGCCCACAAGAGGCCCATGCTTCCATCAACGTCCTGGAACTGAGGGCGATCAGGTTGGTTCTTTCTCGCCTATCCACTTACCTCCAGGATCGGGCTGTTCAGATTCGCTCAGACAACCAGACGGCGGTTGCCTACATCAACCATCAGGGAGGGACTCGGTGCAAGCGAGCCTTCAAGGAAGTGTCCCTGATTCTGTCTTGGGCGGAACAGCATGTTCCCTGCATCTCAGCAGTCTACATCCCAGGGGTGGAGAACCAGGTGGCGGACTCCCTGAGGCGTCTCATCTGGAAGAGTGGTCTCTCAACAATCAGGTGTTTCTCTCCCTCCGGGTCAGCCGGACATGGACCTGTTTGCGTCCCGTCACAATCACAAACTTCCCAGGTTTGTCTCTCTGTCTCAGGATCCTCTGGCCTTCGCCACGGATGCCTTGGCAATACCTTGGACGGAGTTTCAGCTTCTCTATGTGTTCCCTCTGTTTCCTCTCCTGGGCAGGGTCATGCGCAAGATAGACCAGAAGCGGGTACCAGCCATACTAGTGGCCCCTTGTTGGCCAAGAAGAGTTTGGTTCGCAGATGTTGTGCGGTTGGCAGTAGACCGGCATGTCTTGTCCAAGAATCCAGATCTTCTCAGCCAGGGGCAGCTACGCCATCCCAATTTACAAACTCTGGCTTTAACGGCTTGGCTGCTGAAACTTCCATATTGATGAAAAAGGGGTTGCCTGCTTCTGTTGATACCATGATTCGGGCTACGAAAAAGTCCTCGTCCTTTATTTATTACAGGGTCTGGCATGCTTACATTGCCTGGTGTGAGTCCAAGTCTCTTCCCTGTCGGGTGTATTCTATTCCTAGGATTCTGGAATTCTTGCAACATGGTTTGGATCAGGGCCTTCAACTTAGTACCCTAAAAGGCCATGTTTCAGCTCTGGCAATTTTTTTCCAAAGATCTTTTGCCAATCATCGGTTGGTTAAAACCTTTTTTCAGGGTGTTTCTCACGTGCGTCCACCCCGTAAGCCTTTGGTACCAGTCTGGGATTTTAATCTGGTTTTGTCTCCCTTTGAGCCTATCCGTGATGCTACCTTGTCTATTCTGACCCTTAAGGTAGCCTTTCTGGTGGCTATCACTTCTGTAAGGCGAGTTTCTAAACTAGCAGCACTTTCCATCAAACCTCGTTATTTTGAGAAGCATCAGGATAAGGTGGTGTTTTGGCTAAAGCTGGACTTTCTGCCAAAGGTTCTGTCTGCCTTTCATCTTTATCAGGACATTGTCTTGCCTTCATTGTGTCCTAATCCTGCTAATTCCAAGGAGCAGACTCTGCATTCCCTAGATGTGGTTAGGGCTCTGAAGTTTTATTTGGTCGCCACTGAGCCTTTCAGGAAGCCTGATGCTCTTTTTGTTCTCACTTCTGGACCTAGAAAGGGTTTGCCTCCGGCTAAATCAGCAAGTGGATATGTCAGGCGGTGGTTCAAGCCTATTCTGCTAAGGGAAAGGAACCTCCCTTTAGGATTACTGCTCATTGAGTGCGCATGCGCGCGGACCTCTAATGGCGGCGGTGTAGGAGAGCTCCGTGCCCGCCGAGTACACTGCGGGGCTGAGCACAGAGGCAGGCGCACTGCTCACCTTGAGAAGAGCTGGCATCGAGTGCGGAGAGGTGGCGGGTGCCAGCGCGGGTAACAGAATCAAGGTCTGAGTCCCGGGAAGGGCACAGCGAGAGACGGCAGCTGCGGGCCTGGCTGGAGGTGAGGCCGGACTTGTAGTAAGCGGCGGTGACATCAGCGGCCCGGGGAGAGAGCAGAGGCTGCAGGCGCAGTGTGAAGTGTGCCCCTCGAGCAGCACAGGCACCCAGAGGAAGCAGCTGAGGAGCCCACAAACGTGGGAAGAGACTCATCCAGGCAGCCCCAGCCAGGAGACATCAGAGATCCTCATACTACAAGCTATATAAAGGTGAGCAATAGCCATCTCAGCCATAAAGATTAACTGTAAATGAGCCAGCTGCAATTGCAAATACACCTGTAAATATAAGCCAGATCATACCCCCATCTTAACCTGCGAGGAGTTGCTGTCATGGCAAAGGCTAGGGAATCCATAGAAGGCCTATCTATAGCAGAGATGGAGGAAGTGGAAGGCAGTGAAGCCTCCTTTTTAGCTAGTGAATCTGAAGCAGTCCAGATGGTATGCAATGATAAAATAGCTATGGACTTACTCCCTAAAATAGAAGGTCTGCTTCAAACGACCTTAGCCTCAAACACACAGCTTATAATGGAGCATTTGACAAAAGAAATTGATAAGGTATCCTGTGGTCTGATCACTCTTGATAAGAAAATTAATGACATTTCCACGGCACAGGGAGCTTTGGAGGCCGAGATTACACAACTGAAAAGAGATAATAATTATATCCTTAACACCAAAATGGAGGACTTTGAGAACAGAGACCGCAGAGCGAATTTACGCTTCAGAGGCTTCCCGGATCATATGGAGGATGCAAAAGCTGTGGTAATAGGACTTTGCCAGGAATTAGCCCCGGATTTATCAGTGGAGAGGCTGGAACTAGACAGGGTGCATAGAGCCCTAGGCCCAAGACGAACGCCCGAGGAGCCCCCGCGTGATATTATTGCTAAATTCCATTATTGTACAAGCAAAGAAATAATCCAAAAGGCGGCCCGAGAAGCGACAAACCTCAGCTACCAAGGCTGTGCTTTCCAGGTGTTCTCCGATCTCTCTGCCGCTACAATGGCCAGAAGGAAGGAGCTGAGACCGTTATTACTTACTCTACGGGAGCACGGAGTCAAATATAAATTGGGTTTCCCTTTCCGAGTGTTCTTTATGTATAAAGGCGAGTCCTACATGGCGACATCTCCAGAAGAGCTACAGCAACACATCTCAGCTATGCAACTCCCGAAAGCCCTGGGATCTAAATCGTCCAGATCTGTTGAAGATTCCCCTAGATCACAGCGCGCAGGGAAAAGGCAGAAACGCTGGACACCTGCAAACGGGCGAGGGACTCGCTTATTGTATGAAGAATCATGAAGGCGTTGCTGCGGTACCGCTTCCTTTTTCTCCTTTTTTCAGGATTCAATCCTCAAGCCAACGACCACATATGCTCACATATGCCCATGCTCGGGGCGGGACAGCTAAGCTATCTTTAAAGTTGTTTATCTTTACATTTGATATTCTGATATAATACTATACAATTTTGCTACTGGATTTTAGCACTAATGTTCCGTTATTTTCATGTTCTGCTTCTCCTCATTTCCCTGCTCATCCAATGCACTAAGTTACGTTAACCTGTTGATTATATCTGATGTTAGGCTTAAAGAAACAGCTTGCCTTAGTAATGTGGTTTTAGATATGTACAGCCCCATGTGCACGCCGGCATTTCCATGTCGCACTCCCGTTAAATCAGGGGTAGAGTACCTCTTGATTTGTTCCTCCTTTGAGGTTCCTATTTTCACACTAGGTGTCTATTACAATTGTTATAGTAATTAATTAGTTCTTTTGCTTTCTATTTAGCCTTTCTTCTTCTTATTGGCGAAATGCAAGACGTCGAAGTAACGTTTGCTACTTACTATGCCCCCAACGTCAATCAGTTACCTTTCTTGTCAAGCTTTCTAAAAGAGGTAACGGCTGTAGCCAAAGGGACGACTATAATATGCGGGGATTCAAATTTAGTTCTAAACCCCCTTTTGGACAGACAGTCCGCAAAGGGTGCTTTGGCAGGAGCCCAATTGGTTGCGACCTCAAAAGCCTTCAGGAATCTATTAGACTCCTGTTCAGTGGTAGATGGTTGGAGAGAAGCTCATCCTGGAACCCAGAACTTTACGCACTATTCCCACCCCCACTCGGTATATACTAGAATAGACCACATCCTACTACCCGTGCCTACCCTGGCGTTAATGACGGCTATAGACATAATCCCGATTTCTTGGTCCGACCATGATGGCCAGTTACTCAAATTGCATTCCCTGCTCAGCAGACAGCCAGGCGGGTCTTGGTCCCTTAATGTATCTCTTCTTTCAGACCCGGTTTTGATCCAATCTATCACTGACGCACTGACTGAATATTTTACGTTAAATGAGACGGGGGAGGTCTCTTCCACGATTTGCTGGGAAGCGCATAAGCCAACTATCAGGGGTAAGTTAATTCAGTTAGCCTCGAGGAAAAAAAGGGAAAGGAATGCCCAAATAGACAAACTGGAAAAGGAATACCTAGAACTAGTAGACAAAGCCAAACGACAGATGACGACAGATATCAGGTCTAAATTAAATAGAGTGACAGACGAACTTAACCTAGCTTTAGCGGGTAAAGCGGAGAATGTTTTAAGACGCCTTAAACACAAATATTACTGCAAAGCTAATAAGCCTGACTCCCTATTGGCAAGAAAGCTGAAAACCCCTGACCAGACTTATCGCCCTATTAAATTGAAAAGAGACAGAGGGATTGTTACTAGTAACCCGGTTAAAATAGTAGGAATTTTCAGGGATCAACTTTCTAAATTATACTCTAACCCCTGTCCGCCAAAAATGGAGGAGATTGCGGCCTTTATGGAGGGACTATCCCTGCCCGACATACCAGATGCGTTGAAAACTCTAATGGACGCTGATTTTAATGTTGCAGAAGTCCAAAAAGTAATAGCTGGGCTACAACCTAATAAAAGGCCAGGCCCCGACGGATTCCCCGCCGCATACTATAAATGCTTTACTTCTATACTGGCTCCGAAGCTGACGGCGGTCTTCAATGCTGTTCGGGAGGGCGATTCCTTCTCGCAGGAATCACTCACCGCCTCGATAAACATGATCCCGAAGCCAGACTCAGACCACACGACTTGGACTAATTTCAGACCAATATCTTTAATTAACCTGGACGTTAAGATTTTTACAAAAGTACTAGCAGATAGAATATCTGGATATTTGCCACTTCTAATCCATAACGACCAGACAGGCTTTATACCGGGGCGACAAGCAGGGGATAATATCAGAAGAATGCTCCAGATCTCGGGTGTGGCCAGGGAAAGGGATCTGCCCATTTTGATGCTCTCGCTGGATATCAAAAAAGCTTTCGATTCGGTATCCTGGGAGTATCTCTTCCACTTACTAGAAAAGTGGGGCTTTGGCCCCCACTTTTTGAATATATTAAAAGCAGTTTACAAGGCCCCGATAGCCTTTGTGAAATACTGCGGATTCAGGTCGGATCCTTTCCCGCTGGCCAGAGGGACAAGACAGGGGTGTCCACTGTCCCCTTTGCTATTCGCCATGGCGATGGAACCATTAGCCCAGACAATAAGAGGCTCCCCAGATTTCCTAGGAGTGGAGATAGGGGGAGAACAACATAAGCTTAGCTTGTTCGCGGACGACGTTCTGTTAAGTGTTTCCAATCCCCTTATATCCATACCTAATCTGCTGCGAATCCTGGGTCAATTCGCAGCAATATCCGGCCTTCAGGTAAACACAGCAAAATCCAAGGCGTTAAATGTTAACCTCCCAGAAGAACTTTGGCGTCAGTTACAGGCCAGTTATGACTTTAGCTGGGAAGCTAAGGCAATCAAATACTTAGGGATAGCTCTGACTAATACATACGACTCTCTCTATGCAGCCAATTACTTACCCTTACGCAAGAAATTTAATACTTTAATGACACAATGGCAGGAATGCAATTTGTCGTGGCTGGGCAGAATGGCGGCGGTCAAGATGACATTGTTGCCCAAATTTTTGTACCTAGCTAGAACTCTTCCAGTGAGGCTCCCAACTAAATTTCTTAAGGAGATCCAAGGACAGGTCCTTAGATTTATTTGGAATGGGAAACGACAAAGGGTAGCGCGGAGAATTATGTTAAGGTCAAAATCGGCTGGAGGCATGGGGGTGCCAAGATTCGAGAAATATTATCAGGCTGCGCAAGCCGCACAGCTCCTCTCATATCACACTACCGTTGACATACCGGGATGGGTCCGTATCGAGTCCGCCATGTCCATGACCTCTCCGATTAGTGACCTTATATGGCTCACTCCGAAGGCTAGAAACGTGGGGAACAACCCGATTATGGTTCACTCTCTTAGGCTGTGGGACGACATTAAATTTTCAGGTGGGTTGGCCTCTCCACATATGCCTCTAATGCCGCTGTGGGGCAATCCATTATTTACCCCCGGATGCACTGATCCACTTAGATTCAGTAGGTGGCGTAACTCGGGGATTCTACACGTGTCCGATTGTTGTCACGGCTCCGACATAGCCTCTTTCCAACACCTTAGGGATAAGTTTGGTCTCTCGTCAAAAGACTTTTTTGGATATCTCCAAGTACATCATTTCATAAAGTCCATAGTGAAAAACGCCCCGAACCTTGCAGACTATACCGGCTTTGAACGCCGATGTACACGCAATCCGAGAGACAAAGGCGCTATTGCTTGTTTATACTGCTCACTCTGCAAGAACTTAGATGGTGCCACCCCAACGTATAGGAAAAGATGGGAATCCGAATTGGGAGAAGAAAGGGCCCCTGAAGACTGGGATAAGGCGGGCATCATTTGGTAAAAGAGCCTCAGTACAAGCTATAGAAGTTAACGTGAAGGTAGCTCTGCGCTGGTATTTAGTCCCTACGCAGTTAGCGCACGTGTCGGTGGGGGCACAGAACAAATGTTTTCGTGGGTGCGACGTGTCAGGCTCGAATAGCCATATCTGGTGGAGTTGCGAGGTCTCCAGAAACTACTCGGATAAGATTCAAACCTTACTATGTAAGATTGTGGGCACGAATATTTCCTTAGATCCCTGGGTTACATTGTTAAATGAACCTCTAACAGGAACCTCGGCTAGACAGAGACAATTGCTGTACCATGTCTTTACCTGTGCTAAGCTAGTCATCGCCAAGGCATGGAAGACCCCCTCACTAAGTTTTGAGGAATTCAAAAACAGGGTTAATAGCACATTAACTATGGAAAAATTATCAGCTATCCACGAAGACAGACTGGAGGAGTTCCGAGAGGTGTGGGCTCCTTGGATCAGGGAAGTTTTTCCCGACACGTTCGACTGGGATCTTTTGA
This sequence comes from Gastrophryne carolinensis, assembly GCA_027917425.1. Taxonomy (NCBI): domain Eukaryota; kingdom Metazoa; phylum Chordata; class Amphibia; order Anura; family Microhylidae; genus Gastrophryne; species Gastrophryne carolinensis. Next base: position 479,083,165 of record CM051236.1, read on the forward strand.
GTGTTTAGGCACTGGTTTACTCTACAATGATATGCTAGATATCAGACCCTTACCCTTCCTTCCTCCTCTACTACCCTTCCCTCTCTCCTCCCACCTCCTTCTTTTTACTTTATAGCTGAGCTCTTCTTACGGCTTCGTGGCCGGATCTATACTTGATGTACTGCGGTCAATATATTCAGGAAGCGCTCAAGCCAATAAGTTGTTTTAGGTTTGGTGCAAGCCTTGTGATGCGGGCGGGATCGTTTCCTGAATATCAGACCTGAAGTGATAATTACTGTAAGTAAGAGCAGACGCTCTGATTCAGCCTAATAACCTTTATCATAGCTACCCTTGTGGCAATGTCTTGGAATGTTTAAATTCCTCGTTGTATTTTTGCAAAATCTTGTAAGTACCATTTTTTTTCCTTGATATTTCTGTGAATTTCAATAAAAACCATTGAAACGAGGATTACTGCTTATTCTACTCGTGCTATTGGTGCCTCTTGGGCTTTTCAGCACCAAGCTTCTGTTAAACAAGTTTGCAAGGTCGCTACTTGGTCTTCTGTTCATACTTTTTCAAAGTTTTACAAGGTTGATGTTAGGGCCTCAGCGAATGCTGCTTTTGCCCGCAAGGTGCTTCAGGCGGTAGTGACTTGAACTACTGGCCATTACTCTTTGGGGATCCCACCCTACTCTGGACACTGCTTTTGGATGTCCCAACTGTTATGAATACCCAAGCGGGCCGTGCCATGCAATAAAGAAAAAAGCAATTCTGTGAGTACTCACCTGTTGAATTGTTTTTGTTCTTGCATGGCACGGCCCACTTCGCCCCACCCTTGTTATCGTTGTTCTTGGTTGCCTCTTTATGGTGATTGTTCCAAGTCAATTGGGGTCTTTTACCATTTTCACATTTTTTACTTATTCTCTCCCGGCTTCTTGTCTCACTGCTTGTGTACGCTGGGGAACTCTATGGTTAAGCCCGTTTTTATAGGGAGCCTGGACAAGCCACAGCTTTTCTGCAGTACCACTGCGCCACCTTATGGCGGAATAACCCAACTGTTATGAATACCGAAGCAGGCCGTGCCATGCAAGAACAAAAACTATTCTACAGGTGAGTACTCACAGAATTGCTTTTTTACATGCACTTTTTGGAGAGAAAAAAAGTATTCTCATGTTTTTTTTTCACTCAGAGAAATGCAGCACCTTATTTAGCTGAGCACATTTTTTTATGGTGCTGAACTGTAAGGAAAAAATCATGCTAAAAAGCAAATGTGAGTAAAACAAATACCTACAAAGCTGAATCAACCTCTGCGATATGTGCTATATCCAACTTTGTTTAAACTCTCAAAAAGTCCAATAAATATGTTTTTGTCAGAAGTAGAAAGGGGTTTGGTGTTTGAACAAAGGAATCAGTCGATATAAGTTGACATATTTTGCACCAAATTTGATTCACTTTTAGACGGTCCCCTCATAGTCACTATATTTACAGTTTCAACAACATCCTTGAAATATTGCCTACCCTATGAAAAGACCTGAACGATTTAGTGGAAAATTAATCTCATAAAATGAAGTTCCTCTCTATAATTTCACGCATTGTTCCCAGATAACTAAATAATCATATTAAGAAATGTTCCGAAATAACAGGTATGAATGAACAGTAAAAAAGCTTTAAAAATGCACCTACCTGCAAGCTGTAAGCCACTAAACCGAGAGCATGCTCCAGACCAGCCCCCGGCTCACATAGCAGTATCTATCACAGAATGGTCATGTAATCAATGATGTGTCTGCTCCGCATGGGGAGCCTGGAAACGTGTACCGAATCATCCTGGCAATTGGGTTGTCCAACCTCAAAGTGAGCATGCATTTTATATTAATGAGTTTGCATAGATTTCCCAGTAATTGCACAGTAGTCAGCCTTCAGGCTGTGATCACCTTAATGGAAAACAGCTACAAATGTTTCAGCAAAACAAATTTATTAACTCAATAGGAGTAGGTTTAGGGGGTAACTGCTGGCAAACTGAAGGTGCAGGCAACTAACTGAGCATTTGTTTCCCTCACTCCCAGGTACATCAGGCGCATGCAATACAGGGGCAAGAAAGAAAGGACTTCAATTTGGAGGGGGGTCATTTTCCTGGAGCAGGACTGTAATTGTTTAACATTAGCATTGTAATAGGTCTACTTGTTATACATGTACTAATGATCACATTTATGGTCACAATGCCTTAGATTATTTATTAAAAGAAGTTAAATATAAGATTTCCCATAGCGTTATTACAGTTCTTGCTTGATTAGTGAACAGAAGTAGCAGCAGGGTTCTGTCGATTAATGTTCCCTTATTAAGCTAGGTTAATGGACACTACATAAGGTTAATTCCCCGGAATCTACTGCAAGTAAACAAACTTATGTAGCAAGAAATCTTAACTAGATATTACAATTCCAAGTAGCAGCCAGAAAATCTCAGCAGCTAGTCATTAGAAGAAAATGTTCCCAACATGTAAGAACAAGTTCAGAAAGTAAAAATCAGTTCATAAGCCAATACATTCAAGGAGCTTTTGTTGAATATATTTACTGCAATAAATAAAAGTATTAAATATAGAAGATAAGCCACCAGTTAATGAATGAACAAGTGAAATAATTTGCATATTTTCCAAGAAGCAATTAGAAACAAATATGCATTATAGAATATTGAAATGCTTTTGTTAATTAGCATTTCCAGAAGGGTATGCTGTGAATGTGGTGCATAAAATCAACATGGGGGGGGGGGGGCGGTTGAATTATAAACGCAGGGTATTTTGTGACAGGCCAAGCTATTTCCATACTCAAGCTGAATATATTTCCGCCTAGAAAAGGAGTTTCCCCCTAGAAAAGTAGTTTCCTCAAGTTTGGTAACCTCCTCACCATTTGTGTAGAGTGGTTTAGATTGATAGATTCCCTACAGTCTTGAGTATATTTAGGACCAGATTAATGTAAGTACCATTTGCATAGTGTTTTTAATTCATGTCTGCATGTGAGCTTATCCCCATCCTTGATGAAGCCCATGACTATTGTGTCATCCACATGTAAATTTTACTAAATCAGTGGATAAGCAGTCATTTGTGTATTCGGAGAACAGGACTGAAGAAAGGACACAGCCTTGAGGGGAACATATATATATATATATATATATATATATATATATATATATATATATATAGAAGGTTGACGGCAGAAGGAGACCATACGGTCCATCTAGTCTGCCCTGTATGTACTCTTTATCTTAGGATAGATGTGTGCTTATCCCAGGCATGTTTAAATTCAGTGACTGTTGATTTTTCAACTACCTCTGCTGGAAGTTTGTTCCAAGCATCTACTACTCTTTCTGTAAAATAATATTTTCTAACATTGCTCCTGATCTTCCCCCCGACTAACTTCAGGTTGTGCCCCCTTGTTCTATCATTAAGCTTCTTCTTAAAAACACTTCCCTCCTGAACCTTATTCAATCCTTTCACATATTTAAAGATCTCAATCATGTCCCCCCTCTCCCTTCTTTCCTCCAGACTGTACAAATTAAGTTCTTTAAGTCTCCCCTGATAAGTTTTAAGTTTAAGTCCTTCCACCATTTTTGTTGCCCGCCTTTGGACACGTTCTATTTGAATAATGTCTTTTTGCAGGTAAGGTCTCCAGAACTGCACACAGTATTCTAGCTGTGGCCTTACCAGGGCTCTATACAGCGGCATCACAACCTCCCTCTTCCTACTGGTGATGCCCGAGCTATGCAGCCGAGCATCCTGCTTGCTTTTCCCACTGCCTAGCTACACTGTCCACTCATCTTGCAGCTATCAGTAATCAGTACCCCTAAATCTCTCTCCTCCGAGATATATATATATGTAACAATAAGGACATGATTCACCAAGTCCAGCACACTGCTGTTTAACTCCCCCGACATACAAGGGTGGCACCAACAGACGCTCCGGAAATTGCGCTGCACAATGTAAAAACCATGCACCCCTCAGAGCTCAAAAAAATCCAATTTGCTTATCACAGTGCACCACAAACTTTCTTATTGCTTTGCAACACAAAGCTGCTGCCCCTGTTGTGCAGCTAACTAGTATAATTTGGAGTTTAAAACACTTTCTACCAAGGCTATTCCAGGTTGTGCTAATTTTGCCCAATTATACAGTGGGTGAAATAGCACACTGTGTGATTTCTTAATTGTATCCTATGGAAGCTGTAGGCAATTATTTAGCTCACCAGGCCATAGGAGTTGCTGCTGTATGCTGATGATTTAGTATACCCATAAATATATTTGCATATGCGATAATGTACAGTCACTAATGCTTAGGAAAGTAAATCATACCCTAGATGTCATTGGACCAGGTTTGACTTATTAAAGAAGCACTATCGCAAAACTGTGTAATATGAAAAAATCCATATAAACACATTGGCTAATGAGAGGAGGGGTCACTTATATACTCAAACTAAATAAAACTCCCTCCAAGCTTGTAATTTTCTTTTCCTGGCAAGAAAAAAATCCAGAGTTGACAAGTTTAGTGTATCAAGGGTTGACTGAACCTGTCACCCCTGATTTTCTCTCCCTTCCATTAAAATAAAAAAAAAAATAAGCTTGGCTTGATATTTCTTGATTCAGGGTGTATAAGTGGCCTCTCCTCCCACCATCCAGCATATTTATATGGATAATAATCATTGGGCCATTTTTCCCGGTAGTGTCTGGCTTGAGAGAAAGTTGTTGATCCAGTTGCAGAGATGGTGGGGTCCCAGTATGTGATGAACAATTCACAAAGGGATTTATAAAACTTTTTAATTTAAAGAAAAAACATTACTATAGCAGGCATAATGTCAGGCAGACATTGCATATTACTCCCTTCTGACCAACCTTATAGAAAGATCATGCTATATAAGTCCCTCTGTATGTACCAATAGAATATTAATATATTAATATTGCTGATTAATTACTAGTGCTAGGTATCAGCAGAAGAGCATCTGTACAGCGGCGCTAAGAGCGACCGCTAGTGGTCGCTCTGATCGGCCATGAATCGCTATTACAGAGTGTCTCAGTCGCTGTAGTACACTGGCCGGCACTGATGAATTTGATGTATGTCGGTCGCTCTAACACCAGTACAGCGCTATATGGGAGCACATGGTAGCGACTGCTCAGTGTGACCGACTCACACCATATTCATTAAGAAAACATCCCCACACAGCGCCGGCGGTCAAAATTGGGTCACTGTTGTTAGGGCGAGCGCTGCACGCCCGTCTCACAGCATTTCACCTACTTCCATGGCTGCATGCAGCCGTCATCCATCTTCCCTCAGGGCTGCTTCCAGCTGCCGCCCTTCCCCCAATGCTTCCTCCTTGCATGGTCAGGTGCGCACACGTCTCCGTCCACTAGAGGGCGAGCGCACAGGATCCCTGGGGGGAGGGCCTGTACAGCACTGATTGGTGTTTATGTCATCCAATCCTGCATCATCTTCCCCTATTTAAACAGGCACTTCCTTCCTTCAGTGCCGGATCTTGGTCTCTCCATGCTTGATGAAAGTCAGACATACTTGGATTGCTCACCTGTGTACCGACCTCTGCCTGTCCCCGACTCTGAACCTTTGCTGCCTGCCCTGACCTCAGCTACTCACCTTTTCTGTGAACCTGTGCTGCCAGCCCCGACCTCTGCCTGTACTTACTACGCCTTTTGCCTGCCAATTGTGTACCTCGCTGAACCTCGGCTGACTGTGGGACTGGGCCGCTGTTGGGGGGTAGCGACCTGGGGGTCACTCGCCGCACAAGACCAACCTGCCTTGCGGTGGGCTCTGGTGAATACCGGTGGCCCCTTAGACTCCGCTCCCCTGACACGGTACCCGCCATCGGTTCCACAGTTAAAGCGGATCCACACCCGAGTCCGCTCCATCCGGTCCGTGACAACTGTAGCCCAGAGCGGCAGACGCTGTGTGATTAAAGTCTGTTTTTTGAACACATATCCGCCAGTAACAAAGCGAAAACACATGGAAGGACATTGTTATAATATTGTGACATGAGCATTTTAATGCCAGACCGGAAATTCCAATTCTGCATAAAAATATTTAAAATCCAAAAAGTTTTCAAATATGACTCTTTCTAGGCCAGGAGAGGTCACACAATTATTTGAGGAAAAAAAATAAAAGAAAACCCTGTTTAAAGAGAAGAAAAGGAACGTCACTTGATCGCTGTATTGGATTCTACACCAGCCAGGCCCGAATGCCAGTCCCCAGTTGGGGCTTATTCCCCTGCCATCAGTCACAATGGCCCCTGCATGCCCTCTGCATTCATTGCAAATAAGCACTCCCCCTCTATTTTAGTGAATAGAGAGGGCGTGGCAGTGCGACTGTGACTGATGGAGTCAGATAATCTGCAGAGGACAAAAGATGAGTACCCTTTTGTTTGTTTTTTTGTTTGGGTGGGGGTTAAAACCAAAATAAATTGCCCTTGTTTAAACATTTAATAACTGTTCTGATCAAGTAATTTACAAGACTAGAAATACTGGGAATACTTTGTATTTTCTAATCTCCTCTGCAAGCAGAATGTATTTGTAATACATTTTGGGACTGACTGCTGTGTCCTGATGCACTTGGATGCTTTTCACTAAAAAAATTTCTGGCTCATATGGTAATGGAAACAAGCAGACAAATTGCTTATTTTGGAACCTACACCTGGCTGATAGCTTTCCTCCCTTTTGTTTTGAATAAAAAAAATATATTTGGTCAGCGGGCCACTGTTGATCACGTTTTTTGGATTTCATTTAATTGTTCCTGGCTAAAAGCATCAATATAATAGAACAAACCAACAAAATAATGCACAATCCTGCTGGTATATACAAATTCAAATTTAAGCAATACACTTAATAAGCTGAATAAACAGTATCAAGCCAGATCATGTTTGATCTTTTTATAACTGATGTGGTAGATGGCGTAGAAGTAATATGGCAATTTTCACAGACACAAAATTATGCAGAATTATTAAAACTCAGTGGGACGGTGACATATTACAGAATGACTTCAACAAAATAGCAACTTGAGCAGGTAACTGACAGAATAAGTCTATGTACATAGTGTATGCAACTTACAAAATTTAAATTGAGCCCAATTTAAAGACAAGAGAACTGGAAGGGCCCTAATAAAACTTGATACTATCAACAATAAAGTAAGATGTGAAATCAAATGCAAAGCAGTAGTTACAGAATATTGGAAACTTTAAAATTGGAGAATCTACCCCCTGATTATACAATTCATTTGTAAGGGGACTTTAATACTCAAAATTACTGTTAAGCTCCTTTCAGAACAAGACAATTGCGGGTGAACACGTTTCAAAGCAATCGCCCTGCTAACGCTTAGAGGCCGATTCATTAATAGCGCCAGGTAGCGACAGATGAGCAACAGTAGCATTATTTTCACAGCGCCCGCTAGTATTCGCTGTGCTTGGCCGTTGTTCGGCTGTTGACAGCGACTCAGTCGGTGTGCGGTAATGTTGAATACAGGGTTAGGAGTCGCTGTTTGACAGGTTCCGCGCTGTATGGGAGCGCATGACAGCGAACGGCCATAGCGAACGGCTCCCAGCATATTCATTAACAAATCACGCTCCAAAAATTCTCGCGCTGGGAAATGCTTGTTTAAACCCCAGAGCGCTGGCGGCGATGGGTTAAAAGTAGTTTTTTAACCCCCAAACAACCATATTTTTAGAAAAAAAAAAACATGTTTTTCAAAACATTTAGTAATATGAATACATTAATATCAGACCTGTAATATCAATTGTGCACAATTTTTTTTTTTTTTACCTTAAAAAAAATATCTAACATTGCAGAAGTGGTCACAGAATTTTTGACATTAAAAAAAAAAAAAAAAAAAAAAAAAATAATAGCAATTAATTATGAATATTTAACCCTTTAAATGCCAAGCACGTAGTTTCTACGTGGTTGCTTCTCCTACCGTTAAGTGCCAAGCACGTAGAAACTACGTGCCTGGCATTTCCCCCAAACAGTTAAAAAATAGAAAAAAAAAATCACTTACCTCCGGTATCCCTGTGAAGCCTGGGGTCCCCTCTTCCTGGGGGGGGCATCCGATCGCCCCCCCCGTCGTCCTCCGTCTTCAGGGGGGGGGCCCGAAACCAGCCGCCCCCCCCCCCGTTTCCAGCGCTGATCGCCGCTGTAAAAAAAAAAATAAATAAAACTGTCATTTACTCACCTCCGCGCCCGAGCCTTCTGTCCGGGTCTCCTCTTCACCAGGGGGGGGTCCGATCCCCCCCCTGGGCTGCGCAGTCTTCAGGTGAGGACCCTCTTCCGGGTCCTCACCTCTTGTAATGGCGGCGATGGCCGCCGCCGCTTAGCCCCGCCCATTGTGGGAGGAGCGGGATGACGTCATCCCGCTCCTCCTATACCCCCTCCAAGCTCCGGCATCTGTCAGATGCCGGTGGTGATCGGAGCAGGGCGGATGTCAGGTGAGGAGGCTCCGATCGGAGCCCCCTCACCTGTCACCCGCCCTGCGCCGATCACCACCGGCATCTGTCAGTGAGGTGATCGGCGCGGGACAGCGGCGAGGGACGTCGGATCGGAGGTGAGTATGGTGTAAAAAAAGAAAAATAAAGATTTTTTTTTCTCTGTGTCTGTGTCATTTTTTTACTATTAACCCCTTGTGAACTGGTAAGGGGTCCATAACCCCTATACCAGTTCACAAGGCTGGGGGGATGGCAAGCCACCTGCGCTAGCGGGTGGCTTGCCATTAACCCCTGGCACCCCCATTACCTGCCTCCCCAAAGGCCAGGGGGGGGCAGAAGAGCCCGGGCCCACATGGGCTATGTGGGCTCGTAGGCTGCAGGGTGGGGGGGCCACAAAAGCTGGCCCCCCCACTCTGTGCCTACAAGCCCCCATAGCTGGTCCCGGGCTGGTTACTGTGGGTAAGGGGGACCCCACGTCAATTTTTTTTTTATTTTTAAGGGTTTTTAACCCTTAAAAATAAAAAAAAAAATGGGGTCCGCCCCCCCTGGGAGGGGGGACCCTATGTCATTTTTTTTTTTGATTAACCCTTTGTAATCTGTCATCCAGCAGCTATAAAAGGCTTCTAGCAAGTGAGCAGAAGCCAGTGATCGCCGAGGGACAGAGTGCTCCAGGATGGATGGGAGGTGAGTACAGTGTAAAAAAAAAATAAAAATTAATAAAATATTTTTTTCTTTATGTGTGTCTGTGTCATTATTTACTTTTAACCCCTTGTGAACTGGTAAGGGGTCCATGACCCCTATACCAGTTCACAAGGCTGGGGGGATGGCAAGCCACCTGCGCTAGCGGGTGGCTTGCCATTAACCCCTGGCACCCCCATTACCTACCTCCCCAAAGGCCAGGGGGGGGCAGAAGAGCCCGGGCCCACATGGGCTATGTGGGCTCGTAGGCTGCAGGGTGGGGGGGCCACAAAAGCTGGCCCCCCCACTCTGTGCCTACAAGCCCCCATAGCTGGTCCCGGGCTGGTTACTTTGGGTAAGGGGGACCCCACGTCAATTTTTTTTTTGATTTTTAAGGGTTTTTAACCCTTAAAAATCAAAAAAAAAATGGGGTCTCCCTCCCCTGGGAGGGGGGACCCTATGTCATTTTTTTTCCCGATTTAACCCTTTGTAGTGTGGATGGTTTTTGTATTTTTTTTGTGAATGTTATAAAATACTTGTTTCAGTTAGAGGGGTCTCCTGGGCAGGAACGGGGGGCTACCGATAAATATGTGGTACCGTTCTAATCGGTAGAAATGGGGCTTTCACATGCAATATGATTTTCCTTAATAAAATACATTTTTTATTTAAAATAAAGGAGTCAATTTTCTAAAAAAAATTTTTTATTTATTTATTTTTTTTTTCACTTAATAATATTGTAAAAAAAAAAAAAAAATTACAAACAAGACATTTCATGTTAAAGTCTAAACTCTGCTGCAAAAAATATATATATAATTTTTCTGAAAGTTACAGCAAAAATGGCGCAAAACATGTCGCAAAACATGACGCAATATGGGGAAAATGGCCTGTCAACAGAGGGTGACAAAATCTCAAGTAGGCTGGCAATTAAAAGGGTTAATAGTACCTATGCATGTTGGGTATTGTTCTGTTCGGGGGACCTTGCGCTTTCAGACTTAGCTTGTTTTTTCTGGTTTGCATAATTATATTTTAGGAAAAGGTGTTTTTTATTCAGCTTTTTTATAAATTTTTTAGGGAAACCCTGCGCAACCAAAGAATTCTTTGAGGAATTAATTCCAGAAAGATGAGCCCACTACAACAAGCTGGGTACCCTTAAAAAGCTTAACGTGTGTACTTTCAGGGAATATATGGTTTATGGGGGATATTCCAAATGTAAAGGGTTGTTTTGGTTGAAAAATCGCAAGGTGCGCACTTTGTCTGCAGAGCTGAAATTTTCAAGTAAAATTACCGTTATGCGCATGCTTTACTTTGGGGTGTTTGGCAACTCTTCCCTTGACAGAACCTATGCATGTTGGGTGTTGTTCGGGGGATGTTGCGTTTTCAGATTAAATTTGTTTTTTCTTGTTTGTATATAGTTTTTTTAGGAAAATGTGGCTTTGATTCTGCTTTTTTATCCTTTTTTTAGGGAAACTCTTTGCAACCAAAGATTACGTTGAGGGATTACTTCCAGAAAACTATGGCCACATCCACAAGCCTGGTACGCCTAGAAAGCCTGAGGTGTGTACTTCCAGAGAATATATAGTTTGTTGGGGGTATTTCAAATGTAAAGGGTTGTTTTTCTGGAAAAACCGCAAGGTGCGCATATTGCATAGCATAGTTGTATTTTATCTGAAAATCTCCTAAAGCGCTGTTTCAGTTTGGGGGAGTCTCCTGGCAGGAAAGGGTGTCTACCAATACATATGTGGTACCACTGTAACCGGGAGAAATTGGGATTTCACACGCAATAAGATTTTATTGACAAACTTACATTTTTTATTCCAAAAAATTTTTTTTTTTTTTTTGCACATATTTCACCCAAAAATATTAAGAATACACCTAACAAATGACAAACAAGACATTTCATGTTAAAGCCCAGACTCTGCTGAAAAAAACAATATATCATTTTCCTGGAAATCCCTGGAAATCCCTTCAAAAATCACATTTGAACATGGGGAGCGCAAAATAGTGCAAAATGGTCTGGCAACAGAGTGTGACAAAAACTCCAGGTAGGCTGGCACTTAAAGGGTTAAAGATTGCTCCATTGAAATGCATTGGAGAGCGCCAGGTAGCGAGAGGTCATACCTGTCGCTGTTCAAGGTCACTCGCTGGCACTGTGGGGTGAGGCTGGAATAATGATGAATGATTCGCTATCTGGCGCTCTGTCAGTCGCTAAGCAGGATTGGCTTGATAAATGTGTGATTGCGGAGGGGAGCCGGCGTTCTCGTGGCGGTGAGCGTCATTACCGTTCGCTCACCATTCGCTACCTGGCGCTATCCCTTGTTAAATAAGGGCCTTAGAATACGCTGCACATGTTAGGCTATAGGCACACATATGGAGGCGATTGCATTCACTGATCAATCACAATCACTACCAAAAAGCCTTTTCTGTAGTGTTTTGCAGGGCAATGCATTAGCGGAACACTTGCCCTAAAAGCACAATCACCCTGCAATCACTAGGTCTGAATGCAGCCTTATTGTAACAGTTGAACAACTTGAAGAAAAAATGATCTTCAATAGGCATAACGCTAAAGATTACCCATTCCCTATGTATTATTAGATTTAAAAAAAAATTAAAAAGAAAAAAGAAAATGGTCCTTAGCAAAACTGGAGATCTGGTGTAAAAACAATAACGTATCCTCAGCCCTTCAAAAAATGCAGAGATATTGTTTAACTTTAAGAAAGCTCCTTAAAAAGTGGAGGTTGAAAGAGTGGAGAATGCCAAATTCCTGGACACAATCATTTCTCAGGATCTAAAATGGGACAAGCAAATGAATTCTGTTCTTAAAAAAAGCACAATAGAGGATCTTATTTCTAAGACAACTGAACATTGACTACAAAAAAAAAATTGCTAGTGATGCTTTATACGGAAATCATTGAGTCTCTCATGTGCAGTTCACTCACTGTCTGGTATGGGAATGCGACCAGACGGGACAAACTGCGCCTTCAAAGAACTGCCGGAATAAACAACTTATTCAACTTAGACAGACAACTTAATCATATGCAGACTTAAAACTAGACTAGGTAAAATAATTGGGTACACCCGGCACCCTGGCCAGATCTTTAACCCTTTGTCATCCAGAGCGCCAGGTATTATCCGTCGCTACCTGTCGCTCTCCCATACATTTCAATGGACATTCCTTTTCTTCTGTTTAAACAGGGTTTTTTGTGTTTTTTTTTCTTTTTTTTTCTCTGTGACCTCTCCTGGCCTAGTCATTTTTGAAAGGTTTTTGGATTTTTTATATTTATATGCAGAATTGTCATTACAGCTCTGGCATTAAAGTATTAATGTCACAATGTTACAACAATGTAATTCCTGTGTTTTCGCTTTGTTACTGGTGGATATGTGTTCAAAAACAGACTTTAATCACACAGTGTCTGGTTCTCTATGCTATAGCAACCAGATCTAGAGCGCCTACGCTTTGTGAGTCTGTTTTTTTGTTGAATATGGTGTGAGTCACTAAGAGTCGGTCGCAATGAGCTGGCGCTACCTCTCACTCCCTGCAACGCTGTACTGGTGTTAGAACGCCGAACATCTCATTCATCAATGCCGGCCAGGTTACTACGGCAAATGAGACGCTCTTTAACAGCGCCCGATAGCCGATCACAGCATCTACTAGCGGTCACTCTTAGCGCCTATGTACAGATGCACATCTGCTGATACCTAGCACTAGTAATGAATCAGCCTGCCCGTTGTGCCCACGGGCATACTTTGTTTTTCCAGTTGCATCGATTCTTATACTGTTGCTAACGCTCAAGACCACAGGAGCTGTAGTATTACCCGGGAGCCATGTGGGCCTTCCCTTTGTCTTGAGAGTTCCACAAGACCAAAAAATAGAGATATCAGAGGTTGCCATAACAGTTAAGGCAGAACCAACACTTTTCTATCTTGGCTGTAATTTTGATACACAGGTTTACTTTATCACAATATATTAAATATTTATGTACTGTAGACAAGTACTTCTGTTGCAACATTATTTTACTGTATGTTTCGTTTTTAATCATGATGCCTATCATGCATGAATTAATTGTATTTCAATCATTTCTTAATGGCAGGTTTTTATATAACAACTCCAATGGGACCCGGAATTGGTCAAAGAATTCGCCTTTTAAGCTTGCCTTTGTCCCCTCTATCAGAGCCATTGTGTCTTCAGTTTTGGTGAGCTACAAATATGGTATATAATTATAAATAATTCATGACTATGCTGAAAGAAATGTAGAAAATTCTATTCTCTAAAGACACTTAATTATCATTATTTAAAAGGTTAACTTGTTTGCTCGAGCATTAACAGAAATGCAATTTTACTTAATGATGTAAACCTATTACTAAAATAATATGATCTGTCAGGGCTTTTCTTCCTCTGCAGCATACATAAGCAGAGCAAATTAACTAAATGTAAGGCTCAGCAAAGGAAAACTAGGCGGGGCTTAAGCTGGCCAAACACATTTGAGGACCACAAAGATTTGCGTGTCATAGGAAGTCAGCAGAAACACATTTGAGGACCTCAAAGCATTGCGTGTCGTAGGAAGTCAGCAGAAACATGTTTATTCCAAAAAACAAGCAAGTCCTCTGTATATAATATAAGAAAGGAGAAAGAAAGGGGCTGAAACCCCTACAGCAAGAGTTCCCTAGTGGTGGCATGCAGGATCTTATCAGGTTGTACATGGTGAGACGGCAGACTAATTTGCACCTCAACCTGATCTGCCAATCTCTATGATATCACAAAGTCTGATTTGCTCATTAAGTACAAAACTGCTCCAAATGGTAAGGTTTGTGTTTCATACATTTTAAATTGTTGTTTTGGTCTTTTACATGATTTTATGAGATTGGCAACCAACCCAGGTTGCACTTAAAGTGTACTTGATGACCATGGTGTGGCAGATGACTGAAAAGCCAGTAGCCAACCAGCATTTGTGCATCTTTACTTATTATTTTATTTGGTCACAAGTTCATAATATTTTTCAAGGCCAAAAACACAGATTCATTACACAACACAAAGTAAGTTTACAAAGGCGCTACCAATAAAGAATAATGACATTACTGACAGCACATTTCCATCAAAACATCCAAGCAAATGTCTACTGTCAACCTTCACTAAATGGTACGAAAACACCTGATCCTTTTAATCCAAAGTCTTGTGATCTTACACAATTTGTGGTTGTAGTTTGATATGGAACAAAATGTTATACACTGAGCCTTTTACCAAGTGAAAGGATAAGTAAAAAAAAGGGACTAGAGCTGGGGAACTTCTTGATTTGTTAACCATGTAATGAATTACTGAAGGTCCATATGTAGGTATGTGCACATTTTTTATGTTAACCATTTACTAAAGTTAATAGTAATAATACTTTCCACATAATAGTATCCAGGTCAAATCAGAGTTTAATGGATAGGGAAATCTTTCAAGACAACTTTTGTGGATGCTTCTCACATGCATAGCATGGTTCTTGCTTGAAAGTCCACAGCCGGGGACAAAGCTTCCATGTTACCAAGTTGGCCAGGAAAAATACCCCAAAACTGCCTAACTGATACTGGCCTAGCACCTTTGCTGCCTGAGACATCCAATACTGCCAGACGTCCATTGGGAGTAGTAGAGGTATAGGTCTATTGCAGAATGTTCAGGTGTCTTTTTAACATAAATAATTCAGCCTCCTGTGTGGAGATTAATGTGTCCTGTGGGCAGGGATTCTTATATTTAAGATTCATTTTTAATAAAAAAAGTACTAGGAAGAGGGCCCTATAGGCCTGTTTTAAACATTTACCAGGACCCACCATAAAAGTCCCTTGCAGGCAGAGGTTTTACTTACACAGGTTGAGAGCTGTATATCTTTAGAAAGTGTATGCCCCCCTCATAGGTCTTACTTATCTACTGTATGCTCTGTCATTGATTTGCATAAAGACTCAGCAGTATGTGCCAGCTAATTAGTGGAGTTAGCAAACAAACATGTTCTCTTGCTGTTTCCTACTCCATGAACAATAGCTACATAAGGCTTTGTGATGAATAGAACACCCTTTGTGTAACCTCTTCCCCTTCTTCGGGACCAACACTAGACTCTCCCACATCTTCTCCTTCTTTTCCACCTCTGCTTCCTCTTCCTTTTTTTGCAAACCTTTCTCCCACTTAAGTGTAAGTACTTGGCCTGTGTGGCTGTTCTGACCTATGCAGGTAATTTTTATAATATCATGACATGTTTTCTTGTGCAAAAACTATTGTTGGATAAGCACAGCCCAATATAATTAATCAAAGGAAAGGGGTGCCTGAGATTTTGGTGCTTGTAGAACTCAATCAGTCCCGTCCAGGTGAAGTGGCGTATCCACACAGCGCGTCGGCGGTTGTATAGATCGGTGGGGGGGATCGGCGGACCTTGGCTTATAACGGTGATGTACTCATTGTCTCATAATATCTGATTGCTTTATTATTGGATTGCATTGGTTTATTCACTGGAGCAAGTCAGCGTCTATATTATATATCTAGCACATACACTGTATATAGATTCTTTGCACAGTATTTTCTGGGCACTCCTTTTCTTACACTGCATGTATTCTCTTTCTAGTCACAGCACATACAGGCTTTTTACTTTTCACGCTATACACGGTGCTTTGGTGTATTTACTGATTTCCCACTGACTGGCTAAGTGTCTAATACCATGCAGATATATATTCCTATACTTTTGATATATAACTTTGTATAGGTCAAATAAGATTATTGAATATTTATAATTGCCTTGCCTAGAGTTCCCCCCGCCTTCTTTTTTATTTGTCTTGTGTATATGTTTTTTAACCATGTGATGTCCATTTGGTCCTTGTTGATCTATTGTTGAATTTAATAAACTAGAGATAACTTTTTAGAACTTATTGGTCTGTACTATTTACTTAGGGTGAGTGCGGATAATTTTTGGTGCATGTATGGGGCATACCAGAGTGACCCTTCCTTGTTTTGTATCTGATGTTTTCTTGTGCAGTGATGTATCTTAGGTGAACTTAAAGTGTACCAAAAGTCTCAAAACAAAAAAAAGCCCCAGGGTTCTTTCTCTCCTTCCTGGAACAGGTCTAGATGTTCCTACAGCACCCACCCATCTGCCATCAGCTGTGGCTGATTCTTTTTCTCATGGATCATATATCACAGAAATCCCACAAGATACTGTGGGCTACTGGTTGCTTATGTCAGTCACCAACCATAGTCTGCAGATTTATAATCCTGTGCCTCTGTGTACTGGCATAAATAAAGAAATGAATTGGCCAGTGTGCATGCACAGGACTTTCATCCAGACCAGGGGGGATCGTGGAATGTGTTCACATGCCAGGTGCAGGAAGATGATGGCGAAGACGGCAGATTCTTGGATCTGCTGGACAGGTGAGTAAGATGCTGATCATTAATAAGCTTACACTTTGCCCCACTTTAAAAGGTCCACATATAAAAGTGGTAAAGAGGAGACTATACACACAATACAAAGAGAAGGAGGCTGAAAAGAATGAGGATAAGGATGTTCAAGGAAATAATGATATTCAACTTTGCTTGCTGCACACCCTCCATTAGATTTAAAATTTTTCACCCCTGGTCGTGCATATTAGAAAATTTATCTGTGGTCAGCTTGGACTTTCCCAAAATATTTTTCAGCAATAGGAACTAATTCTTTATGATGCAGTGACATGGTTATGTAGGTCATGGACTGTTTTTTGGAGTGGCATCTTATATTGGGTGTTAACAAAGGCAACAAAGTAATATAATGCAACTGTCTATACTAGTCTTAAAGGCAGCAATTGTACTGTCAGCAGCCTCTGCTTCCCACTCCGGCCCTTGAAATGTCATTACTGCTGGAGGTAGAGGGGCCTAAGTTCCAGTTACAGCCATTGGAACTACTAGCTACTGCTGCTCTTATCGAGGCTGAAGAGGCTACTTGTATTGCATAAACAGGCGGTGGAGGAGTATTCAACTGAAGGAGCCAGAGCAGAGTAAAGCAGCTGCTCTTTCCTATCGCCCAGATGCTGGGAGACAAGCTTTCATATGATTTCATAAGCATATGATTGCTTATACATGTGGTGTCCAGGTGGTTCAGGTTCCCCAGAGAACAGATGGTGCAGATGACTGCTGTTTTTTTCCTTCTGTGAGGGATCCAATAATGTCCAGATGGCAGAGATCTTGTGACCATACCTATCAGTAGGACACAAGCAGGGCCAGACGCAGGTGCTAGTTGATGAGTGCAATACCGAATTTGACCTTTTGAATTTGGACACCTTGGCCTTGATTCAGTAAGGCATTAAAACTCTTATGGTAGTAAAAAGATTCAATTTATGATATAAGAGCAAGAGAATGTCATTCTTGCTGAATCACCAACTAGGAAGACAATGAAAGTTCACTACTTTTCTTACAGCCCTCAATGTCCTCTAACCACAAATATGCTGCTGTTTTAAAATACTGACAGTAAATTGCGTAATAAGGTACATTGATTGGGTACAATCTGGCCTAAGAATATATCCAAATTTTGAAAAAAGCTCCTAAAGGTGAAAGATGTAAAATTCAATATCTAAAAACTTGATGGCAGGGGGTTTTGGGAACAGAGTGTAAAGCAGGAAGCCTGCTGTAACTCACCTGTCCTCATCAGCAGCTGGCGTCCATGTCCTGGGCCACAATAAAAAGGCTGCCACTCACATGAGTTGCAGTGCTGGCACTAGGTGTGTCCTCACTCATTGGTAGCGGCAGCCATTTTTCTGTGGCCCCCAGCTGGAGCTCATTTGGAAGGAACACCAACCGCCGATGGGAACAGGATCATGGGGTTCAGGTTCACAAAGCTCACACTTTAGGTGACACTAAGCAGCCCATCAACTAGCTTTTCCATGTTCGGCCCAATGTTGAACTCAAACAGCGACTTCTGGCTGGGATGTTCAGTACAAACAGCTCAGGTTTGCCAATTTCTACTAATGAAGGCTGTTTATTGCAAGCAAAAAAAAAAAAAAATCACTGGACTGTACTAAAAGCCCAGTAATTGGTGGCCCATGGCACAGCTGGTAGTCTGAGCTACAGAATTCTTTTATATTGTCCCACAGAGATTTTCTAAAGTTAATCAGAATCCAGTACCTGTCTTAGATTGAATGGTGCCCTGTACAAGATTTCAGAATAGCGCCCAACTGCGCACCTTCAGATGCCGTAAGAGAAAGACCTTTAGCAACTGAATAACCCATAATACACAAGGCTACCTTCAGACAAATCAGGTTCTATTAAAAGGTTTACTATACCAAACATTAACCTCTCTCCAGGAAATGTGCCTGACACAAACCTTAAAGCTAAAGGTGATTACTCGGCTGTTGTTGCCGTCTAAAAAAATCAGTAGATGGAGGAACATTGCAGGTTTGGCAATTAGAGCTGCGGGGGCTTTTTTTATAAATACTCCTGCAAAACAAATTAGAGATGTTGCTTATAGCAAATTAAAATCCAGCTGTTATTTCTACAGGTAAGATTGGGAAAGGAAATCAGAGATATTTATGTCTTATTTCCTAAATAAATGCTTATGAACTGTATTATCATTATTTCTCCATTGATAATCAGCATATCTGCATTAGAAGTTTAGTTTAGTGTTGTACTAAAGTTGTCCCCTTATACAGTACTTGGATTAATAACATTCAGAAATAAACATTTCTTTTTTTAATCAATATATTCTTAGTATACAGTATGTCCTGCTCCAGATAAGAATCATTACACATGAGTATTACTCCGCCAGATGGCGCTGGACTGCAGAGACAGAGAAATTGACTCCTCCCGACCCCTCAAATACCCGGGACCTCCCCCAGAATTTCTCTGCAGTCTGGACTGCGAAGGACAAGAAGATGGCTCTCTCATCTTGCAGATGAGCGGGGCTATTCGCCTGCGGCCCTGTAGGACTATTCCCACCCGTTCCATTTTTATTGTGCCTCCCAGCCTTGGCTGCGCTGGTCGGGTGATGGTAGGCAGCACCGCTGTCAGGTGCTTAGAAGCGCTGCTCCACCGCAATCCCTCCCCAAAGGGTAGGCGGTATAGGCATATGGTGAGCCTCTATGGGATGCCCCTCCCGCCCTATTGCCCCTTGCGCCTGTCTATCGGTGGGTCCTATGTTAAGTGGCCGCTGTCCCCCCTCGCTCTCCCTTGTAGCTCTCGGGGGGGGGGGGGTATATGCCTTGGTGCTTCACTGTATTATGTTTTGTCTGGTTGGTGTCAGTCGGCACGCTGACTTGGTTGCACTGGTTGCGTTTTTAAATTTGCCGCTGCCGCACGCGCTACCACTGTGCTACGCGCTTGGTGGTGGCGTTACCTCAGGCGCTGGTGCGCCGTTATTGGCTGCTTGTCACGTGTGCTGCTTCGCGCTCTTCGTGGGGGCAGGGCCCGCGGTTCCGCGTTACTGTCTCTGCGGCCGCCCCTCGAGGTATACCCGGTGCCATTTTCTTCTGGATTCGGCTGCTGTGTGACTGGCGTCTACCTACCGCGGTCCGTGAGTGCCCTCGCGGGCGGTTTTTATTACCCTATGTCATTTTACATGTCACTTACGGGGTTCTCTTCGCTTATGTCTTTCAGAAGGCCGACCTCTATTGGTTTCTCCCGGCCCTACCCCCCTGGGAATGAATCTGGATACAGTTCAGGCAAGGATTTTTCTTCCTCAGCAGAAGGTGGAAAGTCTGCTAGCGCAGGTTCAGTTCCTGCTATCCCTCATCCCTCCATCAGCAGGTAATGCAGCTGGTGGGCCTGATGGTGGCGTGCTTCGAGGCGGTCCCTTATGCTCAGTTCCACATGAGGCCTCTGCAACTCCACCTCTTGTCAGTATGAGACAAGGATCCTGCGTCCCTGGACCAGGTCCTTATGCTTTCCCCCTAGTCAGGCGGTCCCTCTCGTGGTGGCTGGACTCCAGGAACCTGTTGGTGGGCAGATCCTTTCTGGCCTCCTGCTGGGAGACGGTCACCACGGATGCCAGTCTGACAGCTTGGGGGGTTTCTGGAAGTCCCTGCAGTTCCAAGGGCGGTGGGGCCCTCAGCAGCTGGTGCTGCAACTCAGTACTCTGAAGGGCCATGTCTCTGCCCTGGCTGTTTTCTTCCAGAGGTCCTTTGCCCAGCATTCTCTGATCAGGACTTTTTTCCAGGGACTTTTTTCAGGGTCAGGCACTCATGTGCGTCCCCCACGTAAACCTATGTTGCCTGTTTGGGATTTGAATTTGGTCTTGTCAGCCTTGCAGGGTGCTCCCTTTGAACCCGTGCAGAAGGCTGCCCTGGCCATTCTTACTCTCAAGGTTGTCTTTTTGGTTGCTATCACTTCTGTTAGGCGTGTGTCTGAGTTGGTGGCGCTTTCCATCCAGCCCCCCTACTTTGAGAGACTCCAGGACAAGGTGGTGTTTTGCTTCAAGCTAGATTTTCTGCCTAAGGTTGTGTCTGCCTTTCATTTGAATCAGGACATTGTTCGTCCTTCCCTGTGCCCTAATCCTAGTAATGCTAAGGAGAGGGTTTTGCATTCTTTGGATGTGGTTAGGTGTCTGAAGTACTACCTGGTGGCTACTGCTCCATCCAGAAAAACTGATGCTCTTTTTGTGGTTCCTTCTGGTCCTTGGAAGGGTCTGGCTCCTGCTAAATCTACTATCAGCAAATGGATCCGTCAGGCTGTGATTCAGGCCTACTCTGCTAAGGGGAAGAATCCTCCCTTCCGCCTTACTGCTCATTCTACTCGTGCTATTGGTGCCTCTTGAGCTTTTCAGCAGCATGCTTCTGTTGAACAAGTTTGCAAGGCCTCTACTTGGTCTTCTGTTCATACCTTTTCAAAGTTTTACAAGGTTGATGTTAGGGCCTCGGCTGATGCTGCTTTTGGCCGCAAGGTTCTGCAGGCGGCAGTGGTCTGACCTGTCTGTTGTTACCTTTGGGTATCCCACCCTACTGTATGGACACTGTTATTGGATGTCCCAAGTGTTATGAATCTTATCTGAAGCAGGACGTGTTAACTTCTTGGGCACCTGTATGGAGGAATCTAGTAAATGAGCCCCTCCACGCAGATCTCCAGTCCTCAGCCGATAGGTCTATTCCAAGATCCTCCTCCCATCTAGTGGTGTATGCTGGGAGAGGTGCCCCTTAAGGCTCACTTAATAATCTGTATACGGCAGAAACCATCCCCTTACCTAATGGTCGCGTCCCACAAATGGACTCGAATGGCGAAAAAGGGTCTGGGTCTAAACCCCGGTCCGATTTTAGTGCTGATATAATGAGTAATCTGCGAGAAGCGAAGAAATTCTTTGCTCGGAATACTCCTATGGGACTGGAGCTCAGGGAAAGTTAACATGCCCCTATGAGGAAAGAAGTCTTTGATCTTTAATAAATGTTGTGCCTTCCACCAGGCAAAAGCTGACGGTTCCTGAAAGGCCAGTAAGACCCAGTATAGATAACAAGGGAGTTTGTGGGGAGATGAGGGTCCCTTTCAGCTTGTTTGCCTTCCAAATTTTGAGGGAATGAGCCAGGGCTGGGTTATCGATATCTTTAGAAGTCGCAGGGGACAGTCATAGCAAGTTAACGATTTCTATTAGGGAACAGCTGGCTTGCTCAATGTACACCCACAACGGTCTATCGGTCCCCACGTGGATGGCGTTTAAGAGTTTAAGGTCACTTGGAGACCCTTTATGAAGGATGCCGGGATTGGTATTGGTAGGACTCGGAAGAAGTAGAGCAGTTTAGGCAACCAGGTCATCATCTTTGCAGCCGTTATCCTACCAGGCCAAGAAAGATGTAGCCTTGCCCAGGAAGATATTAGGGTGCGGAGGTCCTTAGCCATGGTCGGGTAGTTAGCAGCATAGAGGGAATCATAGTTACGTTTGTGGGGGGGGGGGGGGATATAGGGATCAGTGTGGAAGCACCTTCACTGGGGAGTGGTGTGTTCCATGCCAATCCTTTCTCCCATTTCGCACCTTAATATTCTGTTTAAGGACCCTGAATGAAGATAAGTATAGGGGGGGAGAGAGAAATTTACCTGCCACCTTACGTTCTATCTTCCTGTAACAAGTGGGAAGTAGATGGAAGGAGCCTTAGGGACCCATAGGGATTTTTCCAGGCTACTTCCATCCACTTCCCACTTGTTACAGGAAGATAGGACGTAAGGTGGCAGGGAATCATAGTTACGCCTAAGTATTTAATGCGATGGTCCTGCCAAGAGAAGTCAAAGGAGTGTGGTCAATATTTGCTTTGGGATGGGGATGAGAGCTTGGGACTTTAAGGTATTGATTTGTAGACCAGAGATCCTAGAGAAGTCGTCTAGGGTGCAGAAGAGGTTCGTAAGAGATATGATGGGGTTAAATACTAGCATCAGAATATCTTCTGCGAAAAGGGAAAAGCCCCTATCGTTATTCCTGTAATATTAGTGTTAGTCTGAATCAGATTGGAAAGGGGCTCAATGGCGAGGGCAAATAACAAAGGGGAGAGGGGACAGCCTTCCCTGGTGCCCCTGCCAAGGGTGAACCTGTTGGATGAATACCCTGAATATTGAATAAATGCTCCGGGATTGTAGTATAGTGAGGCAATCCATGCTGTGAAGGAGGGGCCCAGGCCCCACTTTTTCAATATGAACTGAAGATAGTCCCAAGCCACAGTATCAAAAGCTTTACAGATATCCAGAGTCAATAGCATGGCCTGGCGCCCCTCCTTCCTGGCATGATGGGTCAGATTAATCACCTTGCGGATATTATCCCCCACTTGACGCTGGGGGATAAATCCTGCTTGTTCTTTAGAAATTTGTGACGCAATAAACTTATTGAGACGTGTTGAAAGAATTTTATCAAGGAGCTTAATATCTATGTTCAATAGAGAGATGGGCCTATAATTGGACCAGAGAGTAGAGTCAGCGTTGGGTTCGGGTACCATGCAGACAGCCGCAGTAAGTGCATCCGAGCTCCATGAGTCGCCACTACTGAGGGAGTTAATTGTACGGACCAAGCGCGGGGAGAGTGTCTGAGAGAATTTTTTATAGTAAAGGGCAGTGAAGCCATCTGGGCCCGGCTGTTTCCCTATCTTTAAAGAACTAATGGCTTCCTGGACTTCAGATAGTTCGACCGGCCTATCTAGTAGGACCTTGGCCTCAGGAGGGAGGGAGGGTGGTTGGATTTGGGATAGCAGCTTTTCTGTGAAACGCTCCTCTAGTGTAGTCTTGGGTTTGTAAAGATCCTCAAGATGTTTGCTAAAGGTTGCTACTATCCTTACTGGGTTGCTTGAAAGTGTGCCATCCAGGGTCTTAACGTGCAAAGGTTTGGCCCTATGAGTAACCCCCCTAAGTCTTCTGGCAAGAGGCGTGTTTGGTTTATTGCTGAGACGGTACCACTTAAACCTGGACCTGTTTAGTTGACTCTCAGCCTCTCTAGAGAGACACATGTTGAGCTGGTCGCCAGCTTGGTTGAGACTAATCCTATTACGTTTTGTTGGCGAAGCTTGTAATCTGAAGAGGCTAGATGGTAGGCGTCCAGCAATGTTTGAAGTTGCTTCCTATATGCAGCCTTGCGCCTAGCTGATTCTTGAATGAAGTGGCCCCAGATAACCGCTTTATGGGCTTCCCAGAGCAAGGCATCAGAATTTACTGACCCCAGATTATCCGAGAAAAAGTCCTCAATTGCTTTGCGCGTGCGGTCGAGGAGCATCTCATCAGAGAGCATAGGGTCGTAAAGTTTCCAGGATTTCTGGGGGGATCTTTGAATAAGGGAAGACAACTCAGCTGTAACCAGGTCATGATCCAACCAAACAATTGGGACTATAGAAGAGTGGGTCAAGTGTGGCACGGAGGAAATCTGCAGGAAGATGTGGTCAATTCTGGTGAAGACCTTATGAGGGCAAGAGTAGTGAGTGTAGTCCCTCCTAGAGAGGTATAGTTCCCTCCACACATCAACTAGATGATACTGATTTAGAAGGGAACAAAATGCTTTTCCCGAGGAGCCCTCCCTGACCACGTCAGAGGTTCGGTCTACAGTATAACGGTCCAAAGTTGGTTGCAAAATTTGGTTCGAATCACCGGCCACTATTAGAAGTCCCTTAACTAAAGGGTCTAGGGTCCTCAGGAACTCCTCAAGAAAAGCGTTCTGATTCTGATTTGGGGCATAGTACGTGGCAATGGTCGCTGGTTGGTCCTGGACCATACCTACCACAATGAGGAAGCGACCTTGAGGGTCCCATATTATCTGCTCCGAGGAGAAGGTGATAGAGCACTTAAAAGCAATGAGGACCCCTCTCTGTTTAGTATCAGCAGAGGCTGTGTAGAAGAGGGGGTAATCAGCACTAAGAAATTTAGGAGTATTCTTCTTAGTGAAGTGGGTCTCCTGGAAGCAGACAATATCGGCGTATCAGGGCCCTCATCTGGCTGAAGGCCTTAACTCTTTTCTGGGGGGCATTCAGACCTTGTACTTTGAATGAGACAATTTTAACTACCATTTTCAGCCTGATCGGATATCATTACAATAGAGGAGAGGGACACCCAGGAGAAGAGGGAAAGGAGAGTACGAAGAGTGAAAAGGTAAAAAAAAACATTTTAATACAAATACAGGGAAGGAGATAATACCTTCCAAAGTGAGATTTCCCAATGGGGTAGAGGAGACCACAACCCCACAGGGGAATGCTTACTCAACAGAGGGACTCCAAAATGGAGGTCCCGAGTTAGATTGGAAGATTGACTGACCCTCAAACCGGGGTTAGAGTCAAAGGCTTCCTACCTCAGCGGAACCCGACGAGATAGGGAGCTGGGAGTGCGCTGGCATGAAGAACCCGGTCACCTGCCCGCAACAAAGCATTAAACAACAGTTAAGAAAACTCTGATACAACAATCAATGGGATGAGAATGGAATAGCGCATCTGAAGACACGGATTAAACAAAGAAATTCGTTTTTATAAATTATCCGAATGGATAAAATATAAAAGGGGTTTTACACCAGTGAAATAAGCGTTCCATCGTACATGAAACCAAAGTCCCAACAACACAAAACAGGAACTTTAAGTAGAAGCACAATGTGCAATCACAGCGGTTTCAGGCTGAGGGGCAAGAGCCCTAGTATAACACACAGGGAGTCAAGCCCATCACCCCTCTCCAGGAACCGGCTTACCAAACTTATGAGACAGAGCGCTCAGAGATTTACTCGTGGATGGAGTGCTCCTCCGTGGACCCCGTTTGTCCTTGGGCACTGGCAAAAATGAGAGTGCTCTCTTCTTTTGCGGGGGAGGAGCCGGAGCTGGAGCTGGAGCCTTCAAGCCCGCCCTGGCTAGTGCTTCCTCCAAGTCTTGCGGTGTAGTGGCCTCGTATCTCTGATCTGAATAGTAGGAGATTTTAAAAGGGAACCCCCATTTGTACTTGATCCCTTTGGCTTGCAGGATTTCAAGTGAGGGTTTCATAGCTCACCTTCTAGTGATGGTTTGGGGGGAGATGTCAGTGAAAAGCTGGTAATCAAAGTTCAGGAACTTGAGTGTATTATGATCCCGTGCAGCCGCCATGAGCTGTTCCTTTGTGTGGTAGAAGGGGAGTTTTACCAGGACATCCCGTGGGAGGCCGTCTGCTCTCTTCTTCTGTAAGGCACGGTGTATCCTGTCGAACTCCATTCTCTCGAGTGGGATGGCTGGGGCAAGCTCCTGGAAAAGGGCGGTGACAGTGGATTGCCAATCGAGGACTGTTTCAGGGATTCCTCTGATTCTGATATTAGCTCTGCGGGATCGGTTCTCCATGTCTTCAAGCTTTTGGTGTAGGGTGAGATTTTCCTCTCTCAAGGCCTCTAGATCCGTTCCAATAGAGGTGAGCTCTGTGTTGTGCGCCGTATGTTGTTGCTCGAGATCATCAACTCTTTGGCCCAGCTCTTTGATTTCCGCAGAGAGGTTACAGGAAATCTGGGACGTTGAGGGCCTTTTCAAGCATAGCCTCGTACCGGTCGAGCTGTGGTGGCTGGAATTTGGATGGCGAGCCATGCAGGGAGTCGTCCATCCAGGACTCATCTTCTGGAAGTAAATCAGAGGGAACCTGGGGGTCGCCCTGGAAGGGTGTGGAAACTTCCATCTTAAATGTGGCACGTGGCTATATGTGCTGGCGAGGATTGGTGAGGCCACTTAGCAAGGCCGCGTATAGGGAGGGTCACCCCATAGTTAGTATCTTGAATAGGCACACAGGTCAGAGGATGAGGACCGCACTGTACCGACGGGTATCCCAAACACACCAGGTTACAAATGGGAGCATTTTTTCTATAATGAGGATAAGGCCCACACTGTACTAACGGGTATCCCAAACACACCAGGTTACAAATGGGAGCGTTTCCTCTATAATAAGGATAAGGACCGCACTGTACCAACGGGTATCCCAAACACACCAGGTTACAAATGTGAACGTTTCTTCTATAATGAGGATAAGGACCGCACTGTTCCGACGGGTATCCCAAACACACCAGGTTACAAATGGGAGCGTTTCTTCTATAATAGGGCATTTGGACCAGGTAGGGGGCTCTCAGTAGTAAGCAATATCAGGTTGAAATAAAGAGATGAAAAAACTGGAGGTACTATGCTGTGGGCTGCTGGTTGTGGAGGAGATGTGATGTCATCCCTGGGATGCAGCAGGATGCAGCATACACTTCCTGTGGACAGAGGACTGTGGGATTTCTGGCTGAGATCTGTATGGCAGCTTATGGGACCCCACACAGGGCTTCTGGGAGCACCTAAAGGTAAGGGGGTGCGCCAGGGCGGTGTTAGGCTTGTTGCACAGGCTGTGATATTGTGAGGGCGGCCATTTTCAAGATGGTGGCGGCCCTCCTGCGCCTGCAGCTGCCCAGCTCGTTTCGCTGACCCCCTCAGAAACACTTCAAAACGGGCAGGTAGGTGCCCGGGGTCTGCCCCAAGCTGAGCAGCATAAAATCGCTAGTTGCTGTGGGGGGCAGGGGACACGGGAACCTGCAGAGTGGGGATCTATGCGTCCATCCGCTCTGGGCGCATGCGCATTCCTCAGAAATATAAATTTCAAGATAAAAAGAAAACCCCACCAAGTGGAAATATACAAATGTGCAAAAAGTGCACCTGAAAAGTTCAGCAGTGATTTTATAATGTTTTTAACATGCTTCTGATTTTGTTTTTGTCCATGAAAAATACACACAGGGGTGATCAAAAAAATAGAAGTGCATGGCTCCCCTCCACCGGAGGCAACCAGTCCAGCATACCAGACATAGGGGCTCGTAACCCAGAGCAGATTTACACAGGTCCACGGCTTTTCTGTTCTGCACCGAGGGTGCAAGTAATTGGGTTGGGAGTTTTGGTAAGCCACCTGCCACTGCTAGAAGGTGGATTGCCAGTACACCTAACTTTAAAATGGTATAGGGTTCATGCCCATACAGTGTTGCACTGAACAATCACACATAGCCCTAACTGAAATAAGTGACATTTCACAACCAGATTTTGATGGCAATATTTTTTCACCAAGATTCTTAGGTTCTATTGAACTTTTTTTGTGGTTATTAAACTGGTGTGAGTATTCATTGTGTACCAATAGAAAACATGATATTTTGTTTTGAATGCCATCTTTGTTTTTATTTGTTGTTTTGACTGATGAGCCAGGTTTTATTATTATTCTTCCATCTTTCTTCGTAGCACTGTACAAGGTATAACTATAAACAATGTAGAACATACTTTACAGGGAACATTATAAACTAGATGTTACAAAGTTCAACCCAAATGTGATAACAAAAGACAATAGGAAGGACTATGTCCTTATAGTCTAAAGGATCGAGGGTGAAGGCAAAAAGGGGTGGGATCACAAGTGGTAGAACATGAGTTTGGCGGCACCTGCTCAGTGAAGGTAGTGAGTTTTGAGGGCACATTTAATAGCTTGGAGTGTTTGAGACACATTGAGTAGTAGTGGCCTTTGGATTTGGCAGTCAGTAGATCATTGGTGACTTCATTTTCAGTGGAATAACTTGAATGGAAACCAGACTGGAGGGGATCTAGGAGGGAGTGGACATGCTGTTCAAGAAGCTTGGATGAGAAAGGGAGCAGCGAGATTGGGCTGTAACTTGGGAGGGCAGAGGGGTCCAGCGAGGGAATTTTGATGAGTGTAGTTTTAACAGTATGCTTATAGGATAAAGGAACGTTACCAGTTAATAGAGAGAGGTTAAATAGAGATGTCAAGGCTATAGACAGTAGGAGTTCAATCTGTCCAGTAGGGGTTCATTCTGTCCAGAAGCCATCTGGTCAGATTGTCTCTGGGAATCTGGTATTCAGAAAAACCAAAATGTAAATACCATTAAAGTCTAAGGTAGGAAATAATTAAAGAAAAGATTTGGCTATTTTCCATTTTTTTATATAAAAAGAATGTGCCAGGCATAGTAGCGGCTCAGAGACTGAGCAGCTTGCCCCCAGCCCTAGAGCAACATAAGTGATATTTTTAGAGGCACTCTTGGACAAACACAGATTTAATGCTGGTGAGAATTGAACTCTTCTTCACGTCGGTTCACCAATGGGGGTATTGGCAAGCCTTTCGGGTCTCTATGCTCTTTTAAATGTTGTAGGGTCATTTAGATTGCCTAGTAGTGCACAAGGATTTTAAGTGAACAACAGAGACATATACATCTTGAAAAATATATATACATTAATATTAGCTGCACTAATCTCTAGCGTCTTCTTCCTCTTTAGCCTTGCCTTGTTCTCTGTAGGAACAGTGACTCATGCAGTGTATTCCAAAGCTCTCTTCCAGTAGTGGTGGAG
Organism: Gastrophryne carolinensis; assembly: GCA_027917425.1. Taxonomy (NCBI): domain Eukaryota; kingdom Metazoa; phylum Chordata; class Amphibia; order Anura; family Microhylidae; genus Gastrophryne; species Gastrophryne carolinensis. Next base: position 479,111,997 of record CM051236.1, read on the forward strand.
CCCCTTCTGCTTTCAGTGGTGGCTGGAACTTCAAGGAGTGAGACATTATGTGTCATGTTTTCTTTCACATTTAATACCTCTCTGTTTTCAGAGAGAGAATAATGGCTTTCTTTCTCATCCCTTGATTAAAATATAAACCCTGCTTGAACAGATCTGGTCCTTTAGGCTTTGGAATCACAACAGCTGTAAATAGTTAAGCAAAAGTTAAGTCAAGAAACCTAAATGGCTCAATATTTGTCCCTTCCATAAAGCATCAAAATCAGACTCGTGTTACGTGAGGGATATTCCCAGAGTAAATGATCTGTGCCCTGTTTAATGTACAGAAGGGTGCACAAAGTGAACCAAAACCCTAGTGGCGAGGACCTGGAGTCTAAAAAAACTCTGGGATCGGCCACTAACATTCCGGCCGTGTTGTCTCGTCCACAAAACTCACCTTTACTGGGGTTCCCAGAGTGCTACCCATATCCGCATCCAAAGCTTCCATTTAGCTAAAGCTCAATCCTGGAGGGATTCACCAACAAGAGGAAATCCAGGAATGCAGCAAGCTGGCAAGTCATGTCATGCAATGTTTTTTTAGGTCAGCCAATCAGTGATCTAAGAAATGCTGAGAAGGTGTGGTCACTGCAATGGAAAGACCCATGTCATCCAAGGTAGCTGGTAATGATACACAATATATAACACACATAATAAATAAATAAATACAGTAACTAAAACCCTTAATTATAGCAAAACAAGTTCCTCTTTAACAAACTAAGGCTTTTTTTTTTTGCAAAGGATGAAGCCCATTTTAATCCCACTGTCACTTTTAGTACTTTTATTGTTGCGTAAATTATAAACTCTACACTAGGCCAAAGGGTGCCTATACCATTTTTTGTCAAAAGACTAAAAGAGTTAATAACCCCCTAACCCCCCTCACGCTTTCCCTGCATCTGAGTACCCCGTGGTGGTGCTGGTTCACCAGTGGCTTGTTGTTTTTTTTTTTTTTTTTTTTTTTTTTTTTTTAATAAAGACTGCTAAAAGATGTAAAAACAATCAGGAAGGGGAGTAAGTGGGGATGAACTGCAACAGAGGATGGGCACAAGCTGGGATGACAGCTCCCAGCCCGGCCAGCAGGCAGGCGCACACAATGCTGGCTGCTATAAAAGATGGGGGGGGGGGCAATGTCACAGTCAGCTATGGGAGAAGATGCGGGGCTTTGTCACAGTCTGCTATGGGAGAAGAAAAATACCCCTTTTTATTGTATTTTTTCAGTTTTCAGTAATGCGGCTTTTACCGCCATGGGCTCTTTGAAATCTCCCTCACATCACTTATGGTATCACAAAAGGGGAGGGGCCTAAAGTGTGGGGCATGGGAAAAAACCCTCTAGGACCCACCCTTTTGTGATTTCATAAGTAACGTCAGAGAGATTCCAAAGAGGCCCTGTCTCTTGTGTGGGGTTGGGGTTGATTTCGGGAACCCAGACTGAATTTCGGCGGCAAGTTCGCCCAAACTCGACAAACCCAAATTTCAGTGGGTCCGCTCATTCCTATCTATTTCTTAGATTGTTAATGTATTTGAAATGTCACCCTCTTTACATTATTTTTAATTCCAACCTCTCATTGTAGGTACAACATGTATGGCATAAACGTCTTTCATTTAAGCGTCCTACGTATCTTCGGAAATGGCACTGAAGAAGTTGTTTTCTTTAAAGAAGGAAATTATGGACAAAACTGGAATCCTGGACAGGTGACGCTAAATGAAACATCTGACATAACAGTAGGTTATATTATTATTCATTCTTGTACTTTGATGTGAAGTCAATATGTTTGACTTGAATCCTGATTCCTTCCTCCTCTAAGGAACTCGTTATACAGTATTGTAGTACAAGGGGGGGCGATTCAGAGCCTGGTCAGAATTCTCACTTACTTTTTGGGAGATAGAATTTACTTTAATTTTCTATCCTGGGGCTGATTCAGAGTTAGATTTAAATTTACACCCGGCAGAAAATCAATGGCAGGTTTCTTTCGTAAAAAAGGATTGAGATTCCCCCCCAGCTCTGATGCGAGGATGAGTGTTTGGCTCATAAATACATTCAACCCAAAAATTGCCTGGCCTGTTGGGTCCAGCCAGACCTGAATGGTGACAATATTCAGTTGAAAATATTTACCCATTCTTTTCAATATTTTTTTTAACTTATCTTCAAAAATAAAAAAAAGTACCACACCTCCTACAGTACCAGCTCTGCGCACCAGACAGTTGCTGGTATCTGGCCTCCGACTGTAGCCCCATACTAGTCCCTATACTCTTGAGCACAAGTCCAGTGCTTCTTCTTGGGGGTCTGGGACACTCCTGAAATAACACTGGTCCCATGCACATTTACAGAAGATGGTGGGCGTATTCAGACCAGTGTACCCCTAACCTTTGAACAAGTATAGGGGTCCCTGTATTGCCCTAATAGTTTACAAGAAACCAGAACCACCTTGTTTTAAAAAAAATATTATAATATAAAAAATAAAAAGTAAGTAAGCTCAATTTTCACTGGCATCTTCCTTCCCATCTGGTAACTTGCTTGAAGATCTATTATGTTGTTATTCTTAAAGAGGACCTTCACTCTGAATAAGAGTCTATCTTATATGTTTCCCACACCCTGTACATACAGATTGCCCATATTAAAAATCATCTTACCTGAATCTACTGCATGTTATGAGCCTTTAAACATCCAAGATGGTGGCCCATGGAGCATCAGGCAGCCTTCAAACAGGAAGTGTCTTCTGACTGTGCCGCTCTGCATTCTGGGATTGCTGTCCTTTTCGGGACCCCAGCTTTGCTCTGTCTGTGCAAAGCACAGCTATAACCCCCTGTATCCCGCTTTCCTCTCCTCAGTATGTGATGCTTCTGATGCAAGATTGCGGCGCCCGTATGCTAGAGTCCTGAACAGAGTTGCAGCCCATTGGGGGAAAAAATAATAATTAAGTGACTAAAAACTTTGGGCTTTTCATTAAATCATGCTGAAGGTCCGGTTTAATATCAGGGCATTGTTCTGCAGTGTTTCCTTTTCAGGGAAACACTCCTACATGTCTGGAAAACCACTGACTGACTAACTGACTTGGAAAGAAACTCTAGGGATGTGGCTTCTCTGTGATTCTCTCAGTGTCACTGTGTCATGGTACAACACTTTGATGCTAGGGGAAATCAGCCCTTAGGCCCTGATTCATGAAAGCACTGTACACTTTATCAAAGTTTTTCACATCAGTGCATGTCAGTGCAAGTGTGACAGAGGCATTTATTAATCTATTTTACTGCGCCTGCTTTTTGTGGTGCACAGATTGCTACTCCCAAAGGATATAATGGAAAAATTATTCTGCGTGTTATTTTACCAATTGTTGTTTCTAGTTTTAAATCAAATTTCATCCATGGCAATGAGCTCAGAAATGTTGTTTATGGTGCTTTTTTATAACTTCTGTGAAAATTTTACATATGTTATGTCTGTTACATTTATAACATTATTGTTTTTCTGTTTTTTTGGGTTCAAATAAACAACCTTTTTATCGGAAATGTGTGCTTTGTGTGCGCCAGTCTGAGCCAATCTGCATCAGTTCAAAAACATCCAATAAATAAGAATGGACTGTATAGAAAGACTTTGGCACAACATTGGCACATCATATACAGAGTCTGCATCATTGTTACTAGTTAGGCACACAATGCCACTTTTTTTTATTCCGAGCCACTTTACGCCACACCGCGCACCCAAAAGAAAAGAGCACTGTTTTTACCACCTATACCTTATACCTTAAAAAAAAACAATGAAAAATCAGTCATCCTCACACCCTTGTGACAAAAGCCTGAATAGTTTGACAACTTTGTTTCTATAAAACATTTTAAATCAGATTCTTGTTTAGGTAACAACACATGATAACATTCCTGACATTCTTTTGATTGTTTTTCACTGGCTTATCGAATTATGCAACTTAACTCATAATAAAAAAATTCTGGTGTAAATGTATAATGACATCCCACTAATGATGTGGGGGGAGGTGGCAAATGCATGTGGATTCAGTAAGAGTTGAAAAAAATTCTCATGTTAGTAAAAAATTCTGTTTTTGAGAACAAAGCATGTTGCTAAATCACCAGCCCGGAAGACAAAGGGGTCGATTTAGAGCCTGGTGAGAAAACGTACCTTTTTTTAGGAGAGAAAATTGCCATTCACTTTAATTAAGCCTGATTCATAACCTGTCTCAAATGCATTCCTGCATGTGGGATTGCTGTGAAATCTCGGTTTTAGACCTTTTGATGGAACTTTTCGATTTGCAAATGCGAAAGCGTTTTCAACGTATTAATAAGTGTATTACCGAGTTTCTACGTTCTCGCAACTTTCCGAATTTTTCCTGCGCTTGCGCATCATTCAGAACCCTGATATGCCCTTTTTCTAGGTATTTAAAAAATTAAGTTCCAAATCACGCCCTCTTTTTGTTTGCGGAATTGTTCACAGACACTCAGCGACAATGTAGCAATGGAGCCCCTAGAGGAGTTTCTGGCACAGTACGAGCATCTGCATTCCCATGGGCTGTTCACCCTCTACCTGCTTGACCTTAAAGGTGCACTATCACGAAATTGTGTAATATTAAAAACCCATATAAACACGTTGGCTAATGAGAGCAGGGGTCACTTGTACACCCAAATTGAATAAAACTCCTGCCAACCTTGTGGCTTCTTCTCCTGGTAGGAATAAAATCCAGGGGTGACAGGTTTAGAATCTGTCACCTGATTTCCTCTTCCTTCCATTAATAAAAATAAAAAACAAGCCTGGATGGATATTTCTTGATGCTGGGTGTATGAGTGACCTCTCCTCCTGCCATCCAGCATATTTATATGGATTTTTATTATTGGCCCGTAATTGTGAGATATCATATAGAGGCTTAGAATCAGGTGTCTTGACTACCTTGGGGCTGATTCAGAGCCAGGTGAAAATCTACACCAAGTAGACAATAAAAGTGAATGGAAGTTTTCTCTCCAATAAAAAAGTGAGTTTTCTCACTGACCCAATGAAAAGCAATGGTAATTTTTACTACTGTGTACAAAGGAGTAGAAGGTTCACTACTTTTCTTAGGTAATACCATTCTCTTCCTAGCTAGTGATTCAGCAACAGTGAAATTCTCATGCTTTTTTCTCATGAAGTGAATGTTTTACTACCATGAGAATATTTTCAACTCATACTGAATCGAGGCAAATCTGTTCATTGCATTCCAAATTATGTCATGAATTATATTGGCCATAACAGAATTATTGCTACTCCCAGAATGATTGCATATGATCTCAATCAAAAACTGTAGCACCATCGAAGGATCACAGCCAATATCAATTTACATGGTCACAAATATGGGCTTTTATTGTGCAATGAAGTGACCCGGGAGTCAAAAAATACTAGAGGGTCCTTTGATAGACAATTGGGGGGGGGGGGCAAGAGGAATGCTTATCTCCACCTAGAGGTGATGGAAGTGGCTCTCTGGAGTGCTTCATTCTCTAAGCCTTGGCATTGCAGGAACCCCATTGGCAACAGTTATCCCATGGGCTGTTCACCCTCTACCTGCTTGACCTTAAAGGCGCACTTTTTTTCACAAAATTGTGTAATATTAAAAACCCATATAAACACGTTGGCTAATGAGAGCAGGGGTCACTTGTACACCCGAACTGAATAAAACTCCGGCCAACCTTGTGGCTTCTTCTCCTGGTAGGAATAAAATCCAGGGGTGACAAGTTTAGAACCTGTCACCCGATTTCCTCTACCCCATTGGCAACAGGAACCCCATTGGCAACAGTTATCTAGGCACTTCTATGCAACTGCTGAGCCTCTGGGGAGAAACGGTGAGAATCATTTATTTTTAAATAACGAACAAGCATTCCAAAATAGGGATGTATGGGAGTGAGGGACATAACATTTTTGTGGGTCTGTTTAAGTTTAAGTCTTTCTTAAGACCATTGCTTTGGAGCTAGTGATCACGGTAGTTTTATGAGTCAGTGGGTCAGTCACCTCACAGATGTCCATTTGGAAGCCAGTTAATTTGCAATGTCGGGTGGTAAAGGTGGCACACATAGTACTGAGTTGACTGATCCCTCTTTAAATGGGTATGTTTTTATCAAATTTAATTTATTTAGGTTCATTTTTTTCTAGGTGGCCTTTGAAGCCATTAAAAAGGGGCTTTTCAGTGATGTCGCATTAGATGACTTTAAATTATCTCTTGGCAAATGCAATGAAAGTGGCTTCCCTGAACCAACGCGTGTGCCTACCCCACCTACAACAACAGCCTTTCCATGTAAGTACTGTGTATTCCAGTTGGCCTTATTTTTAATAATATACTGCCATCCATTGTTTGTGCTTTTGCTGTAATTATCACTTGTTTTTCAGTTATGTAAATTTCCAAATTAGCATCACTCGCGTTAAAAAAAAAACAATGACCTTGACAGATGGCATACTTGAGCATCATAAACAGGGAGAGGAATTGTTGGCTAAGTGGACTTCTAGTCTCATACAACAAATCTGTTATTGCGAGTGACTAATATGACTGGAAGCTGTGCATTTTGCAGAAAGATGGTCTCGCCTACTTCACTAGCACATTTATTTTCCATTTCCTCAAGCCTGACATCTCCTATATTTTATCACAGTGAAATTAATGTGCTTTTCGGATCCTGAAAACATAACAAATGTTCACATAATATTACTTCCCAAAGACCATTAGGTCATTTACAGACAGAAAATAAAAATATGATGTGTGATTCGAATCTTGTCATCTCAAATCTGATAGAAGAGAAGGTCATGTTAATATTGGAGCGACTATATTGGTATTCCCCCATAACTCAAAAGAAATACCATTTTAATGTAAGGCCACTGGATTTGAAAAAAAACTCAAGTCACTTAAACAACATCTCAAAACTGTAACATGAAAAAATTTGTTGTCATTTCTCAGGTAGATTATTAAAACACATGCTATCACAGCCCAGTACTTACCTGGCCACTGCTCCCTGCTGCAAAACCACCATCCCTGTTGCTTAGTATTTAAAAGTTATCTCTTTGAACATGATGTTCTAGCCTGCCCTGCAAGGTTCGTTCTTCACTGCTGCCCTGTTCCTCTGCTTCGTCTAATCATCTCCAATGCTAAGGCCCTTATTTAACAAGGGATAGCAACAGGTAGCGACTGGTGAGTGGCCGGTAATGACGGGCCCCGCCACGAGAACGCCGGCTCCCCACCACAATCACACATTTATAAAGCCAATCCTGCTTAGCGACTGAGATAGCGCCAGATAGCCATTCATTCATCATTATTCCAGCCTCAGCCCACAGCGCCAGCGTCAGACCTTGAACAGCGACAGGTATGACCTCTCGCTACCTGGCGCTCTCCAATGCATTTCAACGGTACAATCTTTAAATATTCATAATTAATTGTTATTAATTTTTTTTTTTAATGTGAAAAATTCTGTGACCACTTCTGCCATTTTAAATATTTTTTTAAGGTTAAAAAAAAAAATAAAAAATTACAGAATTGATATTACAGGTCTGATATTAATGTATTCATATTACAAAATTATTTAAAAACCTTGTTTTTTTGGTTTCCAAAAATATGGTTGTTTGGGGGTTAAAAAACTACTTTTAACCCATCGCCGCCAGCGCTCTGGGGTTTAAACATGCATTCTACAGTGCGAGAATTTTTTGAGCGTGATTTGTTAATGAATATTGTGGGAGCCGGTCGCTATGGCCAGTCGCTATCATGCGCTCCCATACAGCGCAGAACCTGTGAAATAGCTCCTCACCCAATATTCAATATTACGGCAAACCGACTGAGTCGCTATCAACTACCGAACAATGGCCAAGCACAGTGACTACTAGCGGGCGCTCTGAGAATGCCGCTACAGTCGCTCAACTGTCGCTACCTGGCGCTGTTAATGAATCGGCCTCTAAGCCCTGGTGCAGACACAAGCCACATTTTACCACATACAGTACCAAGCACTGTTGCCAATCTGTGCCTCTTCTAACCACATTTAGTTCCAAGTTCTGTTGCTGACCTGTTTCACATCTCACCACTCCTCACACCTAATTCTACTACCAGGAGTTATAAGTTATAATCTTCTGATTCACTAGCCTGAGGTCCCTATTTGGAACAGCCTAGGTAGCAGCTGTGGAATGTCCTTATCCACACAGGCTGCCCCAGTGCCAGCCACAGCCATGTGGTTTATGCATATGAGTGAGTGATATAAAAAATCCCAGTGTCCAAAGAAAAGATCATCTACAAGTGAAGAATATTTTGAACAACTGGAAAAAGCATAACATCAGATACTGAATGAATTCTCATTCGACCTGTGTGTAGCACCTCTTATCATGGAACATGTCTACCTTTAAAAAGAAGCTACATAGAAGGCGCACCGAGAAAAAATAAATAAATTAACAAAAGGCAATTTTCTTCAGAGAAGCATGCAGAAGACGTTAGCAATGAACCATTGTATTCTGCTTCTGTTCCATCACAAAGGCCTCATGCTAACTGGCTAGAATCATTTTAAGACATGGATATTTTAAGATTGAGGTGTCAAAACACTGAATTAGACATTAGCATTTTTTAAAATTTGATTTGAATGATTCACAGGTATACCCAAAATATTTTTAGCAATGATTGCAGATGACTTTGTACTTTTCTGAATCATTATTTGCCCTGATTTAAAAAATGTGTATAGTTTTTCTATAACACGTACAATGTTCCACAAAGCAGCATCATTATTATAAGGTATGGGAAGTATACTGGCAACATTAGGGAAACAGTAATCTGCATATTAGAAAAATACTTGAACTTACAAAAGTTTTATTGAACCAAAATAATTTCACAAGCAAAATGGAAACCAAAATATAAGCAAAAATCAAAAGTGCTTGACATTAGATTGTCATTGATCCAATTTTTCAGGGTCGTCCCTGTATAACATCCAACATTAATTTGCCATCATTCCAAAAACCCTGGTAGCGGTGTTCCATTTCTTTCAAGTGGACCAAAACCCAGAATTTTGACTATCCTGGCCTTTCCCGGGGCTGTGGGTGTGAACCCCCCCCAGGACGCCGAGACCAGCTCATTTCTTCCCGGTCCCGCGGGCATCTAGGAGCAGCGGCTCTGACGGGTGAATCCTCTGCTTCCATGTAACAGCGAGTGTGCCCGCGCTAGGCATTTGTGAACGGCTGGTGCGGGCATGCTCCCTGTTAGATGGAAGCAGAGGATGCACCCGTCAGAGCCGCTGCTCTTAGATCGGGAAAAGGTGAGCTGGTCTCGGTGTCTCCGGATAAAGGACCAAAACCCAAGATAGTCAAACCTATTAACTATCCTGGGTTTTGGTCAACTTTAATGTCCTGGTGAAACTCCTTGTTCATCGCTTACATCCCCAAGATTTGGATGGAAGATGTAAATGCTAAAGTGCATTTTCAGAGACATGCCACATCCAAGACACTGGTATGCATTTAGCAGTTCTCCAACAACTTCAACATATTCTGGAGATTTATTTTTTCCTAAGAAGTTTTCATAGATCCACTTTTTTCAAGATCTCAATTCCTTATCACTTAGAGTCCTTTGAAATACATTATCTGTCATAAGCTCTCTGATACGAGGACCAACAAATACCCCTTCCTTAAGTTTTCCTGGTGAAATGCTAGATAAATTCTGTGGAATGTACTGGAAGCCTTTTGAATTTGTCTTTTCCATGGCTTTCACAAAGTTTCTGATCAATCCTACATTTATATGTAGTAGAGGAATAAAAAATGTTGTTGGAGCAACTAAAGGATTATGCTGAACATTGTCTCTACCTGGAACATACATGTTTCTCTGCCCCCAGTCATGATGAACATAACGCTGTTCAGTATTTCTACTGTCCCATAAACACAAGAAGCAACAATATTTTGTGAAACCTCCTTGCATTACTATTTTCAGATCGGTCACTTTCAATTTTCCACAGATTCCATTGATGATGAGCATCCAAAACAACTGACCTAATTTGATCATTTTCCTTTAGATGACACGAGCGAGTAATGGGGATTGACGGTTTTATATTTCCATTGTGAAGCATTACTGCTTTCAAACTTCTCTGGGATGAGTAAATAAACAATTGCAATCTGCAACAAAGTACTCTTGATTCCGTTCTTCAAAGAGGCCATTCACAATGTTACAGTACACCATTGGTCCATCAGCTGTGAAACATTGTGTTAAAGTGTCACTTCTATTTCGGTAATGACCACACCTTGACATCATGAAAAATATTCTTGTGTTTTAACCTGGATGCAAGAATTCAGCTTTATCTCATTTAAACCGAACCTTCAGCATAATTTAATTAAAAGCCCAAACCCCAAAAACTCTTTCCATCTAAATTTAATACCACACCCCAAAAGTACCAACCTCATAAACTAAGTGGCACCACTACATTAAATTTATGAAAGAATCTACAATTTTATTGTTACAAATTTATACACACAATGACAGGCCAATTAAAATCAGGTTAAAAAACATAAACACAATCAATGAATTGAGGGAGGGGGAGACAAAAACATGGGAAACTGGGGGGGAACAGATATATATACAGATGGAAATATAAAGTGCTGCTAAGCCTGATCTATATAGCATATACACATCACATTTATCTATATAAAGTGGTGTCTGTTCAGGGCTGGTGTTAAAAATATATTATTATTATTTAAAAAAAGACAATACAGAACAGGAGAACAGAATAAAACTAATTTTTTTGTGCAAAATATCAAGAGAATGCCCAGCAATACTAATTGCTAATAATATATAGTGCCCCCATGTTCGCTAGTCACATGGGGCAAAACATCAAATTCAATCCGTGCCCCAAATAAAGTGCAATGTGCTCTAGTGATTCTATTCTAAACCTATCTCCCTAAATAGCAACTTATTATAGCAGTAGGACCAGCCGAGTGAAAAACAAACCGACACACAACATGTAAACAAAATCTTACTAATCCACAGCACGCCAGCAGCAGCCAGGTCCCCAGCCAGCACACGTCTCACCCCCGCCTCACTGCCGACGCGTTTCGTGACGTCAAACGCATCACTTCATCACGCCCTAGTCGCAGGTGACTTGCCATCCCCCCAGCCTTGTGAACTGGTATAGGGATCTCTTGGACCCCTTACCAGTTCACAAGGGGTTAAGTGTAAAAAAAAAAAACACACCACACACAGAGAAAAAATATTTTATTATTATTTTTTTTTAATACTTACCTCCCATCCATCCTGGAGCACTGTGTCCCTCAGCAATCACTGGCTTTTGCTTACCTGCTGGAAGCCTTTTATAGCTGCTGGGCGAAATAACATAAGGGGTTAATTTAAAAAAAAAACTACATAGGGTGGGGGGGGGCATTTTTTGGATTTTTAAGGGTTAAAAACCCTTAAAAATCCAGAAAAAAATGGGGTCCCCCTTACCCAGCATTACCAGCCCGGGACCAGCTATGGGGGCTGGTAGGAACAGAGTGGGGGGGGCCAGCTTTTGTGGCCCCCCACCCTGCAACCTACAAGCCCACATAGCCTATGTGGGCCTGGGCTTTTCAGGGTCGTCCCTGTATAACATCCAACATTAATTTGCCATCATTCCAAAAACCCTGGTAGCGGTGTTCCATTTCTTTCAAGTGGACCAAAACCCAGAATTTTGACTATCCTGGCCTTTCCCGGGGCTGTGGGTGTGAACCCCCCCCAGGACGCCGAGACCAGCTAATTTCTTCCCGGTCCCGCGGGCATCTAGGAGCAGCGGCTCTGACGGGTGAATCCTCTGCTTCCATGTAACAGCGAGTGTGCCCGCGCTAGGCATTTGTGAACGGCTGGTGCGGGCATGCTCCCTGTTAGATGGAAGCAGAGGATGCACCCGTCAGAGCCGCTGCTCTTAGATCGGGAAAAGGTGAGCTGGTCTCGGTGTCTCCGGATAAAGGACCAAAACCCAAGATAGTCAAACCTATTAACTATCCTGGGTTTTGGTCAACTTTAACCCTTTCGCTGCCAGCCTACCTGCAGCATTTGCCACTCCCTGTTGCCAGACTGAGTTTCACTGTTTCGCGCTACACATGTTCAACTGTCATTTTTGAAAGGATTTCCAGGGATTTCCCAGGAAAATTATATATTGTTTTTTTCAACAGAGTCTGGGCTTTAACATGAAATGTCTTGTTTGTATTTTTTAGGTGTATTCTCAACATTTTTGGGTGAAATGTGTGAAAAAAATTAAAAAAAATATATTTTTTTACAATTTGTAGAGTTTTTTTGTAATAAAAAATGTAAGTTTGTCAATAAAATCTTATTGCGTGAGAAACCCCAATTTCTCCCGGTTACAGCGATACCACATATGTATAGGTAGACACCCTTTCCTGCCCAGAAGCCTTTTATAGCTGCTGGATGACAAATGGTTAATTAAAAAAAAAAAATGACATAGGGTCCCCCTTCCCGGGGAGGGGGACCCCATTTTTTTTTGGATTTTTAAGGGTTAAAAACCCTTAAAAATCCAAAAAAAAAAATGACGTGGGGTCCCCCTTACCCAAAGTAACCAGCCCGGGACCAGCTATGGGGGCTTGTAGGCACAGAGTGGGGGGGCCAGCTTTGGTGGCCCCCCCACCCTGCAGCCTACGAGCCCACATAGCCTATGTGGGCCCGGGCTCTTCTGCCCCCCCCTGGCCTTTGGGGAGGCAGGTAATGGGGGTGCGGGGGTTAATGGCAAGCCACCCGCTAGGGCAGGTGACTTGCCACCCCCCCAGCCTTGTGAACTGGTATAAGGGGTCTCATGGACCCCTTACCAGCTCACAAAGGGTTAACTGTTAAAAAAACCACCACACAATAATAAAAAGTATTTTATTCAAAAAAAAAAAAATTTTTTTAACTGTACTTACCTTCGATTGCAAGCTCTTGTCCCTCGCCGCTCAGCTGACAGATGCCTGTGATCGGCATCCAGAGAAGGAGAAGGCAGGAGATCAGAGGATCTCCTGTCACCTCCTTCCAGGGCACCGATCACCGGCATCTGAGAAGCTGAGAAGGCTGAAGCCGGTGATCGGGACCGGGATGACGTCATAAGCCCCGCCCCCAAGGGGGCGGGGCTTAGAGGCAAGATGGCGGCCACCATCGTGAAGAAGAGAGGAGAGAGCCTCCCAGGCTCTCTCCTGAAGATCGGTAAGTCCTGGGGGGGGATCGGAGGCCCCCCAGGTGAAGAGGAGGGACAGCGGGAGCCAGCGCACACACAGGTAAGTGAATGTCATTTTTATTTTTTATTTTTTTTTACAGTTAGCAGCTGCTGCTGCAGAAGCGGGGGGGGGGCGGCCTATTCCGGGGGCTCTCCTGGAGCCATCCGACCCCCCACGGGGGATCGGATGGCACCAAATTAAAGAGGAGACCCGGCCGGATCCAACAAGGGGTCAGGTGAGTATTTTTGATTTTTATTTTTTAAACTAGAAGCGAGGAAAGTCAAGCACGTAACACCTACGGGCTTGGCACTTAAGGCCCAGCCAAGCCAGCACGTAGGTGTTACGTGCTTGGCACTTAAAGGGTTAATGTCCTGGTGAAACTCCTTGTTCATCGCTTACATCCCCAAGATTTGGATGGAAGATGTAAATGCTAAAGTGCATTTTCAGAGACATGCCACATCCAAGACACTGGTATGCATTTAGCAGTTCTCCAACAACTTCAACATATTCTGGAGATTTATTTTTTCCTAAGAAGTTTTCATAGATCCACTTTTTTCAAGATCTCAATTCCTTATCACTTAGAGTCCTTTGAAATACATTATCTGTCATAAGCTCTCTGATACGAGGACCAACAAATACCCCTTCCTTAAGTTTTCCTGGTGAAATGCTAGATAAATTCTGTGGAATGTACTGGAAGCCTTTTGAATTTGTCTTTTCCATGGCTTTCACAAAGTTTCTGATCAATCCTACATTTATATGTAGTAGAGGAATAAAAAATGTTGTTGGAGCAACTAAAGGATTATGCTGAACATTGTCTCTACCTGGAACATACATGTTTCTCTGCCCCCAGTCATGATGAACATAACGCTGTTCAGTATTTCTACTGTCCCATAAACACAAGAAGCAACAATATTTTGTGAAACCTCCTTGCATTACTATTTTCAGATCGGTCACTTTCAATTTTCCACAGATTCCATTGATGATGAGCATCCAAAACAACATCCATCCATCCTGGAGCACTGTGTCCCTCAGCAATCACTGGCTTTTGCTTACCTGCTGGAAGCCTTTTATAGCTGCTGGGCGAAATAACATAAGGGGTTAATTTAAAAAAAAAACTACATAGGGTGGGGGGGGGGCATTTTTTGGATTTTTAAGGGTTAAAAACCCTTAAAAATCCAGAAAAAAATGGGGTCCCCCTTACCCAGCATTACCAGCCCGGGACCAGCTATGGGGGCTGGTAGGAACAGAGTGGGGGGGGCCAGCTTTTGTGGCCCCCCACCCTGCAACCTACAAGCCCACATAGCCTATGTGGGCCTGGGCTCTTCTACCCCCCCCCCTGGGCTTTGGGGAGGCAGGTAATAGGGGGTGCCGGGGGTTAGCCGCAGGTGACTTGCCAGCTCCCAGCCTTGTGAACTAGTATAAGGGGTCTCATGGACCCCTTACCAGTTCACAAGGGGTTAACAGTAAAAAAAAAAATACACCGACACATAAGAAAAAACTTTCTTTTATTAAAAAATTAAAACTTTTTTTACTTTACTTACCTCCGATTATCAGCTCCTTTGTCCCTCGATGTGATGACAGATGCAATCATGCTGGCTGCAGTAGCAGAGGGGAGGTGATGATCTGATCACCTGCCCCTCTGCTCCTGTGGCCAGCATGATCGCATCTGAATGAAGAGCAGCAGGGAGCCAGGACGGCACCCGGTGCGGGGCTTAACGGCAAGATGGCGGCGCCCGTCAGGAGAGAAGGGGGAGAGCCCTTTCAGGCTCTCCCCTGAAGCTGAAGAGCCGGGGGGGCGATCGGAGCCCCCCCCAGTGAAGAGGAGACCCGGAGGGAGGCAGCGCGACTGCAGGTAAGTAAATGTCATTTTTATTTTTATTTTTTTTTACAGTTAGCAGCTGCTGCTGCCAAAGCGGGGGGGGGGGGGGTGCTATTCCGGGGGCTCTCCTGGAGCCCTCCGAGCCCCCACGGGGGATCAGATGGCACCAAATTAAAGAGGAGACCCGGCCGGATCCAACGAGGGGTCAGGTGAGTATTTTTTTTTTTTTTTTGCCCACTAGCAGGGGTAAATGCCAGGCACGTTAATTTTCGTATCTGGCACTTAAGTGGAGGAGAAGCAACCACATAAATTTTACGTGCCTGGCATTTAAAGGGTTAAGATCATTTAATTTATGTTGAGTAAAGCATTCCAGCTGATCTGCTACTCCATCAGGTACATACTCATCATGACTTGAGGTCTTCATGTCTTTGCCAGGAGCATCAGCTCCCCAGTCTTCAATTTCATCCAATCCAGACACTTATGGTACAGGAACTGGCAAGGTATCATCATGTGGAACTGGCCTAATTGCAGATTCAGAAAAGCCTTTCAGTTTGACCAAAGTTAGTAGTCAAGTCACTATGATATTTGGGTTCTCTATTATGGGAACAGCTAATGGCATAGCCGCTTTCCTAATATTAAACTAGTCGTGGAGGCCATTTGAACAAGTTGAGCATATCACATGAGGAGCCCAGCTTTTGTCTTGATCACCAAGTGAACCTTTAAAGTACAACTGATACATCTTTTTAATATCACGAATGATTGAACGTACTTGGCCTTTTGGTGTAAAAGAACCATACACATTACAGAATCTGTCCAGATGATTGATGCATTGATATATGGGGCATTTTTCTCCTTTAAGTCAGATCAAACAGTAGAGTAAGTTCATTTCAATGGTGATGACAAACTCACTAAAACCTTTACTGATGTTGTCCCTGTAAGAAGAATCACAATTAAGTAAGCCAAGCAAAGAAATGGGAATAATGTAGAAATGCATTGAACATGTACAGATAAACTAATAACAAATGTGCTTCTATCTCAGAAACGTTATGTGAACTAAGCATACTTTTTGGGAATCAGCATGTTAAACTTCATAAAATTGACATATTACCTTTTCTGATTATTTTATTTTTTGCTGACCCGTGTTGGCAGAATTTTCACCAAAAACCAAGTTTGAACCAAACTGTATTTTAGGAAATCGCTGAAAAGAAAAAAAAAAAGAAAAATCTCAACTGCTGCTTAGGACACAAATCCCCCACACTGCCAGCCACTTAATGCCACAGAGTGGGGATCTTTATACTCTCTCGAGTGAGCTGAAAGCCCTCACTGGCCACCTCATTCTCAGTGACATCATGTGAACAGAGTGGGGAGCAGTGCTGGATAGCGATGACAAAATGATTTTTTCCCTGAAACTCTGAACAAATTGCAATTCGACAGAAACTGTTTGCTCATCTCTAATTTACAGCTATAAATCTGAATCAAATTTAATGTATTGTGAAAAATCGGAGGTTCAAGCAAAAAGTTGGGTTGCTTCAGAGTTCTAACTTGGAAAGGCCTCCAACTTTGAACACTTTCAACACACATCAGAAAGCCTGCTTTATGACTGTATCGAAAGTCTGAGAGCCTTCTTTGAAGTAAATGAATGGTTGCTATAGGCCAGTTTATTACCCTCTCCCTAGAGCATCGAAAGTAAAATTCTTAACAACTCAGAGGATTCACATAAACAGGGTTCAATATTCACCCATTCAAGTTCCCAGTAATAACTTCGTCATTCAGAGACCAATTAGGGTTGCTAAGCAGGTGTGCACATGAACCAAATTGGAACATTACAGGAATTTCCCACATGGGGCTGCGACAGGATAGACACGTATTGACACTGTTGTAGGGTCAGTGTTTTTTGTTTCCAATCTGAATTGATGCTCATTCTTTTAGCCAACTCTCCTGCTGTTCACTATGGGATCGATTCAGAGATACTAAGAAAACTCACTTCTTTTTTTAGGAGAGAAACTGCCATTTACTTTCATTGTCTACCGGGTGTACATTTTCACCTGACTCTAAATCAGCCCCAAGGTAGACAATAAAAGTGAATGGCATTTTTTTCTCCTAAAAAAAGGAGTGAGTTTTCTCACCAGGCTCTAAATTAACCCGATTGTCTTTTACTCACTCCGCATCCAGATGCAGATTGCTGGGTACAGCATCATAGCAAGGCCAACAAGGTATAGCAGAAGGACTGCAAACAGTGTTTTCCAGCCAATAGTATTTGCTAAAAACTGGAAGGTCTTTAAATGGTAACTGGTAAATGGTAACTGAAACAAAGGTTAAAGATAGGGATGAGCGAATCGATCCGGACGAACCCGGATTCGATCCGAATTTCAGGAAAAATTCGATTCGGATCGAATCCGAATTTCCCCGCGATTCGATCGCTCGAAGTTTTCCTTTAACATCCATTCATTTACATTACAGGCATTCTAAGATGGCGGACGGGACATGTCCAGACATCAACCCCGCGCCAGTGCAAGCTGGGACAGTCACATGCAGCCTATCAGCAGCCAGCAAGCCCGGTGACGTCACAGCGATATTTAAGGCCGGCCATCTTGCTTTCCAGCATCATTTCTCTATTGCATTCGTGACAGACAGAACGCTGTGTAGCTGAGGGAGAGACAGACAGTTAGACAGGCAGGGACAGACAGGGACAGGCTGGAGACAGGCAGGAGACAGACAGGAGACAGACAGAAAGTAAGCGAAAAACAGGGAAAGGAAGGGAAAATCGGAGGCTGTCAGTTTTTTTTTTTTTTTTTTTCATCCAGCCTGCTTTGTTAGCGTTTTCAGGCTGCTTACACTAACTAACAGTGCATATATACTGAACTGATCTTAAGTCTGCTGTGAGGCATCCCATTCTGTGACTACACCAGCCTCTATTTAATAGCATAATAACCATTTGCACTTATTCTCATAGAAATCAGGCCTGATAAAGACACTTTTGCTGGGCATAGCACTACTGGTTTTTGTGGCATCCCATTCTGTGACAACACCAGCCTCTATTTAATAGCATAATAACCATTTGCACTTATTCTCATAGAAATCAGGCCTGATAAAGACACTTTTGCTGTGCATGCTCTCTGGTTTTTGTGGCATCCCATTCTGTGACAACACCAGCCTCTATTTAATAGCATAATAACCATTTGCACTTATTCTCATAGAAATCAGGCCTGATAAAGACACTTTTGCTGTGCATGCTCTCTGGTTTTTGTGGCATCCCATTCTGTGACAACACCAGCCTCTATTTAATAGCATAATAACCATTTGCACTTATTCTCATAGAAATCAGGCCTGATAAAGACACTTTTGCTGGGCATAGTACTACTGGATCTTTTTTGGGGGCATCCCATTCTGTGACAACACCAGCCTCTATTTAATAGCATAATAACCATTTGCACTTATTCTCATAGAAATTAGGCCTGATAAAGACACTTTTGCTGGGCATAGTACTACTGGATCTTTTTTGGGGGCATCCCATTCTGTGACAACACCAGCCTCTATTTAATAGCATAATAACCATTTGCACTTATTCTCATAGAAATCAGGCCTGATAAAGACACTTTTGCTGGGCATAGTACTACTGGATCTTTTTTGGGGGCATCCCATTCTGTGACTAAAGCAGCCTCTGTTTAAGACCATATAAGCATTTGCTCTTATTATATTTGAAATTAGCCTGATAAAGACACTTTTGCTGGGCATAGTACTACTGGATCTTTTTTGGGGGCATCCCATTCTGTGACAACACCAGCCTCTATTTAATAGCATAATAACCATTTGCACTTATTCTCATAGAAATCAGGCCTGATAAAGACACTTTTGCTGGGCATGCTCTCTGGTTTTTGTGGCATCCCATTCTGTGACAACACCAGCCTCTATTTAATAGCATAATAACCATTTGCACTTATTCTCATAGAAATCAGGCCTGATAAAGACACTTTTGCTGGGCATAGCACTACTGGTTTTTGTGGCATCCCATTCTGTGACAACACCAGCCTCTATTTAATAGCATAATAACCATTTGCACTTATTCTCATAGAAATTAGGCCTGATAAAGACACTTTTGCTGGGCATAGTACTACTGGATCTTTTTTGGGGGCATCCCATTCTGTGACAACACCAGCCTCTATTTAATAGCATAATAACCATTTGCACTTATTCTCATAGAAATCAGGCCTGATAAAGACACTTTTGCTGGGCATAGTACTACTGGATCTTTTTTGGGGGCATCCCATTCTGTGACAACACCAGCCTCTATTTAATAGCATAATAACCATTTGCACTTATTCTCATAGAAATCAGGCCTGATAAAGACACTTTTGCTGGGCATAGCACTACTGGTTTTTGTGGCATCCCATTCTGTGACAACACCAGCCTCTATTTAATAGCATAATAACCATTTGCACTTATTCTCATAGAAATCAGGCCTGATAAAGACACTTTTGCTGTGCATGCTCTCTGGTTTTTGCGGCATCCCATTCTGTGACAACACCAGCCTCTATTTAATAGCATAATAACCATTTGCACTTATTCTCATAGAAATCAGGCCTGATAAAGACACTTTTGCTGTGCATGCTCTCTGGTTTTTGTGGCATCCCATTCTGTGACAACACCAGCCTCTATTTAATAGCATAATAACCATTTGCACTTATTCTCATAGAAATCAGGCCTGATAAAGACACTTTTGCTGGGCATAGTACTACTGGATCTTTTTTGGGGGCATCCCATTCTGTGACAACACCAGCCTCTATTTAATAGCATAATAACCATTTGCACTTATTCTCATAGAAATCAGGCCTGATAAAGACACTTTTGCTGGGCATAGTACTACTGGATCTTTTTTGGGGGCATCCCATTCTGTGACAACACCAGCCTCTATTTAATAGCATAATAACCATTTGCACTTATTCTCATAGAAATCAGGCCTGATAAAGACACTTTTGCTGTGCATGCTCTCTGGTTTTTGTGGCATCCCATTCTGTGACAACACCAGCCTCTATTTAATAGCATAATAACCATTTGCACTTATTCTCATAGAAATCAGGCCTGATAAAGACACTTTTGCTGTGTATGCTCTCTGGTTTTTGTGGCATCCCATTCTGTGACAACACCAGCCTCTATTTAATAGCATAATAACCATTTGCACTTATTCTCATAGAAATCAGGCCTGATAAAGACACTTTTGCTGGGCATAGTACTACTGGATCTTTTTTGGGGGCATCCCATTCTGTGACAACACCAGCCTCTATTTAATAGCATAATAACCATTTGCACTTATTCTCATAGAAATCAGGCTTGATAAAGACACTTTTGCTGGGCATAGTACTACTGGATCTTTTTTGGGGGCATCCCATTCTGTGACAACACCAGCCTCTATTTAATAGCATAATAACCATTTGCACTTATTCTCATAGAAATCAGGCCTGATAAAGACACTTTTGCTGGGCATAGTACTACTGGATCTTTTTTGGGGGCATCCCATTCTGTGACTAAAGCAGCCTCTGTTTAAGACCATATAAGCATTTGCTCTTATCATATTTGAAATTAGCCTGATAAAGACACTTTTGCTGGGCATAGTACTACTGGATCTTTTTTGGTGGCATCCCATTCTGTGACTAAAGCAGCCTCTGTTTAAGACCATATAAGCATTTGCTCTTATTCTCATAGAAATCAGGCCTGATAAAGACACTTTTGCTGTGCATGCTCTCTGGTTTTTGTGGCATCCCATTCTGTGACAACACCAGCCTCTATTTAATAGCATAATAACCATTTGCACTTATTCTCATAGAAATCAGGCCTGATAAAGACACTTTTGCTGGGCATAGTACTACTGGATCTTTTTTGGGGGCATCCCATTCTGTGACAACACCAGCCTCTATTTAATAGCATAATAACCATTTGCACTTATTCTCATAGAAATCAGGCCTGATAAAGACACTTTTGCTGTGCATGCTCTCTGGTTTTTGTGGCATCCCATTCTGTGACAACACCAGCCTCTATTTAATAGCATAATAACCATTTGCACTTATTCTCATAGAAATCAGGCCTGATAAAGACACTTTTGCTGGACATAGTACTACTGGATCTTTTTTGGGGGCATCCCATTCTGTGACAACACCAGCCTCTATTTAATAGCATAATAACCATTTGCACTTATTCTCATAGAAATCAGGCCTGATAAAGACACTTTTGCTGTGCATGCTCTCTGGTTTTTGTGGCATCCCATTCTGTGACAACACCAGCCTCTATTTAATAGCATAATAACCATTTGCACTTATTCTCATAGAAATCAGGCCTGATAAAGACACTTTTGCTGTGCATGCTCTCTGGTTTTTGTGGCATCCCATTCTGTGACAACACCAGCCTCTATTTAATAGCATAATAACCATTTGCACTTATTCTCATAGAAATCAGGCCTGATAAAGACACTTTTGCTGGGCATAGCACTACTGGTTTTTGTGGCATCCCATTCTGTGACAACACCAGCCTCTATTTAATAGCATAATAACCATTTGCACTTATTCTCATAGAAATTAGGCCTGATAAAGACACTTTTGCTGGGCATAGTACTACTGGATCTTTTTAGGGGGCATCCCATTCTGTGACAACACCAGCCTCTATTTAATAGCATAATAACCATTTGCACTTATTCTCATAGAAATCAGGCCTGATAAAGACACTTTTGCTGGGCATAGTACTACTGGATCTTTTTTGGGGGCATCCCATTCTGTGACAACACCAGCCTCTATTTAATAGCATAATAACCATTTGCACTTATTCTCATAGAAATCAGGCCTGATAAAGACACTTTTGCTGGGCATAGCACTACTGGTTTTTGTGGCATCCCATTCTGTGACAACACCAGCCTCTATTTAACAGCATAATAACCATTTGCACTTATTCTCATAGAAATCAGGCCTGATAAAGACACTTTTGCTGTGCATGCTCTCTGGTTTTTGTGGCATCCCATTCTGTGACAACACCAGCCTCTATTTAATAGCATAATAACCATTTGCACTTATTCTCATAGAAATCAGGCCTGATAAAGACACTTTTGCTGTGCATGCTCTCTGGTTTTTGTGGCATCCCATTCTGTGACAACACCAGCCTCTATTTAATAGCATAATAACCATTTGCACTTATTCTCATAGAAATCAGGCCTGATAAAGACACTTTTGCTGGGCATAGTACTACTGGATCTTTTTGGGGGGCATCCCATTCTGTGACAACACCAGCCTCTATTTAATAGCATAATAACCATTTGCACTTATTCTCATAGAAATCAGGCCTGATAAAGACACTTTTGCTGTGCATGCTCTCTGGTTTTTGTGGCATCCCATTCTGTGACAACACCAGCCTCTATTTAATAGCATAATAACCATTTGCACTTATTCTCATAGAAATCAGGCCTGATAAAGACACTTTTGCTGTGCATGCTCTCTGGTTTTTGTGGCATCCCATTCTGTGACAACACCAGCCTCTATTTAATAGCATAATAACCATTTGCACTTATTCTCATAGAAATCAGGCCTGATAAAGACACTTTTGCTGGGCATAGTACTACTGGATCTTTTGTGAGGGCATCCCATTCTGTGACAACACCAGCCTCTATTTAATAGCATAATAACCATTTGCACTTATTCTCATAGAAATCAGGCCTGATAAAGACACTTTTGCTGGGCATAGTACTACTGGATCTTTTTTGGGGGCATCCCATTCTGTGACAACACCAGCCTCTATTTAATAGCATAATAACCATTTGCACTTATTCTCATAGAAATCAGGCCTGATAAAGACACTTTTGCTGTGCATGCTCTCTGGTTTTTGTGGCATCCCATTCTGTGACAACACCAGCCTCTATTTAATAGCATAATAACCATTTGCACTTATTCTCATAGAAATCAGGCCTGATAAAGACACTTTTGCTGTGTATGCTCTCTGGTTTTTGTGGCATCCCATTCTGTGACAACACCAGCCTCTATTTAATAGCATAATAACCATTTGCACTTATTCTCATAGAAATCAGGCCTGATAAAGACACTTTTGCTGGGCATAGTACTACTGGATCTTTTTTGGGGGCATCCCATTCTGTGACAACACCAGCCTCTATTTAATAGCATAATAACCATTTGCACTTATTCTCATAGAAATCAGGCCTGATAAAGACACTTTTGCTGGGCATAGTACTACTGGATCTTTTTTGGGGGCATCCCATTCTGTGACAACACCAGCCTCTATTTAATAGCATAATAACCATTTGCACTTATTCTCATAGAAATCAGGCCTGATAAAGACACTTTTGCTGGGCATAGTACTACTGGATCTTTTTTGGGGGCATCCCATTCTGTGACTAAAGCAGCCTCTGTTTAAGACCATATAAGCATTTGCTCTTATCATATTTGAAATTAGCCTGATAAAGACACTTTTGCTGGGCATAGTACTACTGGATCTTTTTTGGGGGCATCCCATTCTGTGACTAAAGCAGCCTCTGTTTAAGACCATATAAGCATTTGCTCTTATTCTCATAGAAATCAGGCCTGATAAAGACACTTTTGCTGTGCATGCTCTCTGGTTTTTGTGGCATCCCATTCTGTGACAACACCAGCCTCTATTTAATAGCATAATAACCATTTGCACTTATTCTCATAGAAATCAGGCCTGATAAAGACACTTTTGCTGGGCATAGTACTACTGGATCTTTTTTGGGGGCATCCCATTCTGTGACAACACCAGCCTCTATTTAATAGCATAATAACCATTTGCACTTATTCTCATAGAAATCAGGCCTGATAAAGACACTTTTGCTGTGCATGCTCTCTGGTTTTTGTGGCATCCCATTCTGTGACAACACCAGCCTCTATTTAATAGCATAATAACCATTTGCACTTATTCTCATAGAAATCAGGCCTGATAAAGACACTTTTGCTGTGCATGCTCTCTGGTTTTTGTGGCATCCCATTCTGTGACAACACCAGCCTCTATTTAATAGCATAATAACCATTTGCACTTATTCTCATAGAAATCAGGCCTGATAAAGACACTTTTGCTGTGCATGCCCTCTGGTTTTTGTGGCATCCCATTCTGTGACAACACCAGCCTCTATTTAATAGCATAATAACCATTTGCACTTATTCTCATAGAAATCAGGCCTGATAAAGACACTTTTGCTGGGCATAGTACTACTGGATCTTTTTTGGGGGCATCCCATTCTGTGACAACACCAGCCTCTATTTAATAGCTTAATAACCATTTGCACTTATTCTCATAGAAATCAGGCCTGATAAAGACACTTTTGCTGTGCATGCTCTCTGGTTTTTGTGGCATCCCATTCTGTGACAACACCAGCCTCTATTTAATAGCATAATAACCATTTGCACTTATTCTCATAGAAATCAGGCCTGATAAAGACACTTTTGCTGTGCATGCTCTCTGGTTTTTGTGGCATCCCATTCTGTGACAACACCAGCCTCTATTTAATAGCATAATAACCATTTGCACTTATTCTCATAGAAATCAGGCCTGATAAAGACACTTTTGCTGGGCATAGTACTACTGGATCTTTTTTGGGGGCATCCCATTCTGTGACTAAAGCAGCCTCTGTTTAAGACCATATAAGCATTTGCTCTTATCATATTTGAAATTAGCCTGATAAAGACACTTTTGCTGGGCATAGTACTACTGGATCTTTTTTGGGGGCATCCCATTCTGTGACTAAAGCAGCCTCTGTTTAAGACCATATAAGCATTTGCTCTTATCATATTTGAAATTAGGCCTGATAAAGACACTTTTGCTGTTCATGCTCTCTGGTTTTTGTGGCATCCCATTCTGTGACAACACCAGCCTCTATTTAATAGCATAATAACCATTTGCACTTATTCTCATAGAAATCAGGCCTGATAAAGACACTTTTGCTGTGCATGCTCTCTGGTTTTTGTGGCATCCCATTCTGTGACAACACCAGCCTCTATTTAATAGCATAATAACCATTTGCACTTATTCTCATAGAAATCAGGCCTGATAAAGACACTTTTGCTGGGCATAGTACTACTGGATCTTTTTTGGGGGCATCCCATTCTGTGACAACACCAGCCTCTATTTAATAGCATAATAACCATTTGCACTTATTCTCATAGAAATCAGGCCTGATAAAGACACTTTTGCTGGGCATGCTCTCTGGTTTTTGTGGCATCCCATTCTGTGACAACACCAGCCTCTATTTAATAGCATAATAACCATTTGCACTTATTCTCATAGAAATCAGGCCTGATAAAGACACTTTTGCTGGGCATAGCACTACTGGTTTTTGTGGCATCCCATTCTGTGACAACACCAGCCTCTATTTAATAGCATAATAACCATTTGCACTTATTCTCATAGAAATTAGGCCTGATAAAGACACTTTTGCTGGGCATAGTACTACTGGATCTTTTTTGGGGGCATCCCATTCTGTGACAACACCAGCCTCTATTTAATAGCATAATAACCATTTGCACTTATTCTCATAGAAATCAGGCCTGATAAAGACACTTTTGCTGGGCATAGTACTACTGGATCTTTTTTGGGGGCATCCCATTCTGTGACAACACCAGCCTCTATTTAATAGCATAATAACCATTTGCACTTATTCTCATAGAAATCAGGCCTGATAAAGACACTTTTGCTGGGCATAGCACTACTGGTTTTTGTGGCATCCCATTCTGTGACAACACCAGCCTCTATTTAATAGCATAATAACCATTTGCACTTATTCTCATAGAAATCAGGCCTGATAAAGACACTTTTGCTGTGCATGCTCTCTGGTTTTTGCGGCATCCCATTCTGTGACAACACCAGCCTCTATTTAATAGCATAATAACCATTTGCACTTATTCTCATAGAAATCAGGCCTGATAAAGACACTTTTGCTGTGCATGCTCTCTGGTTTTTGTGGCATCCCATTCTGTGACAACACCAGCCTCTATTTAATAGCATAATAACCATTTGCACTTATTCTCATAGAAATCAGGCCTGATAAAGACACTTTTGCTGGGCATAGTACTACTGGATCTTTTTTGGGGGCATCCCATTCTGTGACAACACCAGCCTCTATTTAATAGCATAATAACCATTTGCACTTATTCTCATAGAAATCAGGCCTGATAAAGACACTTTTGCTGTGCATGCTCTCTGGTTTTTGTGGCATCCCATTCTGTGACAACACCAGCCTCTATTTAATAGCATAATAACCATTTGCACTTATTCTCATAGAAATCAGGCCTGATAAAGACACTTTTGCTGTGCATGCTCTCTGGTTTTTGTGGCATCCCATTCTGTGACAACACCAGCCTCTATTTAATAGCATAATAACCATTTGCACTTATTCTCATAGAAATCAGGCCTGATAAAGACACTTTTGCTGGGCATAGTACTACTGGATCTTTTTTGGGGGCATCCCATTCTGTGACAACACCAGCCTCTATTTAATAGCATAATAACCATTTGCACTTATTCTCATAGAAATCAGGCCTGATAAAGACACTTTTGCTGGGCATAGTACTACTGGATCTTTTTTGGGGGCATCCCATTCTGTGACAACACCAGCCTCTATTTAATAGCATAATAACCATTTGCACTTATTCTCATAGAAATCAGGCCTGATAAAGACACTTTTGCTGTGCATGCTCTCTGGTTTTTGTGGCATCCCATTCTGTGACAACACCAGCCTCTATTTAATAGCATAATAACCATTTGCACTTATTCTCATAGAAATCAGGCCTGATAAAGACACTTTTGCTGTGTATGCTCTCTGGTTTTTGTGGCATCCCATTCTGTGACAACACCAGCCTCTATTTAATAGCATAATAACCATTTGCACTTATTCTCATAGAAATCAGGCCTGATAAAGACACTTTTGCTGGGCATAGTACTACTGGATCTTTTTTGGGGGCATCCCATTCTGTGACAACACCAGCCTCTATTTAATAGCATAATAACCATTTGCACTTATTCTCATAGAAATCAGGCTTGATAAAGACACTTTTGCTGGGCATAGTACTACTGGATCTTTTTTGGGGGCATCCCATTCTGTGACAACACCAGCCTCTATTTAATAGCATAATAACCATTTGCACTTATTCTCATAGAAATCAGGCCTGATAAAGACACTTTTGCTGGGCATAGTACTACTGGATCTTTTTTGGGGGCATCCCATTCTGTGACTAAAGCAGCCTCTGTTTAAGACCATATAAGCATTTGCTCTTATCATATTTGAAATTAGCCTGATAAAGACACTTTTGCTGGGCATAGTACTACTGGATCTTTTTTGGTGGCATCCCATTCTGTGACTAAAGCAGCCTCTGTTTAAGACCATATAAGCATTTGCTCTTATTCTCATAGAAATCAGGCCTGATAAAGACACTTTTGCTGTGCATGCTCTCTGGTTTTTGTGGCATCCCATTCTGTGACAACACCAGCCTCTATTTAATAGCATAATAACCATTTGCACTTATTCTCATAGAAATCAGGCCTGATAAAGACACTTTTGCTGGGCATAGTACTACTGGATCTTTTTTGGGGGCATCCCATTCTGTGACAACACCAGCCTCTATTTAATAGCATAATAACCATTTGCACTTATTCTCATAGAAATCAGGCCTGATAAAGACACTTTTGCTGTGCATGCTCTCTGGTTTTTGTGGCATCCCATTCTGTGACAACACCAGCCTCTATTTAATAGCATAATAACCATTTGCACTTATTCTCATAGAAATCAGGCCTGATAAAGACACTTTTGCTGTGCATGCTCTCTGGTTTTTGTGGCATCCCATTCTGTGACAACACCAGCCTCTATTTAATAGCATAATAACCATTTGCACTTATTCTCATAGAAATCAGGCCTGATAAAGACACTTTTGCTGTGCATGCTCTCTGGTTTTTGTGGCATCCCATTCTGTGACAACACCAGCCTCTATTTAATAGCATAATAACCATTTGCACTTATTCTCATAGAAATCAGGCCTGATAAAGACACTTTTGCTGGACATAGTACTACTGGATCTTTTTTGGGGGCATCCCATTCTGTGACAACACCAGCCTCTATTTAATAGCATAATAACCATTTGCACTTATTCTCATAGAAATCAGGCCTGATAAAGACACTTTTGCTGTGCATGCTCTCTGGTTTTTGTGGCATCCCATTCTGTGACAACACCAGCCTCTATTTAATAGCATAATAACCATTTGCACTTATTCTCATAGAAATCAGGCCTGATAAAGACACTTTTGCTGTGCATGCTCTCTGGTTTTTGTGGCATCCCATTCTGTGACAACACCAGCCTCTATTTAATAGCATAATAACCATTTGCACTTATTCTCATAGAAATCAGGCCTGATAAAGACACTTTTGCTGGGCATAGCACTACTGGTTTTTGTGGCATCCCATTCTGTGACAACACCAGCCTCTATTTAATAGCATAATAACCATTTGCACTTATTCTCATAGAAATTAGGCCTGATAAAGACACTTTTGCTGGGCATAGTACTACTGGATCTTTTTAGGGGGCATCCCATTCTGTGACAACACCAGCCTCTATTTAATAGCATAATAACCATTTGCACTTATTCTCATAGAAATCAGGCCTGATAAAGACACTTTTGCTGGGCATAGTACTACTGGATCTTTTTTGGGGGCATCCCATTCTGTGACAACGCCAGCCTCTATTTAATAGCATAATAACCATTTGCACTTATTCTCATAGAAATCAGGCCTGATAAAGACACTTTTGCTGGGCATAGCACTACTGGTTTTTGTGGCATCCCATTCTGTGACAACACCAGCCTCTATTTAACAGCATAATAACCATTTGCACTTATTCTCATAGAAATCAGGCCTGATAAAGACACTTTTGCTGTGCATGCTCTCTGGTTTTTGTGGCATCCCATTCTGTGACAACACCAGCCTCTATTTAATAGCATAATAACCATTTGCACTTATTCTCATAGAAATCAGGCCTGATAAAGACACTTTTGCTGTGCATGCTCTCTGGTTTTTGTGGCATCCCATTCTGTGACAACACCAGCCTCTATTTAATAGCATAATAACCATTTGCACTTATTCTCATAGAAATCAGGCCTGATAAAGACACTTTTGCTGGGCATAGTACTACTGGATCTTTTTTGGGGGCATCCCATTCTGTGACAACACCAGCCTCTATTTAATAGCATAATAACCATTTGCACTTATTCTCATAGAAATCAGGCCTGATAAAGACACTTTTGCTGTGCATGCTCTCTGGTTTTTGTGGCATCCCATTCTGTGACAACACCAGCCTCTATTTAATAGCATAATAACCATTTGCACTTATTCTCATAGAAATCAGGCCTGATAAAGACACTTTTGCTGTGCATGCTCTCTGGTTTTTGTGGCATCCCATTCTGTGACAACACCAGCCTCTATTTAATAGCATAATAACCATTTGCACTTATTCTCATAGAAATCAGGCCTGATAAAGACACTTTTGCTGGGCATAGTACTACTGGATCTTTTGTGGGGGCATCCCATTCTGTGACAACACCAGCCTCTATTTAATAGCATAATAACCATTTGCACTTATTCTCATAGAAATCAGGCCTGATAAAGACACTTTTGCTGGGCATAGTACTACTGGATCTTTTTTGGGGGCATCCCATTCTGTGACAACACCAGCCTCTATTTAATAGCATAATAACCATTTGCACTTATTCTCATAGAAATCAGGCCTGATAAAGACACTTTTGCTGTGCATGCTCTCTGGTTTTTGTGGCATCCCATTCTGTGACAACACCAGCCTCTATTTAATAGCATAATAACCATTTGCACTTATTCTCATAGAAATCAGGCCTGATAAAGACACTTTTGCTGTGTATGCTCTCTGGTTTTTGTGGCATCCCATTCTGTGACAACACCAGCCTCTATTTAATAGCATAATAACCATTTGCACTTATTCTCATAGAAATCAGGCCTGATAAAGACACTTTTGCTGGGCATAGTACTACTGGATCTTTTTTGGGGGCATCCCATTCTGTGACAACACCAGCCTCTATTTAATAGCATAATAACCATTTGCACTTATTCTCATAGAAATCAGGCCTGATAAAGACACTTTTGCTGGGCATAGTACTACTGGATCTTTTTTGGGGGCATCCCATTCTGTGACAACACCAGCCTCTATTTAATAGCATAATAACCATTTGCACTTATTCTCATAGAAATCAGGCCTGATAAAGACACTTTTGCTGGGCATAGTACTACTGGATCTTTTTTGGGGGCATCCCATTCTGTGACTAAAGCAGCCTCTGTTTAAGACCATATAAGCATTTGCTCTTATCATATTTGAAATTAGCCTGATAAAGACACTTTTGCTGGGCATAGTACTACTGGATCTTTTTTGGGGGCATCCCATTCTGTGACTAAAGCAGCCTCTGTTTAAGACCATATAAGCATTTGCTCTTATTCTCATAGAAATCAGGCCTGATAAAGACACTTTTGCTGTGCATGCTCTCTGTTTTTTGTGGCATCCCATTCTGTGACAACACCAGCCTCTATTTAATAGCATAATAACCATTTGCACTTATTCTCATAGAAATCAGGCCTGATAAAGACACTTTTGCTGGGCATAGTACTACTGGATCTTTTTTGGGGGCATCCCATTCTGTGACAACACCAGCCTCTATTTAATAGCATAATAACCATTTGCACTTATTCTCATAGAAATCAGGCCTGATAAAGACACTTTTGCTGTGCATGCTCTCTGGTTTTTGTGGCATCCCATTCTGTGACAACACCAGCCTCTATTTAATAGCATAATAACCATTTGCACTTATTCTCATAGAAATCAGGCCTGATAAAGACACTTTTGCTGTGCATGCTCTCTGGTTTTTGTGGCATCCCATTCTGTGACAACACCAGCCTCTATTTAATAGCATAATAACCATTTGCACTTATTCTCATAGAAATCAGGCCTGATAAAGACACTTTTGCTGTGCATGCCCTCTGGTTTTTGTGGCATCCCATTCTGTGACAACACCAGCCTCTATTTAATAGCATAATAACCATTTGCACTTATTCTCATAGAAATCAGGCCTGATAAAGACACTTTTGCTGGGCATAGTACTACTGGATCTTTTTTGGGGGCATCCCATTCTGTGACAACACCAGCCTCTATTTAATAGCTTAATAACCATTTGCACTTATTCTCATAGAAATCAGGCCTGATAAAGACACTTTTGCTGTGCATGCTCTCTGGTTTTTGTGGCATCCCATTCTGTGACAACACCAGCCTCTATTTAATAGCATAATAACCATTTGCACTTATTCTCATAGAAATCAGGCCTGATAAAGACACTTTTGCTGTGCATGCTCTCTGGTTTTTGTGGCATCCCATTCTGTGACAACACCAGCCTCTATTTAATAGCATAATAACCATTTGCACTTATTCTCATAGAAATCAGGCCTGATAAAGACACTTTTGCTGGGCATAGTACTACTGGATCTTTTTTGGGGGCATCCCATTCTGTGACAACACCAGCCTCTATTTAATAGCATAATAACCATTTGCACTTATTCTCATAGAAATCAGGCCTGATAAAGACACTTTTGCTGGGCATAGCACTACTGGTCCCAGCCAGGTCCACTTCTTTTTTTGGGGCACCCCATTCTGTGACTAAAGCAGCCTCTGTTTAAGACCATATAAGCATTTGCTCTTATCATATTTGAAATTAGCCTGATAAAGACACTTTTGCTGGGCATAGCACTACTTGTCCCTGCCAGGGCATCCCATTCTGTGACTAAAGCAGCCTCTGTTTAAGACCATATAAGCATTTGCTCTTATCATATTTGAAATTAGCCTGATAAAGACACTTTTGCTGGGCATAGCACTACTTGTCCCT
Organism: Gastrophryne carolinensis; assembly: GCA_027917425.1. NCBI lineage: Eukaryota > Metazoa > Chordata > Amphibia > Anura > Microhylidae > Gastrophryne > Gastrophryne carolinensis. The sequence goes on from CM051236.1 coordinate 479,143,919, forward strand.
GCCAGGGCATCCCATTCTGTGACTAAAGCAGCCTCTGTTTAAGACCTTATAACCATTTGCTCTTATTATATTTGAAATTAGCCTGATAAAGACACTTTTGATGGGCATAGTACTACTGGATCTTTTTTGGGGGCATCCCATTCTGTGACTAAAGCAGCCTCTGTTTAAGACCATATAACCATTTGCTCTTATTATATTTGAAATTAGCCTGATAAAGACACTTTTGCTCGGCATAGTACTTCTGGACCCTGCAAGGGCATCCCATTCTGTGACTATAGCAGCCTCTGTTTAAGACCATATAACCATTTGCTCTTATTATATTTGAAATTAGGCCTGATAAAGACACTTTTGACGGGCATAGCACTACTGGATCCTGCCAGGGCATCCCATTCTGTGACTATAGCAGCCTCTGTTTAAGATCATATAACCATTTGCTCTTATTATATTTGAAACTAGGCCTGATAAAGACACTTTTGCTGGGCATAGCACTACTTGTCCCTGCCAGGTGTACTTACTGCTGGTTTTTAGGGCATCCCATTCTGTGACTACACCAGCCTCTATTTAAGAACCTAACCATTTGCACCTATTCTAATTGAAATTAGGCATGATAAAGACACTTTTGCTGTGCATAGTCTTACTGCTGCCTGCCAGGTGTTCTCTGGTTTTTGGGACATCCCATTCTGTAACATACCATTAGCCTCTGCATTAACTGTAAGCTGCACAGTTATTTAAAGAAATTTGGCCTGTATGAGCCTGCTAACACACTGCTGCTGTGTGCATATATACTGATCTCAAGTCTGCTTGGGGCATCCCATTCTGTAACATACCATTAGCCTCTGCATTAACTGTAAGCTGCACAGTTATTTAAAGAAATTTGCCCTGTATGAGCCTGCTAACACACTGCTGCTGTGTGCATATATACTGATCTCAAGTCTGCTTGGGGCATCCCATTCTGTAACATACCATTAGCCCCTGCGTTAACTGTAAGCTGCACAGTTATTTAAAGAAATTTGGCCTGTATGAGCCTGCTAACACACTGCTGCTGTGTGCATATATACTGATCTCAAGTCAGCTTTGGGGCATCCCATTCTGTAACATACCATTAGCCTCTGCATTTACTGTAAGCTGCACAGTTATTTAAAGAAATTTGGCCTGTATGAGCCTGCTAACACACTGCTGCTGTGTGCATATATACTGATCTCAAGTCAGCTTTGGGGCATCCCATTCTGTAACATACCATTAGCCTCTGCATTTACTGTAAGCTGCACAGTTATTTAAAGAAATTTGGCCTGTATGAGCCTGCTAACACACTGCTGCTGTGTGCATATATACTGATCTCAAGTCAGCTTTGGGGCATCCCATTCTGTAACATAACATAACCTACCTACCATACTAAGCAGCTCTCTTATTTAAACTAAGCAGGCCTCTTGGAGGCTGATTGTCCACTTTTGGGTGTGCATTTATATTCGGTTTCATATACAGTGGGGTATCCCAATTTGTAAGATAACCTACCCCAACCATGTAAACTAAATAGGCCTGTTGCAGCCTGAGTTTCTCTGCTTGCGTATGCCTGCATTACAATCTGTCTCTTTCAATGACACTGCTGCCTGGGGTATCCCAATTTGTAAGATAACCTACCCCAACCATGTAAACTAAAGGTTATGTCCTTCCAGAAGGAAAACTTATGCCGAACACTATTTTTGTTAGGGGCATTGACCTTTGGATTGATCGGCATGAAATTAAGGTTTTTTTTTCAAAGTATGGCGCTGTAAAGAAGGTCAAAATTATGTCTCATACTTGGATTATTGTTACTTTTTGTTCAGCTTGAAATATACCAGGCCACACGGGCATCCCAAGGCACATGCTATTTTAACCCTATCTGGTATACAACATAAGCGTTGATCAGGATCAGCTTCATTAAGCTACTTCAGTTTGCACTTCCTTTTGGACTGCTTTCATTTAACCAGGCCGCAGGGCACCCCAAAGCTGCACCTTGCACCCTACCTGTTTATACTAAATAAGCATCTACAGCCTCAGCTTTATTAAGTTATTGCATTTTGAATTGGTTTTGGACTGCTTTAAATACACCAGGCCGCAGGGCATCCCAAACCTGCATGTTGCACCCCATCTGTTATACTAAATAAGCGTTGATCAGCATCAGCTTTATTAAGCTATTGCATTTTGCATTGGTTTTTTTACTGCTGCCAAAACACTAGCCCATATGGGCATCCCAAACCAGCACATGTCACCCTATCTGTTATACAAAATAAGCTTCTACAGGCCCTTTTTTTATTTATTTATTTTTATTTATATAGAGCTGTAATAGCTTATATTAATTTGTGAGGTAAATTTGCCATTTTGCAGCATAATATAGAGCAGCCCCTGTGTAAATCTGAGGGGCAATAGCTTATATAGTGAGGTCAATTTGCTATTTTGCTTCGTTATATAGAGCAGGCCCTGTGTAAATCTGAGGGGCAATAGCTTATATTGTGAGGTAAATTTGCCATTTTGCAGCATAATATAGAACAGCCCCTGTGTAAATCTGAGGGGCAATAGTTTATATTATGAGGTAAATTCATGGTTTTGCACCATTATATGGAGCAGGCCCTGTGTAAATCTGAGGGGCAATAGCTTATATTGTGAGGTAAATTTGCCATTTTGCTTCATTATATAGAGCAGCCCAGTTGCCATCGAAATCAACTACTGTCCGGCCAGTACAGCTTTTCCAGGGCAAACTCTGCTAGTTGCGGACATAAGTCAAGTTTGGCTTCCCAGCAAATCCAGTGGATCCTGAAGGTGTGTTGGCATGGTCATGTCAAGGTATGACATGACCTGCTGTTTGAGGTCCAGCTCCAGGTCTTCCTGCTGCTCATGAGTAGACTAACTATGCGGGTGTAGAAAGCTACTCACTAGCGACTGAAGACTGAGGCTGCTGCTGATGGAGCTGCTGCTGCTGCTGCTCCTTCCACCCCCCCCAGCAGCCATGGCAGTGGAAGGTGATCGCAGAGGTCCCCCCGAGTCAGACCTGCGGGAGTATGGGCCATGGCACAGATAGACATCGCCCAACTGACTACGTGGGATGTCTCTGTAGTAGGTCAGTTTTTCCTCCCTCTCAGTGGGCGTAAAAAATGCCCCCATTTTGTGCCGGAAGCGAGGGTCCAATAAGTTGGAGAGCCAGAAGTCTTCCCGCTGACAAATGGAGACAATTCTGCGCTCACTAGTACGCAAGCATGTGAGCATGCATCGTGCCATTTGTGCAAGTGACTCGGAGGGACTACCTGTCTCCATCTCCACTGTAAACTGCCACGGTGTGTCTGGGTCCTCTGTCTCGCCTTCCTCACAACCCTCTAGCTCCTGTGGCTGCACCTCCTCTCCTGTCAGATGACTAGATAAAATGGTCATTTTGTGAAACATAAACTGTGGTTTGCTGTGCCCCACCCCCTCCTCCTCCTCCACTTCAGCCCCCACAGGCTTCATGTGGCTGTGAAATGTATGTGCCATGTCTCCAGTGCCCTGACCAGCCATGCTTTCCAACATGTGTTGTAGTACATGAAGCAGTGGAATCTCATCGTTCATCTCATAGTCCTGGCAACTGACTAATAATGTAGCTTCCTCAAAGGGCCTGAGCAAACGGTCGGTGTCACGTATGAGCTGCCAATGGTTTACATTGAATTTACACAGGGGTGTCCCCCTATCCGTTTGGATCATCCAGAAATCCGTGATGGCTTTTCTCTGTTCCTATAGTGCAGTGGTCCTCAACCCTGTCCTCAAGGCCCACCAACATGTCATGTTTTTTGGATCTCCAAATAGCCAGCTCTATTGCTCTGCAGCTGCACTAATTACTCCACCTGAGCATCTTTGTGGAGATCTGCAAAGCCTGGCCTGTTGGTGGGCCTTGAGGACAGGGTTGGGGACCACTGCTATAGTGGATCCTGCATATGGAGGGTGGAATTCCAACGGGTGGAAACATCGCAAATCAGACTATGGTGGGGTACACCGTTGTGACGCTGAGGCTCAATAAGGTTGTGCTTGGTGGTGTAGGAGTGCCAGAAGTGCATGCTAACTTTCTTTCCTGTTGTTCGGATGTCTTTCAGATGGGGGCAAGACTTCAAAACTAGACTGAACACGTGTGCCATGTCAGGACGCATGACTCTGGCTTCCTTGTCGCAGCGCAAACAAGATGTTCTTCCAAGTGTCAGTCACCACGGGTCCAAATTTGCAGTTTTCGTGGATTAAGCAATGCTTTCATGGATTGAGTTCTCATTTTTAGTAGTTCCTCCCATGTGTGACTCTGATGGTCAAGGAAAACCATGTGAAGAACAGCGTGAAACCACAATCACCAAGGGGGCCTAAAAGGATATATATTGTCCACCATGAGTCTATAGTTACAGCTCCAGGCGTAGACAACACTGTGCACTTTGGTACACACTGACAGGCTAAAGGACTGGCCCACCTTCTGTTCAACAACCATGCCATGTGACTCTCCACCTCGGCTCGGCACAAGCCATCAGTTCTCTGAAAGGTCCACCACTGGGTAATGCAGCAGGCTGGACTTATGGTGACGCTGTCTGAGAGGAGAAATCCCTCAGACATCAAGATTAAAAATTCCAAGAATTTTTGAGGGCTAATTATTCAGAGGCAAATGATAGCTAGTTGTTTCTGATTTAATTGCAAGGTGGAAACACACCCTCAAACAAAACTTCACTTTCGCAATACTATTGCATTTGTCTATTCATAATTTTATGTATATACACTAACTAACCTACTTTTTCTCCACAGGATGCTGCATGGAACACTGCCACATCGCTGAGTAGCTGATTTTTCCTACCAACAGTCCGCAATAATTCGCTGCTGCTGCCGCCGCCACCGCCGCAGACTCCAGGGACCCTCTTCCACTACCTCGGCTTGCAACACCTCCTCCCACGACACTCTCCTCATCACTAATTGCCGGATAGTGGAAGAAGAGGCGAGTGTCTCCTCCACTTCTTGGCTGGGCAGTAGCTGCTGAATTTTATGATTATCAGATCTTGGATATCAGATCAATGGATAGTGGAGCTGAACCCAAAGCATAACAGACAGACAGTTGACTGGGGGTGTCAGATGCCACTTGTGATGCAGTGGACTGCTTTTGCAGCACTTCGAGACAAAGTTGCTTCATTGGCTGACACAATGACTGGTAAAGCTGTGGAACATATGGTTGAAAAGCAAGAATAACCATTTGTTTTTATATGAAAAAGACCCTGGTTTATACAGACTTTTTTTTCCAGAGACTGCCCTGCGTGGAAATGAATGGCGCATGGATCAGCCAAGCTTTCCTCCCAACAATGCCTGATGTATTCCAGTAGATTGATGACGGGGCCAGACCAAGAAAGATGGATCGTGTAAAACAGATTTAAGGCGCTGCTCTCCAGTTACAGACATTCCTCCGCATCGGACCACAAGTAAGTATTGATAAAAAATCCTTTACGTTACTCTTACTTTTTATTAATATTCTTCGGATAAGACGGATCAGACATGATTCCAGATTAAAAATTCCAAGAATTTTTGAGGGCTAATTAGTCGGAGGCAATGATACCTTCTTGTTTCTGATTTAATTAAAAGGTGGAAACACACCCTCAAACAAAACTTCACTTTGGCAAACTTTTGCATTTGTTTATTCATAATTTTATGTAGATATTACTAACTAAGCTACTTTTTCTCCACATGACTCTCCACAGGGTGTGATTCATCCAATTTTTGGGCTCCTGAAGCCAACTCCAGTGTCTCTTTAAAGTAATATTTGGGCTCCTGCTGCTGCCAACTTCTGCCAACTCCAGGGTGTGATTCATCCAATTTTTGGGCTCCTGAAGCCAACTCCAGTGTATATTTGGGCTCCTGCTGCTGCTGCTGCCAACTCCAGGGTGTGATTCATCCAATTTTTGGGCTCCTGAAGCCAACTCCAGTGTATATTTGGGCTCCTGCTGCTGCTGCTGCCAACTTCTGCCAACTCCAGGGTGTGATTCATCCAATTTTTGGGCTCCTGAAGCCAACTCCAGTGTATATTTGGGCTCCTGCTGCTGCTGCTGCCAACTCCAGGGTGTGATTCATCCAATTTTTGGGCTCCTGAAGCCAACTCCAGTGTATATTTGGGCTCCTGCTGCTGCTGCTGCCAACTCCTGCCAACTCCAGGGTGTGATTCATCCAATTTTTGGGCTCCTGAAGCCAACTCCAGTGTATATTTGGGCTCCTGCTGCTGCTGCTGCCAACTTCTGCCAACTCCAGGGTGTGATTCATCCAATTTTTGGGCTCCTGAAGCCAACTCCAGTGTATATTTGGGCTCCTGCTGCTGCTGCTGCCAACTCCAGGGTGTGATTCATCCAATTTTTGGGCTCCTGAAGCCAACTCCAGTGTATATTTGGGCTCCTGCTGCTGCTGCTGCCAACTCCTGCCAACTCCAGGGTGTGATTCATCCAATTTTTGGGCTCCTGAAGCCAACTCCAGTGTATATTTGGGCTCCTGCTGCTGCTGCTGCTGCTGCCAACTTCTGCCAACTCCAGGGTGTGATTCATCCAATTTTTGGGCTCCTGAAGCCAACTCCAGTGTATATTTGGGCTCCTGCTGCTGCTGCTGCCAACTCCAGGGTGTGATTCATCCAATTTTTGGGCTCCTGAAGCCAACTCCAGTGTATATTTGGGCTCCTGCTGCTGCTGCTGCCAACTCCTGCCAACTCCAGGGTGTGATTCATCCAATTTTTGGGCTCCTGAAGCCAACTCCAGTATATATTTGGGCTCCTGCTGCTGCTGCTGCCAACTCCAGGGTGTGATTCATCCAATTTTTGGGCTCCTGAAGCCAACTCCAGTGTATATTTGGGCTCCTGCTGCTGCTGCTGCCAACTCCAGGGTGTGATTCATCCAATTTTTGGGCTCCTGAAGCCAACTCCAGTGTATATTTGGGCTCCTGCTGCTGCTGCTGCCAACTCCTGCCAACTCCAGGGTGTGATTCATCCAATTTTTGGGCTCCTGAAGCCAACTCCAGTGTATATTTGGGCTCCTGCTGCTGCTGCTGCCAACTCCAGGGTGTGATTCATCCAATTTTTGGGCTCCTGAAGCCAACTCCAGTGTATATTTGGGCTCCTGCTGCTGCTACTGTCAACTCCTGCCAACTCCAGGGTGTGATTCATCCAATTTTTTGGCTCCTGAAGCCAACTCCAGTGTATATTTGGGCTCCTGCTGCTCCTGCTGCTGCTGCTGACAACTCCAGGGTGTGATTCATCCAATTTTTGGGCTCCTGAAGCCAACTCCAGTGTATATTTGGGCTCCTGCTGCTGCTGCTGCCAACTCCAGGGTGTGATTCATCCAATTTTTGGGCTCCTGAAGCCAACTCCAGTGTATATTTGGGCTCCTGCTGCTGCTGCTGCCAACTCCTGCCAACTCCAGGGTGTGATTCATCCAATTTTTGGGCTCCTGAAGCCAATTCCAGTGTATATTTGGGCTCCTGCTGCTGCTGCTGCCAACTTCTGCCAACTCCAGGGTGTGATTCATCCAATTTTTGGGCTCCTGAAGCCAACTCCAGTGTATATTTGGGCTCCTGCTGCTGCTGCTGCCAACTCCAGGGTGTGATTCATCCAATTTTTGGGCTCCTGAAGCCAACTCCAGTGTATATTTGGGCTCCTGCTGCTGCTGCTGCCAACTCCAGGGTGTGATTCATCCAATTTTTGGGCTCCTGAAGCCAACTCCAGTGTATATTTGGGCTCCTGCTGCTGCTGCTGCTGCCAACTTCTGCCAACTCCAGGGTGTGATTCATCCAATTTTTGGGCTCCTGAAGCCAACTCCAGTGTATATTTGGGCTCCTGCTGCTGCTGCTGCCAACTCCAGGGTGTGATTCATCCAATTTTTGGGCTCCTGAAGCCAACTCCAGTGTATATTTGGGCTCCTGCTGCTGCTGCCAACTCCTGCCAACTCCAGGGTGTGATTCATCCAATTTTTGGGCTCCTGAAGCCAACTCCAGTGTATATTTGGGCTCCTGCTGCTGCTGCTGCCAACTCCAGGGTGTGATTCATCCAATTTTTGGGCTCCTGAAGCCAACTCCAGTGTATATTTGGGCTCCTGCTGCTGCTGCTGCCAACTCCAGGGTGTGATTCATCCAATTTTTGGGCTCCTGAAGCCAACTCCAGTGTATATTTGGGCTCCTGCTGCTGCTGCCAACTTCTGCCAACTCCAGGGTGTGATTCATCCAATTTTTGGGCTCCTGAAGCCAACTCCAGTGTATATTTGGGCTCCTGCTGCTGCTGCTGCCAACTCCAGGGTGTGATTCATCCAATTTTTGGGCTCCTGAAGCCAACTCCAGTGTATATTTGGGCTCCTGCTGCTGCCAACTCCTGCCAACTCCAGGGTGTGATTCATCCAATTTTTGGGCTCCTGAAGCCAACTCCAGTGTATATTTGGGCTCCTGCTGCTGCTGCTGCCAACTCCAGGGTGTGATTCATCCAATTTTTGGGCTCCTGAGGCCAACCCCAGGGTCTCTTTAATGTAATATTTGGGCTCCTGCTGCTGCTGCTGCTGTCAACTCCTGCCAACTCCAGGGTGTGATTCATCCAATTTTTGGGCTCCTGCTGCTGCCAACTCCAGTGTCTCTTTAAAGCAATGTTTGGGCTCCTTCTGCCCCTCATAGTGATGCCACTTCAACTCTCTGCAATTGTGCCGCTCTGCGATTCTATTAGCGATGCCTCTGATCTGCATGTGATATTTATTCAAAGTATTATTTAACTAACCCAGCACGCATCCTGTGCATGTTACAGCAAGGCAGAATGGTTTACAACCCTATTGAGGCTCTAGGAGGCTCAGAAATAGCTGTTTTTAATAGCGATTCGTCGCGAATTTATTCGGGTCGAAACGATTTTTGTCGGAAAATTCGGCGAATCAGTCGAATCGAATTTTTCAAAAGTTCGCTCATCTCTAGTTAAAGAAGACATCCAAGCATTTTGTAACACTCCACCCACCCCTCCCTCAAGCTGTGCTAAGCCCAATTTGGGCAATAACATCTAAAACAACTCACTGGGGAGCAGGCAATCCTCACAGAAGCATGGGTGACAGATCAGTCACAGATAAGTCTTTGCCTCAGGAGGATCTCAATCTGGGTTGTCCCATAGAATATTAAATTAAAATGCACCTGAGAAAGGGCTATAATACTTGTCATGTCCATTTTACAGCAATGCAGAGAAGCTCACTCGCTCTTTACATAAGATTGCGGATGATTTGTCGCAGAATAAGCTTCTCTGCAGCGATGTCACTCTCGTTCTCGTGCAACCCTAAAATGATAGATATTATAACTTAAAGCGGACCTTCACTCTGAATAAGAGTCTATCTTATATGTTTCCCACACCCTGTACATACAGATTGGCCACATTAAAAATCATCCTACCTGCATCTACTGCATGGTATGAGCCTTTAAACATCCAAGATGGCGGCTTATGGAAGCCGCCATCTTATCAGGCAGCCTGCAAACAGGAAGTGCCTCCTGACTGTGCTGCTCTGCATTCTGGGACTGCTGACCTTTACCTGACCCCAGCTCTGCTCTGTCTGAGCAAAGCACAGCTATAACCCACCTCCCTGTACCTTATCCCACTCTCCTCTCCTCAGTAAGTGTGATGCTTCTGAGTCAAGATGGCGGCGCCTGTATCCTAAATTCCTGAACAGAGTTGCAGCCCAGTGGGGGAAAGAATAATAAGTTAGTGACTAAAAATGTAAAATATATTAATTTTAGATGCTGGGGAACCTTTTTTTAAGAGTTTGGGCTTTTCATTAAATCACGCTGAAGGTCCGGTTTAATTCCTAGCTTATACTTAATACATTTTTTGGCCTTTTTAGACTTTAGACCTATTTCAACAGGGATCGTTAAGCTGTGGGGCATTCCAAATTAGGATGCCCCAGGGTAAATGTATTTAGCAGGCCTGATGTCTTGCTTGAAATTATGTCCATTTTAAGATTGCCTTCTGAATAATCAAATCAAGGCTGTGAGTTAAAACTGTCCAAGCCATTCCCATACTGACCACTTGTCCATGAGTGTCTACTATATTCGGCAATTAAGGAATTTGGGTTGCTACTACTGCCAATAGAAGTAATCACTACAGTTATCTACTGCTGGATTTCCTGATTTTGCATAAGAACTGTTCGGTGAATGTTAGAGATGAGCGAACTTTTGAAAAATTCGATTCGACTGATTCGCCGAATTTTCCGACAAAAATCGTTTCGACCCGAATAAATTCGCGACGAATCGCTATTAAAAACGGCTATTTCTGAGCCTCCTACAGCCTCAATAGGGTTGTAAACCATTCAGCCTTGCTGTAACACGCACAGGATGCGTGCTGGGTTTGTTAAATAATACTTTGAAGAAATATCACATGCAGATCAGAGGCATCGCTAATAGAATCGCAGAGCGGCACAATTGCAGAGAGTTGAAGTGGCATCACTATGAGGGGCAGAAGGAGCCCAAATATACACTGGAGTTGGCCTCAGGAGCCCAAAAATTGGATGAATCACACCCTGGAGTTGGCAGAAGTTGGCAGCAGCAGCAGGAGCCCAAATATACACTGGAGTTGGCTTCAGGAGCCCAAAAATTGGATGAATCACACCCTGGAGTTGGCAGAAGTTGGCAGCAGCAGGAGCAGGAGCCCAAATATACACTGGAGTTGGCCTCAGGAGCCCAAAAATTGGATGAATCACACCCTGGAGTTGGCAGAAGTTGGCAGCAGCAGCAGCAGGAGCCCAAATATACACTGGAGTTGGCCTCAGGAGCCCAAAAATTGGATGAATCACACCCTGGAGTTGGCAGAAGTTGGCAGCAGCAGCAGCAGGAGCCCAAATATACACTGGAGTTGGCCTCAGGAGCCCAAAAATTGGATGAATCACACCCTGGAGTTGGCAGGAGTTGACAGTAGTAGCAGCAGGAGCCCAAATATACACTGGAGTTGGCTTCAGGAGCCCAAAAATTGGATGAATCACACCCTGGAGTTGGCAGAAGTTGGCAGCAGCAGCAGCAGGAGCCCAAATATACACTGGAGTTGGCCTCAGGAGCCCAAAAATTGGATGAATCACACCCTGGAGTTGGCAGAAGTTGGCAGTAGTAGCAGCAGGAGCCCAAATATACACTGGAGTTGGCTTCAGGAGCCCAAAAATTGGATGAATCACACCCTGGAGTTGGCAGAAGTTGGCAGCAGCAGCAGCAGCAGGAGCCCAAATATACACTGGAGTTGGCTTCAGGAGCCCAAAAATTGGATGAATCACACCCTGGAGTTGGCAGAAGTTGGCAGCAGCAGGAGCAGGAGCCCAAATATACACTGGAGTTGGCCTCAGGAGCCCAAAAATTGGATGAATCACACCCTGGAGTTGGCAGAAGTTGGCAGCAGCAGCAGCAGGAGCCCAAATATACACTGGAGTTGGCCTCAGGAGCCCAAAAATTGGATGAATCACACCCTGGAGTTGGCAGGAGTTGACAGTAGTAGCAGCAGGAGCCCAAATATACACTGGAGTTGGCTTCAGGAGCCCAAAAATTGGATGAATCACACCCTGGAGTTGGCAGAAGTTGGCAGCAGCAGCAGCAGGAGCCCAAATATACACTGGAGTTGGCCTCAGGAGCCCAAAAATTGGATGAATCACACCCTGGAGTTGGCAGAAGTTGGCAGTAGTAGCAGCAGGAGCCCAAATATACACTGGAGTTGGCTTCAGGAGCCCAAAAATTGGATGAATCACACCCTGGAGTTGGCAGAAGTTGGCAGTAGCAGCAGCAGGAGCCCAAATATACACTGGAGTGGGCTTCAGGAGCCCAAAAATTGGATGAATCACACCCTGGAGTTGGCAGGAGTTGACAGTAGCAGCAGCAGGAGCCCAAATATACACTGGAGTTGGCTTCAGGAGCCCAAAAATTGGATGAATCACACCCTGGAGTTGGCAGAAGTTGGCAGCAGCAGCAGCAGCAGGAGCCCAAATATACACTGGAGTTGGCTTCAGGAGCCCAAAAATTGGATGAATCACACCCTGGAGTTGGCAGGAGTTGACAGTAGCAGCAGCAGGAGCCCAAATATACACTGGAGTTGGCCTCAGGAGCCCAAAAATTGGATGAATCACACCCTGGAGTTGGCAGGAGTTGACAGTAGCAGCAGCAGGAGCCCAAATATACACTGGAGTTGGCTTCAGGAGCCCAAAAATTGGATGAATCACACCCTGGAGTTGGCAGAAGTTGGCAGCAGCAGCAGCAGCAGGAGCCCAAATATACACTGGAGTTGGCTTCAGGAGCCCAAAAATTGGATGAATCACACCCTGGAGTTGGCAGAAGTTGGCAGCAGCAGCAGCAGCAGGAGCCCAAATATACACTGGAGTTGGCTTCAGGAGCCCAAAAATTGGATGAATCACACCCTGGAGTTGGCAGAAGTTGGCAGTAGCAGCAGCAGGAGCCCAAATATACACTGGAGTTGGCTTCAGGAGCCCAAAAATTGGATGAATCACACCCTGGAGTTGGCAGGAGTTGACAGTAGCAGCAGCAGGAGCCCAAATATACACTGGAGTTGGCTTCAGGAGCCCAAAAATTGGATGAATCACACCCTGGAGTTGGCAGAAGTTGGCAGTAGTAGCAGCAGGAGCCCAAATATACACTGGAGTTGGCTTCAGGAGCCCAAAAATTGGATGAATCACACCCTGGAGTTGGCAGAAGTTGGCAGTAGCAGCAGCAGGAGCCCAAATATACACTGGAGTTGGCTTCAGGAGCCCAAAAATTGGATGAATCACACCCTGGAGTTGGCAGGAGTTGACAGTAGCAGCAGCAGGAGCCCAAATATACACTGGAGTTGGCTTCAGGAGCCCAAAAATTGGATGAATCACACCCTGGAGTTGGCAGAAGTTGGCAGTAGTAGCAGCAGGAGCCCAAATATACACTGGAGTTGGCTTCAGGAGCCCAAAAATTGGATGAATCACACCCTGGAGTTGGCAGGAGTTGACAGTAGCAGCAGCAGGAGCCCAAATATACACTGGAGTTGGCCTCAGGAGCCCAAAAATTGGATGAATCACACCCTGGAGTTGGCAGGAGTTGACAGTAGTAGCAGCAGGAGCCCAAATATACACTGGAGTTGGCTTCAGGAGCCCAAAAATTGGATGAATCACACCCTGGAGTTGGCAGAAGTTGGCAGTAGCAGCAGCAGGAGCCCAAATATACACTGGAGTTGGCTTCAGGAGCCCAAAAATTGGATGAATCACACCCTGGAGTTGGCAGAAGTTGGCAGTAGCAGCAGCAGGAGCCCAAAAAATGGCCTAAAGACATAAATATGTTTTGCACCATTTGTAAAGTGTAAAACGTGGCACCATGCTGAATCTAGTCGCATGCATCAGGCATTGGTGGGTGGAAATCCTGGCTGATCCATCCCTGATTCATTTTGACAAAGGTGAGTCTCTCCACATTTTTAGTTGACAGACGAGTTCTCCTCGCCGTAACTATGGCCCCCGCCGCACTAAACACCCGCTCAGATGGCACGCTACTTGCCGGGCAGGACAGCTTTTCCAGGGCAAACTCTGCTAGTTGCGGCCACAAATCAAGTTTGGCTGCCCAGAAGTCCAGCGGATCCTCAAGGTGTGTTGGCATGGTCATGTCAAAGTATGACATGACCTGCTGGTTCAGGTCCTGCTCCAGGTCTTCCTGCTGCTCATGAGTAGCCTCACTATGCGGGTGTAGAAAGCTACTCATTAGCGACTGAAGACTGAGGCTGCTGCTGCTGATGGAGCTTCTGCTGCTGCTGCTGCCAACCCCCCCAGCGGCCATGGCAGTGGAAGGTGAGCGCAGAGGTCCCCTCGAGTCAGACCTGCGAGAGTATGGACCATGGCGCAGATAGGCATCGGCCAACTGCCTACGTAGAATGTCTTTGTAGTAGTTGAGTTTGTCCTCCCTCTCGGTGGGTTTAAAAAATGCCCCCATTTTGTGCCGGAAGCGAGGGTCCAATAAGGTGGACAGCCAGAAGTCATCCCGCCGACAGATGGAAACAATTCTGGGGTCACTACGCAAGCATGTGAGCATGCTTCGTGCCATTTGCGCAAGTGACTCGGATGGACTACCTGTCTCCATCTCCACTGCATACTGCCACGGTGTGCCCGGGTCCTCTGTCTCTCCTTCCTCAAAAACCTCTAGCTCCTCTGGCTGCTCCTGCTCCTCCTCTCCTGTCCGCTGACTAGATAAACCAGCCATTTCGCCAAGCCTAAACTGTGTTTCGCTGGGCAACTCCTCCTCCTCCTCTTCCTCCTCCTCCTCCTCCAGTTCAGCTCCAACGGGGTTCATGTGGCCGTAAGATGTAAACGCCATGTCTCCAGTGCCCTGACCAGCCATGGTTTCCAACATGTGCTGTAGTACATGAAGCAGTGGAATCACGTCGTTCATCCCGTAATCCTGCCGACTGACAAATAAAGTGGCTTCCTCAAAGGGCCTGAGCAAACGGCAGGTGTCACGTATGAGCTGCCACTGGTTGACATTGAAGTTACACAGGGGAGTCCCCCTATCTGCTTGGATCATCAGGAAATCCGTGATGGCTTTTCTCTGTTCATATAATCGGTCCAACATGTGAAGGGTGGAATTCCAACGGGTGGAAACATCGCAAATCAGACTATGTTGGGGGATACCATTCTGACGCTGTAGCTCAAGAAGGGTGTGTTTGGCGGTGTAGGAGTGGCTGAAGTGCATGCAAAGTTTCCGTGAAGTTGTTAGGATGTCCTGCAGATGGGGGGAACACTTCAGAAACCGCTTGACAACCAGATTGAAGACGTGAGCCATGCAGGGGGCATGGGTCAGGCTTCCTTGGTGCAGCGCAGACAAAATGTTCTTCCCATTGTCGGTAACCATGATTCCCATTTTAAGTTTTCTCGGAGTAAGCCATGTTTGGATTTCCTGATGAATACATTTAAGCAGTTCCTCCCCTGTGTGACTCCGTTCGCCAAGACAAACCATGTGAAGCACTGCGTGACACCTCCGTGCCCTGCACACATGGTAGACTGGAGGGGCACTGAGACTTGAGCCTACAGTGGAGGGTGAGGAGATGGCGGAGGATGAGGAGGCCGAGTCGCACGGTGTCACAGGCCCAATGGGCAGAGAGCGCGGAGGCCGAAGCGGCGTGACCTGTCCAAGTTGCTGCTGCAAAGGGACCACATTCACCCAGTGGGCCGTAAACGACATGTACTGCCCCTGACCGTAGTTACAGCTCCAGATGTCGGCGCTGCCATGTATTTTGCTACACACCGACAGGCTCAAGGACTGGCCCACCTTCTGTTCAACAAAAGTGTGCAGCGCTGGTACTGCCTTCTTGGCAAAGAAATGACGGCTTGGGACTCTCCACCTCGGCTCGGCACAAGCCATCAGTTCTCTGAAAGGTGCAGATTCCACCACCTGAAAAGGGAGCGACTGCAGCACCAGCAACTTGGACAGGAGCACATTCAGCTTCTGCGCCGTAGGATGAGTGGGCGCATACTGCTGTCTCTTGGACATGGCTTCGCTGATGGATTGCTGGCGGGATGCATGACTTGGAGGAGGAGGAGGAGGAGCAGGAGCGACAGAGGATGGGTGTGACGCACAGCTGCCTTCGGCTGAGGTGCTGGAGCCTTGGCTGGCAGAAATTGGGAGCTCACTTGGTGAGGAAGCAGACTGGACCACCCCTTGGGAGCCTCGGTTCTCCCAGGTCGTTTTATGGTGACGCATCATATGTTGACGCAGGGCCGTGGTGCCAACATTTGGACCCTGGCCACGCTTCACCTTTTGCCTACATATCTTGCATGTGGCCATGTTACCCTCCTGCGGATGCCTCAGGAAAAACTGCCACACTGCCGAGTAGCTACTTTTCCCACCCCCTGGCCTCACTGATTCACTGCTGCTGTTGCCAACTCCAGGAACCCCTGCTCCACTACCTCCCGATAAGGTAGACTGCCGCACAGCAGGTGCTCTACCCCGGCCCCGGCCCCGGCCGGCTCCAGCCTTTGGAATTGTGCCCCCATGCTGACTGCTACCACCTTGCTGCCTCAGCTGCTGACTCCGGGGCAACCTGCGCCCCTCTTCTCCTGATGATGACGATGAAGCCCCTTCATCACCCGGCTCCCAAGTGCGATCGGCTTCATCGTCATCATCATCATCATCACCGGGTTGTGGCTGTACGTCACTGATGTTCGTGGATTCGTCAACAGTGTCTGGCGCAGGAGCTGGAACGCTCGCAGCACCCACGACACTGTCCACATCACTATTTGTCTGCCTAGCTAAAGAAGCCACCTCCATTTCTTGGCTGGGCAGTAGCTGCTGACTGTCCTCCTGTATCTGATCGTCCTCCTCACTAAAGAGTGGAGCTGAACCCAAAGCATAGGATACGTCGCTGGGGGAGGGAACGGCGTAGGACAGAGGCAATGGGAGGACAGGGACTGCTCTCGGGGCATGCCAACTCAGGGTTGTGTCAGAGGAACCTACCGACCCTAGACTGGGGGTCTCAGATGTAAGTTGTGATGATGTTGTTGATGAGCGCGTCAGCCAATCTACCACGGCAGATGCGTTACTGGTGGAGACCCGACCGCTAGCAGATACTGGCAGATTAGGTCTCTCAGCGTGACTCCTGCTGCTACTGGCCCCCAGTCTGATGCGAGCTCTGCCTGCGGAATCTTGGCCTCTGCCACTCCTCTTTTCACTTCCAGGCACTTGTCTGCCCGACATAGTCTAACTGGCGTGGTAGTAGGTGATATTTTAAGAACCCCCAGGCAGCAGTGGGTCTATATAAAACAGAATATAATGCACACCAAAAGTGAGCAGTAACACTCAGCCTCCAACAGGCCTGCTTAGTGTAAATAAGAGAGCTGCTTAGTGTAAATAAAGAGGGGTATGCTATGTTACAGAATGGGATGCCTCAACAGAAGTGCACCTGGCAGGCAGCAGTAAGCCTATGCCCAGCAAAAGTGTCTTATAATATAAATATAATAAGAGCAAATGCTTATATGGTCTTAAACAGAGGCTGCTTTAGTCACAGAATGGGATGCCCTGGGCAGGAATGGACCTGGCAGGGTCCAGTAGGGCTTTGGCCAGCAAAAGTGTCTTTATCAGGCTAATTTCAAATATGATAAGAGCAAATGCTTATATGGTCTTAAACAGAGGCTGCTGTAGTCACAGAATGGGATGCCCCGGGCAGGAATCGACCTGGCAGGGTCCAGTAGGGCTTTGGCCAGCAAAAGTGTCTTTATCAGGCCTGATTTCTATGAGAATAAGTGCAAATGTTTATTATGCTATTAAATAGAGGCTGCTTTAGTCACAGAATGGGATGCCAGTGCCACAAAAACCAGAGAGCATGCACAGCAAAAGTGTCTTTATCAGGCCTGATTTCTATGAGAATAAGTGCAAATGTTTATTATGCTATTAAATAGAGGCTGCTTTAGTCACAGAATGGGATGCCAGTGCCACAAAAACCAGAGAGCATGCACAGCAAAAGTGTCTTTATCAGGCCTGATTTCTATGAGAATAAGTGCAAATGTTTATTATGCTATTAAATAGAGGCTGCTTTAGTCACAGAATGGGATGCCAGTGCCACAAAAACCAGAGAGCATGCACAGCAAAAGTGTCTTTATCAGGCCTGATTTCTATGAGAATAAGTGCAAATGTTTATTATGCTATTAAATAGAGGCTGCTTTAGTCACAGAATGGGATGCCAGTGCCACAAAAACCAGAGAGCATGCACAGCAAAAGTGTCTTTATCAGGCCTGATTTCTATGAGAATAAGTGCAAATGTTTATTATGCTATTAAATAGAGGCTGCTTTAGTCACAGAATGGGATGCCAGTGCCACAAAAACCAGAGAGCATGCACAGCAAAAGTGTCTTTATCAGGCCTGATTTCTATGAGAATAAGTGCAAATGTTTATTATGCTATTAAATAGAGGCTGCTTTAGTCACAGAATGGGATGCCAGTGCCACAAAAACCAGAGAGCATGCACAGCAAAAGTGTCTTTATCAGGCCTGATTTCTATGAGAATAAGTGCAAATGTTTATTATGCTATTAAATAGAGGCTGCTTTAGTCACAGAATGGGATGCCAGTGCCACAAAAACCAGAGAGCATGCACAGCAAAAGTGTCTTTATCAGGCCTGATTTCTATGAGAATAAGTGCAAATGTTTATTATGCTATTAAATAGAGGCTGCTTTAGTCACAGAATGGGATGCCAGTGCCACAAAAACCAGAGAGCATGCACAGCAAAAGTGTCTTTATCAGGCCTGATTTCTATGAGAATAAGTGCAAATGTTTATTATGCTATTAAATAGAGGCTGCTTTAGTCACAGAATGGGATGCCAGTGCCACAAAAACCAGAGAGCATGCACAGCAAAAGTGTCTTTATCAGGCCTGATTTCTATGAGAATAAGTGCAAATGTTTATTATGCTATTAAATAGAGGCTGCTTTAGTCACAGAATGGGATGCCAGTGCCACAAAAACCAGAGAGCATGCACAGCAAAAGTGTCTTTATCAGGCCTGATTTCTATGAGAATAAGTGCAAATGTTTATTATGCTATTAAATAGAGGCTGCTTTAGTCACAGAATGGGATGCCAGTGCCACAAAAACCAGAGAGCATGCACAGCAAAAGTGTCTTTATCAGGCCTGATTTCTATGAGAATAAGTGCAAATGTTTATTATGCTATTAAATAGAGGCTGCTTTAGTCACAGAATGGGATGCCAGTGCCACAAAAACCAGAGAGCATGCACAGCAAAAGTGTCTTTATCAGGCCTGATTTCTATGAGAATAAGTGCAAATGTTTATTATGCTATTAAATAGAGGCTGCTTTAGTCACAGAATGGGATGCCAGTGCCACAAAAACCAGAGAGCATGCACAGCAAAAGTGTCTTTATCAGGCCTGATTTCTATGAGAATAAGTGCAAATGTTTATTATGCTATTAAATAGAGGCTGCTTTAGTCACAGAATGGGATGCCAGTGCCACAAAAACCAGAGAGCATGCACAGCAAAAGTGTCTTTATCAGGCCTGATTTCTATGAGAATAAGTGCAAATGTTTATTATGCTATTAAATAGAGGCTGCTTTAGTCACAGAATGGGATGCCAGTGCCACAAAAACCAGAGAGCATGCACAGCAAAAGTGTCTTTATCAGGCCTGATTTCTATGAGAATAAGTGCAAATGTTTATTATGCTATTAAATAGAGGCTGCTTTAGTCACAGAATGGGATGCCAGTGCCACAAAAACCAGAGAGCATGCACAGCAAAAGTGTCTTTATCAGGCCTGATTTCTATGAGAATAAGTGCAAATGTTTATTATGCTATTAAATAGAGGCTGCTTTAGTCACAGAATGGGATGCCAGTGCCACAAAAACCAGAGAGCATGCACAGCAAAAGTGTCTTTATCAGGCCTGATTTCTATGAGAATAAGTGCAAATGTTTATTATGCTATTAAATAGAGGCTGCTTTAGTCACAGAATGGGATGCCAGTGCCACAAAAACCAGAGAGCATGCACAGCAAAAGTGTCTTTATCAGGCCTGATTTCTATGAGAATAAGTGCAAATGTTTATTATGCTATTAAATAGAGGCTGCTTTAGTCACAGAATGGGATGCCAGTGCCACAAAAACCAGAGAGCATGCACAGCAAAAGTGTCTTTATCAGGCCTGATTTCTATGAGAATAAGTGCAAATGTTTATTATGCTATTAAATAGAGGCTGCTTTAGTCACAGAATGGGATGCCAGTGCCACAAAAACCAGAGAGCATGCACAGCAAAAGTGTCTTTATCAGGCCTGATTTCTATGAGAATAAGTGCAAATGTTTATTATGCTATTAAATAGAGGCTGCTTTAGTCACAGAATGGGATGCCAGTGCCACAAAAACCAGAGAGCATGCACAGCAAAAGTGTCTTTATCAGGCCTGATTTCTATGAGAATAAGTGCAAATGTTTATTATGCTATTAAATAGAGGCTGCTTTAGTCACAGAATGGGATGCCAGTGCCACAAAAACCAGAGAGCATGCACAGCAAAAGTATCTTTATCAGGCCTGATTTCTATGAGAATAAGTGCAAATGTTTATTATGCTATTAAATAGAGGCTGCTTTAGTCACAGAATGGGATGCCAGTGCCACAAAAACCAGAGAGCATGCACAGCAAAAGTGTCTTTATCAGGCCTGATTTCTATGAGAATAAGTGCAAATGTTTATTATGCTATTAAATAGAGGCTGCTTTAGTCACAGAATGGGATGCCAGTGCCACAAAAACCAGAGAGCATGCACAGCAAAAGTGTCTTTATCAGGCCTGATTTCTATGAGAATAAGTGCAAATGTTTATTATGCTATTAAATAGAGGCTGCTTTAGTCACAGAATGGGATGCCAGTGCCACAAAAACCAGAGAGCATGCACAGCAAAAGTGCCTTTATCAGGCCTGATTTCTATGAGAATAAGTGCAAATGTTTATTATGCTATTAAATAGAGGCTGCTTTAGTCACAGAATGGGATGCCAGTGCCACAAAAACCAGAGAGCATGCACAGCAAAAGTGTCTTTATCAGGCCTGATTTCTATGAGAATAAGTGCAAATGTTTATTATGCTATTAAATAGAGGCTGCTTTAGTCACAGAATGGGATGCCAGTGCCACAAAAACCAGAGAGCATGCACAGCAAAAGTGTCTTTATCAGGCCTGATTTCTATGAGAATAAGTGCAAATGTTTATTATGCTATTAAATAGAGGCTGCTTTAGTCACAGAATGGGATGCCAGTGCCACAAAAACCAGAGAGCATGCACAGCAAAAGTGTCTTTATCAGGCCTGATTTCTATGAGAATAAGTGCAAATGTTTATTATGCTATTAAATAGAGGCTGCTTTAGTCACAGAATGGGATGCCAGTGCCACAAAAACCAGAGAGCATGCACAGCAAAAGTGTCTTTATCAGGCCTGATTTCTATGAGAATAAGTGCAAATGTTTATTATGCTATTAAATAGAGGCTGCTTTAGTCACAGAATGGGATGCCAGTGCCACAAAAACCAGAGAGCATGCACAGCAAAAGTGTCTTTATCAGGCCTGATTTCTATGAGAATAAGTGCAAATGTTTATTATGCTATTAAATAGAGGCTGCTTTAGTCACAGAATGGGATGCCAGTGCCACAAAAACCAGAGAGCATGCACAGCAAAAGTGTCTTTATCAGGCCTGATTTCTATGAGAATAAGTGCAAATGTTTATTATGCTATTAAATAGAGGCTGCTTTAGTCACAGAATGGGATGCCAGTGCCACAAAAACCAGAGAGCATGCACAGCAAAAGTGTCTTTATCAGGCCTGATTTCTATGAGAATAAGTGCAAATGTTTATTATGCTATTAAATAGAGGCTGCTTTAGTCACAGAATGGGATGCCAGTGCCACAAAAACCAGAGAGCATGCACAGCAAAAGTGTCTTTATCAGGCCTGATTTCTATGAGAATAAGTGCAAATGTTTATTATGCTATTAAATAGAGGCTGCTTTAGTCACAGAATGGGATGCCAGTGCCACAAAAACCAGAGAGCATGCACAGCAAAAGTGTCTTTATCAGGCCTGATTTCTATGAGAATAAGTGCAAATGTTTATTATGCTATTAAATAGAGGCTGCTTTAGTCACAGAATGGGATGCCAGTGCCACAAAAACCAGAGAGCATGCACAGCAAAAGTGTCTTTATCAGGCCTGATTTCTATGAGAATAAGTGCAAATGTTTATTATGCTATTAAATAGAGGCTGCTTTAGTCACAGAATGGGATGCCTCACAGCAGACTTAAGATCAGTTCAGTATATATGCACAGTTAGTTACTATAAGCAGCCTGAAAACGCTAACAAAGGCTGGATGAAAAAAAAAAAATCTCCCTGTCTGCCAGCTCCGTTTTTCCTACCTTTCCCTGGCTTTCTGTCTGTCTCCTGTCTGTCTCCTGCCTGTCTCCTGCCTGTCTCCAGCCTGTCCCTGTCTGTCCCTGTCTCCAGCCTGTCTCCAGCCTGTCTAACTGCCTCAGCTACACAGCGTTCTGTCTGTCTGTCACGAATGCAATAGAGAAATGAGGAAAAGCAAGATGGCCGCCGTTAAATACCGCTGTGTGACGTCACCGGGCTTGCTGGCTGCTGATAGGCTGCATGTGACTGCCCCAGCTTGCACTGGCGCGGGATACATGTCCAGACATGTCCCGCCCGCCATCTTAGAATGCCTGTAATGTAAATGAATGGATGTTAAAGGAAAACTTCGAGTGATCGAATCGCGGGGAAATTCGGATTCGATCCGAATCGAATTTTTCCTGAAATTCGGATCGAATCCGGGTTCGTCCGGATCGATTCGCTCATCCCTAGTGAATGTACATAGGAGCATCAATTGTTATGAATTCCAGGTGCAGAGGGTGGATGCCAGAATAAGGCGTAACAATTAGAGATACTTAACAGTTAGACATTGCCACTTGAATCAGTTTAAATACAAAATGCTCATGTGGTATTAATTATACATTTTTGTATAAAACAATTCTAAGAGTCGTGTTAATTAGTTTTTTTTTAGAGTTCTGCAAATATCAGATTATTGGCTGTAGTCCCTGCCTTGACATTATTGTAATTATACTGTAGGATAATGAGAGATGAAGCATGAGATAAACCTCTTATAATCACCTAGCATATAAAAGATGAGCTTCCATAATGGATTTAACATGTGTGCAACACATCTAACAATAGATTGTATATATCTCTGTCTGCATGGATGACAGATACTGCTAAATATGATATTGATTAAATCTCTTGTTTTTTGTGAACATTTTAATCCTGACATCAGTCACTTTTGAGATTACGCTTTTCATTTTGTCCCTGTCATTTTTGTAACAAACACCTACTGCTCCAGTATGTGTAATCACTAGTTATTATATGTCATTCATTGCTGAGAATGATATCTGGTCTTTCTCTACTAATCTTCCCTGTTTCACAGCCCTTTTGCCAAGAGACTGAGAATTACAAAATGTTTGTCTGCTAGAAAAGGTCGGCTAACCTCACAGGAGCCTATTTTTTAATTTTCGCAGAAGGAAAATAAAAGATGTCAGGTCTAAATTAGGTGGAGGCGATAATTTGCAGTTACGGCAGTTAAAACTTCTTGCAGAAAATATCTTTAATGTTCAAGTATTAGCTCAGGAGCTGTGGGGGAAGTACAGGGGCACACAAGCAGGTGGGATGATTGGAACTTGACGTCATCTGGATTAAAAGCTAGCTTGAAAGAACATAAAATATTTTAAGACCATTTTCAACATATTTCTGGTAAAAGAGGTCCTAAGGTCCTAAGAGAAAACTTACCTTAATAGTTTCTCGCTCATTGGTAACAAACAGCCAATCACTGTGGCATAGATTCTTGTCTTGTCTTGTCAGGTATTGGAACACTAAGACAACAGTTCCTAGACCTTACTTCAGTAAATTTGCTTTAAATTAACCCATATGAGTTGAGACCAAATTTTTGCTTTATTTCTAAATAAGGCAGAAGTGGTGTGACTAAACCTAAACCACCTAAAACTTTGCAATGCGATAACTTCTTCTGCCCTTGTTCCCTCATCTAGGATCCTCAGAGTATACAGTATTTTAATACCTAATATATTCTTATAATACCATATAAGTTGCCTGCTTAGCTTTCATTTTTGGACCTTACTGAGCTGGGAAGGACATTTCAGGACACAGCTTTATGGTTTATGCCTATGCTCTGTTGTAGTTAGAGCCAGCTGTACAACCACTGTGGTTTGTGCTGGGAGCGCCAAGGAAGAGGCGCACCTGTGCAACCATTTTGGAGTTGGTAAAGTAGGCATTGAATAGAGAGGCAAACTTTGGAATCCTACTATGACTTCTGCAGGTGCTGCAGGAAATGGAGGAGAGGCACAAGGGACAGGCATCAGGTAAGTACTTTGATGCCTTATTATTGCTGTTATCCCTGTTAAGATTTACAGTCAGTGGGTCTTTTTTACTGTTCTGAATTAAAATGTTTTAGATGTTAACCTAAACATCAGCACTTTTATTCATATTTTTAACTCTTCCTCCTTAAATTAAACGTTATTTAATCTCATGCCTTATTCTGAAGTAAATTATGACAGGAACCTTATTCTTTTATTGTAAAGGAAGGTTTGCTAAATCAAGGCTCTAGTGTCAATAGGAGGAAGGAAGTATAGAGCCTCTGGCTTGCATGCCATGTGTTTTAATTCAATTATTATCGCATCTTCTTTTTATTTTCTGTTTTCCTGACCAGTGAACATCTAGTTTACCTTAATCTAGTGTTAATTTTGTGCTCGAGATTCACACAATCTCTGATCACAGGAGACAGCTTTGTATGGGATGTAACTGAACTTTACACCAATTTACATTAAGCATACCCTCGGATGACTATAATCAGAGGACAACATTGATTAGGATGTGTAGATGGATCTTGGACATCTCTACATGTAGTAATGAGGTGCAGCTTTTTCAAGCCTGGAGTCTTTTTCTCCCATCTCAAGTGTATTGTTGTTTAGAAACCAGTTTCCTATCCCTAATAGTGGTGTATCTTCATTCTCCTTTCAATCCATCATCCTTTCACTTCCCCCCCTAAAAAAAGATATAAACCAAAAGACCTTTTTTTTGGTAGTGGTGGTGGTGGGGGGAGATGCACAGAACATTCTCCTCTACACTGGAGTCTGAGAAAATGACTCCCTGTTCAGAGTCTTTCTACAACACTTGTGGGACCCGACACTCTAAGTGTATATAAGAAAAACCCCTGCAAACGATTTTGGCCCTCTACTCTCAGGCCTATTTAAAATCATTTAACACACCTATTCTAAGTATAAAGCACGTCCTGTTACAGAAGATATTCCTTACACTTGGGATATACTCTAGTAGATGGTGCCAGACTGCAGAGACAGAAAAGTGGCTCCTCCCAGCCCCTTATATACCCGGGACCTCCCACAAAATCCCCAGTTCTTCTCTGCAGTCCCGGCTGCGATGACTAGAAGATGGCTCTCTCTACTCGCAGGTGAGCGGGGCTATTAGCCTGCGGCCCTGTAGGACTGTTCCCACTCGTTTCCTTCTTCTGCCTCCCAGCTCAGGCTGCTCTGGTTCGGGTGAAGGTAGGCAGCACCGCTGTTAGGTCCTAAGGAGCGCTGCTCCTACCGCAGTTCCCCACCAAAGGGTAGGCGGTATAGGCCCATAGTGAGCCTTATGGGATGCCCCTCCCGCATATATTGCCCCTCACCCCCTGTCCCCACATTTGGCTCCCGTTAGGCTGGCTGTTACCTCCCCCTCGCTTTCCCTTGTAGTTCTCGGGGGGGGGGGGATGCATGTTTTGTGCTAAGATAAGCTATTTGCTGTGTGTGTTTTGATAAAAACCCTGTGAATGCTGCACTGTATATTTCGCCGCCACCGCACGTTTGTACTGCGCTTCGTGGTCGACGGCGACATTGCCACAGGCGCTGCTGCGCCCTCAATGGCTGGTCCTGTCAGGTGGGCCAGTTTTCGTGCTCTTCGGGGGGGCGGGTCTTGCGGATGACGTGTTTTACATCACTGTCTCCGCGGCCCGCCCCTCGAGGTATATGCAGCCGCCATTTTGATTCTCTGCTGCTTGTGCCTGGCTCCCCTCTATTGCGGTCTGTAAGTGCCCCTGCGGGCAAAAAAATTTTCTGTACCTATATCTGTATTGCATATCGCTTATGGGATCTTTTGCTTATGTCTTTCAGGTGGGTCAAACTTTGTGGTTTCTCCTGGTCCTATCCCCTCTATTTAGCGTTAACTCTTATTGGAGGGCTATTGCATACCATTACTCCCACTTCCCTAGCGGGTTATTGGGGGCATCCCGGGTTGCTTTTACTAGCGTCAATCCCTATTGCCATATGGAGGCTTCTCAGGATAATGTGCTCAGGGTTCCTTCCTGACAAGCTTGGCTGTGTGTGGCGTGTGGGGTGACCCCTATAAGTGATGATGTTAGGGTCTGTGTACCCTGTGCCCAGCAGGTACTTGCGTTGCAGTCTGGGTTACCTGCGGCTGGGCCTAGTGCTGCGCCCCCTCTGGCTTCGCCTTCCCCCCCACGCTTACACCTGACTCCCAGTGAGGTGCATACCAGTGGGGAATCACAACCTGATTTGTCTACCAGGGTAGCCAGCATTGAAAGGCATATTGCTGGTTCTGGTCCGCGTAAGGCTCCTGCTAAGCGGCGGCATCTGGCACCCGGTGTTACTCTCTTTCCTATGGAAGCTAAGGAGTTTTTTGATGTTACTGGTTATACTCCCCTGGAAGAAGGGGAATTATTCTCTGATTCAGAATCATCTGAGGATCAGCCTAGGGGTTATGCTGAGTCTGGGTCTGACCCATGAGCTTCAGATGATACTGACAGACTCTTGGCTCAGATATTTGAGGTACTCTGTATCTCTCGTCCTGCCGTGGCCCCGCAGCAGCAGGGGGACTTGTTTCATACTGTTAAGCCACGTTTGGAGTTCCCTGAACAAACCCACTTTAATAATTTGATTCTCAAGGAGTGGGAAAGGCCTAGCTGGCTTCCCGGGATACCAAAGAGTAGGGATAAGAGGTATCCCTTCCCTGCTGAAATGGTTAAACGTTGGTCTTGTCCTCCAGAGGTAGATGCACCAGTTCTGGGGTTTTCTAACACATCTGTCATGCATTCCCCTGACACTACTACACTGAGAGATGGGGAGGACAGGCGCATGGATCAGCTGGCTAGCCATGCTTTTGCTTGTGTTGGGACCGTGCTTCGTCCGGTCCGTGCCTCTGCTATCACGGCTGTTGCCATTAAGAGCCTGCTCAGGGGTCTCTTAGATGGGGCCCCTGATGATGCTGGTAGTGAAGAGTATAGAGCTCTTGTGCGTTGCGAGGAATTTATTGCATACGTTCTCTCTGCCCTGGATGATACCATTAGAATGTGTGGCAGGGCTTCTGCCTTGTTGGTGGCTATACACCGCTCGGTCTGGCTGCGCCAGTGGGCAGCTGATAATGCTGCCAAAAAGGCCCTCACTGGTTTTCCCTTTAAGGGGCTGCGCCTCTTTGGGGAACGCTTGGACTTGTTTGCTAAGGGCGGCAAATTACCTCAGCGTAGAAGGCAGCCCCGGTCCTTTCGGGGTTCAGGTGCCTTTTCTCCTTCCTTCCGGGGCTCCAGAATTGGACGGGGAGTTTCCGTTGCTGGAGCCGCTGGAGATTTTTGGGGCAGGGTCCGAGGACGTGGCCGCCCTGGCCCCCCCTGGGGTCCCAAGACTAAGTCCTCCCCCAAGCCCCCTTAGACATGAAGGGGCGCCCTCACTCATCAGGGTGGGGGGACGGCTTCAGCTCTTGGCTCATGTCTGGAGGCGTCATGACTCAGACCGGTGGATTCAGGAGGTAGTTTCCTCTGGTTACAAGATAGAGTTTGCAGCCTGCCCCCCCCCCCCCAAGATTCATCAAATCTTGTGTAGCTCCAAACCCCTTGTCAGCTCAGTGTCTCTCCCTGGCTGTCCAAGGCCTTCTAGACCTAGGTGTCATCTGCCGGGTGCCCTTGAGGGAAAGGGGCAAAGGCTTTTATTCCAATCTGTTCGTTGTGCCCAAAAAGGATGGGTCCATAAGACCTATCCTGGATTTAAAGCTCCTCAACAAGTTTGTCAGATTCAGACACTTTCGCATGAAGACTCTGCGTTCAGCTGTGACTTTCCTATGCCCAGGGGACTTCATGACCTCTCAAGGAAGCTTACCTTCACGTCCCTATCTTTCCAGGTCATCAGAGGTTCCTCAGGTTTGCTCTGGAGGACCAGCACTACCAATTTGGGGCCTTGCCCTTCGGCCTCACCTCGGCCCCCAGGGTATTCACCAAGGTGCTGGCAGGAGTGATGGTCCTGCTGAGATCTCAGGGCATTCGCATTCTCCCCTACTTGGACGACATGCTTATAGCTTCTCAATCCTTCCATCACGCAGAGCTGGACACTCAAAGGGTTCTGTCCACACTGGAACCATTCAGCTGGGTGATCAATCACCCCAAATCTTCCCTGTCTCCTTCCATGGTGAAACCTTTTCTGGGCATGATTCTGGATTCGGCTCAGGTCAAGATCTTTCTTCCTCAGCAGAAGGTGGAGGTCCTTCAAGATAAAGTTCAATTCCTGCTGTCTTGTCCCCATCCATCCATCCGGCAGGGGATGCAGCTGGTGGGCCTGATGGTGTCCTGCTTTGAGGCGGTTCCATATGCTCAATTCCATATGAGGCCTCTTCAGCTTCACCTCTTGGCAGTATGGGATCGGGACCCTGGGTCCCTGGATCAGGTGTTTGTCTTGTCTCCTCAGGTCAGGCGGTCTCTAGTGTGCTGGTTGGTCTCAGGGAACCTGCTGGGGGGCAGGTCCTTTCTGGCCCCTTGCTGGGAGACTGTCACCACGGATGCCAGTCTGACAGGTTGGGGGGGGATTCTGGCAGTCCCTGACATTCGAGGGTCAGTGGGGCCCTCAGGAGGCCCATGCCCCTATCAACATTCTGGAATTGAGGGCAATCAGGTTGGTTCTCGCCCACTTAACCCCTCACCTGAAGGGTCGGGCTGTTCAGGTCCGCTCAGACAACCAGACGGCGGTTGCCTATATCAATCATCAGGGAGGGACCCGGAGCAAGAGGGCCCTCAAGGAAGTGTCCCTGATACTGTCCTGGGCGGAGGAGAATGTTCCCTGCATCTCGGCCATGTACATCCCGGGGGTGGAGAATCTGGAGGCAGACTCTCTGAGCAGGGGGACCTCTCGTCTGGGAGAGTGGTCCCTCAGCAGCAGGGTGTTTCTCTCCCTGTGCAACCGCTGGGGTCAGCTGGATGTGGATCTGTTTGCGTCACGTCACAATCACAAGCTTCCAGTCTTTGTCTCTCTGTCTCAGGATCATCTGGCCTTGGCCACGGATGCCCTGGCAATGTCCTGGACGAGGTTCCAGCTCCTGTATGTGTTTCCCCCATTTCCACTGCTGGGCAGGGTGCTGCGCAAGATTCAGGAAGGCGTGCCAGCCATCCTGGTGGCCCCCTGTTGGCCAAGAAGAGTGTGGTTCGCAGACATTGTGCAGCTGGCAGTAGATCAGTACGCGCTGCCACTGGTTCCAGATCTGCTCACTCAGGGGCACCTACACCACCCCAATTTACAAACGCTGGCTTTGACGGCCTGGCTGTTGAAACCTCCATCTTGATGGAAAAAGGGCTGCCTGCCTCGGTGGTGAATACCATGATCAGGGCTAGGAAGAGGTCCTCTTCTTCCATTTATTACAGGGTCTGGCGTACCTACATTGACTGGTGCGAGTCCCACTCGCTTCCCTGTCGTGTGTTTTCTATTCCTAGGATTCTGAAGTTTCTTCAACATGGTTTGGATCTGGGTCTTCAGCTTAGTACTATGAAAGACCATGTGTCTGCTTTGGCAATTTTCTTTCAAAGATCCTTTGCTCAGCATCCCCTGGTCAAGACCTTTTTCCAGGGGGTTACTCACGTGTGTCCCCCCACGTAAGCCTATGTTACCAGTCTGGGACTTGAATTTGGTCTTATCTGCCATGCAGGGGTCTCCTTTTGAGCCTTTGCAAGGGGCTCCTTTGTCCAGTCTCACGCTTAAGGTGGTCTTTTTGGTGGCTATCACTTCTGTTAGGTGTGTTTCTGAATTGGCGGCGCTTTCCATCAAGCATCCTTATTTTGAGAGACACCAGGACAAGGTGGTGTTTCGTTTTAAGCCAGATTTTCTGCCTAAGGTTGTTTCTGCTTTTCATCTCAATCAGGACATTGTTTTGCCTTCTGTGTGTCCTAATCTTAGTAACCCTAAGGAAAGGGTTTTGCATTCTTTGGATGTAGTCAGAACTCTGAAGTTCTACTTGGTGGCTACTGAATCCTTCAGGAAGACTGGTGCTCTCTTTGTGCTTCTGTCTGGACCTAAGAAGGGTCTTGCTCCAGCTAAGTCCACTATCAGCAAGTGGATATGTCAGGCTGTGATACAGGCCTACTCTGCTAAGGGGAAGGAGCCTCCCTTCCACCTTACTGCTCATTCTACTCGTGCTATTGGTGCCTCTTGGGCTTTCCAGCACCAGGCTTCTATTGAACAAGTTTGCAAGGCCGCTACTTGGTCTTCTGTTCATACTTTTTCTAAGTTTTACAAGGTTGATGTTAGGGCCTCAGCTGATGCTGCTTTTGGCTGCAAGGTTCTGCAGGCAGCAGTGGTTTAAACTGTCTGCTGTTACTTTTGGGGATCCCACCCTACCTTACGTACACTGCTATTGGATGTCCCAAGTGTAAGGAATATCTTCTGGAACAGGACGTTCTGTATACTTAGAATAGTACAATTCTGTGATTACTCACCTGTAGAATTGGTATTATATGTATACAGCACGTCCTGTTCCACCCCACTTTGTATATGCAGTTTGTCAGCATGTAAATCATACAAAATTCAATATTTAAAATTTCAACCAATTAGTCTTTTTCACAGATAGCTAATTATTCTCCGTTATTCATTTATTCCTTGCAGGTAATACAAAATTGTCTGTTTGGGTCAGCTTTGTAGCAAGTATTTTGTTTGTAGCAAGCAGTACACAGTTTTCGAGGTGTAGACGCGTTTCGCACTTTTAAGTGCTTCCTCAGTACACCATTTTACTATAATAGAGAAACATTTCATATTTCAGTATATAAGTTATTACCAGTTTTTCTCATTTTAATAGTTCCTTGTGAGTGTACTTACTTATTGGGCTGTGGAATGCTGAGTATGGGTATCAGTATCAATTACTACTGCCAGGTATCTGTATAGGGGTAGTAACAATACAGGATTTAATATCTTGTCCTTTAATTGTAAGATGTATTTTAGGATTGTAATTATATTTTACCTTACACTCATTTCTATTATTGTCTATGCGACCTATGGGAGAACAGATAATGCTTCAATGTAATTGGTTCATTATTAATATTAGCCATAGGAAAAAAAATAAAAATTGTACATAGAGTAAGGCTTACTTTTTATGCTGTGGTGGTCATTTGTGTTTACCGGTGGCCCGACCCGTTAGCTCGGGTCGGGTTGCGCTGCTGTCGACGGGAGGCTTCATTCTGTGTATCCTCGTGCCTGACCGGCCACTGTCGGTATTACTCCTTGTATTTGCACTTCAGCGCACATCAAGTCGTCTCCTCGTTCTGGCGCACGGGGACGCCCTTATGAGGGGAGGAGATCTTCCCTTCTGCTTGTTCTTGGCCAATGAGTGGCCCGAACGCTGGGAGAGGGCGGCTCCTTATAGGGATGACGGAGCCGCTACCTCATTTCCCTGGGCGGCCCCTTCCGGTATCAAACGCGTCTTTTACATGTGCGCTGCTATCTTTTTGGTTATGTACAAGGTTTCATAATGCCGCCATCTGGTTTTCTGCGTGGCCGCAGTAATGAATGTGGTCGCCATTTTGGTGTAGTCTATTGGCACAATCATAGTTATGCATATGGTCACCATTTTAATGTAGTCTCTTATGCATGCGGTCGCCATTTTGGTGTAGTCTAATAGTGCGGCTGTACAGTGGGACTTGTAGTCGCCATTTTTTGAAGGGTGTAACTCTGTTCTCCTATGGGTTTGCTTATCTATTATTGATTAATAGGATTTAATATCGCATTCCATAGCTCACTTGTCCTTGCACTCACATAACAGTGTGCATTTTAATGCCTCAGATATGTACTATCGTATAATTAATGCATTTGTTTGATCATTATTATTACTTCTTATATGTCAAATACTGCTGTACATATTTTTTATATTCTTACTTTATATTAACTCTTTTGATATTATTCTTAGGGGGGAATGGGTATTTCTATTTTAGGAAGGGCACAAAGCTACAGGTTTCACTAAGGCCGGTGGCCGTGTGGCTTTTAACATAGTGATCTATTTGGTTTCTTTCTGGAGAGTTGTTTTGGTTATATCCCCTCCTCTCGGGTGTGGATGAATTCTATCTAGAATTTGGAAGTAAAGGCCTTCTGGGGAACCATTGTGGTATCTGGCAAAGTGCCTTCCTACTGGTGTGAGTATGTTCTTTTTCTTAATGTCTCTCAGGTATTCATATATTCGATTACGTAATTTTCTGTTGGTTTTTCCTATATAGTATCTTGGACATGTACAGGTTAGTATGTACACAAGGTCAGTGGAATTACAGTTCCTAAAATTTCTCTGTCTTACTGTGGTGTCTGGAGGCACCCAAATCTCTTCTCCTTGCTTTATATATTGGTAATAGCTGCAACTCAGACAGCGGTAGATGCCTTTGATTGTGCAGCATTCTTTCTTTTTGTCTTCCACATAGTGGCTCTGTACTATATTGTCCTTAATAGATCTTGCCCGTCTGAATGTCAATTTTGGACTATCAGGGATGAACTGTCCTACATCAGGGTCTCTCTGTAATCTATGCCAGTATTTTTCCAATGTGTATCTGATTTCCCTGTGTTATCTATTGTAGGTTAGGATAAATGGAGTAAATTCGAGTTGTTTATTTTCTGTATTTATCCTGTTTTGATTTAGTAAGCTTTCTCTATCTTTTTCTTTTGCTCGTTTAAAGGCCCTTTTTAAGATTTTCTGGCTTTAGCCTCTGGCCAGAATGCTGGACCTTATCCCGTCTGCTGCAATTTTAAAGTCGATTTCTTCTGTGCAGTTCCGCCTGGCCCTCAAATATTCCCCGTAGGATATACTGTTTTTGAGGGGGACTGGGTGTGAGCTAGATGCCCTTAGTATATTGTTGGCGGCTGTGGATTTACGATAGAGGCTAATGGTTATTCGTCCCTGATTGTCCAGGTTGACCCTCAGATCTAGGAACGTTACTTCCTTTTTGTCATATGTCAATGTGAATTTAAGATTATAGTTGTTTATATTGAGTTTTTCTACAAATTTCACCAGGTTTTCTTCCGTGCCTTCCCAAACTATTAAAATGTCGTCTATGTATCGTAGCCAGAGGGCCACATAATTTGCGTATTTGTTATTGTCATTGTTGTGCCAAATTAGATTCTCCCACCAACCCAAGTAGAGGTTAGCGAACGATGGGGCACAGGTAGTCCCCATCACAGTATAATGCTTCCACGTCCAATGTCACTAATATACTGATTGTACGAAGGGCTGTAGGAATGTATACGTGAATACGTAGATTCATTCCTACGGCCCTTCGTACAATCACGCACATCATACACAAGAGACACCCCCCACCTACTGCAAATGCTACAGAACCTCACAATCCCAGCCCACAGTATATTAGTCACATTGGACGTGGAAGCATTATACTCCAGCATCCCACACTCATTAGGACTAAAAGCCGTAAAACACTACTTAGACCAAACAGATAATACACAACATGATCACAACATGTTAATATTACAATTACTAGAATTCATCCTTACACACAATACATTTCTCTTTAATAAACAACTGTACCATTAATTACAAGGAACCGCAATGGGGACTACCTGTGCCCCATCGTTTGCTAACCTCTACTTGGGTTGGTGGGAGTATCTAATTTGGCAAAACGATGACAATAACAAATACACAAATGATGTGGCCCTCTGGCTACGTTACATAGACAACATTTTAATAGTTTGGGAAGGCACAGAAGAAAACCTTTGTAGAACAACTATAATCTTAAATTCACATTGACGTATGACAAAAAAGGAAGTAACGTTCCTAGATCTGAAGGTCAACCTGGACAATCAGAGACGAATAACCACTAGCCTCTATCGTAAATCCACAGCCACCAACAATATACTAAGGGCATCTAGCTCACACCCAGTCCCCCTCAAAAACAGTATACCCTATGGGGAATATTTGAGGGCCGGACGAAACTGCACAGAAGAAATCGACTTTAAAATTGCAGCAGACAGGATAAGGTCCAGAAAATCTTAAAAAGAAAAAGATAGAGAAAGCATACTAAACCAAAACAGGATAAATACAGAAAAGAAACAACTCGAATTTACTCCATTTATCCTAACCTACAATAAACAACACAGGGAAATCAGATACACATTGGAAAAATACTGACATATATTACAGAGAGACCCTGATGTAGGACAGTTCATTCCTTCATTGACCTTCAGACGGGCAAGATCTATTAAGGACAATATAGTACAGAGCCACTATGTGAAAGACAAAAAGAAAGAATGCTGCACAATCAAAGGCACCTACCGCTGTCAGAGTTGCAGCTATTGCCAATATATAAAACAAGGAGAAGAGATTTGGGTGCCTCCAGACACCACCGTAAGACAGAGACATTTTGGGAACTGTAATTCCACTGACCTTGTGTACATACTAACCTGTACATGTCCAAGGTACGATATAGGAAAAACCAACAGAAAATTACGTAATCGAATATATGAACACCTGAGAGACATTAAGAAAAAGAACATACTCAAACCAGTAGGAAGGCACTTTGCCAGATACCACAATGGTTCCCCAGAAGGCCTTTACTTCCAAATTCTAGATAGAATTCATCCACACCCGAGAGGAGGGGATATAACCAAAACAACTCTCCAGAAAGAAACCAAATGGATCACTATGTTAAAAGCCACAGGGCAACCAGGCCTTAATGAAACCTGTAGCTTTGTGCCCTTCCTAAAATAGAAATACCCATTCCCTCCCTAAAAAGAATATCAAAAGAGTTAATATAAAGTAAGAATATAAAAAATATGTACAGCAGTATTTGACATATAAGAAGTAATAATAATGATCAAACAAATGCATTAATGATATGATAGTACATATCTGAGGCATTAAAATGCACACTGTAATGTGAGTGCAAAGACAAGTAAGCTATGGAATGCGATATTAAATCCTATTAATCAATAATAGATACATTTAAAAGTGAACCAATAGGAGAACAGAGTTCTACCCTTCAAAAAATGGCGACTACAAATCCTACAGTACAGCAGCATTATTAGACTACACCAAAATGGCGACCGCATGCATAACCGCGGCCGCGCTAAGAGACTACATTGAAATGGTGACTATATACATAACTACGATTGTTCCAATAAACTACACCAAAATGGCGACCACATTTATTACTGCGGGCGCGCAGAAAACCAGAAAGATGGCAGCATTATGAAACCCTGTACATAACCAAAAAGATGGGCGCGCACCTGTAAAAGACGCGCTTGATAGGACGCGGAAGGGGCCGCCCAGGGAAATGAGGTAGGGGTCCGTCATCCCTATAAGGAGCCGCCCTCTCCCAGCGTTCGGGCCACTCATTGGCCAAGAACGAGCAGAGGGGAAGATCTCCGACTTGAAGCGCGCTGAAGCGCCAATACAAGGAGTAATACTGACAGTAGCCGGTCAGGCACGAGGATACACAGAACAAAGCCTCCCATTGACACCAGCGCAACTCGACCCGAGCTAACGGGTCGGGCCACCGGTAAATGCAAACGTCCACCACAGCATAAGAAGTAAGCCTTACTCTATGCACAATTTTTAAACATTCCTATAGCTAATATTAATAATGAGCCAATTACATTGAAACATTATCTGTTCTCCTATAGGTCGCATAGACAATAATAGAAACGAGTATAAGGTAAAATATAATTACAATCCTAAAACACACCTTACAATTAAAGGACAAGATATTAAATCCTGTATTGTTACTACCCCTATACAGATACCTGGCAGTAGTAACTGATACTGATACCCATACTCAGCATTCCACAGCCCAATAAGTAAGTGCACTCACAAGGAACTATTAAAATGAGAAAAACTGGTAATAACTTCTATACTGAAATATGTAATGTTTCTCTATTATAGTAAAATGGTGTACTGAGAAAGCACTAAAAAGTGCGAAACGCGTCTACACCTCACTAAGGGTATTTAACCACTTGCTACAAAACTGTGTACTGCTTGCTACAAACAAAATACTTGCTACAAAGCTGACCCACACAGACAATTTTGTATTACCTGCAAGGAATAAATGAATAATGGAGAATAATTTGCTATCTGTGAAAAAGACTAATTATTTATTTATTTGTCTATATACTTTATCTATTAATACTTACTTTTCTACTTACCTATTGGTTGAAATTTTGAATATTGAATTTTGTATGATTTACATGCTGACTAACTTCATATACAAGGTATAGAATAAAGGAACCCAGCCCCCCCTTTCTTTCTGTACTTCCGCCCTTAAAAGGGTAGACGAAAGATACAAGAAAAAAAACTCCCAAAAGTAAATGAGAACAACTCTCACTGATTGTCAAAACTCTTCTTCTCCAGAAAAATCTAAAATAATTTGGATAACCCCCTAAGACATGTATGATTAATACCAGTGGCCAGTGCCTGTAACAATGTGTTGGCTTTCCTTTATCCAGAAGCCTGGACAGAGAAGGTTTAATGGCTTTCAAAAAAAAAAAAACAAATATTATTAATTGAACTCTTCATAATAGCCGAATAGTAGCTGTCTTCCATTCTGAAAGTATTAAGCCGCGCAACAAACAAACAAACAAACATATTTCCATTATTTTTCACACAAATCCAATTATAGAGGAAAATTGGAAATCACTTAAAAGATAATCAAATTAGTGGAATCACTAAAAGAAGTGTTAGCAGAAAGCTTAAACCTCAGCAATGACCAGCGTAATTATAGTGAGGGATATTATCCATGCTGATTGTTCCAGAAGAAAGATAAAAGAAAAGCAGTAAAAGAACTAATCGGTAATATTCCCGCTAACATATTGTACTTTTGCGGGCAGGGTATTTGTCTGTTCATGCTAATTAGAGCTCAATCTTGTTAGGTCGTGACTCTATCCAAACTATCTTCTATGTGAAATAATGATGAGCAGAAGCATTATATATACTATAGATAATTTGTGCAATAAAATGAGGCATTTGTTTTAATAGGTAGGATGCTCCCAACATGACACACTGTTCTATTCTTCCAGATGTTCCTACCAGCTGTTTATTTTCTTATGTAAACTGTTGCAAAGTGGGATTATGTTTATTCCTTTGAGAATGTAAGCTCTTGGGTATAAAACTGACTTTAACTAAACTAAGACCTGGTCATCATGCATTACAGGAAAAACAAACGGCGCCCTTGAAGCAAGAAACTTTTCTTTAATATAGGGTAGATTCAGAACAGAGAATGTGTGTTCACAAAATGTTCGAACTTAAGCCTCTTTTGTACTGGCGAGCGATTCATCAAAGCCATTTCTTTTGTTGTGTATTTTATGCATTTATAATCTTGCATTAAAAATAAGATCTTTGCAATTTGTACATAAAATGCACAAAAAGTGCTCCTGGAAAACTTGCATGCATATAAAGTAGTGTTTCAGCTAAGTGTCTTGCACCTACCTAGAGCATATTTTTTTCAATAAAAAAATACTTCAGGGAATGTAAATTGTTCTTATCTTCCTAATATATTTTTAGATTTTACACCCCCCCGCCTCCCTGCAGTTAACTAACATATGTATTAGGCATAAGGACTGGCAACCTAGGGTTCAGCGGCCTAAAGGTTGCTCCTTGTTGCTGCTGGCTTGCTGCCCAAGCCAGCCTGGCATGACATTTAGCACAGATCTGGTGCTCTTGCAGGGTTGCCACCAATGCCCAGGAGAAGGTGCAGGTAAAGCAAGCAGGATGCTCGGAAAACAAGCAGGATGTTCGGAAAACAAGCAGGATGCTCGGCTGCATAGCTCGAGACATCACCAGTAGGAAGAGGAAGGGTGTGATGCCGCTATATAGAGCCCTGGTGAGGCCACAGCTTGTGCTTGTGAATTCTGTGTGCAGTTCTGGAGACCTTACCTACAAAATGCATTTTTCAATATTCATAGAATAGGTGCAAAGGCAGGCAAAACAATGGTGGAAGGACTTAAAGCGGTCCTTCACTCTGAATAAGAGTCTATCTTATATGTTTCCCCCACCCTGTACATACAGATTGCTCACATTAAAAATCATCCTACCAGCAGCTACTGCATGTTATGAGCCTTTAAACATTCAAGATGGCGGCTCATGGGACATCAGGCAGCCTGCAAACAGGAAGTGCCTTCTGACTGTGCTGCTCTGCATTCTGTGATTGCTGACCTTTTCCTGACCCCAGCTCTGCTCTGTCTGAGCAAAGCACAGCTATAACCCCACCCCCTGTACTTTATCCCGCTCTCCTCAGTAAGTGTGATGCTTCTGAGTCAAGATGGCGGCACCCGTATCCTAAAGTCCTGAACAGAGTTGCAGCCCAGTGGGGAAAAGAATAATAAGCAAGTGACTAAAAACTTAAAATATATTCGTTTTAGATGCTGGGGAATCGTTTTTTAGGGGTTTGGGCTTTTCAATAAATCATGGTGAAGGTCCGGTTTAAACTCAAAACTTATTTGGAAAGACTTAAAGAGAACTTAATATGTACAGTCTACAGTAGAGAAGCAGAAAGGAGACATGACTGAGATCTTTAAATATGTGAAAGGATTGAATAAGGTCCAGAAGGGAAGTGTTCTTGTAAAGAAACCTAATGAAAGAACAAGGGGCACAACCTGAAGCTAGTCAGAGGAAAGATCAGGAGAAAATTTTGAAAACATTATTTTAGATAAATAGTAGTAGATACTTTGAACAAACTTCCAGCAGAGGACAGTGAAAAAATCAACACTAAGTGAATTTAAACATGCCTGGGATAAACATGCATCTATCCTAAGATAAAGAGAACATACAGTATACATATTTGGGGCAGACAGGATAGACCCTATGGCCTTCTTCTGCTGTCAACCTTCTATGTTACAATGTAATGGGAAGGGAGGTATCCACCCTCTATCCTTTGGAATAATATAGTTGTTCCTTGGATGACACATCAGCGGGAGGGATGATGGAGATGTTGCAGCAAGCCATGGATGCGCCACGCAATGTTTTGTTTAACGATGAATATGGCAAATTTCTGCAAAATAATGTGCTAAAATATTTGTCTAGTTTAAAAGTTTAGATTGCAGTAACTTCAAGGACACTGCATCAAAATAGTTATTTTTTAAGGTACAATAAATGTGTTTTACACTCTACCACAACAAAGCAGGCTTTGACACAGTGCAGAGGGAAGTTTATGTAGTTACCTTCCTTCCCCAACCCAGTGCCCCCAAAACACCTTTTGTTTCTTTTTTTTACTGAAGTCTAGAGCGTGGAGGCCGGCGCCGCTCTCAGCTGTCATCAGAGGACGCGTCATCAGAGGGCGCGTCATCAGAGGGCGCCTGAGAGCGGCGCCGGCACCGCTCTCAGCTGTCATCAGAGGACGCGTCATCAGAGGGGCCTCCACGCTCCGACCATGCAGGTAAGTGTCTGCTTTTTAGAAAAATGCCGGCATGGTGGGAGCGGGCAGGCCGGCTGCGCTGTCAGCGGGCCGGCTTCCGCCGCCCGCTGACAGTGTAGCCAGCCTGCCCGCTCCCACCATGCCGGCATTTTTTTTTTTTATTTCAGGGAAAATTCGATCGGCACGAACCAAAAAAAATTCGGGTTCGTGCCGAATCTAATTTTCCCTGAAATTCTGAGCGAATTCCGGTTCGTCCGAACTGGTTCGCTCATCCCTAATGACAACCATATGCTAATTAAATCAAATACAACTAAACTGTCAACTAATGGCAGTTAGGTTGAAGTGCTCCCCATTGCTTAGCTGTGTGTACCATAACTGAATGTATCACAACTGTGGCTGTGCAGCCAGGGAGCAATATGGCTGACTGCATCCAGTTCATTTTGTTATGAATATTGGGCAAAGGCTTTAGTAAAAAAAAAAGGAACAAAAGCTGTTTTGGGGCACTGGGCTGGGATCGGAAGGTGACGACATAAACTTCCCTCTGAGTATAGGTGAACATTAAAGGACCTCTATTGTTAAAAGTGAGCTAACAATAAAAATGCACCTGTGCTAAATGGCAAGAGGAGAGATTACTGCATCACAAAAAATGTCTAGTGTATTTTTATCAGCAGGGACAGGTTTGTGACCGCATCATTCTGTTTTTTCAGGGAAGGATTCCTCCTCTCTAACTGCCTGTGTCTTGAGCTTCCCCTTCGTCGTAAACACAGCTAATTAATATTACAATTCCTCTGATGTGTATAGACACCTTTACCTATCATGCACTGCTTTGGGAGTAACGGTACTTTTTTTTACCCCAGGCTGACTCAGGGGACAGCCAGAGGTGGACAGTTCCCCCCTGTATAAATCGAATGGTACATTCAAAAACCTCCCCCACCTGGCATTTCCTAGCCTAGTGGAAATTTATTTTTTCACACCAGGTATATAAAAATAACCTCTTCTTTTGCAATTTAGCATGTTTATACAGATTTTTAACATTACAATTAACACTCTTGTCCTTAGTATATGTATGTGTGCTAGGGGAATCAAATTTGTAAGTTATTTTAGGAACCAACTAAATTTTCTTTAGAAAAAACATCCACTAAAAATACAATTCAAATTCACATAATGTAGGTAAGCATCAAGACCTTAGGGTGTCAAATTTTTATTATCAGCCTTAACCTAAATGAATTTCCTACTGCTGTGAGTCACAAATGTAACTGCACTGTGTTTGCTGCTTATCCTTGGGCAGGTGGCCTGCAGTGTGTACATTGGTTTTCAGTACCAGGCAATTGCTGTACTAAGACAACAGAAGGGGGTGGAAAGGAAGGGAAAGAACTTGTCCCAGACATCAGAAAATGGGCGATGGACACCAATGTACTAGGTGTAGGATGGGGGCATCCAGATTGCCCCCTTTTTTTTTTCTTTTTTTCAACAATATTTTTATTAAGGATATGCAAACGTTACATCCACAAGCAAATTACAAGAGATTTTAAGAAACAAGTAGAGTAATATCCTATTAACAGCATACTCATACAAAACAAAGCGCAAAAAAGCTCTTATAGAAAACATTCTATACTATTAGTAATCAACAGCTACATAGAGATTTAAGGCAAGGCAAAAAGGGGGGGGAATAGGAGAGTATAGAGAGAAAAAGAAAAGAGGAGGAGGAGAGGAAAGGGGTGAGTGCCCATACTATAAGCAATCCAAAAGGGTCGTGGACCCTTCCATGATTGGACAATAATCATTTTAGCGGCTGTTAAAATATGTCTCACGAGCTCAAAATGTGGTTTGGGGCATTCGGGGGGTCTGAGATTAAGAAGGGCTAATTGAGGTGAGGGGGTCAGGCGCAGGCCTGTTGCCTTAAATATAAGATAAAAAACCTTGGCCCAGAACTGGTTAACTAGCCTACACTCCCACCAAATATGGAGGTATGTTCCTTGCATACGACAGTTTCTAAAGCATTCTGGGGGGTACGAAGGGCAGAACCTGTGAATTCTTTCTGGAACCAAATACCAGCGAAGCAAAACCTTGGTGTTGACCTCCTGGGCACCTGTGTGCAAAATTTTTGTAAATGAATTCCTCCATGCAGCTTTCCAATCCTCTTCCGAGAGATCCACACCAAGGTCGCTCGCCCATCTAGTGGTGTAGGCCGGAGGGGATTTCCCGTCTGCCTCACCCATCAGCTTGTACAGCGTGGAGACCGTCCCTTTACCTAGGGGCTGTTTCTCACAGATAAATTCAAAGGGGGAAGAAGGTCTAGATAATAAACGTGACCCAGATCTAGTACCTATATAATGTGTAATTTGCAGGAAACAGAAGTATTCTTTGCTCGGTATGTCCTTATGTGATTGAAGTTCGGGGAAGGTTATCATACCCCTATGTGTTAAGAAATCTTTGAACTTTGTTAATTTATGTGCCCTCCACCAGGTAATAGACGAAGGCTCCTGAAAGGCCGGGGGGAATTCGGGGTTACCAAATATAGAGAGCAAGGGGGTTTGGGGGGAGAAGAGGTTTCCTTTCAGTCTGTTAGACTTCCATATCCTGAGGGAGTGGTTCAGGACCGGGTTGTCGATGTCTTTATAAATCAGCGGGGGCAACCATAGCAGATTCCCAATCTCCACTGGAGAACAGCTAGTCTGTTCAATATCAACCCATAATGGTCTTTCAGTACCAGCATGGAAGGCCGACATTTGGGCTATCTGACAGGCAGAGTAGTAATGTGCTATGTTAGGGACCCCAAGGCCACCCTGCTGCTTAGTTCTGTATAAGGTCCCCCGATTGACTCGGGGTCTCTGCTTCCCCCATATAAATGAGTTTAAGGACGCTTAGAGGCCTTTGATAAAGGAAGCCTGGATTGGGATTGGAAGTACCCTGAAGAAGAAAAGCAGTTTTGGCAGCCAAGTCATTTTTGCCGCCGCTATCCTACCCAGCCATGACAGGTGTAATCTAGTCCAGGTAGATATTAGAGTACGTAGATCCTTAGCCAGGGCGGGATAGTTAGCGGCGTAAAGAGAATCATAATTTGCTGTTAATCGTACGCCCAAATATTTAATGTGGTGCTTTTGCCAGGAGAAGCCAAAAGAAGATTTGAGCGCAGTCAAAGTAGTCTCAGGGAGAGAAATATTGAGCGCTTGAGACTTTGATGGATTGATTTGCAGGCCAGAGATTTTAGAGAAGTCCTCTAGGGTATGGAGGAGGTTCGGGAGAGATGTGATAGGGTCCGTGACTAGCATAAGGATATCGTCTGCAAATAGAGAAATCTTGTGGTCATATGTTCCTATCGTAATTCCCTTAATGTTGACATTAGCCTGGATTAGCTTGGAGAGAGGCTCAATGGCGAGTGCAAACAATAGAGGGGATAGGGGGCAACCCTGTCTAGTGCCTCTACCTAAAGAGAACCGGTTAGAGGAATAACCTGAATATCTGATGATTGCTCCCGGGTTGGAGTATAATGAGGCAATCCATGTAATGAAGGAGGGACCCATACCCCACTTCCTCAGAATAAACTGGAGGTAGTCCCATGCTACGGTATCGAATGCTTTACGTATATCTAATGTTAATAGCATGGTGTGACGTCCCTCCTTCCTGGCATGATGGATCAGGCTGATAACTTTACGAATATTATCCCCCACTTGTCGTTGGGGAATGAAGCCTGCCTGCTCTTTAGAGATTAGGAACCCTATAAACTTATTAAGTCTAGTCGCCAGGACTTTAGCCAGGAGCTTAACATCAATGTTTATGAGAGAAATAGGTCTATGACTGGACCAGAGGGTAGAATCAGCGTCAGGTTTAGGTATCATACATACCGCCGCAGTAAGCGCGTCTGTACTCCACGAGTCGCCGTTCCTAAGGGAGTTGAACACACAAACCAGACGTGGGGCGAGTATTTGGAAGAATTTTTAGTAGAGGGCGGTGAAACCATCTGGGCCCGGCTGTTTCCCTATTTTTAGGGAGTTAATAGCTTCCTGGACCTCAGAGAGCTGAACCGGTCTCTCCAGTGATTCCCTAACCTCTTCAGGCAGGGGAGGTAGTTGTATGTGACCTATCAATTTTTCAGCCAGGCGATCATCAAGTGCAGTTTTAGGTTTATTAAGATCCTCGAGGTGCTTACTGAACGTCTCCACCACCCTTGCTGGATTACTTGAAAGTGGACTGTCAAGAGTCTTAATGCGCAGAGGTTTAACCCTCTGCGTGACTCCCTTGAGCCTTCTGGCCAGAGGTGTATTTGGCTTATTACTGAGACGATACCACTTAAACCTAGATCTGTTTATTTGGCGTTCAGCTTCACCGGAAAGGCACATATTAAGCCGGTCCCCGGCCTGATTGAGAGCAGTCCTATTGTGCCTAGTAGGGTGGGTTTTATAGTCAGAAGAGGCCAAGTGATATGCATCTAATAATGTATTTAACTGCTTTTTGTAAAGGGCCTTACGCCGGGCTGATTCCTGGATAAAATGACCCCGGATTACGGCCTTCTGGGCCTCCCAAAGCAGGGTGTCAGAACTCACCGACCCCGTGTTATCAAAGTAGAAATCTTCAATTACTTTACGCGTGCGTACAAGGAGGGTCTCATCCGATAACATAGGGTCGTAGAGTTTCCAAGATTTTTGTGAGGATCTTTGCGTTAAAGAAGACAATTGAATCGAAACCAAATCATGGTCAGACCAGACAATTGGCACTATAGAGGAATGGGACAAATGTGGCAAAGAGGGGAGATGCAAGAAAACATGGTCTATTCTGGTAAAGACCTTATGCGGGCAGGAATAATGAGTATAGTCTCTCCTTGCGGGATGCAGTTCCCTCCACGTGTCAACTAAGTGATAATGATTTAAAAGGGAGTGGAATGCTGTTCTTGAGGAGTCATCTCTTCCTGCAGCGGATGTTCGATCCACAGCCTGTCGATCTAAAGTTGGATGCAGGATTTGGTTCGAATCTCCGGCCACTATTAAGAGCCCCTTTACAAGGGGGTCCAAGGTCTTCAGGAATTCCTCAAAAAAAGCGTTCTGATTCTGGTTCGGGGCATAGTATGTGGCAACAGTAATTGGTTGGTCTTGGACTTCACCCACAATTATAAGGAAACGACCCTGGGGGTCTCTTATTATCTGCTCCGAGAAGAAAGGGAGAGAGCGCTTAAAAGCGATAAGAACCCCTCTTTGTTTAGTATCCGCAGATGCCGTGAAGAAGAGGGGATAATCTGTACTAAGGAATTTAGGAGTATTTTTCTTAGTAAAATGAGTCT
Source organism: Gastrophryne carolinensis (assembly GCA_027917425.1). Lineage (NCBI taxonomy): Eukaryota > Metazoa > Chordata > Amphibia > Anura > Microhylidae > Gastrophryne > Gastrophryne carolinensis. The sequence continues at coordinate 479,188,354 of CM051236.1, forward strand.
CCTGGAAGCAGACAATATCGGCATGGAGAGACCTCATCTGGCGGAAGGCCTTGACTCTTTTTTGGGGGATATTCAGGCCTTGCACATTAAGCGAAACCAATTTAACTACCATTTTACGTTACTCCACTACTGTTGAAGCTAGTGAAGATGGGCACTCGGGGAGAGGAGAAGAGAAGAGAAAGGAAAGTAGGCGGAAAGAGAAAGAATAAAAAGAGCATATTGACAAAAAGCTAATGGAGGAAATAGTACCTCCCTGTTTGAAATTAAGAATTTCCCAGTGGGGTTGAGGAGACCCAAACCCCAATGGAGAACGCTGATGCAACGAAAAGACCTCAAATGAGAGGTCTCAGTCAAAACAGGTAGGTTGTACGACCCACTACAGGGGTCAGTATCATGAGCTTCCCAGCTCGGCGGAAACCAACGGGTTGGGAAGCTTGGAGTGCACAAAACATAGAACCTGGGCCTCCGGCCCGCATAACTGTTATCAAACTTTAAACAGCGACAGATGGTACAATTAAGTTACATTCCAGATATTAAGGGCAAGGGCACCAATCCAGATCTCAAAGTTAAACCTAGCAAAAGCCCTTTGGATTATACACCAAGGGGGTTATTCATAAAAAAAGTTGTGTAGGTAGAAATAATACCCAGTATGTTGCGAAACCTCGGTTAAAGATTAAACAACAGAGCCGCAGAATAAACCTCCCGTGCGATCACCACGGAAACAAGGTGAAAGGCAAGAGCTCTGATAAAACACACAGAGAATCTTACAAATCACCCCTCACCATGGGCCGTCTTACCGGAATTGTAAGATAAAGAAGTCACTGACTTGCTCGTAGATGGAGTGCTCCTCTTAGGACCCCGTTTATCTTTAGGCGCTGGCGAGAAGGAAAGTGCTCTCTTTTTTTGCGGAGGGGGGGGTGGCACTACGGCTTGAGCTCTTAAACCCGTTTCGGACAAGACTTTCTCCAGCTCTTGCGGTGTGGACGCCTCAAACCTCTGGTCAGAGTAGTAGAAAGATATTTTGAAGGGGAACCCCCATTTGTATCTAACACCTTTGGCCTGCAAAATTTCTAGGGAGGGTTTCATAGCTCGCCGCCTGGCGATGGTTTGTGGGGAGATGTCAGCAAAAAGTTCTGGAATTTAAGTTCTGCTTGGTCCCGTGCAGCCGCCATGATCAGTTTTTTTGTACGATAAAAATGGAGTTTTACAAGAACATCCCGCGGGAGGCCGTCTGCTCTCTTCTTCTGTAAGGCCCGATGGATCCTATCAAATTCCAATCTCTCGATTGCGATGGATGGGACGAGATCTTGAAACATGGCTGTGGCTGTGGATTGTAGATCAAGGACAGTTTCTGGAATACCTCTGATTCTAATGTTGGCTCTCCGAGACCGGTTTTCCATGTCCTCAATCTTATGGTGAAGAATAAGGTTTTCGTCTCTCAGGGCCTCTAGCTGGGTTCCATGGGAGGACAGTTCAGATGTGTGCGTCGAGTTTTGTTGTTCTAGAACGTCGACTCTTTGGCCCAGCTCTTTGATTTCCGCTGAGAGATTGGATGAGATCTGGGACGTGATGGTTAAGGCCCATCGCTCAAGTGCTTTTTCAAGCACGGCCTTGTACCTGTCTAACGGTGGTGTCTGCGACTTTGCCGGTGAACCATGGAGGGACTCGTCCATCCAGGACTCGTCTTCTGGCAGAAGGTCGGAGGGAACTCGAGGCTCGCCTTGGGAAGGTGCGGGTTCATCCATCTTGGTTTTTAAAGCGTCGTCGGGGAAAATGCCAGAGTGAAGCGGATCAACGTAGCAAGGCTGTCCCCGGCAGGAAGTGCCGTACTGTATACTTTGCTGGCTGTGAGGGCAGGCGAACCAATCAGAGAATAAAGGCCCGCTTTTAAAAGGCAGACAGTGATAACATCAAACTCTTCAAAATATGAAAGGGGACTCTTCTTCTTTAGGAAGGCCTGAGAGCTGAGAGCATGGGTCCGTGTAGTAAGCAATTATAGGGAGCATGCAGGAATTAGAAGATAGAATAAGTAGTATTACTTGCCGTGGTTCATGGCGTCCGCGCAGAGGTCCAAGAGATGTCGCCCCTTCAACGCTTTAATGTGCTTCCAATGGAGCTGTGCATGTGGGCTCAGAGTTAAATTTGAGGTGCTGAGTACAGACTTGCCAGCCTAAGGAGGGGATTCTTTGGTTGTCTGAGAGCAGAGGGGATAGGGTCGTCCCACTGCTCGGGCCCCTAAGATGTTATGGGACCACCAAGTGGAGCTGCTGGGTGCTGGGTTCCCCTTATGCAATGTGCCTGGCCCCAGGGTATACAGGTAAGCGCTGGGGAGGATGCAGGTTGAGCCTGGCAGGGGTGGCCCCTTTAAAAATGATGACCCCTCGCTGGTTCAATTCCCAGTCCCCAAAGGCACTACTGATAGCTGGTATGGGGGGTTGTGGGCTGCCTCACGTGGAGAAGGCTCAAAGTGGGTAAGCCAGGGGCCACTAACCTTACAGCGGCTGCTGACCCAAAGTGGCTATTGCTTCTGGTGGGGTGCCTGAACCCCCTAGGTGCTCCTGCGGTCCGGCTTCTGGGGAACTGTGGGCTCTGCTAGGCGTCCGGATTGGCTGCTTAGGTGAGGGGCGGTCGTATTCAAGATGGCGGCGACCGTCTCATGCAGTCAGCAGCTGGGAGCGCGGTTCCGGGACCCCCCTCAGAACCGGATGAAAGTTGGTAGGGGGAGTCCTGGGGTCTGCCCAAGGTGGCGGGGCCCGAAACCGCCGATCGCTGGGGCTTGTGAGGGGCCGGGGAGACAGGTTCCTGAGGAGCGCGTCTCAGAGCTCCATTCGCGTCTCCTCGCGCATGCGCACTCCCTCCAGATTGCCCCCTTTTTATTTACCTCCACTGCAATCCTCCACAAAATCCAGGCCTGCGATTGACGCCGGGGCTATTTTTGTTGAGGGATTGCATACTGCAAGGGATCCAGGAGAGAATGCTGCTTTTACCACAGGACATTCCTGCCATACCCCTCCCCTCCTATAACATAATTAGTCATTAGTCAATGTCCAACTATCAGTAATAATCAGATCATTTGACATGCAATATTGGTTGAGTTTAAGCTATCTGGGAAGACTTTGCTGGGGCAGGTGCTATAGTTACAGATCAGGCATGCAGACATGTGGCTTCAGTAATTCCATCCTATCACAAATATCAACCCAGAAACAATATCTGCTCTACCTGTTACCTTCTTATTTCCCCTATCCCCTAGAAGGCCCTAGCTTGCACAATTTGTTACTACCCAACGCTCTAAGCTTTCAAAAGTGCCCCAAAAACTTACCTCTTCAGACAATTGTAAAACCTGGTTTCCTCTGGTGCCACCTTCCACAAGGCACATCCTGTCAAACTTATACTAAACTTGCCAAAGTTATACTAAAGGAAAGCTCAATTGTTGTCTCATTGCATCGGCTACACGTTGCACTGTCCTAACCTTCAATCCAAGTATAAGAGCATTGGAGATGCAGCAAAACAATTAAAAGAAACAGTGGGTGTGGCAACAGTGATATGATCTATGCACGCTGTGATGAGTGTGAGATGAGAGAGGAGGTTTCAGAATTGCGAAGAGAGACAGCCAATCCGGACGTCTGGGCAGGGAGTGTTTTCGTTCTTGGTCCACCGAAGGTTGATTGATGGAACTTGTCAGTGGGGTGGGGACTCAAAGCTGAATAAGGAAGTGATTTGCTCACTAAGGAGACAGACAGATGAAGAACCACAGCACTTAAACAGCTTAGTGAAAGGTAAGCTACTGATATTTATTTTTTAACTTTAATGCAGACCACTTGTGATGCTTCACTTTTGTAATTTGGACAGTTTGCACATAAGGATAATGGCCTGTTTCCTACTATATCTTCTGTTCCAAACATTCAATTTGAATTCTAACTTATTTTGTTTTCTAGATTATGTACTTTGTTTTAATCGCTACAGAGGAAAATGATAATAAAATGCAATGCCATGTGACATGGTGAGTCGATAAATTAATATAAATACATATTTTTCTCCTGATTTCCTTAGCTGACTGTGGAGGACCTGCTGAATTGTGGGAAGCCAACAGTACCTTCTTCTCTCCTAACTACCCTCAACACTATCCCAACCTCGCCTCATGTAAGTGATTCTCTACCTGCCATTTATTCCATTAAATTATCCAATTTTAAATATCACATATTTAATTAACCTTCAGGAAAGCCACACATTTGTCATTTTTCATGCGATTAGGTTTTTGAAAGAAACTGTAAAATAAAGTGATTATGTTAACCGTAACTAGATATGACACCCTGAGGACGTTAACAAGATAAATAAATCTTAATTAACTTTAGAAAATGTTCATTGTTCATATAGAACTCTTTACACCTTCTTTTCATGAGGGCACACCAGAGCCTTATAAATACATCAAGAGATGCTTCTTCTGTGTTGAATTTATTATTATACATATCAAAGAAAGAGAAACTGGTGTAGAAAAGGGTATAGCTGCACAACTTCTAAAAGATTCACAATAAAAAATGAAAATGTTAAAAATTGTGTTTCATGAAAACATGGGTGACTAGATAATTAGGGATTCTGTTGTTAGAAAAACAGCAGTGACCAAACTGATAAAATATTTATAACATTGTTGCATTCACATCGTCTGTCTATTGGGGATTCGGCAATGATACTTGGTCTATACCTGCCTTGCCTTCTCACTAACCCCTGAGTGTTCTCTTATTCTTTTATTCTCCTTGATATAAACTAAATACTCTAATTGTGATTGCTACCTAATAGAGGTATTTTAAGTGTTTATAATTTATTTTATTCTTCAAAGCCGGATTATTGGGAATAATGATTAACATCCTAACTATAAGTTTCTGCTTTTGTTAAAGACGTTTTTTTTCGCGAGGAACCCCCCTCTGCTGTCTCATGTATACTGTGTACTGACCTAAGCTTCACTATGCCTGAACTAGACTTAGAGCCTGATGTATCAAGCATCAGCGCTTGTTGATACTATTCAGCAACAATATTTTAGCCTCAGGGGCACTCAGCACCAATATTTTTGCCTCAGGGGCACTCAGTGTGTCATTTAGCAAACAAAAAACAGCACTGATGCGGACGCCAGCCTGCATCTAATTTATCACTAGCAGTGCACCATAGAGTTCGCAGTGGCGAGCGCTCTTTTTAAGCTGCGCCGGTTTATAGAGGCACTGTAGTTTAAGATCCCACAATGAGCAAAACTGTATTGCAGTGTTTTATGCTTAGGAATAATATTACACACATCTTTTGGGACAAAACTTGCATTGTGACTTGTCAGTGATGTAAACGCAGGACCTAGATGTTGCGAAATATAATTTATTGTTTTCTTATAAAACCATTTTTCATGGCTTCTTTTGCTAATCAATGTGTAATTTGAACAACAACAACTAAAATGCAGCCTAAGCTGTGAAGTTTGCCCCCTTGAACTCCAAAAGTTATATCCTGTAAGTGTAATGACGAAACGCTGACCTGCACCCGTAAAAACAGTGCCAATCTTTTCAGCATGCCAAAAATTCCTAAATACGGTGTGCAGCGGCTCAAAGATGGAAGTGCAAAGTGGCGCTCACTGGTGCTGTTATCATTAGCATTGGGGTTAAACAGGTGCTAATTCAGGCTGATCAATAGCTTGTCAAAGTCAAACAATAAAAGCTAATTAGTTAACATCCGGCACTGTGACTTCCAGCACCGTTATGTCAAAATAGCAGCACCAAAAAGAAAGAGATGCCGGTGCTCCAAAACTGGCACTATGCCAGCAAAGTTACTCTAAAACGGGGCACTTCTTAATCACAGCACAGGCTGGCAAGTTAACAGGAAGCTTTATCTGCTTGTGCTAACACACTTATTTATTCAGACCCAAAGTGCATATTGTACATACATTAGTGTATTAATTATTGTGTAAATAAAGATATAAAATTACTATAAAATAAATTCCATTTAAATAAAGAAGTTGTATCCTCTTGCAGAATAAAATCACCAAAACAGCAGAAATTTACCTTGCAGCCCGCAAAACAATTTAAATAGTAATATACTGAAATATATATTAGAATACTGCAGAGTACAACATTACATTAATTTAAGATAGACATCAGGTACGGTATTACATTTTATGAGCTAGTATGATAGAAGGTATACCAGGAAACCAAAATAGGAATTCTACGACTCCCCAATTCTGTAAAATACTTTCTAACTCAGGAAAACCATTAACCATTCTATCAGTATGAACTCATTTATTTGTAAGGCTAATTAATTTCCATTGTGAAATAACTAGTTGTCTTTGGCTGCAGAAATACAAACCTCTGCTGCCGTGACTAAAAGCATTAATAATCAGGCAAATGTTTCCTGAAGGTTTTGTTCTGAATAAAAAATACTGCTCAGTTCCTAACATCAAATTATCTTTTTGACAGAGTTGACAAACCTTCAGCAGCTAGGTTCTATAGATGTGACAGCAAAAAGGGTGAGCTACAGTTTTAGATTGATTAAACCGACCTAACAAACAAGCATTTCACATGGTGTTCTGTCTCTGTAAACAATCCATTAAACACTGGACAAGGTGACTCAACACAAAGCGCCGTGCTTATGACCACTGTGTCACAGGGCAGCGAACTCATCACCTTCTAAGTAAAAGTCACTTGGCATATCCATTGCCCTAAAGACAGCATCTAAACATGGTCGCAAGCCACATTCAATCCAAAAACATAAAAATGTAATATCAGCAGTGTGGATTCACTCAACCGCTCCAAAATGTAATAGATAGTCCAGGCAAACATAAGAAATAAGCAAAGCTTAGCTCTTTCTCCCAAGCAGCTGTTTCATAGAGATGTGTCCATGTTAATATGCTAGCAGCAGCACTAATTGGGCAGACTCCATGACCTCCTACATCAGTTTTTGTAAAGACATGCTTGTTCTCTAAAGGAGTTACAAAAGATTTCCAAACGGCAAACCTTAGTTCAACAGCGCCATCCAAACACTACAGCTAAGAAAGGAGGCTACCCACAAAGCTGGTGATCCAGAGATACAAAAAGCCTGGGAATGCTCTATAAAACAGGTATTAAGGCTGTCAAGAGACAGTGTGCAACCCAGCTGGGAAACAAACGCTCTTAGGACTTGTCACTAACTTCATGGGTTCCTACTCACAAGTCATCCCTAGTGCCAAATTTGCTAAGGACCTCAATAGTTTGTACAGCAGGTTTGAGAAACAACAGATGAGGGGCAAGGACTTCTCATACATAACTGAGCAGATGACACCCCCGGGCCCTGCTATCCTCTGCATTGATGAGTCAGATGTCAAAGGACAGATACTATGCCTAACCAGCAGGAAGGCCTGAGACCCAGAAGGCATATCCATGACTTGTCTCAAGACATGTGAAGAGCAGATGACCTCTATATTAACAGCCATCAGCCACACACAATGACTTCCGACCTATTGTTTTGATCTTGATTGTTATGAAGATCCTAGACAGGCTGCAATGACCTTCCTTAAGGAGATCACAGCATGCAATTGGGACCCCTACCAGTTTGCCTACAGATCAAACAGATCTACATAAGACACCCTGGATGAATACACCCTGGATCACACTGACCAGCCAGGGACTTATGCCAGGATGTTATTTTTAGACTTCTCATCAGCTTTTAACACCACTGATCCTTGCATTCCTCATGACAAGGTGAATAAGTAGCTTCCTGATAGGGAGAACCTTAGGGTTGTGTTCTTTGGCGCATGCTATTCTCCCTATATACAAATGACGATAAACAAGCTCTTCCGTATAAATTCTCAGCTGTAGGCCTCACCAACAATCATGATAAATCTGCATATAGGGCTCTGAATGACAACCTAGGCTCTTGGTGAACAAATAACTTGATTGTAAACGGTTGAGATTGTAATTGATTCCCGGCATTCTCATCCAAAACCACTGCCCATCTGCATCAAGAGTGAAGAGGTAAAGATAGCACTGGACACCAAATTTCTGGGCACTAACATCTCCCAGGATCTGAAATGTAATCTGCTCTCAGGAAAGCTCAACGAATACTATTTACCTTACAGCAACTGAAGAACTATGGAACAGCAGCAAACATCCTATGTATATTCTACAAGGCGGTCATTGCAGAACTGCAGAGAGAAGTATTGTGCTACTCTTGCATGACCGGAAATTCAGTTTAGGTGCAGACGGGCCTCTCGAGCAAATAACATCATGTGCGACACCTCCTACCCAGCTTATCAATTCTTCAGCATGTTACCCTTAGGGTGGAGATATAGAATGTTGTCGACTAGAACCACTAGACACGCAGAGTTTTTTCCCTCTGGCAACTATGATCCTGAGCTTGAAACTGAATTAATAACATAAGAACTGTAAATCAATGTACCAATATCAATCAAGATGCAAACCACTCCTTATTGTAAAATGTACTATATACTGCAAAGAATTCCTATCAGTGTTGAAAAAAAGAATTTCTCCTGTGTACCCCGATTTATCAAGCACTATCTGGCGGAATATGCCACATTGGTGAAAATAAGAGCGGTGAAAAATATACTTTTTCTTTTTTGCATATTTATGTTCACACTAAAACACATTTACTAAAATGTTAGCATTGCAGCAACATGAAGAAAAAATATATATAAAATAGAAATTATATTTTTCACTAATTTGCACCATTGTGGTGAAATCTGGCAGATTGTGCTTGATAAATCAGACCCTTATACTGAATCTGATATTGAACCTTTCCCACCACATGCACATGCTCAAGTATTCTTTGGGGGTTCATTCACCATTTGAAAGCAAATTTGCGTGCAAGGCTCATTCCATACTTTTACTAAAACAGGGTGGACGTGTTGGACATTGCCTTAGAGCACTCTCCCTGTGCAAGGCAGTGGGGGCATACCTGCATGCTGCAAAACACAATCTATGGATGAGGCTTAAACTACCAGACCATTTAATATTTGCCTGGACAGGCACTTTAATATGTAGGGTGTGCATTTACTGACCTCTCCCCCCCAGCCAATTCAGATTGTGTGGGGTTCCCCTACCCAATAAAATACTTGTCTTCACCATGGGTGGGCCCACAAACCCCAAATAGTTTAAAGAGTAAGGCAGACAGAAAAGGATGACTTACTTGTCTCTGCTACTTCCCATGCCACACTTGGTATCTTAGCAGGGGCATAACTATAGGGGGTGCAGAGAGTGTGACTGCACGGCGACCCAGGTCAGGATCAGGTCAGACAATGCAGCAACTCAACACCTGACGCAAACAAACTTCACACTAACCAAGAAATTGGACAGTAAATCAAAGCGGACATGTACATATACAAACTACAAAGAAAACCAGAGCAGATATATAGTTTGGGGTAGATAGTCTGCCAGAATGGAAAAGTTGGTTTTGAGCTCTATAAGGTTAGTGCCATGTCTTGGGCTACTGGCTGTTTAAGGGGCTGCAGGTAGAGTACTTCATTGGAACCTGGAGTGTATCCAATAGTCACAGACACGGGTCTTCATACTGAAGAAGCCTCACGGCAAAACGCGTATGTGACGGGATCTTATAATACTTGCTACAAACACCCAAAGAAGGGTATAAGCTTGCTACAACATGAGAACAAACCCACTTTTTGCTACAAACAAAAGGGTATTCTTCCGCAACCACACCAAACTAACTCCATGAAGACAGTGAAAAAATCCAACTGGTTTTGGAGCCACCCTTTCCCAACTGGGATTATAATCCAAAAGAACTGTACTGATAAAACAATGAACATGCATTGGTTTTAATGGAAATCTATTGCCACTCAATTGTATATATTGTACTGTGAATAATTTGTAATAAACACACAAAAAAATACCAAACAAAATAGTGAGTGACTCAAGGTGCCATAGAGTCCACCCCTACCACTGGGGATCCCCACAGGGACCCACGTGGGAAGAGTGGACCCTACCCCCTTCTCTCTTTTCTAAGTGCCCATCGGGCCAGGGTACCAGCTCACCACTGTGGAAACGGGGTTAACACTAAAACAAACAGAATCACCTGCCTTTTTCCACAATCCCCCCTTTTTTAAAGTGTATCCAATTAGGGAAGCTGGAAGGGTCCTATTGGCTAAGTAGCCCAGCTCAGTTCTTTTCCAGTCCAGGTGTACTATAAAAAGAATGTTGAGCCTAAGACAGGGGGCTGACTTGGAATGGCCTGCAGTCATGCTGTTGACCGGGTGCAGGAAATACCAGGGGCTGAGCTGTGGAGAGTGCTGCAGACATTTTATCGACATTTTATTCTGTGAATCAAAGAAAGCCTTTTTTTCTGTTTGATATATAGAGGAAATAAACCATTAGATTTAAAGTCTTTGTCCAGGTAAAAAAAAAAAAAGTTCTATTGTCCCTCGCAGAAGATTGCTCCTACTCGGTACTCTAAATCTTACTTGAATACTGGATGCAAGTAGAGATGAGCGAACTTTTGAAAAATTCGATTCGACTGATTCTCCATAGGGTTGTAAACCATTCTGCCTTGCTGTAACACGCATAGGACGTGTGCTGGGTTATTGAAATAATACTGTAAATAGTTATCACATGCAGATCGGAGGCATCGCTAATAGAATCGCAAAGCGGCACAATTGCAGAGAGCTGAGGTGGCATCACTATGAGGGGCCCCTATAGTGCCTGAAAAACACACCCTGGAGCTGGCAGCAGCAGGAGCCCAAAAAGTAGCTGAATCACACCCTGGAGCTGCAAGCAGCAGCAGCAGCAGCGGCAGGAGCCCAAACATTGCTTTAAAGAGACACTGGAGTTGGTTGCAGGAGCCCAAAAAGTGAATGAATCACACCCTGGAGTTGCAAGCAGCAGGAGACCAAACATTGCTATAAAGAGACACTGGAGTTGGCTGCAGGAGCCCAAAAATTGGATGAATCACACCCTGGAGTTGCAAGCAGCAGCAGCAGCAGCAGCAGCAGCCCAAACATAGCTTTAAAGACACACTGGAGTTGGCAGCAGGAGTCCAAAAACTGGCTGAATCACACCCTGGAGTTGCAAGCAGCAGTAGCAGCAGGAGCCCAAACATTACTTTAAAGAGACACTGGAGTTGGCAGCAGGAGCCCAAAAATTGGATGAATCACACCCTAGAGTTGCAAGCAGCAGCAGGAGCTCAAACATAGCTTGAAAGAGACACTGGAGTTGGCATCAGGAGCCCAAAAATTGGATGAATCACACCCTAGAGTTGCAAGCAGCAGCAGGAGCCCAAACATAGCTTGAAAGAGAAACTGGAGTTGGCAGCAGGAGCCCAAAAATTGGATGAATCACACCCTGCAGTTGAAAGCAGCAGCAGCAGCAGGAGCCCAAATATAGCTTGAAAGAGACACTGGAGTTGGCAGCAGGAGCCCAAAAATTGGATGAATGACATCCTGGAGTTGCAAGCAGCAGCAGGAGCCCAAACATTGCTTTAAAGAGACACTGGAGTTGCCTTCAGGAGCCCAAAAATTGGATGAATAACACCCTAGAGTTGCAAGCAGCAGCAGCAGGAGCCCAAACATAGCTTGAAAGAGACATTGGATTTGGCTGCAGGAGACCAAAAATTGGATGACTCAAACCCTGGAGTTGCAAGCAGCAGCAGGAGGAGCCCAAACATAGCTTGAAAGAGACACTGGAGTTGGCAGCAGGAGCCCAAAAATTGGATGAATCACACCCTGGAGTTGCAAGCAGCAGCAGCAGCAGCAGGAGCCCAAACATAGCTTGAAAGACACACTGGAGTTGGCAGCAGGAGCCTAAGAATTGGATGAATCACACCCTGGAGTTGCAAGCAGCAGCAGGAGCCCAAACATTGCGTGAAAGAGACACTGGAGTTGGCTGCAGGAGCCCAAAAATTGGATGAATCACACCCTGTAGTTGCAAGCAGCAGCAGCAGGAGCCCAAACATTGCTTTAAAGAGACTCTGGAGTTGGCTGCAGGAGCCCAAAAATTGGAAGAATCAAACCCTGGAGTTGCAAGCAGCAGCAGGAGCCCAAACATAGCTTGAAAGAGACACTGGATTTGGCTGCAGGAGCCCAAAAATTGGATGACTCACACCCTGGAGTTGCAAGCAGCAGCAGGAGGAGCCCAAACATAGCTTGAAAGAGACACTGGAGTTGGCATCAGGAGCCCAAAAATTGGATGAATCACACCCTGGAGTTGCAAGCAGCAGCAGCAGCAGCAGGAGCCCGAACATAGCTTGAAAGAGACACTGGAGTTGGCTGCAGGAGCCCAAAAATTGGATGACTCACACCCTGGAGTTGCAAGCAGCAGCAGGAGGAGCCCAAACATAGCTTGAAAGAGACACTGGAGTTGGCTGCAGGAGCCCAAAAATTGGATGAATCACACCCTGAAGTTGCAAGCAGCAGCAGCAGCAGCAGGAGCCCGAACATAGCTTTAAAGAGACACTGGAGTTGGCAGCAGGAGCCCAAAAATTGGATGAATGACACCATGGAGTTGCAAGCAGCTGCAGCAGGAGCCCAAAATTGCCAGAAAGACACACCCTGGAGTTGGCAGCAGCATGAAGAGAACATATACAGATTTTCGGCACACATATCTTATCCAAAGAATATTAATAAAAAGTAAGAGTAACGTAAAGCATTTTCTCAAATATTACTTGTGGTCTGATGCGGAGGAGCGGCGCCTTAAATCTGTTTTGCACGATCCATATTTCTTTAGTGTTGGTCTGGCCCCATCATCAATCTACTCTAATGCATCAGGCATGGAGAGTGACAGATTACTAACATATTAGTAACATAGTAACATATTAGTAACATAGTAACATATAAGGCCTCATTTCATCAAGCAGAGGTCTCTGCAGAATAGGGGTGAGTGGCAGCAGGAGTCTCAGTGAGAGGTCTGATCTCCCGGGAACAGCTAGCGGTCGTGTCTTGAACAGCAACCCATCTGCCGTCATCCATTGGTTAACACGATCATCCACTGCATCACAAGTGACATCTGACACCCCCAGTCAACTGTCTGTTGTATGTAATGCTTTGGGTTCAGCTCCACTATTCAGTGAGGAGGATCTGATAATTAAAAAAATCAGCAGCTACTGCCCAGCCAAGAAGTGGAGGAGACACTTGCCGCTTCTTCCACCAGACTTAAATACATTTCAAAGAAACAATTATCAAATTTAGTCTAAAGTTGATAATTGTTTATTTGAAATGTATTTAAGTTAGAGGAGACACTGCCTCATTGTGCAATAAGTTACATTGGGTTATTTCCTATGAAGTGCAATACGTTACAAAACCCATGAAGTGCAACATGTTATTAACTCAAATGATACATGAATTATTATTTTTTTTACTTAAAGTGGACCAACACCCAGGATTTTGACTATCCTGGGTTTTGGTCCACTTCAGGGGGGCACCCCGGTTAGGGGTGCCCCGCTGTGTAAAACCCCCCCAGAAAGCCCCCAAAACTCACCTCACCACGCTCCCACGTAGCCACGGACAAGCAGGTGACAGCGGCGGACAAGACAGCGCGTCCGCCGCAGCCTCCCGCGCGCCCCTCTGACAGTGCGATGAGGTACGTTTTTCGGGGGTTTTGGGGGGGTCCCTCCCGCGGTGAGGGAAGTGATCGGCCCGGGAATCTTATAGATTCCCGGGCCGATCACCCCTGGGTGACAGTCCACTTTAAACTGATAAGATGGACTAACAATGTATGTATGCACTTTATTTGGAAACAATAATGGTATTAAATTAATGACAACCATATTGAAGTGCAATATGTTACTGTAGAGATTGTTTTCTTATATCCTATGTTTGTTGAGATGCTGTTGCATGCTTTTGATAGCTGCTATATGCACTATTTAGGCACTTTAATAGTGCAAACTTATAAGCTTTGCTTTATTTGCACATAGGGTCGTGTGTCATGATCTTTAAATGTATTTTATATCTTTGACAGTGTATTGTGTCTGAAGAAGATTTTGTTATATTATATACGTGTTATGTATATTGTTACATGTGTAATTAAAATCAATTTAGAATTTATTACTGAAAAAGAGTGCGCACCTTTATTCAATATATTGTATACAGTTGTAGGAGGTAGATTGAACACCTCCATTTAAGGGAGCTGCACCATTTGTAGAAAATGGGGATTTATTTCCCTTTAGCTATAAAAATCATTGATTTACTTTAAATGAGTGCTGAACCAGTAATTAATTAACCAGCCTGCTGCATTACCCAGTGGCACACCGCTCTCTGTTCCAGCCAGCCAAGGCTCCACCACCTCATGTGTGTCATACGCATCCTCTGTCGCTCCAGATGCTCCTCCTCCTCTTAATCCGAGTCAGTCATTCCGCCAGCAATCCATTGCCAAGCCATGTCCAAGAGACAACCGTATGTGCCCTCTCATCCAATGTGCAGAAGCTAAATGTGCTCCTGTATAAGTTGCTGGTGCTGCAGTCCCTCCCTTTTGAGTTGGTGGACCTTTCAGAGAACCGATGGCTTGTGCCGAGCCGAGGTGGAGAGTCCCATGCTGTCATTTCTTTGCGAAGAAGGCAGTACCAGCCCTGTACAATTTTGTTAAACAGAAGGTGGGGCAGTCAGTGTGTATCAAAGTGCACAGCAGTGCCTACGTCTGGACCTGTAACTATGGTCAGGGACAATAAATATCCTTTTTGGACCACTGGGTGATTGTGGTTCCTGCACAACCACAAAAGCAACTTGGACAGGTCCCTCCGCTGTGGCCTCCACGCTCCTAGGCCGTTGTGCCTGTGACAGTGAACTTGCACTTAGCAATGGTGTCACAGAGAAAAGTGGCAAATTGTCAATTACATATTAATAAACATTTATCTTATTTGAACATATTTATAATAATAACATATAACATAGCAACAATAACATATAACATAATAACAGTAACATATAAAATGTATCAACATTTTTTTTTGGGTTAATTTTGTATTGTTTTTTTTTTTTATATTTTCTATTTTTTTTTAAATATTTTGTATTTTTTAGAAATATATATATATATATATATATATATATATATATATATATTATATATATTTTTTTCCATTGCCTTTTAATATTTTGTGAACTTTTGTACAATTTTTTTTTTTTTTTAATTTTTTTTTTTTCTAAATATTTATTTTTTCTTTTTTTTTTTATTTTTTTATTTTTTTTCCCAGTGCCCTTCCAGCCTACCATGTGTGCAGGACTTGGCGGTTTCACGCTGTTCTTCACATGGTTTGCCCTGAGCAACAGAGTCACACATGGGAGGAACTGCTAAAAATGAGAACTCAATACATGAAATCATGGCTTACTCCACGAAAACTGCAAATGGGACCCATGGTGACTGACACTGGGAAGAACATCTTGTCTGCGCTGCGACAAGGAAGCCTGAGCCATGCGTCCTGCCATGGCACACGTGTTCAATCTAGTTGTCAAGCGTTTTCTGAAGTCTTCCCCCCCATCTGAAAGACATCCTAACAACGGGAAGGAAACTTTGCATGCACTTCAGGCACTCCTACACCGCCAAGCACACCCTTCTTGAGCTTCAGCGTCAGAACGGTATCCCCCAACATAGTCTAATTTGCGATGTTTCCACCCGTTGGAATTCCACCCTCCATATGCAGGATTGACTATAGGAACAGAAAAAAGCCATCACAGATTTCTTGATGATCCAAACGGATAGGGGGACTCCCCTGTGCGACTTCAATGTAAACCAGTGGCAGCTCATACGTGACACCTGCGGTTTGCTCAGGCCATTTGAGGAAGCTACTTTATTAGTCAGTCGCCAGGACTATGAGATGAACGATGAGATTCCACTGCTTCATGTACTACAACACATGTTGGAAACCATGGCTGGTCAGGGCACTAGAGACATGGCACATACATTTCACAGCAACATGAAGCCTGTGGGGGCTGAAGTGGAGGAGGAGGAGGGGGTGGGGCACAGCAAAGCACAGTTTAGGTTTGACAAAATGACCATTTTATTTAGTCATCTGACAGGAGAGGAGGAGCTGGAGCAGCCAGAGGAGCTAGAGGGTTGTGAGGAAGGCGAGACAGAGGACCCAGACACACCGTGGCAGTTTGCAGTGGAGATGGAGACAGGTAGTCACTTGCACAAATGGCACGATGCATGCTCATGTGCTTGCGTAGTGACCACAGAATTGTCTCCATTTGTCAGCGGGATGACTTCTGGCTCTCCACCTTATTAGACCCTCGCTTCTGGCACAAAATGGGGGCATTTTTTACACCCACTGAGAGGGAGGACAAACTGACCTACTACAGAGACATCCTACGTAGTCAGTTGGGCGATGTCTATCTGCGCCATGGTCCATACTCTCGCAGATCTGACTCGGGGGGACCTCTGCACTCACCTTCCACTGCCATGGCTGCCGAGGGGGGTGGCAGGAGCAGCATCTCCATCAGCAGCAGCCTCAGTCTTCAGTCGCTAATGAGTAGCTTTCTACACCCGCATAGTGAGTCTACTCATGAGCAGCAGGAAGACCTGGAGCAGGACCTGAACCAGCAGGTCATGTCATACCTTGACATGACCACGCCAACACACCCTGAGGATCCGCTGGACTTCTGGGAAGCCAAACTTGACTTGTGACCGCAACTAGCAGTGTTTGCCCTGGAAAAGCTGTCCTGCCCGGCCAGTAGTTGATTTAGATGGCAACTGGGCTGCTCTATATTATGCTGCAAAATGGCAAATTTACCTCACTATATAAGCTATTGCCCCTCAGATTTACACAGGGCCTGCTCTATATTATGCTGCAAAATGGCAAATTTACCTCACAGTATAAGCTATTGCCCCTCAGATTTACACAGGGCCTGCTCTATATTATGCTGCAAATTGGCAAATTTACCTCACAGTATAAGCTATTGCCCCTCAGATTTACACAGGGGCTGCCCTATATTATGCTGCAAAATGGCAAATTTACCTCACAATATAAGCTATTGCCCCTCAGATTGACACAGGAGCTGCTCTATATAATGCTACAAAACCAAGAGCGGATTTAACTCACACAATATAACCTATTTTTCAGGTTTATATAGGGACTGCTCTATGTAATGGTGCAAAACCATGAATTTACCTACAATATAAACTATTGCTGCTCCATATAATGGTGCAAAACTGAATTTATCTCACAATATAAACTATTACTCCTCAGATTTACACAGGGGCTGCTCTATATTATGCTGCAAAATGGCAAATTTACCTCACAGTATAAGCTATTGCCCCTCAGATTTACACAGGAGCTGCTCTATAGAATGCTACAAAACCAAGAGCGGATTTAACTCACACAATTTAACCTATTTCTCAGGTTTATATAGGGACTGCTCTATGTAATGGTGCAAAACCATGAATTTACCTCATAATATAAACTATTGCCCCCCAGATTTACTCAGGGGCTGCTCCATATAATGGTGCAAAACAGGGCAAATGTATTGTCCAATATAAACTATTGCTGCTCTGATTTACACAGGAGGACCACTCTAGAGAATGGTGCAACATGGCGAATTTAGCTCACAATATAACATAGATTGCAAAATGAGATTTTCAGACAGGGCCTGCTCTATAAAATGGCAATTTTACCTCACAATATAAACTATTGCTCCTCAGATTTACACAGGGATTTAGGTTGATATATATAATAGTGCAAAACAGCGAATTTACCTCACAATACTGTATAAACTTTTGATCCTCAGATTTACACAGTGGGCTTCTCTATATAATGGTGCAAGATGGTAAAATTTACCTCACTATATAATCTATTACAGCTCTATATATAAAAAAAATAAATAAAAAAAAGGGCCTGTAGAAGCTTATTTAGTAAAACAGATAGGGTGACATGTGCTGGTTTGGGATGCCCATGTGGGCTGGTGTTTTGACTGCAGGACAAAAACCAATTCAAAATGCAATACTTTGATTAAGCTGAGGAAGGATCAACAAGCGTATTTAGTAGAACAGACAGGCTGCCTAATGCAGGTTTGGGATACCCAGGTGGGCTGGTGTTTTTTTTGTTAAAGGCAGACCAAAAACCAATTCAAAATGCAATACTTTGATTAAGCTGAGGAAGGATCAACAAGCGTATTTAGTATAACAGATAGGCTGCCTAATGCAGGTTTGGGATACCCAGGTGGGCTGGTGTTTTTTTGTTAAAGGCAGACCAAAAACCAATTCAAAATACAATACTTTGATTAAGCTGAGGAAGGATCAACAAGCGTATTTAGTATAACAGATAGGCTGCTAAGTGCAGGTTTGGGATACCCAGGTGGGCTGGTGTTTTTTTGGTTAAAGGCAGACCAAAAATATTAAAACTAATCCAGTTATATTATGATAAATGCTTTTGTGTAACAGATAGGGTTAAATAAGCCACTGCATAGATGGCATGCACAGTGGCCTGGTGTATTTAAAGCAGACCCAAAAATATTAACACTAATCCAGTTATTTAAATGCTTGTGTGTAACAGATAGGGTTACATAAGGCACTGCATAGATGGCAAGCACAGTGGCCTGGTGTATTTAAAGCAGACCCAAATATATTAACGCTAATCCAGTTATTTAAATGCTTGTGTGTAACAGATAGGGTTACATAAGGCACTGCATAGATGGCATGCACAGTGGCAAGGCAGATTACGGTTTACAGCACAAATAAATCAAATTGAATTGAAAACTGATCAGGCAAATCACCTTGTCACTGTCATTTTTATGCTGTCCCTGGATTGTTCCGATTTTCCACCATCTTTCCCTGGCTCTGCCTGCCTCTCTAAATCTCCCTACCTATCTGTAAATCTCCCTACCTATCTGTAACTCTCTCTACCTATCTCTATCTGTCTGTCCCTGTCTGCAGCAACCACCGCTGTCTCATGAATGCAAGTCTGAAATGCACACAAGCAAGATGGCTGCCGCTTTATATAGCACTTTGACGTCACCGGGCTTCCTGGCTGCTGATAGGCTGCATGTGACTGTCCCATCATACCTTGCCCCAGGGCACATGTCTGGACATGTGCGTCCACCATCTTAGAATGCCTGTCATTGAAATGAATGGAGTTTAAAGGAAAACTTCGATCAATCGATCGAATCGTGGGGAAATTTGGATTTGCTCAGAATCGAATTTTTCATGAAATTCGGAACGAATCCGGGTTCGTCCGGATCGATTCGCTCATCCCTAGATGCAAGTCCTGTAAGAATTAGGAAGAGGTGGTGATCGTTTCTGGGTGACGCTGGACTTGGATCTACCGATCTAGTAAGCTTTTAGGGCACAGTAGTAGGAATGATTATCTGCGGGGCACAAAAAATGAGTATACAATTTTTTTTCTTTTTGTCTGAAAATTACTTTGTCTTTCCAGTCTTAAAAATTATATACAAGAACAATAAGAGGGACTGAATACCTTTGTACTGAATACTGGCAATGAAACCGCAGGGCTGGCAGGCTGATTCATGCCTAGCGCCAGGTATCGGCAGATGAGCATCTGTACAGAGGCATTTAGAGCAACCGCTAGTAGACACTGTGATCAGCTATCAGGCGCTGTTAAAGAGCGCCTCAGTCGCTGTACTAACCTGGCCAGCATTGATGAATGAGATGTATGTTGGGCGTTCTAACACCAGTACAGAGTTGCAGGGAGCGAATGGCAGCGTCTGCTCAGTGCGACCGACACTCAGCCACAACCATATTCAACAAAAATCCACACTCACAGAACGCGGGCCCTCAAAATTGGGTCGTTGTAGCCCATAGCGCCAGGCGCTGTGTGATTAAAGTCTATTTTCTAACTTATATCCACTAGTAACCAATCAAAAACATATGGAATGACATTGTTATAACATTGTGACGATTCTGCATAAAAATATAAAACATCAAAAAAGTTTTCAAAAATGACTTTTAATAGGCCAGGAGAGGTCACACAATGATTTGATTAAAAAAAAAAAGAAGAAAAATAAGAGAAAACCCTGTTTAAAGAGAAGAAAAGAAACGTCCATTGAAATGGATGGGAGAGCGACAGGTAGTGACAGGTAATACCTGGCGCTCTGGAAGCTAGAGCTCCGTCGCTATATGCTGAGCTCCGGCGCTATATGCTGAGCCTGCTGTAATGATGAATCGTACGCTACATGGCGCTGTTAGAGACGCTCACCGGAATTACTTTGATAAATGTGGTATTGCGTACAGCGCCCATCGTTCACCAGACGCTACCTGTCGCTTACAAGGCACTACCTGCCGCTATTCCTTGATGAATAAACCCCTAAGATGACAGGAAGCTAGGAGTCAGAATAGAACCAGGGACTTTGGGAGTTTGGGAGCACTCAAGTAGAGCAAAGACCTGGATGGCTAAGAGCTGGGAACAGGGACTGAATATTACAGTAGGAGTAGTACAGTACAGGAGGAGTAGGCAAGGAACTGGATGGATGCTGGCGAGGGAGTAGTCAGAACCCCATCCAGGTATTCACACTCACTAAATTATAAATTACGCTACAAGCCATTTAATTTCTGAATGCTTGAGGTATCATAAAGATAGAAAGGGGTGGTTTCCTTGGCTCCTCCTACTCCATAAATATATTGGGCCAGGCCTGTTGGCTTTGGTCTGTGCCATGTAAATTTTTTGTTTTAGGAAAGTACTCTTTACATTGTTCTCTTGAGTAGGGGACTTTTGCAGTCCCTATTATGCCAATTTTAAAGCCTAACATGGTTCTCTCCCTAAGGTGGCTTACAATCATTAGAATAACCCCCCATAACATTTTGATATTTCCAAACCAGCTTCACCATAAGTTATTCATTGCAATCTGCATAGGCAGTTTTTGCTGTGGTAGCATAAAAGGGTGAATATTTTTGCGCAATTTTCGGGCTTCCTGCGAGGGTTCTAAAGAGGAACTTCGGAAGCCTTAATTCCTGTTCTTGGGGCTTCCCGAATTGGGATGCCCCACAGTGTGAATCCCCCCCAGATCCACTCACCTTCTCCTGAGCCCTTGTTGCTTCTCTGCTCTGCAACCACATCCCTGCACACCTCTAGCCATGCATGCTCTTGCTCCTGGCCTTTCTGAATGAGCAGCTCAGGCACGTCTCGGCTGCAAGGTGAGTGGGGGATGCGGCTGGCAGTGTACTTGGCTCCCTTCGGCGCTGCCCGTCCAGGCGGCTTAGCCATCAGCAACACCAAAGGGAGGTGGGGGAATACACACAATGGGGTATCCCAATTTGGGATACCACCACGAAGAGGAACAACACACGGAAAAGTGAAATTCCTGTGTGTTGTTCCTCTTTAAGTGGATGGTTACCAGGTCTCTTGAATTATATATCAATATTGTATTAGAGTTGCAATATAAACAGCCTCATTTTTGGATTTGGTTTTGGATCCCAACATTAAAAGAGGATATTTATTCAAAATACTTTCGATTTTGGATTTCTGGGCCATAGACAGCTATTGTATGCTTGTGTACACATAGGAATTCCTCCACATTTAGCCCATCCATGCAGTGGAGCAATTAGGGGGTTAGGTGCCTTGCTCAAATAGCACTTCAGTCATGTCCCAGGGTTGGGAATTGAACTTGCAACCCTGCAGTCACCTTTCTCCACCCCAATGGCGCATGCGCGGGCTCTCATCCAATGGGAGCCACATACTGTGATATCACTCGGCAGACGGCTCTCATGTGCTGCCACACTGCCTGCATCCCTGCCGCTGTGCGTGCACTCATGTCCCAGAAATTCAGATAGGTGGGGAAGGGGCAGCGTGTGCTCCCCATTCAAGTCAATGAAAGCCACCAAATTACGTAGTCACAGCGGGCAGCTCTCATTGAATGATAGCCTGCGCATGTGCTTTTGGAGTTTGGACAGGTGAGCTTTTTTGGACAAACAATTTGGGATGCCCCTGTGGCATGTAACAAAACCTAGGAAAGCCAAATTCCCGGGTTTGTTCCACTTTAAGTCAAAGCACTTACCAGCACCTGACACTTAACTTTCTGCATTATGTCCACACCAGCCAGCCACAGGGCTTCCAGCAACACAGTTTTGTGCACAGCTACTCGTGGTCATGAGGGCGTCATGGAACTCTGAAGTGGTAAATAACAAGAAGCGGGGATCCAGGCTGTTGTACGAAAATGGGCAGCAATTTTGATTGGAGGTTCTCTTTAACAGAATACCACATAGGAGGCTATTATTAACGTAGTTAGAGGAAAAAATCTTTATGTCATTGAAAAAAAATCACAAATCCCAATCAAGAGCAGAACATTAAAAAAATGAAGGAAAAAAGGTAAGTCTTAATAATATAAATTTGGGGCTTTACAAAAAAATAATCTCCAGAGCAGCAGGTATTACAATTTGAAATATGCTATTCAATTTTAAATGCACATGATTATCTATTGTAAATTCATAATTATGTTGCTTTCATTTTTTAGATACAGTTCTCGCTTAGTTTTTACCTCTCTATATTTTGCATCATTAATCTCTTTCTCTATTACTTCTCTTACAACCCCTTTCAATAAACCTATTCAAATATTATTTGGTTTTTCCTTTCCATGTACTCGGCTTGCTCTCCAGGGTTTCTGTGTATCTGTGTAAATGGTCCATGAGATTTTCTTATTATAGTGGCAACTGTAACATTGGATGGAAACATTAAAGTTATTGTTAGTGTTCATATTTTGTGTTTTTGATATATTTGACCTGAATTTGGGTCACATTTTTCCATTTATGTAAAAAAAAAAGGTTTTAGGCCCTATGTTTAAAGGAAAACTAGCCTTTTGTCAGGTTTTTAGTGTTTTCGTGTTCGGGAATGTAAAATGTGACCTTTTATTTACTTATCCGCATGTTTCCTATATTCCTGTGGCTCTGTGTTGCTAAAGTTGCAGTGACTTTTCTGACCTTGAGTAAATACTACCGACTACAAATCCCAGAATCCTTCCACTGTTACAGGTGAGCTCATTAGCAGCTATGGCAAAATCAAGCAGCAGTAATGCTCTTTCCAGATGAGAACACTGCCAGTAACCCATTATCTTCCATGGCGTTCTATGATAAAGACTTAAAACTAACTTACAATACGTGAGCATAATGTGGCAGATGTGACAGAAATGCACAAATAAAAAATCACGCTAAAATACACTTGATGAGAGGGCCCTGCCCTTGCACACATACAATCTAAAGGATATTGTTATGCCCTCACCTAAAAAAGGTGAATAACAGCAGGTAGGGTTAAACAGGTGAGCTCAGGAATGTGGACGTATGTGCGGTATTTTACCAGCAGCATTTGTTGTTTTTTTTCTACAGACTGAGTCCCTATATGGGAAAAGTATACCAGCATTTACAATTACCAGTAAAAAAATACTATCCAGGCAACCTTAATTGAGCATCTTCTCTGTCTCGGCCATTGAGATTATTAGCAAGACAGAAACAGGGAGTCTCTGTTCTATACACCACACACACACCAGTTGGTGTAAATTGCTATGGTAAACACATTAGGCTTGATTCATCACTGTGAGTAATTGTTTCCATGAGTTTTTTAAAAATGGCAACGAAAATGTAATTACCCTTTTGAAGCCCTTACTAAAGTCACTGATGATGTACTAACCACCAAATCTAAAGGCCATTACTCCATTCTCAACCTTTCTCGACCTAACCTCTGCTATTGACAATGTCGAGCACTCCTTCCTACTCCATCTACTCGCTTTCCTCCAATCCAAGACCTTGCACGCTCATGGCTCTCCTTCTACCTCTCAGAATCACTTTTAGTGTTTCCCACTCCAAAACAGCCTCTTCCCCTTGCCCTCTATCCATGGGGATACCACAAGGATCCACCCTGGGACCCCTGCTTTTCTCAGTCTACACCTGTGGCTTTGGCCAACCCATAAACGCATTAGGCTTTCAACAGACTTCTATGCTGATAACACTCAAATTTACCTGTCAGGTCCAGATCTCTCTTATTTCTCGTATTCCAGATTGTCTAACAACTCTCTTCATTCATGTATTCTCTCTCTCTCAAACTTAACATGGACTAAACAGAGCTTGTCGTCTCCTCAAACCTGGAGTCTTGGTGTTATACTGGACTCCTCTCTCTCATTCCTACCCCACATTCAATCAGACTCCAACCCAGAAACATCTCCTGCATCCGTCCTTTCTTGAAGCCACTCAAATTCTAGTGCATGCCCTGATCATCTCCCGACTTGACCACTGCAACACTCTCCTCTGTGGTCTACCGGCTAACAGACTGGCAACTCTTTAATCTATTCTCAACACTGCGGCTTACCTCACCCACCTCTCCTCTTGCTTTTCAAGTGCTGCCCCTCTCCTTTACAGCCAAGCCCCTTCCTACATTTCTTTGCTACTTTAAAGATACAAACCCAGACGCAGTTTCTGATTGTCCCATGACCTCCTACTGTCCTCAACCCTAATCACCCCCTCCCACTTCATACGTGCCGCTCCACTCCTTTGGAATACCCATTCCCATACAATTCCACAATCTCCAACCCTCATAACCTTTAAATGCACCCTCAAAGCCTACAAGCTTACCATCTGGCCTAACCAAACCCCCTTACTGTCTTGTCACCCTTCAGAGTACCTTCTACCATGTCTTGTCTCTACCACCATCCTTTAGATTGTAAGCTCGCTTAGGCTTGACCTTCTCTCCTAACGTTCTCTTGTATCGGTGTGTTTTGTTGCATTTACTTAATATTGTGTGTATAATTGCATTCATTGTCATATTTCTGTTATATATGACACATATGACAATGACCCACCCTCCTGTACGTTATACTTTGTACGGTGCCATAAATACGATAGCGCTCTATAAATAAACAACAATAATAATGATAATAATAATAATAGGAGGAAGTGTCAGCAAAGAATGCTATTTCATAGTTTGAAGGTAAAAGAATATAATAAATGAAAAAACAATCCCCCTTTAACACTGCAATTATCTTTGCCTAAGGCTACATACTGTATGTATAATGTCAAAGAAGTTTTTTCAAGGTTGTAAATGCAAACACTGTATTTTTTGCTCTATGAGACACAAAGTGGGAAAATGTCTGACTTATGGAGCGAATGTAGGCTGATAAAGGAAAAATCAACTCACCTTCCCACCGCTCCCATTCGCTGGTCATCCTTCCACATCTGATCCTCCAGCAGTCCTGGTTCTTGCTAGTGGGTGAGCGTAGTCTGTGTACGACTGGCTAACATTGCAAACACTGGGTGACAGTAAACACAGGCCATGTCCATCTGTCAGCTAGAACCAGAGTGACCTGGCGTAGCAGCAGCTTTGTTAGTGGAGGACAGGCAGCCAAGCCTATTAGAGGTTTTTTTGGGGGGTTCTGCATACTGCCTGTTATAGGACTTGAAGGCTGCCAACAGGGCAGGACAGCCAAAGTTGCACTGTGGGGCGCGAGGGACCCAGCCATAAATAGGGGGGCCAGTGCCCAGTTGGTCTGGTTGCGTTGAGGCCAGCTATACAGCCTCAGAGTCAGAATCAGGGATAATTACTGTGCAAAGTGTGCAGCAGAAAGCCTGCTGTTACTCACCTAAGCACCGCAATCCTGTTCTCGTCGGCGTTCCTTTCAAAGGGGCTATGACCTGGCCACAAAAAGATGGCCCCTGCTCCCATGAATGAGGACACGCCTAGCACCAGCTGGCAGTGCTGCCACTAGGAGTGTCCTCACCATCTTCTTTGGCCATTTTTCTGTTGCCCCGGCCGTAGCCCATTATGAAGGGAACACTGAACGCTAATTTTGCTCCTAGAAAAATTACTACAGGTCATTCCTTTTATTACCTGTAACTTTACTTTCTGTAATGACACTAGTTCCTAAATGAGATTGTCCACCCAAATAAAAAAGGCATGAATGTAGTGGGTGTGGCAGCTGCTCTGCGACTGGCAACAAAAAGGCGAGATTCTGTCACAGAAGGACCTGTGACTGAAATTCAAACGTAGCCAGTGAGTTGCTGATCACCAGGTTAAAACCACCACAGGGGACAAATGGCGAGTAACCTTTTTTATTTGGGTGGTCAATCCCTTTAAATCCTACTAACTGTCACTCTTTTCTATTTTATAAGACATTGAGATAAAACTGCGTCAGATTTTATTGGATGGTTTGTGTGTAACATGCGATCGCGCAGTCAACTACATTTCTGCTGACAAGACATTTATATTCTGAATGCACAATTCATATTCAGCCATTTTTCATGGAAAGCTCAAACGCATAGGTCATCTAACAGCTGATAAATGTGTCCCAACAATCGTGGCTCTTGAAAAGTCTATTTAATCAATTCAAGTTGCCTATCTTTCGTTAAAAAGCAGATAGCAGCAGTTAGTGATTATGCTAAAAATGCGTCATGGCATATCAGTGCATAGACTGTAGATGTGACAAACTAATAAGGAGATAATATTTATTTATTAACTGAACTAGGCTCCGCAATCCATCATGGAAGCCCAAAAGCAGGCTATCACATAAGCTGTTCTCTGAAATCTCGAAGGAACACAATTAGGAAATACGTGCTGACAAATATTTATCTTGTGATAGTTATTGATTTATGCTATTAACTGTGTCCTTCATACTGTCCCTTGGGTGTGCTGCAAATCCTAATCATTTGGTGGATCAAACCTTTATTGGTGCCCCATATCTACTTGTAACTAAGGGCCTCATTTAGTAAGTGCGCCAGCACGGAGAGATAAAGTTGTCAGCTAATTAACAATCCTGCAGTAAGATCTCTCCGTTGTGTGCTGAGTGTAAGTTCAGGCAACACTGCTCATAGTAAATTCCCTAAAACATATTTAGCAGCAAAACTGCAAATTACATTGTTTTAAGATTTATATAACAATTTTTGTATTTCCTACAGCATGCTGTAGATGCTGTAGCAGGTCTTTAAAGTGTGTACTTTCCATTCAACCATGACCATGCAACAATGTGGTCACATGGCTGCCCCTGTCTCTCAGCCCACCCAGCATGACATATGGAGTGCTGAGAGACCGGGTCGGTCATGTGACAACATTTGGAAGTGGTCAGAGAAAAAAGAAATTAAAAGGAGGGGCAAACTATGAAGACCTGCTACAGCATCTACAGCACGCTGCAGGAAATGGGGGAAAGGCACATGGGACAGCCTTCAGGTGAGCTCCTCAGTTTCTTATTATTGCTATTGCCTGAACTTCACAAAATGGCCGTGGTACCAGGCACAGGACGGTGCAGAATGGAAGAAATCTTGCCTTTCTCCTCATACCCTCTGGGAAATTCAGTGCTCTGATTGGCCAGAACGGTCACATGGCTGCCAGCACTCGACCACATGAACGTGTTGGTCAGTCACAGCGTTGGATTTCTCTGGGGTACCATGGGGTAAGGTAACATTTCTACTGTAACATTTCTACAATCAGGATGCCTGTGGCCGGTACAACACAAATTTTGGAAAAAAAATAGGTGTTGTTCTGGTTTAGAGGGACAGTTCAAGCAATTGCAATAATAAGACAGCAAGGAGCTCACCTGAAGCCTGTCCCATGCGTCTCTACTCACAGACAAGTCTCTGTGATAAGAGATGTATATATATATATATATCCCGTTTGTGGGCTAGCATTTCCCCAGGCCTGCATTCAGTCTGAATCCCCATCATAAGACTGAAACCCCAAACAGGGCTGTAGCTTCAAACAGAAGACACTTGAGGACCTGCACCTATGACAGCATTATGGCGGGGGGCAGCAAGTCCTGGAGTGAAATTTTCATTCATTTTCTTAATGTTTCATCTTACTTGTTACACATTACTAAACATTTGCAATGAAATGTTAAAGTTGCGTGATTGGGGGTGGGGGGAGGTCAGAGAAGGGATTTGTGGCACCAGACGATCCATTGCCAACCTTAAAAAGCTGCCCCGATCTAAAGGTGGAATTTCCTTATAACTTTGCAATGACAGTTTGTGACACCACACCAATTTTCTAAAAAATGGGTTTTGATTGCCGCTGTATTAGTTACAGGGGCTATCCTGATGGCTGCCCCACCCAGACATACACCCAGGGCCAAGACCATTTTCACTTACCTGCAAAGCATCCTCTAAGGAAATCCAGCCCTGAGATTGGCTGCCAACGGCAACATGGTTTGGTTTTCTTCAGTGTTAGGAATCATGGAAAGGAACTTCAGATTATGATACCGCCGGCAGCCGGGGATTTTTCTGGGAGAACGCCAACCAGGTAAGGGAAATTAAGTATTGCAAATAGTTTATATACAGGAAGGGAGGAGAAGGGGTCAATCAAGATGCCTCCACACTTTGTAATGCAGCAGCCAATACCCATTTAGTAAAACATTTACCTTTAATAGAAAATAGAAAGTCTTGTGGTTCAATATTCATTAAGGGGTGTTGTATATAACAGACCTTCT
This sequence comes from Gastrophryne carolinensis, assembly GCA_027917425.1. NCBI lineage: Eukaryota > Metazoa > Chordata > Amphibia > Anura > Microhylidae > Gastrophryne > Gastrophryne carolinensis. The sequence goes on from CM051236.1 coordinate 479,216,645, forward strand.
TTCGGACGAAGGGGTGTTATGATTAAGGAGTGCCTAGGGTCTAAGTCAAGAATGCTCATCTTTTGACAAGTGTTGATCACTTTTTTAATTTGGGACCTGGCCACAGGCCACAAAGAATAGGTCCAGAATTTTTTTCATTTAGAATAGAATAATGAAGATATTCAAAAACAGCTGAGGATATCAAGGTATCCAATGACTCGATGAACTCCACTCGTATGTCCTCAACAACATGTAAAAATCCCAACATGCTAGGAATGCACAGTCTGGTTGGCTTACCGCCCTGAATATATGGGTCCCTTATGTATAGCCCTCCCGCATTAGTCCCACATCTTAACAATGTTCCCAATATTCAAAGCATCCAATAAATCCAAGAAATTTTACCAAATAACTACTCCCTTTAAAATGTTTATTTACCCCTCCCATTTTCTCCACAGTAGGCCAGGGGCCACATCATATGGCTCAGAGGGCCACAGGTTGAGCACATATGGCCTAAGTACACCCTAGACCTTTAACTGCAACCCACTGTATTTTGGGTTTCCCTGTCACCTAATGTGGCCATTAACTTTTCTAGTCCCTGCTCAATATATTTTCAGTGACATGGAGAGTTACCATGAGTGATTGACATACTGTACCACTTTCTCTTAACATGACCTTTAAATTATCCCTCTTGTACCCTATGCTCCTTAATAACTTATTGCAAATGTTAGTGGGAGGGAGTTCGAAAATCCTATCCAAATCTGCCCAAAGTAAAAATCTAATACATCAATGTAACAAATATGTGAGTGCCTAAACCACTGCATGACTGACCATAAAAACAGATTAGCAGTAGGAAATCCTTACTACTTGCAGTTAAAAGAAATCTTCTGTGAATATCAGGCTGTTCATCATTAGAGTTCAGTAGAATGAAATATCACAAATGCTAAAGATTGAAGCCTAACTTTTATTTATTCTTAGTATACAGTAGGTCCTGCTCCAGATAAGAATCTTTACGTCTGGGTATTACTCCGCCAGATGGCGCTGGACTGCAGAGACAGCGAAATTGGCTCCTTCCGGCCCCACAAATACCCGGGACCTCCCACAAATTCCCAGATCTTCTCTGCAGTCTGAACTGCGAAGGACAAGAAGATGTCTCTCTCTTCTCGCAGGTAAGCGGGGCTATTAGCCTGCGGCCCTGTAGGACTATTCCCACCCGTTCCATTGTTAAGTTGCCTCCCAGCCTTGGCTGCGCTGGTTCAGGTGATGGTAGACAGCACCACTGTCAGGTGCTTAGGAGCGCTGCTCCACCGCAATACCCCACCAAAGGGATGGCGGTATAGGCACATGGTGAGCCTTTAAGGGATGCCCCTCCCGCACTATTGCCCCTTGCCCCTGTCTATCGGTGGACCCTACGTTAGGTGGCCGCTGCCCTCCCTCGCTCTCCCTTGTAGTTCTCGGGGGGGGGGGTGTGAGTGTGTGTCTTTGTACATTCTCCTTTTGTAGGGTGTGCTTGGTTTGCTTTTTCCTGTCACCGTACAGCTTTGGTTGCACTGGTTGCTTTTTGAATATGCCGCCGCTGCCGCGCGCGCTTGTACGGCGTTCCGTGGTCGGCGGCGACATTACCTCAGGCCCTGCTGCGCCATCATTGGTTGATTTTGTCACGTGTGCGGCTTCGCGCTCTTCGGGGGGGCGGGCCCTGTGGATGGCCCCTCGAGGTGTCCTCGGCGCCATTTTGCTTCCTCGTGCTGCGTGGCTGGCACCTACCTACCGCGGTCCTTGAGTGCCCCCGCGGGCTGTTTGTTCATATTTTTATGTTATGTATGCATGTCGCTTATGGGGTTTTTTGCTTTCTGTCTTACAGGCGGGTCAACCTCAATTGGTTTCTCCCGGGCTTATTGAGGCTTAGTGTGCTAATTCTTCCCACTTCCCTAGCGGGCTATTGGGGCATCCTGGGTTGCTTTTATAGCGTGAATCCCTATCGGCCGATTGTGCCGCTATAATCACCATATGGAGGCGTCTCAGGATAATGGGCTCGGGGTTCCTTCAGGACAAGCCCGGCTGTGTGTGGCGTGTGGGGTGTCCCCTACAAGTGTTGACAATGTGCGGGTTTGTGTACCTTGTGCCCAGCAGGTGCTTGCGCTGCAGCCTGGTTTACCAGCAGCTGGGCCTGAGCCACGTATGGCTTTGCCTACTCCTCCACGCTTGCATCTGACTCCCAGTGAGCTGCATACCTGTGGGGAGTCTCAGCCTGGCTAGTGTTGAAGGATAGTGAGGAACGGCGTATTGATCGTCTAGCTTCCCATGCCTTTGCCTGTGTGGGGACAGTACTGCGTCCGGTTTGTGCCTCTGCCATTACAGCTGTGGCTATTAGGGCTGTGCTTAAAAGTGTCCTAGATGGAGCTCCTGATGATGTGTCTAGTGAAGAGTATAATGCACTCTCGCATTGTGAGGTATTTGTTGCTTATGTCCTCTCTGCCTTGGATGATACCATTACGATGTGTGGCAGAGCCTCTGCCTTGGTGGTGGCTATACGCCACTCGGTTTGGCTGCTCCAGTGGGCAGCTGACAACGCTGCCAAGAAGGCTCTCACTGGTTTTCCCTTCAAAGGACTACGCCTATTTGGGGACCGCCTGGACCTGTTTGCTAAGGGAGGCAGGTTACCCCAGAGCAGAAGACAGTCTCGACCCTTTCGGGGCCCGGGCTCCTTTCCTTCTCCCTACCGTGGATCCAGAATGGGAGAGGGGCCTCCTTTACTGGGGCCCAAGGAGATTTCTGGGGTAGGGGCAGCGGACGTGGACGCCCTGACCCATCTTGGGGGCTCCAAACCTAAACCTTCCCCCAAGCCCCCTCAGGCATGAAGGGGCGCCCTCATCCATCCAGGTGGGGGGACGGCTTCAGCTCTTTGCTCACGTCTGGAGGCATCATGTCTCAGACCGGTGGATTCAGGAGGTAGTGTCCTCCGGTTACAAGATAGAGTTTGCTGCTTGGCCGCCCCCAAGATTAATCAAATGCCAGATGTTTCAGGACCCCATGTCAGCTCAGGCTCTGATTCTGGCAGTGCAAAGCCTTCTGGAGCTGGGGGTCATCTGCCAGGTTCCCCTACGAGAAAGAGACAAGGGTTTTTTTTTTCCAACCTTTTCACCGTGCCCAAAAGAGATGGGTCAGTCAGGCCCATCCTGGACTTGAAGATCCTCAACAAATTTGTCAGATGCAGGCGCTTTCGCATGGAAACTCTGCGCTCTGCTATCAGTTCCCTGCGTCCAGGGGACTTCATGACCTCTGTGGACATCAATGATGCTTACCTTCATATTTACCTTCATATTTCCTCAGGTTTGCTCTGGAGGATCAGCACTACAAATTTGTGGCATTGCCCTTCTGTCTCACTTCAGCTCCCAGAGTGTTCAGCAAGGTGCTGGCAGGGGTGATTGCTCTGTTCAGGTCTCAGGGCATTTGCATTCTGCCCTATTTGGACAACATTCTCATCACTTCTCAGTCCCTCCAACAGGCAGAGCTGGATACTCAGCGAGTAGTGTCCACACTGGAGTCATTCAGCTGGGTGATCAACCATCCAAAATCTTCCCTGTCTCCCTCCTTGGTGACGCCATTTCTGGGAATGAATCTGGATACATTTCTGGCAAGGATCTTTCTTCCTCAGCAGAAGGTGGACAGTCTGCTAGCTAGTTCAGTTCCTTCTATCTTGCCCTCATCCCTCCATCAGGCAGGGAATGCAGCTGGTGGGCCTGATGGTGTCATGCTTTGAGGCGGTTCCTTATGCCCAGTTTCGCATGAAGCCTCTGCAACTCCACCTCTTGTCAGTATGGGACAAGGATCCTGCGCCCCTGGACCAGGTCCTTGTTCTGTCCTCACTTGACCCAACACCTTTGGGGCCGGCCTGTTCAGGTACGCTCGGACAACCAGACGGCGGTTGCCTACATCAATCATCAGGGAGGGACCCGGAGCAAGGGGGCCCTCAAGGAAGTGTCTCTAATCCTGTCCTGGGCAGAGGACAATGTTCCCTGCATCTCAGCTGTGTACATTCCGAGGGTGGAGAATCTGCAGGCAGACTCTCTGAGCAGGGGGACCTCTTGCCTGGGAGAATGGTCCCTCAGCGACAGGGTGTTTCACTCTCTGTGTCACCATTGTGGTCAGCCAGATGTGGATCTGTTTGCGTTCCTTCACAATCACAAGCTCCCAGCCTTTGTCTCCCTGTCCCAGGATCCTCTGACCTTGGCCACAGATGCTCTAGCAATGTCATGGCAGGACTTTCAGCTTCTGTATGTCTTTCCCCCATTCCCCCTGTTGGGCAGGGTTCTGCGCAAGATAGCTCAGGAAGGGGTGCCAGCAATCCTGGTGGCTCCCTGTCGGCCAAGAAGAGTGTGGTTCGCAGACATAGTGCAGCTGGCAGTAGATCAGTACGCTCTGCCCAGGGTTCCAGATCTACTCACTCAGGGACATTTACACCATCCCAATTTACAAAGGCTGGCTTTGACGGCCTGGCTGCTGAAACCTCCATCTTGATGGAAAAGGGGCTGTCTGTCTCTGTTGTTAACACCATGATTAGGGCTAGGAAAAAGTCTTCTTCTTCCATTTACTATAGAGTTTGGCGTGCCTACATTGACTGGTGTGAGTCTAGGTCTCTTCCCTGTCGTGTGTTCTCTATCCCCAGGATTCTGGAGTTCCTTCAACATGGTTTGGATCTGGGGCTTCAACTCAGTACTCTGAAGGGTCATGTTTCTGCCCTGGCTGTTTTCTTCCAAAGATCTTTTGCTCAGCATTCTCTGGTTAAGACCTTTCTCCAGGGGGTTACTCATGTGCGTCCTCCAAGTAAGCCTATGTTGCCTGTCTAGGACTTGAACTTGGTCTTGTCTGCCTTGCAGGGTGCTCCCTTTGAACCTGTGCCTTGGCCATTCTTACTCTCAAGGTTGTCTTTTTAGTGGCTATCACTTCTGTTAGGCGTGTTTCTGAGTTGGCGGCGCTTTCCATCCATCCCCCCTACGTTGAGAGACGCCAGGACAAGGTGGTGTTTCGCTTTAAGCCAGATTTTCTGCCTAAGGTTGTGTTTGTCTTTCATCTTAATCAGGACATTGTTCTACCTTCCTTGTGCCCTAACCCTAGTAACACTAAGGAGAGGGTTTTGCATTCATTGGATGTGTTCAGGAATCTGAAGTTCTATCTGGTGGCTACTGCACCTTTTAGGAAAACTGATGCTCTTTTTGTGGTCCCTTCTGGCCCTAGGAAGGGTTAAGCTCCTGCTAAATCTACTATCAGCAAATGGATCCGTCAGGCTGTGATTCAGGCCTACACTGCTAAGGGGAAGAATCCTCCCTTCCACCTTACTGCTCATTCCACTTGTGCTATTGCTGCCTCTTGGGCTTTTCAGCACCAGGCTTCTGTTGAACAAGTTTGCAAGGCCGCTACTTGGTCTTCTGTTCATACCTTTTCCAAGTTTTACAAGGTTGATATTCGGGCCTCAGCTGATGCTGTTTTTGGCCGCAAGGTTCTGCAGGCGGCAGTGATCTGAACTGCTCGTTGTTGCCTTTTGGGGATCCCACCCTACTTTACGGATACTGCTATTGGATGTCCCAGGCGTAAATATTCTTATCTGGAGCAGGACGTACTGTATACTAAGAATAATACAATTCTGTGATTACTCACCTGTAGAATTGATATCATGAGTATACAGTATGTCCTGCTTCACCCCACCCTTGGTTTTCATTATTCTTGGATCCCCTGTATGGTGATTGTTATCATTGTTGGTTTAGTTAATGGTTGGTTATGTTATAATTCTCCCGGCTTCTTGTTAACTGCTTTTTAATACTGGGTATTTGTGGGTCCGGGAGGAGCTAATTTCGCTGTCTCTGCAGCAGGACTTACTGTATACTCATAATATCAATTCTACAGGTGAGTAATCACAGAATTGTATTAATATGTTCTTATCTATTGTGACTATTTTTTCAAGCCTTAGATATTCATTATTTTTTACTCTAGGTATATGGTACCTTAATGCAGCTGCAGGAGACAATATCCAGCTGCATTTTGAAGTGTTTGATCTGGAGAACATATACGATGTTGTTGAAGTTCGAGATGGCAGAGGATCAGATTCACTGTTGCTGGGTGAGTGTCCATTTGTGCCTGAGATGTTGCTTTCAGACGCTTTGTAGTGTACAGCAGATTTCATCTGTGCCATGAATTATTGCGAGATAACAGCTACAGCTACTCCATTTCGTGCTGTCATAGGGGACGAACTGAGACAAACCACCAAACACCCCAATGCACAGCTTGTTTCTGGAGCTCAGCTCATAAACAGCAGGTCACTGAGTTCACTGCTCTTTTTGAAGCACTGACTACTCAGAAGAGACATGCTGGAAAATTATCATGCAGAAGATGCTTGCATTCTAGATAAGCTAAAAAAGCGGTTATGTAGTGCAAGTTAACGCTGCAAAAAGGAAGGATGCTCTTATTTATTTGCTTCTTTAACCCTCTAAGTCTCAGGGGTGAATACAATTTAAGGGACTTGGTGGATTGATCACAAGAGTGAACTAAGCTGATTTTTTGAAACTAGAACTTTATATCCCTGTAAGTTTGTGAAATCCATATAACGTTTACTCATGACTAGGAGTCAGAGGAGTAGCTAGGCTTTCTAACAACCAGGGAAAAAATTCAAAACGGCGCCCCCACCTGTTCTTAGGCCCCACTTTGGCGCCCCTCTGACCTGCTGCAACCGGAGCCCTCCCTGCTCACCCCTAGTTACCCCCTTGCTAGGGGTGGACAAAACCACTGAAATTCGAATTTGACAAGTTTAGAAAAAATAGCTGTAAAATGTGGGTAGCAAGGGTTAGAGGGTTGCAAATGGAGGTGAACACTAGGGCGATAGCTCTGCACAAAATGAGCTGGGGAAAGTACTCAAAATAATAACAGAAAACAAAAAAATAAAGAAATACATACATAAATATATCAATTCATCAATAAATATAAATAAATAACTAAATACATAAATAAAGTAATGCAAATAATTTATTCTAAGTATACAGTACGTCCTGCTCCAGATATAATACTTACACTTGGGTTATCCTCTGCCAGATGGCGCTGTGCACTGCAGACATGCAAAAACATGCTCCTCCCGGCCCTTCATATACCCGGGGACCTCCCACAAATCCCCAGATGTCTCTGCAGTGCTGACTGCGAAGACATGAAGTATCACTCTCTCGCAGGTGAGCGGGGCTATTACACCCTGCGGCCCTGTTGGACTATTCCCACCCGTCCTCCTCGTGATGTGCCTCCCAGCCTGGGCTGCGCTGGTCGGGTGAAGGTAGGCAGCACCATGCGTGCTTAACGGAGCCATGCTCCACCGCAGTCCCCCACCAAAGGGTAGGCGGTTTAGGCTGATGGTGAGCCTCTAGTGAATGTCCCTCCCGCATTATTGCCCCATGCCCCATGTAGCGGTGGGCCCTGTGTAAAGGGTCGCCATCCTCCCTCGTTTCCCCCCGTATTCAGGGGAAAAGAATGGGGGGGGGGTGTGTTTGACGGTCTCAGTGTACTGTATTGTCACGCTTATGGCCGTAGTTTCGCCCCTGACTGGCAACTAGGTGTAAGAGCCGCGCTGCTTGCTCTTTCTATTCTTTTTGCCCTCTCAATTTTTTATTAAACTTTACTGTGCTGGGTGGCGGCATCGTCAGATTACGAGTATCCATTAGCAGATGCTTTTACTAGCATATCCTATGCTTGGCTTGTCAAGCCTTGACGGCTGCTTCAGAGCTTCGCGCTCTTTGGGGGAGGCAGGGACCTGATTAGGCCCGCCCTTCGAGGTTCGGTTGGCGCCATTTTGTTGATCTTCGCGCGTGTTGACGGTCCTTCTCCTCCCCTGGTCTGTAAGTGCCCTCGCGGGTGATTTCATCATTAGTATTTTTTCTGCTGCGCATGGCCCTGACACCTCTTATTCCCCTTCTATCTTTCAGATGTCAAAGACTCCGGTGGCTTCTCCCAGCCTAACATAAATTGTAGCGGGCTTACAAAAAATTCTCCCACATTCCTAGCGGGTCTTTGGGACATCCAGGGTTGCCTATTGCATAAATCCCTACTGACATATATTGCATTGATAATCACCATATGGAGGCATCTCAGAATTATGTGACCGGGGTCCCTCTGGGACAAGACCGGCTGTGTATAACGTGTGGCTATCCCCACGCTGATGCTGACAGGGCACAGGTCTGCGCACCGTGTGCTGAGCAAGTACTGGTCCTGCAATCAGGATTGTCAGTGGCTGCACCTCGCTTCAATACTCCTATTTCCCCAGGCTTAAATCTCACTTCTGCTGAGTCGCATACGAGTGGGGATTTGCAGCCGGCTGACCAGATTATTACAGGGTTGACAAAGCGCTCGGGCCCTGGTAAGAAGCAGTCCTCGACGCCCCCTGTTTCTACCTTTGCTATGGAATCGGAGGAGTTCACTACTCCACGTGCCTGTACCCCTTCTGATGAATGAGGGCTGTTCTCTGACTCAGGCTCATCTGATGAGGAGCCGAGGAGTCATGACGATTCTGGCCATAAAGACAGGAACCAGTTTGACACCATTGGTTTGTTGATTAGGATCTTTAAGGCCCAAGCCGAGAGGGGAGCGTTTCCATACAGCGACACCGCGCTTGGAATTTCTAGAGCAGGCTCACTTCCATGCTCTTGTACTCGAGGAATGGGAACGCCCCAGTAAACTTCCAGGGGCCCCAGGGGACTGGGATTGGAAATACCCTTTTCCCCCTGAGATGGTTAATTGTTGGTCATCGCCCCCATTGGTAGACGCACCGATCTTTGGGGTTCCTAACCCCCCTTTTATTGCAGCTCCTGCTTATAGTACCCTTCGGGATGCCGAGGACCGGCGCATGGATAAGCTGGCTTCCAACGCCTTTTCTTGTGCAGGAACGGCGCTGCGCCCGGTCTGTGCCGCGGCCATCACTGCAGTGGCCGCCAGAACCCTCATCAGAAAGATGCTTGAGCATCACCCTGATGATCTTCCCTGGGAGGTGTTTAATGCACTCTCCAGTTGTGATGTATTTGTAAGATTTATCCTTTTAGCGATGGATGACACCATTAGAATGTGTGCGAGGACTTCTGCCCTTGTGGTGGCTATACGTCGCTTGGTCTGGCTGCGACAGTGGGGTGCTGATGATGCTGCTAAAAGGACTCTGACCGGGCTTCCCTCCAGAGGGCAACGCCTGTTTGGGGCCCATCTGGACCTGTTTGGAAAAAAGGGCAAATCACCCCAACTCAGGTCCCCCTCCATACCATAGCGTTAAACAAGAACCAGGGATGTCCTTCCGGAGTCTTCGTGCAGACTCCTGCCCCACAAGCAGCAGACAACGCTCTGGGCCCTCCGGCGGGGCTAAGCCTAAATCTTCCACCAAATCCCCTCAAGCATGATGGGGCGCCCTGCTGCCTGCATGGATGACTGCAGCACCTTGCTCCTATCAGGAGGCATCTTGCCTCATTCTGGTGGATACAGGAGGTAGTTTCCTCCGGATACAGGATAAAGTTTGCTGCGCGGCCTCCCCCAAGATTGTCAGGGTACTCCTGGTCCCTGCATCTGTTCGGGTGCTGGTGCAGGCCATGCACGGCCTGCGGGGTCTGGAGGTCACTTGCAGTTTGCCCTTATCAGGCAGAGGCAGGTGCCGCTACACCAACCTCTTCACATTTCCCCAAAGGGATGAGTCAGTCTGCCCTTCTGAATTCACAGGTTTTCGTCAATTCTACTATTACAGGCAGTTTCTGCATGAAAATTCTGAGATGGGCCATCAGCGCCTTGCGCCTAGTGGGCCCTTGCCATCTGGGGAGATCAAGGATGCTTATGCTCACATCCCTGTGTCTTCTAGACACCGAGCCTCTTCAGGTTTGTGTTGGAAGTTCAACACTGCTAATCTGTGGCCTTGTTATCTGGCCTCTCTTCTGCCTCCAGAGTGATCATCAAGGTACTGATGGAGGCTATGTCTCTGATGAGACCAAGGGGCGTCCGCGTGAGACCTACCCGGTCGTCCTTTTTCGCTTCCCAATCTCTACGTCAGGTCGAGTTAGCTACTCGGCTGGTGGTGTCCATTGGGAGATATTTGGATGGGTGTTCATTCACCTCAAGTCCTCCTTGTCCCCTTGATTGGTATCTCCATTCCTAGGGATGAATCTAGATTCGGTTCAGGCGAGAATCTTCCTTCCTCAGCAATAAGGTGGACAATCTGGTTGCGTGGGCTCAGCCCCTCCTTGCTGTTCCTGTCCCTTTACCAGGCAGGAATGCAGCTGGTGGGCCCGTTTGGTGACTTGCTTAGAAGAAGTCCCTTATACTCTTCCTCTCTACCTGGGGCCCTTCTGCAACTTCTATTGTTAATACTGGATAGGGACCCAGCATCCCTGGAGCAGGGTCATGTGTGCCTTTCCCCCTTGGTTAGGAGTCCCTCTTGGAGTGGATGTACTCTAGGAACCTGTCTGGGGGCAGTTCCCTTCTTGCCCTTCCTAGAGACGGTCACCATGGATGCCAACCTATCAGGTTGATGGGGAGGTTTTCTTCTGTAACCCCATGCGGGTACGGGGGAGGTGGGGCCTTTAGGAGGTCCATGCACCTATCAATATTGAAACAGTGAGTTTTCAGGTTGACACTATCTCGCTTGACTTCTCCTCTTCACGGCCTGCCTGTTTGGCGGCGCTCGGTCTGTCTGACGACTGTGACCTACCTTAATCATCTGTGTGGGACCTGGAGCAGGATGGTCCCCCAAGAAGGTATATGTTCCTGATCTGGGTGGAGGATAATGTTTCCTGCATATCAGCTCCGGTGGAGGTCCCTCTGCGACAGGATGTGCTAATTCTTGTTTCACTATGAGGTTCAGCCTTCCTGTAGAAGTCTTTTGCTTATTTTCCTTGGCTAAGCATTCTTTCGGGGGTTGCTCATTGCGTTCCCCACGTAATTCTATGGTCCCTGTTGGGATTTGAATTTTTATTCTGTTTGCCTTGCGGGGTGTTCCTTTTGGACCGATTCAGGATGCTGTCTGGCTGTCTTTTACCCTCAAAGTTGTCCTTCTGGGACTGTTACTTCAGTCAGACGTGTGTCTGAGCGGGCAGCTCTGTTTAGCTAGCCCTCGTTCCTTGATATGCACCAGGATAAGGTGGTGCTCCGCTTTACGCCGGACCTTCTGCCTATGGTGGTGTCTTAGGCTCATGTATTTAAGACATTGTCTTTCTTCTGTGCTTTATTCCTAGTAACGCTGAGGTAAGGGGATCTACTTTCCCTCAACAGGTGCTGGAATTTTTTCCTGGATTGTCTCTTGTCCCTTAGGGAGACTGATGCCCATTGTGGTTTGTGGGCACCTATTTCTGTATGTGCCTGATCTCGTCTGCTTCCAGGGGTTAAGCGGCCCTTGGCCTAGCCTTTACTTGGATGGTTGTCCCTTCTGGTCCTAGGGAAGGTTTGGCTTCTTCCTGGACTATTGTTGGCGATCTTGTCAGGCTGTTACTCAGGCCTATTCCTTTAAGGGGATGAGTTTCTTCTCACTTTATTTCTGATTCTACTGGTGCCTTGGTATCCTTGGGCCTTTCAGCACCAGGTTTTGTTGAACAAGTTTGCTAGACCTCTACTTGTTTCTTGTTCATACCTTTTCAAAGATTTTTATGATGTTCACGTTGGAGCCTTTGCTCATGTCGCTTTCGGTGGCAAGGTTTGCAGGTGACAGTGCCTTTACTGTCTGCTGTGCCTTTTTTGTTGGGGATCCCACCCTACTTTATGGACACTGCTATTGGATGTTCCAAGTGTAAGTATTATATCTGGAGCAGGACGTACTGTATACTTAGAATAATACAATTCTGTGAAATACTCACCTGTAGAATTGGTATTATACGTATACAGTACGTCCTGCTCCACTCCACCCTGGTTTTTGCATTATTCTGGATCCCCTGTATGATCATTGTTATCATTGTTATCATTACCAGTTTGTTTTGGTGGTTAACTTCTCCCGGCTTCTGGTTCACTGCTTTTCAATGCTGGGGATTTGTGGGAGGTCCCCGGGTATATGAAGGGCCGGGAGGAGCCTGTTTTTGCATGTCTGCAGTACACAGCACCATCTGGCGGAGGATAACCCAAGAGTAAGTGTTATATCTGGAGCAGGACGTACTGTATACGTATAATACCAATTCTACAGGTGAGTATTTCACAGAATTGTATTTTTTACATTTACTCGTGACTGAATTGTGCCGACTAAAGATGAACTTTGCATTTGAGATGTGGAAGGCGAATGGGAATCTCCGCCATGCTTTTCTCCTCTACAATAATGCACAGTCACATAAAGAGGAGCCATCAGAGGCGCTGTATCTTTCTCCACAAGATAAGGGATTCTCCCTGGTAGGATGTCAGGGAGTATGGAGAAGGGACATTGTCCCCCATCTGACAAAATGGTGGGAGACTTTTGACCATTTCTGCCGCAGAAGAGCCTGGTACCCACAGGACTGGATGAGAACGGTGCTCACATTTGTTGAAGCTGAGTATCATTTTTGTTTTTTTTCATCAGTGTGGGTGTGTTTTCTTTAGCTTTTCACTACCTGTGGACTGGTAAAGGGAACAAAAGGTAAAGGATTGTGGGGGCCTGGGTGTAAATAGGAACATGCCAGTTAAGTAATAAGAAACCCTTGTACATAGAGGTAATAAGATACTAAACCCTTTTATGTTTTCTAGCCATGAAAGTGTAAGAGACTGTGTTACCCTTAATTAGACTCTAGATGACAGCAGTGAGACTAGGCCATAGACAATCAGTGAGGCATAGACTTTAATAGAGACTGTTCTAGAAGTTAGAAAGAGCAGGGTGCTTGGTAGAGACCTAGCCACAACCGGGAGGATAGTGATTGGTTGTAGTCTGAGAGAACAGCCTATCATATATATAAGCAAAAGAGACCTTGTACTAGTGTTCCATACCACAGTTCTAGACCACAGTGCTTACCACATGAGTTGTTGAGGAGCATATTGATGATTCCCTGTCAGAGAGCGTGAGGTAAAACTCCAGCCTACAGCAGTGGCCACCCATAGAAACTCAGTGGAAGAAATTCTGAGGAATCCTTCTAGGGGAATAAGCCCAGTTCGCTGACCCGAGGCTGTGGATGTCACAGGAAGGAACGTGACTGAATGGATGTATAATGCTGTGCCATATGTTAATGTCTACCGTTGGCGTCAATAAAGAAGAACTCTGGTATATATATGGATTGTCGATTGTCTTTATGAAACTGCACAGTGAGTACAGACATCCCCTGTGCTAGAGCCCCAGTACCCCACCCACACAGACACACTTGGAGCATCCTGGACCCAGAAGAACCTGCTCCCTCATCCAACACTGGGTGTGTGAGGGCTACAGATCCTTTGGCAGCTGAATTAAGCTAAATGATCACTGACTCTAGTTAGTAATAGGAATGAAACTAGTTAGAAATAGTAAATGTAGTTAGAGTTAGGAATAGAAACAATTAAATCAGTTAACTAACTTAAAATGTGCTCAGATATGCCCTAGAGTCTGGAAAGTTCCACTAACATGCATGGGCATGTGTCTTGTTAGGATAATGTTGGGTTATTCATTGTAATGCAGAGGGAGATAACAGAGGTAATATAACTAGGAACCAGACAGATGTACTATAGTTGAGAAAGTAATTGTTCTGGCAGTGGAAATAGTAACTGTGCACAGGAGGCCATCAGGGACCAAAAAAGAAATCAGCCAGAAGCTGAGGAGAGTCCAGAAGTAAATCAGACAAGAATCTGTGGAGGGAGCTAAAGGCCCAGGCACCTACTTGAATAAGTGAACTGTACTCTATCAGCAGGTGTTGCTTAAGAGAACTAAACTAAATGTCTTATCAAAACCTATATTTTTGGAAATACTGCTATTGTAAGGTACAGCTATAGCAGCTTGTTGTGAAGATGGAGTTCTCCTTTAATAAAGTAAGTGGGACCTTACTTGAGAGCCTGGACTGGAACTGTATCCGTACCCCTGCGAGACTGTATGTAATGTGTGTTAGCAACTCCTATCCTACAAGTGTCAAACAGGACACCTTCGAAAAAACCCATTCCCTAAACCCCTTACTCCCAGACCTGGGTGTACAAAACTGTCCAGTAAAAACATAGTTGCTATTTCTTTTCATAACTGAAATGTTTTTTTCTCATCCAGCTGTTTACACAGGGACACATAAGATGGCTGATGTATTCTCTACAACCAATCAGATGACAGTGTATTTTACATCAGACTCAACTACAACTGCAAAAGGATTTCTGGCAAACTTTACTATGGGTCACCGCCTTGGCATGCCAGGTTAGTAAATTTGTATAACACCTACCGTATTAAATTCTAATTCCAGTCTCCTAAGTCAAAGTTATTCAACTTGTTTATATATGCGATAGAATAATGGCACATGCTTCAGGCTGTCTGGGCACCCACTTGGTAAATTAAGTTGAAGAAACCAAAACCCACATTTTTAACTTGCATCTCCTGAATTGCTCCCCCTATGAAGAGTACCTTTTGCTGATTTTCATTGCTCCTGCTTCACTCTAATCCCAGATAATGATGTCTGTTTTAACTATAAAGCTCCGCCTCCTCCATTCATTGCCACTGTTGTGTGTGGCAATGATGTCAGGATGTTACCTATGCACTGATCGCTTTCCATCTTACAGAGAGGGACAGCAAAAAAAAAGAAAAATTCTAGTTCTACATTCTAAGAAGAGAGTATTGACAGAGGCTTTGGCCAAATGTATTTCACAAGTTGGGTGGGGTATGGTCCGCTTTAAATATGGATAAATGTATAGTCATGCAAGTCTTTAGGGGAGTAAAGCTTAGAGAGATCTGGGGGTACAGCTAGACTGCAGGCTTTGCATGTATAATCCTTTCTGCAAAGTTTTTTTCATGTAAAATCATTTCCAGAGACAAGGGGCACTCCCCCTGTCTGGAAAAAAAATGTGGTCTTCAGATGTGACAATCCTTATTTACCATAAGAACTATATATCAAACTAAATACCTGTGGAAGAAGCTTGTTGCAGCATTAACGGCTGACAGCTTAAAAAGTTTTGATAAGTTTATGTTTGAAAAAAATAACATTAACAGTTACTATTAGCTGTTATCTGTAAATAATAATAAAATAACTTTTCTCAACCCTGTTCCTTGGGTATCCGTTTTGGGCAAATCAGATAATCTTTTTTTTCGACTAAGTTGTCCAACTTGTCCAAATCGATTTAGAATTTAATCTCATGGGCAGATTCAGGTGAATGAGCACAAAATTAATGCTTGCTTATCTCTACAGATGTGCTAACATTATTTACTGTCACAACGTGCACAGTGCAGTATGTCTTATTTGTAAATACCATGAACAGAGAGAAATCAGATAACATATGAGGGTACTATAGAACACCAGAGGGTCATGATCTGACAAGGGTCTGTATTAAGAATGTATAAAATATGGTGCACATTACACAAATTTGTGCTATTAGACAATTTCTAACAATGACTGCTGATGTAAACAAGATACAATAAGATATTATGCAACTCGTATGGTGATGGGCCTGCTGCACTCTGAAAGCCATGTCTACTCGTCCATCATGCAATGCTGCCACATTTGTGGTGATGGCTCAGGTGTTGGGAGCATTGAATGTAGTAAGTTAACAGTCTTCTTGTGCAAATCCATTTTTTATGTTTTATGCTTTTTAGCTTGTGTGATTGTGTGGCTTGGCCTTACCAATGGATTCTCTTATTTTTATCTGATTTATTTATCTGAATTATTGCTCCCTCTTTTTACACATTCTGCATGCAATTCACCTTATATAGGGTGGTGCTTTGGTATTGCTTATTTGTTGGTATTCTGCATCTTAGAAAAGTCTTTATTGTACAACAACTGCAGATAAGGCCTAGCACCAGAACCAGGCATGCACAGCAATTGCAGGTGATCTTCCAATGAGCCCCAGTGGAAAAGCACGCCGGTTGAGGATCTGAGGGGGATTGGCAGCAGCGGGGAACCCTTCAGTGCCAGGGGAGCTAGTGATGAGGTCCAGAGGACAGTCAGCAGCAACAGAGAAAGCAGCAAGGTCCAGAGGGTGATTGCTGGCAGTGCAGAAGATGACAAAGTGATGATAAGTGTCAAGTATGATTAGCAGCAGGAAAGGATTCAGCAGTGATAGTGGAGGTGAAGGGTGATGAGATGTTGCAAATTAGGTGATTCACTGCAAAAAGGCCAATTGAGACTCTCCCAAGGGCCCATATAAAGCTGGAGCCAGCCTTGACTGCCAAAATCCCTATCAATCAATCTTAGATCCATCACGGTAACTAATGCCCTCAACCAGGGTGTGGACATACCATTTGAAGCACATCTACTGAAAATTAAATTAGAGATAATAAACAGTGATATTAGGTTTTAGTATTTATTTTGGTGCCAATTTCCCCTTTAGGGAAAAAAATCTCTTTTTTTTCGCTTTCTGTATTTGGACAAGCAAGAGAGATTGGGAAACAATCATTTTGTTTTGCAGCAGATGGCTCGCACTTCCATCTAGCTTTGCAGAACAGGGATGAGCTTGATGTGTGAAACATGCTGTTTTCTGTCATAGATGGAAAAAATGAAAATCACATTCCATTAAGAAATCATTTACACTACAGTGCTTTTGCCAAAAATAACAGCCAACTAATATACAAAAAAGCTCTGATTATAGGCTGTATGAAGGTGTAGGCATCAGGTTTTTATGACAGACAAGGTTGCCCATATGTTTTCCATGATACTCAGATATAGATAATGAAATATGACCTAATATACATTATATTGTATAGGCATATATGTTATGATATATAGGCCTAATGTGTTTAGGATGAGAAACTGCCATTGAACATAGCAAGCACAAAAAAAATGTTTCCAACCGTGTAATTGCTTTAACCCTTTAAGTGCCAAGCCCGTAGGCACTACAGGTTTGCTTCCCCTACCGTTAAAGTGGACCATCACCCATAGGTGATCGGCCCCCCTCCATGCGGGTCATCCGAGATCGGGATGTCCCGCGGTGAGGGACCCCCCCAAAACCCCATAAGAACTCACCTGATCGGTGGCGGCAGCGGGCGCCGCCGCCTCCACCTCCCGCGCACTCCTCTAGCCGTGCGCGCGCCCGCGCCGGCCGTTTGTGAATGGCCGTCGTGGGCGCACGCACTGTCAGAGGGGCGCACGGGAGGCGGCGGCGGACGCGCTGCCTTGTCCGCCGCTTGTCCGTGGGAGCGTGGTGAGGTGAGTTTGGGGGTTTCTGGGGGGTTTTACACAGCGGGGCACCCCTAATCGGGGTGCCCCCCTGAAGTGGACCAAAACCCAGGATAGTCAAAATCCTGGGTGTTGGTCCACTTTAAGTACCAAGCCCATAGGCCTACAGACCATGCTTCCCCCCATGCTAGCGTAAAATAAAATGTAAAAAAACACTCAACACTCGTTTGAACCGGCCGGGTCTTCTCAACCCCCACTGCTGCTAACTGTAAAAATAAAAATGACATTTACTCAACTCCATGTGTGATCCCTCCAGCCGAGTCTCCTCTTCACTGGGGGGGCCTCCGATCATCCCGCCCGGGCTCTTCCGCTGTAAGTAGAAGGCCCAGAAGATGCCCCCTCCGGCGTTTATGGCACTAGCCCCGCCTCTTGTGGCCGGGGTGGACGACATCACCCGTGACGTCATCCCGCTCCGGGGTCGGAACTGTCAGAAGCCAGGGATGATCACTGGAGGTAGGGCTAGGGGGATATGATCCCCTGTCTCCCCAGCCCCCCTCCGTGATCTGCCCCAGCAGCTGTTAATGGATCGCCGCGAGACACAGGGTCACAGGAGAGTGTTAAAAATAAATAAATAAAAGTCTTTTTTTCTGTGTGTGTGTGTGTGTGTGTGTAACCATTTGTGAACTAGTAAGGGGTCCAAAGACCCCTATACCAGTTCACAAGGCTTGGGGGGTTGTCAAGGCCCCTACGGCTAGCCTGGGGGGGGGGCAGAAGAGCCCAGGGATATTAGGCTTTTTGGCTTGCAGTCAGCAGGGCGGGGGCCACCAAAGCTGGCCCCTGTGCCCTGTTCTACAAGCCCTCATAGCTGGTCCTGGGCTGGTTATGCTGTGTAGTAGGGGTACTTCATGTCATTTTTTTTATTTTTAAGGGTTTTTTAACCCTCAAGATTACCCCAAAAATGGGGTCCCCCACCCCAGGAGGGGGACCCTATGTCATTTGTTTTTTAATTAACTCAGGTATAAAAGGCAGCAGGTATAAAAGGCTTCCAGCAGGATCAGGAGAGCAGAAGCCAAAGTGATCCATGAGACCCCTATACCAGTTCACAAGGCTTAGGAGCTGGTAAGTCACCTGCGACTAGCGGTTGACTTGCCATTAACCCCCTGCCCCCCAAATTAGCTGCCTCCCCAAAGCCCAGGGAGGGGGCAAAAGGGCCCAAGCCATTTGGCTGTGCGGGCTTGTAGCCGGCAGGGTGGGGGGCCACCAAAGCTGGCACACTTTACAGTGTGGATAGTAATTTAATTTTATTTGTAAATTTTATAAAATGCTCTTTTCAGTTTGGGTGGTCTACTGGGCAAGAATGGGGGGCTACCAATACATTTGTGGTACCATTGTAATTGAGAGAAATGGGGCTTTCAAGTGCAATATGGTTTTCTTTAATAAAATAAAGGTTTTATTTAAAATAAAGGAGACAATTTTCTAAAAACTTTTATTCAAAAATATTAAAGAAAACTGTAGAAAAATTACAAACAAGACATTTCATGTTAAAGCCTGCCTCAAAAAATAATATATTTTTGCTGGAAATTTTTGCAAAAATCACAGTTAAACATAGTGCAAAATGTTGAAAAATGACCTGTCAACAGAGGGTAACAAAATTTCGAATAGGCTGGCAATAAAAAGGGTTAAAAGTACCTATGCATGCTGGGTATTGTTCAGTTCAGGGGACCTTGTGCTTTTAGATTTAGCTTGTTTTTTTGCTTTGTCTGCAGAGCTAAAATTTTCAAGTAAAATTACCCTTATGCACATGCTTTACTTTGGGGTGTTTGGCAACTCTTCCAGAGTGCATCCAAAGAATAAATTGAGGGATTACTTCCAGAAAATTCTGCCTATATCAACAAGCCTGGTACGCCTAGAAAACTTGAGGTGAATACTTCCAGAGAATATATAATTTGTTGGGGGTATTTCAAATGTAAAGAGTTGTTTTTCTTGAAAAACTGCAAGGTGGCATAACACAGTTGTATTTTATCTGAAAGTCTCCTAAAGCGCCGTTTCAGTTTGGGGGAGTCTCCTGGGCAGGAAAGGGTGTCTACGAATACATATGTGATAACAGTGTAACCAGGGATTTCACACGCAATAAGATTTTATTGACAAACTTACTTTTTTATTACAAAGAAACACTACAAATTGTAAGAAATTGATTTATTTTTATTTTTTGCACATATTTCACCCCAAAATGTTGAGAATACACTTAAAAATTGACAAACAAGACATTTCAGGTTAAAGCCCAGCCTCTGCTGAAAAGAAACAATATTTAATTTTCCTGTGGAATCTCTGGAAATCCCTTCAAAAATCACAGTTGAAAATGTGTAGTGAAAACAGTCAAAAATGGTCTGGAGTGTAAAAAAACTCCAGGTAGTCTGGTACTTAAAGGGTTAAAGGGAACAAAAACATATCTATGTCCTTCTTATTGGAGGTTCTATTACCTTGTTATTGGAGGTCCTATGACCTCCTTTTTGGAGGTCTTGCCCTAAAGTAATGATGAGATGGTAAATGATGCCTAGTGGATTGGCAAAGGCCTTTCCTAATGCTTGGCCTTTTGGCATAATGTTTTGGTAGAGGATGTGAGACTATTGGAAAAACAAATAAAGATTCATCTGCAAATTATTATAGGTTTTTTTATGCATGGCAGGAACAAAATCACAATTGCTTGAAACTGAAAGATACTAAATCTAAGTTGGTTAACACTCTACAAAACAAGTAATTGGATCTTGATTAATAGAAAGGTAAGCAGTGTTCTCCAACGCTCAGGTCCCTGATGAAAGTAGCACCACCATCTGCACCAATGGAGTTGCCCATTGGAGGATTTTTTTGTTCTAGGGGTCTTGTAGCCCTGCATAGGGCACCTTTCAATATAAGGCCAGCCTCAAGCATGGGCTGGAGGCAGGTTTAGTAGCAGGCAAACTGGGGGGCATGCCAAATGGGAATGCAATGTAGGGATCATGCTATGTGTGCAATTTAAAGCATGATTCCAGGGGAAACAAATAAAAAATCAACTGCCTACCATGAATATTAATGCTAAGCATGGTTTTGAGTGAAAAAGAGCCTGGTGCTGGCCACCCTATCCCACAGTGGAAGCCTGAACCATGCTTCTTCTTAGATTTAAGGCAGCTGCTGAAGTGATTGTCTGAATAAGCAGTTATTTAAGCACAATGTGCTTTGCTTGTGAATATAGAGCTTTAGAGTCTGAGCTCACGCAGAAGCCTAGCATTATGCAGGTGGGTATTTTGTTTGAGAGGGGGTACATAGGTGACGTTTAGTGGTTTACAGCTCAGTCTAGAAAAAGAGTATTATGTGTAACAAAAATGTTATATGTAAACAGACACCATGGAGGCAAGGGTAATTTATTAAATTGTATGCACAATATAATCTAAATCCTCCTTCACTACCCAAATTTGGTATTTGGTATCAAATAAAAGTCATCCTACTTACATGTTAATCAAGGGGTATCACAAATGCGTATACCTCTGCTCATACAGCCCTCAGCATACCATGATATTCTTAATTTCTCCACATTCCCCCTTGCAAAACCAGGTCAAGCAATATGTTGCCACTGGTCAATCAAGCTTCTCAGTTTTACTGGAGGAGTTGCTTTCATGGTACATTCACAGCAGGAGGGAGAGATGATGCAACAAAATGTATTAAACTCCCAATGCAATTTATAGTACTATGAGTGCTGCCGCCTCTTTACGTGGGATGGACAATAAGCTGTTTGAATGGAGAGGCTTGCAGAGGTGCTTATTGAATAACCAAGGGTGCAATTATTTAGACTTATTAAAAGGAATCTGTGCATCACTGAAAACATTCTGCCCCTCGTCTACAGAACTGCAGCATTGAAAAGTTTTGCAGTTAAAGGGGGTATTTAAAAATGTCAATGACAAATTTTCAGAAAACATATATCAATTTCTAAAGTTAAAGGGGGCTAATATCCACAAAAAAACTGAGTTTCAGATTGTAACCCATTAAACCATTATGGATGGAATTTTCATAAGCGTGGATGGTTTGGGGGATACAATTTTAGTCGAGAATTAATCAGAGAGAAACCTTGACAGGTAACCTGAATCTGTCATTCATGTCAGCATGACATTACTCACCCAGATCAAATCTATTTTAAATACCAAGTTATGGGTCTGAAAGTGGCAAGATTATTACTTTGCAATAAGATATAGACATTTGCAGGTGTCTCTCAAGGAGATAGCTGTAGTAATAATTCAAATAAATACGTTCATGTCCAGTATTAATGAGAACCTTCAGAGGCATTTCACAATGAGAACTTGCCTAAAGCCATTTGAAACTTCAAGGAGCTTTATTGCGAAATTGTCTAATTTTAGGGTCTTGATTCAGTAAAGCTCCCATAAAATAAGAGCAATTTCATTTTTTATTTTAGAATAAGGCTTGAGTAACAATGTGATTAAATATAAAAAAAAAAAAACATTACAGAAGTTTATGAATGATAAGGGCTCCTATGATGGTTATTAACACCTACAACTTTAAAGTGAGATATAAAACAGATTTACTTGAAGTAAGATGTTGCATTATTATAGAACAGGGGTTCTCAACCTTTTTACACCAAGTACCCCTAATAACAAGCTGTTACATTCAAGTACTCCCAAGGAGGAGATCAATTACTAATGTTACCAAAATAAGTGGGTCATGGGCCTTGCAGCACTTTTTGAAAGCAAGAATAAATAATGTTTTGCAGTTAAAATAGTATACTAGACCATTTAGACCCCCACTGTTGGTGCACTCTTGAACATTGCTGAGATACGCATACTCCAGGTTGAGAAACTGCTGTAGAGAACGTTTTAGTTACATATGCTCTGTGAATTGCACCTTATTTGAACGCATGTCTTATTTTGAAATAAAACATGAACACATCCTTATTTTCATTAGATATTTTTAGGCAATTTTCTTAAAATATTTAGTTTTAGATGAAGGGTATGTACTAAACCCCTCCTCTTGCTATCTAGCATGTTTGTGTGATTTATTTTTATAATTGGATACATTTTTCATGATTGTGGTCAGTTCTGTACCTGTGACAGGGCCTTTCAGGGGGTCATGCAATAAACTTTATTTCTGCAATTTAACTCAGCTCAATGTAGTTAGACAGCCAAAGACTGAAACATCACAGACAAATTGTGCTTCCTCTTTTAGTAAGCTCAAAAATAATAAATGAGTTGGAGGAGCAACAATAAAGGGGCCCAGTGCTGTTGCAACCCCTGCACCCCCTATAGTTACGTCCCTGATCATTGTCTTTTAAAGTAACAGGTCAGGCAATATAACAATAATAGGGCAGCAAGGAGCTCAACAAAAGCCGGTCCAATTTACCTCATACTAATGCCATTGCCTAGACTGTCTCTTTAATTTTTATAGTAGGGGCTCTGTCTTGGGTTATTTGTCTATTAAGAGATTTTAGCACAGTGTCACCAGGCAATATTGCTTGTTGCTACAAGAGTAATCAAATAACAATCTGCCCTTGCACACTCAGACAATGCTGGTGAGTAGAGATGAGCGAACTTTTGAAAAGTTCGATTCGGCCGATTCGCCGAATTTCACAAAGAAATTCGGGTTCGGCCGAATTGAACTTTTACGAAGTTCCCCATCAAAAATGCCGGCATGGTGGGAGCCGGCCGGCGGTACCGGCCCGCTCCCACCATACCGTTATTTAAAAAACAAAAAAAAAAAAAAAAGCATTTTTGCCGGCACTGTGGGAGCGGGCCGGCCGGTTCAGCGCTGACAGCGGAACCGGCCGGCGGGCCGGTAAAGCCGACCGGCCCGCTCCCACCGTGCCGGCATTTAAAAAAAAAAAGCATTTTTGCCGGCATGGTGGGAGCGGGCCGGCCGGCTCCGCTGTCAGCGCGGAACCGGCCGGCCCGCTCCCACCATGCTGGCAAAAATGCTTTTTTTTTTTTTTGTTTGTTTTTTAAATGCCGGCATGGTGGGAGCGGGCCGGCCGGCTTTACCGGCCCGCCGGCCGGCTCCCACCATGCTGGCATTTTTTTTTTTTAATTTCAGGAAAAATTCGATCCGCACGAACCACAAAATATTCGGGTTCGCGCCGAATCGAATATTTCCTGAAATTCGAAGCGAATTCCGGTTCGTCCGAACCGGTTCGCTCATCTCTACTGGTGAGAAGCTAGCTAATATTTGTTGAAAATGGGACTCCTGGATTTTTATATTGCAATTAGAGATGAGGTTATTTCAAAAAAAAATTATTTGGACATTTTGACAAATGTCCCCCCAAAATTTGTGTTCATCCACATCTACTTTTTATCGCTCAAAAGTTGCTCACCTACAGCACCTGCCCTTACTCTTTGAGGTGTCGGCGCAGTTTCAAGCAAAACACCCACAAATCACTGGGACACAGGCTAGATTGACTATCGGTATAGCTTGGCAATCGCAGTAATATAAATGCTGAACTCTTTTTCTTAAAGTCATTCTGAGGGAAACAAAGTGAAAAAACGCTATACCCACATTTGATTCCCTGCAGGTGATCGCTGATAGTCCAGTGCTGAGGCACTTACCAGATCTCCTGATCCCAGTCCTACGCTGCCTGTGCAGCCATCGCAAACGTCCAACCACTCAATGCTCGGTGTACTTTCCCACGCCATTCATCACAGGAAATAGTCGTAGTTCCTGTGACGATGGTGCGTTCGGTCCATCAATTGTTAAATGGCCGTAAGTTGTTTGAAGATGGAGGAGGCATAAACTGGTGGCACAGAACTGGATCAGGCATTCCGGTAGGTGTCTCAGCACCGGACTAGCAGCAATTGCCTTTGGGGATTAGAGATGAGTACAGCATTTTTTATTTTGTTGCCTGCAGAATACATTTAACTTAGAAGTGATTGTATATAATCTGGTGAGCTGCTCTGTGCGGTGAGACACATGGTAGTTTTAAAAACTGCAGCAGTTTGAAAACATGACTTTCATTTGGTGAGAGCAGCAATTGCTGAGCATCAGTAATTATATTTGTTTTTCATAATGTCTTTGTCAGTGTAGTTTCTTGCTGCTTTCTTCCACAGGACTCGGTGGAACTTGGGACGCTGGCCAATTTGTATATGGATGTTGGGGGTTGTATCACAAGATTTCCAGCTTTCTTTTGTATGTACTCTTCAGTCGGATGTTGTGATGTGAAGGTGCCCCAGACAGTCAAGCAGTTGTGTCCACACTCCCCACTCCCTCTGTTGACTCTGGGAGATTGTGCAGTGTAGAATATAAAAAATGCAAAGTTATAATCCCTATGCTGTTCTTTCTGAGCTAGACTTGGATGTTTTCGCTGATGCAAACAGGGATCCTTTTGTGCAGGATATGGTGACATATGAATAAGGGTCTGAATAAAAAGAGGGAAACGAAGTAGTAAGGTGCAGCTGCAAAGCTAATCAAGAGGGTAAGGCATCTTGTTGTTGGTGATTTAACTGTTAGATGTGTTGACATTGGACAGGATAAAGATGGACTAATGGAGGCTAGATGTCTCCCAGGTGCCACCGTCAATAGGTGTTTTCACTTGAATGGGAGGTTGCCACCCTGATGACAATGCTGGATCCCAGGTCCTGATGTGGACTGAGATATCCCAAGGGCATCGACATGCAAGAGAAAAAATGCATTAGAGGCACGTAAAAACTAAAATGTATTACAGGCAATCTAAAACAGCTTGTGATGTCACCAAGCAGAGGAGATAACTTTCTGGACCTATCAATGGGCATCTGAAATTAAAGTAGAAGAAAATTTATTTTTCAGTGATCATGCCTGGTTTGGCATAAAACAAATATTGTGCAATCCTACACTAGAACTAAAGTGCTACATTTAAAAACAAAAGGTAAAGTAGGTGGGTAGAACAGAGCAACAGGAGTGAGTGCTCAGTGGTCACTAATAAAAATGCCCATCTTAAAGGCAACTAAACAACATGCAACAAAAAAACTAGCAAAAGGAAGAAACCACTTTGGCTAACTAGCACAAGAAAATAATTCTGCCTATAAGGTATAAAGAAAGCAGAAGTGTTGCTGACAGAGAGATGTATAAAATTAAACAGACGGGGGCAAAAATGGCAAAATTCATTAAGAGTATGGTCAAAAATGTTTTCTTATATATTGGAGACAGAAAGAAAAAGGTGGAAATTCAAAAATTAGAAACTGGGAGAGTGGTTGTATTGATGGGTATAAGGCTGTCGCTGATTATCTGAATAGCTACTTTTGTTTAGTGTTTTCAGATGGTGGCTACCAAACCTGCAAAATGTATGGCCATGGCATAGTAATCAGCCAGGATGGTTCAGCTCCAGAGTTTTTGGAGTCTGATGTCTGAGCTGGCACATGACAAATAAGGCCATGGCACCCGCTCCAGGGTTCTTAGACAACTCATAATTTTTATTGCTGCACCTCTAACTGATTTACTTAGCCATTCCATTTTACCAGATGAGTTTCCAGTTGGTTGGAGAATGGCCAGTGTTGTAACTAGATGCCAGTAAATACAGGACAGTTAGCTTTACATTTGTAGTAAAACAAATCTCAGAAACTCAGAAAAAAACAGATAATTGCCCATCTAAAAATTAACAACCCGAAACAATATGGCTTTATAGAAGGCAACTAAAAGAAAATTATGGTGCACCACAGAGATACTAGTTAGTAGGGCGTGCTCACCTACAACTTAAACTCAATGCAGAAAAAAGTAGCAGTTGCGACTACCAGCCACAACAGCCACAAATAAGGGAGCACCACCAAAGAGTACAAAAACACTTTAAAAACACATATACACATCAAGACATTTAAAACCAACCACTGACTAACGAAAAATAAAAAAGAATACCCCTATCTGAAATATAATACAGGCAGAGTTCCTTCCGGGAGGCCTTTTTACGTGATCTTAGGTGAGTATAAAAGTATAAAATCCCCAAAAAAATGTATTTTTGAAAAAAAATAAAAAAAATAATGTGAGAAAACTGAAATATATAAAACAGATAAAAACAAATGAAAAGTGAAAAAATAAGACAACCAATCATTAATTCCATTCCCTCCAATAGGAGTATGGTGTTCTCCCTCCAACCCATGTACTTCTGTGCAATATTAGGTCAGGGCGCTTTGGAGAGTCCAAATAAGCCACTGACAAATAGATCTGGGTGCAACCCAACCGGGGCAACCACAATGGTGCCAAATGAACAAACAGGTGAACTACCTTTATCTCATAAAAGACGGGAGACCCAATGGGAAAGGTGAGTCAACCCAAAAAAGGCACAAAGGACCAGTCCTCATTCAGTCCTTGGGGTGACCGAATCCCCAGCTGGAAAATCCAGCGTAGTTCTCTCTGGAGAAGTAATTTCTTGAGATCACCTCCCCGGGAGCCCAAGCGTACCCTCTCCACTCCAACTACTCGGAGGGAAGAGTAATCACCTCCATGTACCTCCAAGAAGTGGCAGGCTACCGGCGAGATGACCTTACCTGCTGTATGATCCCGTCGTGCCAATTTGATATTAGAAATAGGGGCCTGGATCCGAGTGCAAAGGGCATTCTGAGTCTCTCCGACATAGGCTTTTGGACATCCATATATGAGCTTATAAATGACCGAGCGTGTCCTGCAATTAATAAAACGTAAGATCTTAAACCGTTGCCGGGTCTAAGTGTTGTCGCAACCACCCTTTTTTTCCACATATATGCAGATGGAACAATTGCCACAAGGTGCAAACCTGGATCCAGACATCTGTGCCAACCAGGTGTTTGGTGGGGAGAAATTACTCCTAAGGTTTGGTGCTCTTCTTGCAGTCATTCTAACCCTCGGTCCCACTATGGCAGTTATGGTGGGGTCAGAATTCAATACGCCCCAATGAGAGGTCAAGATTTTCCTGACCGCACGCCATTGTTTATTATAGTCAGCCACTAATGTTACTCCTTCATGGCTGCCTACAGCTGATTGAATCACCTTGGTTTTAGAATGGAGTGTGTGTGATCTTTCTGTATCCCTGGCCCTTACATAGGCACGTCTCACCACTCCTTTTGGATAACCACGGGCCCGGAATCTGCTTGTTGAATCAGAAGCCTGTTCCTCAAAATCTGTGAGCCGGGAACAATTCTGCCTTGCTCTCAAGAATGTGTCGGGTGTGAGCGCTCCTATAATCGAGAAATCTGTTAACCGCTGTAGTATTCTAAGTATACAGCACGTCCTGTTCCAGAATATTCCTTACACATGGGTGATACATCCACAAGAAAACAGCTTGTGGCTCCTCCTGGCCCTATATAAGTCAGGAGCCTCCAACAAATTCCCCAGTTCTTTTCTGCAATCTGGGCTGCGAAGATAGAAGATAGCTCTCTATGTGGCACAGCTGAGCGGGGCTTATATGCCTGTGGCCCTGCAGGACTATTCCCATCCGTTCCATATTGCTGCCTCCCAGCATCGGATGACAAGGTTCGGGTGAAGGTAGGTCAGTAAGCACCAGTTAGGTGCTGAGGAGCTATGCTCCTACCGCAGTCCGTGCTCTGACAGGGTAGGCGGTTTAGGCTGATGGTGAGCCTTTTGGGATGCCCCCCCTGCTCCATGGGTTTTTGCCAAGCTCAGCCTGTGCAGTTAACCCTTATTCCCATAGGTGTTCCCCTCCACCCTCACTCCTCCCATTGTCTTCTGGGCGCTGTTGTCTCCCTGGAAATCCTTCTATTCCTGCCTCGCTCTCCCTCTGGGAGTTCTCCGGGGGGGGGGGGGGGGGGGCTGACTAGTGGTAAAAAAAATGTGTTTTTATGTTTTATCTTTGTACTGTGTTCTGTCACCTTGTACGCCATGACTGCGCACTTGTACAATGCTCCACGGACCGCGGCGTCATTTACCTCAGAGCTACCGGGCCGCTATTGGCCAGCCGGATCACGTGGGCGCGTTTCGTTCTCTTCGTGGGGGGGGGGGGGTGGGCTCTGTGAATGACGACTTTCACATCACGTCTCCACGGCCCGCCCCTCGAGGTCTGCGGACGCCTTTTGCCTGTCCTTAGCTGTGTGTGCTGCTGGCTCCCTGCGGTCCGTGAGTAACCCCGGTGGGGTGTTTTTTTTTCAGGATAGTCCTTTCTGCTGTATTCTTATGGAAATGTTTTGTTATGTCTTTTAGGCGGGTTAAAACTACGGCACTGTGCTTTCTCCCGGCCATCTCCCCTCACTATCTCCCACTTCCCTAGCGGGTTCTTGGGGCATCCCGGGTAGCTCTTTAGCGTTAACCCTTACTGGCCTGTTGTGCCATTCAAATCACCATATGGAGGCTTCTGGGGATAATGGGCCTGGGGTTCTTTCGGGACAAGCCCGGCTATGTGTTGCGTGTGTGCGTGTGAGGTATCCCCCATAAGTGATGATGTCAGGGTATGTGTCCTGTGCCCAGCAGGTACTTGCGCTGCAGTCTGGGCTGTCTGTTACTGGGCCTGGTGGTGCGGCCCCTCTGGCCTCACCTACCCCCCACGCTTACATCTGACCCCCACCAAAGGGCATACTAGTGGGGAGTCTCAACCTGATTTAGCTGCATGGGTGGCCAGCATTGAAAAACATCTTGCTGGGTCTGCCCCGCGTAAGGCTTCTGCTAAGAAGCAGCATTTATCACCCGTGGTTTCCCTCTTCCCTGTAGAAGATGAGAGCCCTTACTCACTCTCAGGTCCCTACCCCCTTGAGGAGGGGGAATTATTTTCTGATTCTAAATCCTCTGAGGAACAACCTAAAATTTACGGTGGTACTGGGACTCCCTTTGAGGAAGACCCGTGGTCCCCTGATGACACTGGCAGATTGCTGAGTCACATTTTTAAAGTGCTTTGTATTTCTCCCCCGGCAGTGGCTCAGCAGCAGCAGGGTGAGCTTTTTCATACGGTTAAGCCACGCTGGGAGTTCCCTGTGCAGTCTCACTTTAATAATCTAGTGCTCAAGGAATGGGATCGGCCTAGCAAGCTGCTAGGGGTGCCTAAGAGTTGGGACAAGAGGTATCCCTTTCCTGCTGATGTTGTTAAGCATTGGTCATGTCCTCCCGAGGTGGATGCGCCCGTTCTCGGGTTGTCCAATACATCTGTCATGCATTCTCCTCATACTACTACCCTGCGGGATGGTGAGGACTGGCGCTTGGACCAACTGGCTTGTCACGCCTTTGCCTGTGTGGGGACGGTGCTGCGCCCGGTTTGTGTCTCTGCTATTACGGCTATTGCCATTAAAGGGGTGCTTAAGTGTCTCTTGGACTGGGCATCTGAGGATGCGGGTAGAGAAGAGTATAGATCTCTCCTGCTTTGTGAGGAATTTATTGCATATATTCTTTCTGCCATGGATGATGCCATTAGAATGTGTGGTAGGACTTCTGCCCTGTTGGTGGCTATACGCCGCTCTGTCTGGCTACGTCAGTGGGTAGCTGATAATGCTGCTAAGAAGGCTCTCACTGTTTTCCCTTTCAAGGGCCTGGGCCTCTTTGGTGAGTGCTTGGACTTGTTTGCCAGGGGCAGTAGGTTACCTCAACGCAGGAGGCCGTCCCGTTCCTTTCGGGGGATGGGTGCCTTTCTCCCTTCCTTCCGTGGTTCCAGAACTGAACGAGGAGTCTCCTTTACTGGGGCCCACGGAGATCATTGGGAAGGGGCAGAGGATGTGGCCGTCCTGGACTCTCCTGGGGTCCCAAGCCAAAATCCTCACCCTAGCCCCCTCAGGCATGAAGGGGTCCCCTCACCCATCCGGGTGGGGGGACGGCTTCGGCTCTTTGCTCACGTCTGGAGGCTTCACGTCTCAGACTGGTGGATTCAGGAGGTAGTGTCCTCCGGTTACAAGATAGAGTTTGCAGCCTGGCCGCCCCCAAGATTCATCAAATCCCGGATGGCTCAAAACCCCCTGTCAGCTCAGGGTCTGTGCCTCGCTGTCCAAAACCTTCTGGAGTTGGGGGTCATCTGCCAGGTGCCTTTGAGGGAAAGGGGCAGAGGCTACTATTCCAATCTTTTGACTGTTCCCAAAAAAGACGGGTCCATCAGGCCCATCCTTGATTTAAAGCGCCTCAACAAATTTGTCAGATTCAAACACTTTCGCATGGAGACTCTGCGCTCAGCTGTCAATTCACTACACCCGGGGGACTTCATGACCTCTGTAGACATCAAGGACGCTTACCTTCATGTACCAAGCTTTCCAGGTCATCAGAGATTCCTCAGGTTCGCTCTAGAGGATCAGCACTACCAATTTGTGGCCTTGCCTTTCGGTATCACCTCGGCTCCCAGGGTATTCACCAAGGTGCTGGCGGGCGTAATAGCTCTGCCGAGATCTCAGGGAATTTGCATCCTTCCTTACCTGGACGACATTCGCATCACGTCTCAGTCCTTCCAGCAGGCCAAGCTGGATACCCAGCTGGTGGTGTCCACACTGGAGTCCTTCGGCTGGGTGATCAACCACCCCAAGTCTTCCCTCTCACTGTCAATGGTGAGGTCCTTTCTGGGCATGACTGGGATATATCTCAGGTCAAGATTTTTCTCCCTCAGCAGAAGGTGGAGAGTCTTCAAGGCCAAGCCAGGCTTCTTATGTCTTGCTCTCATCCCTCCATCCGGCCGTGGATGCAGCTGGTGGGCCTGATGGCGTCTTGCTTCGAGGCAGCTCCATACGCTCTGTGTTTGTTCTGTCCCCTCTAGCCAGGCAGTCCCTCTCGTGGTGGCTGGACTCAAGGAACCTGTTGGTGGGCAGATCCTTTCTGGCCCTGTGCTGGGAGACAGTCACCACAGATGCCAGTCTGACAGGTTGGGGGGGCTTCTGAAAATCCCTGAAATTCCAGGGTCAGTGGGGCCCTCGAGAGGCCCACACCCCTATCAACATTCTGGAATTGAGGGCGATAAGGTTGGTTCTCACCCAATTGACTCCACACCTTCGGGGTCGGGCTGTTCAGATCCACTCGGACAACCAGACAGCGATTGCCTACATCAATCATCAGGGAGAGACCCGGAGCAAGAGGGCCCTCAGGGAAGTGTCCCTGATACTGTCTTGGGTGGAGGAGAATGTTCCCTGCATCTCAGCTGTGTACATCCCGAGGGTGGAAGATCTGGAGGTAGACTACCTCAGCAGGGGGACTTTTCATCTGGGAGAATGGTCCCTCAGCAGCAGGGTGTTTCACTCCCTGTGCCACCGCTGGGGTCAGCCAGATGTGGATCTGTTTGCGTCCCGTCACAATCACAAGCTTCCAGTCTTTGTCTCTCTGTCCCAGGACCCTCTGGCCTTGGCCATGGATGCACTAGCAATGTCTTGGAAGAGCTTTCAGCTTCTCTATGTGTTCCCTCCTTTTCCTCTGCTGGGCAAGGTGCTACGCAAGATTGCTCAGGAAGGGGTGCCAACCATTCTGGTGGCCCCCTGTTGGCCAAGAGGAGTGTGGTTCGCAGACATCGTGCAGTTGGCAGTAGATCAGTACGCTCGGCCCAAGGTTCCAGACCTGCTCACTCAGGGGCAGCTACGCCATCCCAATTTACAAACGCTGGCTTTAACGGCCTGGCTGCTGAAACCTCCATCTTGATGAAAAAGGGGCTGCCTGCCTCTGTTGTTAATACCATGATTCGGGCTAGGAAGAAGTCTTCGTCATCCATCTACTATAGGGTATGGCATGCTTACATTGACTGGTGTGAGTCTAAGTCGCTTCCCTGTTGGGTGTTTTCTATCCCTAGGATTCTGGAATTTCTGCAACATGGTTTGGATTTGGGTCTTTAACTTAGTACCCTCAAAGGTCATGTTTCTGCTTTGGCCATTTTCTTCCAAAGATCCTTTGCTCAACATCGTCTGGTCAAGACTTTCTTCCAGGGGGTTACTCACGTTGCGTCCTCCACGTAAGCCTATGTTACCGGTCTGGGATTTGAACTTGGTTTTATCTGCCTTGCAGGGGTCTCCCTTTGAGCCTTTGCATGAGGCCCCTTTGTCCATTTTGACACTTAAGGTAGTCTTTTTGGTGGCTATCACTTCTGTTAGGCGTGTTTCTGAGTTGGCGGCGCTTTCCATCAAACCCCCTTACTTTGAGAGACACAAGGACAAGGTTGTGTTTCGTTTTAAGCAAGATTTTCTGCCTAAGGTTGTGTCTGCTTTTCATCTCAATCGGGACATTGTTTTGCTTCCCTGTGCCCTAATCCTAGTAACCCTAAGGAGCGGTTTTTACACTCTCTGGATGTGGTCAGGACTCTGAAGTTCTATTTGGTGGCTACTGAATCCTTCAGGAAGACTGATGCTATTTTTGTGCTCCCGTCTGGACCTAAAAAGGGTCTGGCTCCAGCTAAGTCCACTATCAGCAAGTGGATCCGTGGTACAGGCCTATTCTGCTAAGGGGAAGGAGACTCCCTTCCGCCTTACTGCTCATTCTACTCGTGCTATTGGTTCCTCTTGGGCTTTTCAGCACCAAGCTTCTGTTGAACAAGTTTGCAAGGCCGCTATTTGGTCTTCTGTTCATACTTTTTCTAAGTTTTACAAGGTAGATGTTAGGGCCTCAGCTGATGCTGCTTTTGGTCGCAAAGTTCTGCAGGCGGCAGTGGTTTAAACTGCCCGCTGTTACTTTTTGGGGATCCCACCCTACCTTACGGACACTGCTATTTGATGTCCCATGTGTAAGGAATATTCTGGAACAGGACGTGCTGTATACTTAGAATAATACACTTCTGTGACTATTCACCTGTAGAATTGGTAATATATGTATACAGCACGTCCTGTTCCATCCCACCCTTGTTATCATTATTCTTAGTTGCCTCTGTATGGTGATTGTTCATATGTTCATTTTTGAATTCCTGTTATTATTGTTCTCCCGGCTTCTTGTTAACTGCTTGTCAATACTGGGGAATTTGTGGGAGGTCCCTGACTTATATAGGGCCGGGAGGAGCCACAAGCTATTTTCTGCAGTCCAGGGCCATCTTGTGGATGTATTACCCATGTGTAAGGAATATTCTGGAACAGGACGTGCTGTATACCTATAATACCAATTCTACAGGTGTCCAAAAAAGTCACCTGTTTCTGGGAGATGTTGTGGGTGAGTCTGATATTCATGTTGTTGGCGTTGAGTGTGTCCAAAAATTCCCAGCAATGGTTTTCGGAGCCCTGCCAGAGAATTAGAATATCATTAATGTAGCGGTACCGCTCACATCCAACATTAAAGACAACCTGCTCCTCCCACCAGCCAAGGAACAGGTTTGCCACAGAAGGAAATATAATTCGAAGAAAACTAAATCAGAACAGGTAGGTGCCCTAATTAATGATAATGGGGAAATGGTTACTGGGAATGAAGAAAAGGTGGAGCTGTTAAAAGGATTCTTTAGCTCTGGATATGCCAATAGCAATAGCCCAAGTATAATAATTTACAAGCTAAACATGGATACCATCCAAGAAAAACGAAATAATTTAAATGTGAATAAGACTGCAGGACCAGATGGACTTCATCCAAGAGTTCTCAAAGAACTCAGTTCCGTTATCTCATCACCCTTGTTGTTGATATTTAAAGACTCACTAGCAACTGGTATAGTGCCAAGGGACTGGGGCAAGGCAAATGTGGTACCCATTTTTAAAAAGGGCTCAAGGTCTTCTCCGGGCAATTACAGACCTGTTAGCTTAACATCCATTGTGGTGAAGTTGCTTGAGGGGCTTTTAAGGGACTACATATACGAATATGTAACTACCCATAATATTCTAAGTGACAACCAACACAGTTTTACTAAGGACAGACGCTGCCAGACTAAGAGATCTTCAGGATTAGAAAACACAGTTTGTAACTGGTTTGAAAACTGGCTGAAGGATCGTGTGCAGCGAGTTGTGGTTAATGATACCTTCTCTGAATGGTTACCGGTTGGGTTCAGTGCTGGGCCCACTATTATTCAACTTTTTTATAAACAACATAGAAGATAGAATTAAAAGCACAAAGATATGTAGCACAGTGCAGTCTATGGAAGATGTTTACTTGGACTGACTTGGACATTTTAAGTGTCTGGGCATCCACTTGGCAAATGAAGTTCAATGTGGAAAAATGTAAAGTCATGCACTTGGGTCTAATAACCTGAAGGCCACATATATCCTCGGGGAAGTAAAACTGGGAGAGTAACTTGTTGAGAAGGATCTGGGGGTACTGGTAGATCACAGGCTAATAGCCTCCCACAGAAGCTTGTTACAGCATCAACCGCTGACAGTTTCAAAAAAGGATTAGATGCTTTTTTAGAAGAAATAACATTAACATTAAAAAAATTAATAAATAAATAAATAAATAGCTTCCCCTATAAAATAAAATTAAAGATAACTTCCCCTACCCCAACACCTTTGGTTGAACTTGATGGACATATGTATTTTTTCAACTGTATTATCTATGTAACTATGTAACTATATGGAGTTTCTCTGCAGAATCAGGATAACTGCCCTCGTGTATTCAGCTGGTGTTCTTGCAATATCTCTTTGTTGTCTTTTGTGACCAGAGTGCACTCCACTATATGACAGGCCAATCTCTTGCTCTCGACTCTGAACTGCTGGCTAATCAACTAATCCCAAAAGGCAAAAAAAATAGGGAATTACATTAAAGCTGGATTATAATTCTCCCTGAAGAAGCCCATTGGGTGAAACCTGTTGGAGAAATCCAACACAATAAGAACATTTTAAAGCATAAACAAAACAGGCAAAATTCATAACTGATCACTTGTTTAATGTATTATGTGGAGAAAAGTGCAAATTTAATGATTTGTATGTGTCACGGACCGGGTGCAGCGGACTCGGGTGTGGATCCGCTTTAACTGTGGAACCGATGGCGGGTACCGTGTCAGGGGAGCGGAGTCTAAGAGGCCACCGGTATTCACCAGAGCCCACCGCAAGGCAGGTTGGTCTTGTGCGGCGAGTGACCCCCAGGTCGCTACCCCCTAACAGCGGCCCAGTCCCACAGTCAGCCGAGGTTCAGTGAGGTACACAAGTGGCAGGCAAAAGGCGTAGTAAGTACAGGCAGAGATCGGGGCTGGCAGCACAGGTTCGCAGTAAAGGTGAGTAGCCGAGGTCGGGGCAGGCAGCAAAGGTTCAGAGTCGGGAACAGGCAGAGGTCGGTACACGGGTGAGCAATCCAAGAATGTCTGACTTTCAACAAGCATGGAGAGACCAAGATCCGGCACTGAAGGAAGGAAGTGCCTGTTTAAATAGGGGAAGATGATGCAGGATTGGATGACATAAACACCAATCAGTGCTGTAAAGGCCCTTTAAATCTCAGGGATCCTGTGCGCTCGCCCTCTAGTGGACGGAGACTTGTGCGCATGCAAGGAGGAAGCACTGGGGGAAGGGCGGCAGCTGGAAGCAGCCCCGAGGGAAGATGGATGACGGCTGCATGCAGCCATGGAGGTAGGTGAAATGCTGTGAGACGGGCGTGCAGCGCTCGCCCTAACAGTACCCCCCCCCTTGGGCCTCCCCTTCTTCTTGGGACCAAGAAAATCTGAGATGAGACTACGGTCTAGAATATTCTCTTCGGGCTCCCAAGATCTTTCTTCAGGTCCACAGCCTTCCCAGTCGACCAAGAAATATCTTTTTCCTCTGGAGAGCTTAGAAGCCAGAATCTCCTTCACTGAAAAGGTATCCTCGGTGCCCGAGATTGGGGCAGGCACCAAAGTTTTAGGAGAGAATCGATTGACAATAACTGGCTTCAACAGAGAGACGTGAAAAGAATTGGGAATTCGCAGTGAAGTCGGTAGGTGAAGCTTATAGCAAACTGGATTGATCTGTTGTTTGATCTTGTATGGCCCCAAGTAACGGGGGCCCAATTTGTAGCTAGGAATTTTGAAGCGGATGTATTTTGCCGACAGCCACACCTTATCTCCTGGAGAATAAACAGGCGGAGCTCTTCTCCTTTTATCAGCGCTAACCTTCATGCGGGCGGAAGCTTGACAAAGGGAACGCTGTGTTTCTTGCCAGATGGTGGAGAAATCCTGTGTGAGATTGTCCACGGCGGGCACTCCGGAGGACGTGGATAAAGGCAAAGGCGGAAGGAGTTGACGGCCGTACACCACCAAAAACGGGGACTTCCTTGTGGACTCAGAATCCTTAAAATTATACGAGAATTCCGCCCAAGGCAACAGATCGACCCAATCGTCTTGACGCGCTGAAACAAAATGGCGAAGATAATGCCCGAGAATCTGGTTGACTCTTTCCACCTGGCCGTTAGACTGGGGATGATAAGCGGAGGAAAAGTCCAGTTTAATTTTCATTTGTTTACAAAGAGCTCTCCAGAACTTGGACACAAACTGCACACCTCTGTCAGACACAATTGGGTTGATTCAAAGAAACATGTAACAGCTTGGATTTGGGTCACGATCATCCTATTTTTCCCGTCCGCTCGTGCGTTCGTATGAACTTGCGAGTGATTCAATAAGCAAATACGTTTCTATCCTAAAATATACGTCCGTTCGTATGGCAGTTCGGGAATCAGACCTATGTCAGTTTCCATCCTGAATTTTCCGTTTCATTTCTCAGGTTGCAACATTGGTTTTGCCCTTTTTCCTTTTTTGTCTGGACGTAAATCCTTCTGATCTTGCGGCTCCGCACTACAAACTTACCTCATTAAAGTGCATTCTAAATATTTGGTCTTTTAATTTTCTTTATTTCATTCATTTTGTAGTAACCAACCATTAATGAATGCATTTGCATAAGTAAATCTTACTTTGTTTAATTTTTAGTTAACTTGCATTTTTTACTTGTGGATTTAATTTTAATATTTATGCTTCAAATGGTACAACTTTAAATTTTTAGTGTGGTTACCCACACCCTCTACATACAGATTGCTCACAAATATTAAAAAACACCCAGCAACTTCTGCATGTTATGAGCCTAGAAACAGCCAAGATGGCGGCTCAGGTATTATCGGGCAGCCTGCAAACAGAAAGGGCCTTGTGACTGTGTTGCTCTGGATTCTTTGATTTCTGACCTTTCCATGCCCCCAGCTCTGCTGTGTCTGTGCAAAATACAGCAGTAACCCACATCCTGCACTTTATCCCGCTCTCCTCTCCTCAGTAAGTGTGATGCATCTGACCAAAGATGTGCTTAAATAATTAAACAAAGCAAAGGTAAACAACTACACCAATAAATGCAATCTAAAAATATTATTCTAGTACCTCAATTTTAAAATAAATAACAAAGGACATAAGTTTCTTTAATTAACGCAAATATATTGCAAAATAAAGGTTTACATGCAAAGGACTAATTAAGGTCCACATTAAAATGCTTTTAGAAGGCATACATGAATCAGGTATGCATTGCCATACAATTTATGGCCTCGGCCATGCTGATACATGCAGTTCATTGGAGCTCAAGACGCGCAGACTCCTCCACATAGCCAAAAAACCTGTTCACGAACAGCAATCCGGCTGCTAAAAGGTGTCGGCTGTGGCTTTCTTTTAAAACGCGTTTAGAGGTTTCTCTGAATCACACCTAAACACATCCAATTAACCTAAGTTTTACGTTTTGATCGTAAGTTTTAGGATTTGATCCTAAGTTTTACGTTTTGATCCTAAAATTTAGGAACGAACTTCCGCTGATCGTAAGAGCATATACGCATTCGTACGTAGGCTCGTGCGAGTCGGAAATGGCCAAAAAAACAGGAAAAAATGACTAACACCCACCCAAACTTACGATTCTCGATACGAAATCAATTAACTTTTGCTCTTTGAATCGAGGGGAATATGTGTAGGTAGACCATGAAGTCGAAAGATATGCTTCAGGAAGTATTTTGCCAACAGAGGAGCTGACGGGAGACCGGGCAAAGGAACAAAATGCGCCATCTTACAAAACCTATCCACTACCACCCAAATTACAGTATTGCTATGCGAAGAAGGGAGGTCGGTAATAAAGTCCATAGCAATGTGTGTCCATGGGGTATCTGGAATAGGAAGTGGGTGGAGTAGGCCAGCAGGTCTTTGGCGAGGGGTTTTGTCGCGAGCGCAGGTGGTACAGGCCTGAACGAATTCGGTCACATCCTTTTCAAAAGAAGGCCACCAATAATATCGAGAAATGATAGAACAAGACTTCCTGATACCGGCATGGCCGGCTACATGGGAAGAATGCCCCATTCTAATATTTTGCGACGTTGGCGGGCTGGCACAAAGGTCTTTCCCGGCGGTGCTTGTACAAGAGTAGCGGGGGCAGAGTGGACAAGGCGTTCAGGCGGGATGATATGTTGTGGAGTGGATTCAACACCAGAGATGTCAGAGGAGCGAGAAAGGGCGTCTGCCCTGATGTTCTTAGCGGCTGGCCGGAAGTAGATTTGAAAATCAAATCGAGCGAAAAACAACGACCAACGAGCTTGTCGTGGATTCAATCGCTGGGCAGTTTCTAAATAAGATAGATTTTTGTGATCAGTATAGATGGATACTTGATGGGCAGAACCTTCTAAGAGGTGTCTCCACTCCTCCAACGCCAACTTGATGGCGAGTAACTCCCGATCTCCGATGGAGTAATTCCTCTCCGCTGGCGAAAAGGTCTTCGAAAAGAACCCGCAGGTGAGAATTCTGCCAGTAGACGATTTTTGAGTGAGCACCGCTCCGGCTCCAATGGAGGAGGCATCTACTTCTAGGGCGAAAGGCCGAGATGGATCTGGCCTAGACAACACTGGTGCAGAGGAGAAGGCCTTTTTTAGAGCAATGAAGGCCTCTTCAGCCTGAGGAGGCCAAGACTTCGAATTGGCGCTCTTCTTTGTGAGGGTCACAATAGGCGCCACTACAGTGGAAAAGTGAGGAATAAACTGGCGATAGTAATTGGCGAAGCCCAGAAAACGTTGAATAGCTCGCAGGCCAATAGGACGGGGCCAATCCAGAACTGCTTTCAACTTGCTGGGATCCATTTGAAGGCCACGAGCTGAGACAATATATCCAAGAAAGGGTAAGGTGGTTTGATCAAATAGACACTTCTGAAACTTGGCGTAAAGATGGTGTTGACGGAGACGAGACAGGACTTGCCGGACATGACGGTGATGTTCTTCTAGATTAGATGAAAAGATGAGTATATCATCCAAATATACAACAACACAGGAGTAAAGCAAGTCCCGAAAAATGTCATTTACGTATTCCTGGAATACAGCGGGTGCATTGCAGAGACCAAAGGGCATCACTAAATATTCGAAGTGGCCATCGCGGGTATTGAAGGCGGTCTTCCATTCATCGCCCTCGCGTATACGTATCAAATTATAGGCTCCCCTCAGGTCAAGCTTGGTGAAGACCCTGGCCCCACGCAGTCGGTCAAATAATTCGGCAATCAAGGGCAAAGGGTATCGATTTTTAACGGTAATCTTATTGAGGCCGCGGTAATCAATACAAGGGCGAAGAGAGCCATCTTTTTTCGCCACAAAGAAGAACCCCGCGCCTGCCGGAGAGGAAGACTTCCGTATGAACCCTTTATGAAGATTTTCTCGAATATACTCCGACATGGCTTGAGTTTCAGGAGCCGAGAGAGGGTAAATTCGGCCACGTGGAGGAGTGGTACCCGGTAGGAGGTCTATAGGGCAATCGTAGGGGCAATGAGGCGGAAGTACCTCCGCTTGTTTCTTGCAGAATACATCAGCATAGGTCTGGTAGATCTCAGGCAAGCCAGGTAATGGTGCTGAAGCAGGAATAGGTCGAACAGGAACAGACTTCAAGCACTTCTTAAAGCACGCTGCACCCCAAGTCTTGATATCACCGGTGGTCCAGTCAAGCGTGGGATCATGACGTTGGAGCCAAGGAAGGCCTAGAAGAATCTGAGAGGTGCAATTAGGGAGGACGTAGAACTCAACATTCTCTTGATGGAAGAGTCCAATTTTTAATTGGAGGGGAACGGTGCGATAGTGCACAGTACAGTCCAGCCTATCACCATTGACTGAGGCGATAAATAAGGGTGTAGCAAGGCGATTCACCGGGATATTATGTTTATTGATCAAGGCAGCCTCTATAAAGTTCCCTGCAGAACCAGAGTCCAAAAAGGCGCTTAAATTCAGGGATGTGGAAGGTGAGATGGAAAGTTGAACAGGAACAGTGAGCCGTGGAGAGGAGGCACATACACCCAGGGACGCCTCTCCCACCGCCACTAGGTGCGCCCGTTTCCCTGACGTGGAGGGCGAATAGGACAGTCCTTCAAAAAATGCTCAGAACCACCGCAGTACAGACAAAGGTTCTCGTTCCTTCTGCGAGTTCTCTCCAATTGGGTCAAACGGAATCGATCGACCTGCATGGCCTCCTCACTGGGAGGTACATGTGCAGACAAAGGGTTTTGAAGTACTGGAGCCAAACGGGATGCCCTCCTAGGGCGCTGAGAGTCTCTTTCTTGGCGGAATTCTTCACGCCTCTCAGCGAAGCGCACATCAATGCGTGTGGCCAGAAGGATGAGTTCAGTGAGAGATGAAGGCAAGTCACGAGCCGCAAGAGCATCCTTAATTTTACTAGAAAGTCCTTTCTTGAAGCAGGCACACAAGGCCTCATTGTTCCAAGACAATTCGGAGGCTAGAGTGCGGAACCGAATGGCGTATTCCCCAACGGACAACTCGCCCTGGACCAAGTTCAAAAGGGACGATTCAGCAGATGAAGCCCGGGCAGGTTCCTCAAAGACCTGGCGAAACTCTGAGACAAAGGTGTTAATACTGGAAGAGACAGGGTCATTGCGATCCCACAAGGGAGTGGCCCAGGCCAAAGCCTTTCCAGAAAGCAAACTGATGACAAAGGCCACCTTAGCTCGTTCAGTGGGAAATTGATCCGCCAACAACTCCAAGTGCAGGGAACATTGGGCAAGGAACCCTCGGCATAACTTGGCATCCCCATCATATTTAGCCGGCAAGGAGAGACGGATTCTGGCAGAAGATGTTACCGGGGGGCTGGAGCCGGTGATGGAACTTGCTGTTGCTGAATCGTTAAAAAGTTGATTAATCTGGCGGGACTGCATAGCTACTATAGCAGGCAATTCAGTGGCATCCGGCAGCGGTACCTCAGCGGGATCCATGGCTGGATCTTACTGTCACGGACCGGGTGCAGCGGACTCGGGTGTGGATCCGCTTTAACTGTGGAACCGATGGCGGGTACCGTGTCAGGGGAGCGGAGTCTAAGAGGCCACCGGTATTCACCAGAGCCCACCGCAAGGCAGGTTGGTCTTGTGCGGCGAGTGACCCCCAGGTCGCTACCCCCTAACAGCGGCCCAGTCCCACAGTCAGCCGAGGTTCAGTGAGGTACACAAGTGGCAGGCAAAAGGCGTAGTAAGTACAGGCAGAGATCGGGGCTGGCAGCACAGGTTCGCAGTAAAGATGAGTAGCCGAGGTCGGAGCAGGCAGCAAAGGTTCAGAGTCGGGAACAGGCAGAGGTCGGTACACGGGTGAGCAATCCAAGAATGTCTGACTTTCAACAAGCATGGAGAGACCAAGATCCGGCACTGAAGGAAGGAAGTGCCTGTTTAAATAGGGGAAGATGATGCAGGATTGGATGACAAACACCAATCAGTGCTGTAAAGGCCCTTTAAATCTCAGGGATCCTGTGCGCTCGCCCTCTAGTGGACGGAGACTTGTGCGCATGCAAGGAGGAAGCACTGGGGGAAGGGCGGCAGCTGGAAGCAGCCCCGAGGGAAGATGGATGACGGCTGCATGCAGCCATGGAGGTAGGTGAAATGCTGTGAGACGGGCGTGCAGCGCTCGCCCTAACAGTATGCAATGAAGGTTTTCATTGTAAAATTAATGAATTGATCTGGAACTTTTATGATGTAATGTCTGATGAGGGGGGTCATTAATCTGATTAGTGTGGTAAAAGTGGGTTACCCCACTCTTTTGAGATATTTGATTTATACCCATGCGGTCAGAAGTCAATATCTCCCTGAAAAGCAAGTCGCTCCATAGGGCGGTGTCAGTGAATTTGGAGGCTATAAAGGTAGGATGTGATGCCTCTCTGAGCCTTGGTGAGGCCACAGCAGGAATACTGTGTGCAGTTCTGGAGACCTTACCTACAAAAAGACATGATTCAAATGGAACAAGTACAAAAGGCAGACAACAAAAATGCCAGGAGGACATTTATTTATTAAAACTTCAAGAGAGACCTTTAATAAATAAAGAACTTTATTTATACAGTCTGGAGTAAAGAATTGAAAGAGGAGACATGATTGAGACCTTTATATGTGTGGGAAAATAAATTAAGGTTCCAGAGGTGTTCAATTTTAGAACAAACATCTGGCAATAGTTGAAAAATCAACAGTATGTGAATTTAAACATACAATACAATGTAAGATAAAGAAAATATACACACATAAGGGTAGAGATAGATAGATAGATAGATAGATAGATAGATAGATAGATAGATAGATAGATAGATAGAATGATCTTTTGCCATCAACCTTTATATGTTATGATATTTTGCAAACATACAGGGTGTGGTTGAACCTCATTTTGAAAAGGATAAAACTTTAACTTTAAATTAGGAAGTTTATGAATGTGGTATTTGTTCTGAGGGTCATATTTGGTGACAAAGGTGCTTTAAGTAAGTAAATGGATCCCTGAACTAAAACTAAGTTATGGCTTCAGAAATTGCAATGGGGAAAAGTAATGTTTTACTATACACATTAAATGTTATTTTATATTCACAGTACAACATCAGTTGTCGCCAGTGTACAAC
Organism: Gastrophryne carolinensis; assembly: GCA_027917425.1. Taxonomy (NCBI): domain Eukaryota; kingdom Metazoa; phylum Chordata; class Amphibia; order Anura; family Microhylidae; genus Gastrophryne; species Gastrophryne carolinensis. The sequence continues at coordinate 479,259,413 of CM051236.1, forward strand.
TATTATGCCCCTGTAAGTAAAATTATGCTTCACTGGGGTTCTATTGAGTGTAATACAACATGACTATGCTATTGGCAATGCATTTGATTTATGGAGTGGAACTTTGTTTATAACTAACAAAGATCAGAGATTACAGTGCCAGTGAAGTCACCTTTCAAATTAAGTTTGCCATTACAGCCCTGAACTGTAATAAGAGTTAATTGCCTATGTGAAATGGTGTGTTTCCAATAGACAGTTCAAGATAAACGGGAAGTGGCAGAGCACCATGTCACTGTTCTAGTAAACCTACTGAAGCTTCTGAAGAGCTGAGATCAGTAGAGAAAACGTGATGGCTGAGAAAAAATGGAGTAACTGCATAGCAGAAAGATCAGAACTGTAAACAGGTTTAAATTTTAAACAGCTAGATAAAAGTAATAGTAATATTGTAATAATAAAACATGTCCAAGCATTGATAAAGGTTCTTACGGTGCCAAATGTATTACTAGCGCCACTTGAGTGTCTGCCGAGAGGCGCTATTAGTGCCTCAGCCACAGCGCTGACCAAAAGCAGATGGCGCTGCTAGTGTTTGGTGCTGAAGGCTATGTGGCTCTGTACCTTTGCTTGAGCGGTTTTCAATGAGATAGCGACAGGTAGCGCCGGTGGCGCTCCGCTGCTCAATGCCGTATTTAAAACTACAGCGCCAGGACTGGCTCTCAAAAACGGGGAGGCCGATTCATCATTAGAGGCAGGTAGCGACAGATGAGCGTCTGTAGCAGACATTTTCAGAGCGCCCGCTAGTAGTCGCAGTGCTCAGCCGTGGGTCGCTACTTTATAGCGACTCAGTCGCTGTTCAGTAATGTTGAATACATTGTGAGGAGTTGCTATTTGACCAGTACAGCGCTGTATGGGAGCGCATGTTAGCGACTTCTCATAGCGACCGACTCACACCATATTCAGGAAAAAAACAGCCTCCCAAATCTCTGGTGCTGAAAAATACTTGTTTGTAGCCCATAGCGCAGGAGGCAGTGTGTTTAAAGTCTGTTTTCAGCATCTATCAACTAGTAACAAAGCAAAAACATGTGGAATTACATTGTAGCATGAACACTTTAATGGGAAAAAAAAAAAACCCGTGAAGTGAAGAAAAGGTTCGTCCATTGAAATGTATGGGGGAGCGACATGTAGCGAGAGGTCATACCTGGCTCTGTGTAAGGATGAACGCTGGCGCTGTTCGCAGAGGCTTTGAAAATGATGAATCAGACGCTACATGCCGCTATCCCAGTCGCTTAACAGATTCTGCTTGATAAATGTGGAATTGCATCCGTGTCTGGCGTTGACCAGTCGCTATCTGTCGCTACCTCTCATTAATCCTTTCTTAAATAACCCCCTATGACTCTCAGGCATACAGTGAAAGGTGCAATGCTAAAAAAGGGGTTTTAAAAAGGATGGCAGCATAGCGACAAAGCAAAAATACATGGAATGACATTGGGGGGAATACAAATCATATGACACATTACTGGCAGTTATGAAAACACAAGTTTGCTGCAGATAACCTAAGTACATTAAATAAAGAAAAAAAAACAGGCCAGGGATCCTGTGTCAACTGAATTGGCACAAGAACATTAGAAAAACGCTAGTCAGAAGTCACCAAAAATAGCTAGAATGGACTATTGAAGTCAATGGGGGAATGACAATGAGCACCTGATGTGATGTGTTGCTGCTGTGCAAACAGCGCTGGTGCTCACAAGACAAATTATTTTTTCCGTCATAAATATAACTTGGTGGTGGTGCTGAGGAAAAACACCTGCCGCTAATTGGCACTAGCATTTCTTAAATAAGGCCTTTAATAAGCAGATGGTCTTGCTGTTTTTTTCTTGAAGAGGTTTTGCTAGTTGTACTGTTCCGTTTATGTGACTGAAGTGTAAGTTGACAGGTAGCCCCCCCACCCCCCCAGCAACTTTTTAACATATGGGTGCATGGCGCGACTCGCCTGTTTCAAAGGTCAGGTAGGGAGCACCGATAATTTTCTCTGTGATTTTTAATAAAAATTCTTTATTATGATCTTGTCCTTGTTACTGCGAGAGAGTGAGAGAGTGAGAAGCACAGGACAGTGCTATAGAAAGCAACCAAAATCTGGAAAGGCACAAGTTTTTCTGAAGGAAGAGGCACTGCAAATTTTTAAAATCCCATTTGTGGGGTTCTAGGCTCTTTGTATCGCCACACCACTGAAAGCTGGTGTTGAAATCTGAAGAATACAATCAGCTCCACAGTTTTTTTGCAAAATTGATCACAAGATAATTTTTCGTACACCATTTGTCAAGCTTAGCAACACTAGTCCAGTACACACCTCACTCCTGGGCCAATCAAGCTGGGTTTTGGTCCACTTTAATTGGTACCAAATTGGTACCATGATTAAACACTAAATAGGAAAACACTGGGTAAAACAACAATGGAAAAAGAGCTAGGTGTTTTCGTAAATAATAAGCTAAACTGTAGTGATTAATGTCAGGCAGCAGCTGTCACTGCAAACAGGATCATAGGGTGCATCAAAAAGGGCATAGGTGCCCATGAGCAAAGTATCATTTTACCCCTGTATAAGTCGTCAGATCCCATGTGGAATATTGTGTACAGTTCTGGGCACCAGTGTATAAGAAAGACATATCAGAACTTGAGGGTGTTCAAAGGTGACCAACTAAATTTATAAATTGAATGCGGTGACTAGAGTACCCTGACATATTTTTAAAGTTTGGTTTATTTAGTATGGAAAAGGAATGCCCGAGGTGTGACCTAATAACTATGTATAAATATAAGTTGTAAAAAATAGATTTTATTTGTTTTTTAGGCACTTTAAATGGCAGTTTTTACCTTGCTCTTAGGTGACTGACAACCCATACATACCACCCAGGTTGTAATTGAGATAGAAATGTGGTACTTGATAAAGGGACCCATCTCTATTCGGCTGAAATTTGGCCTCAGTAAATGCCCACATTTGAATACCATACAGGCCGTTTGAGGAGGGTCTGGACTGTTTGTTCTTGTCAACAAAAGCAACCATATTCCATCCAGATTGCATGAGAGGACCACAAAAAAATGCTAGCTTAAAAATCTGGTTCCTTTTAGCCAAGTAATGTAAAACAAGAACCCGCTTCCAAAGGAACAGTAACAGTGTAGGCAAAGTTACTTACCTGGTCTCACACCCCAATTTTTGCATATGTGGGATTGAGGTAGTGTGAAATCAGGTAAGTATATTACTTTTACCTAAACTGTCACTGTTCCCTGGAATAGAGGAGCATTTCAGCAACGATACATTAAACCGGACCAACACCCCTTTTTCATTTTAGAGGTGTTGGTCCCACTGTCTGCTGATAAAAAGAACCTCGGGGGGCATCCAGAATGCTGGAGCCCCCTCGCACCTAACCGCAACACAACGCTCAAGAGCTTCTTCTTATCAGCAGACAGCGGGACCAACACCCGTTAAGATAAAAATGGGTGTTGGTCCGGTTTAAGTGTCTGGTTTATGACAGCGACCACATTCGTTAGTTTAAGATGTCACCACCACTGTTGCCTCTAATGTGGCAGTGTGCTTCTGTGTTTGTGGCAAAGGTTTTTTTGATCAGGTAGGTAGACCCTTTAGTTTATGTTTTGTTTTTTGTTTCCAAATAGTGTTAGACATAATCCGCTGGTTTACATAACTTTCAAAGATAAACTATAACATTTGCCAACAAGGCTAGTAGGATATTATTAGGGATGTAAAAATTTTGTGATTCTGATGTGTTTATTTTAAATGAAAGGCATATTTTACGATGTCTTAACAAATGTGATCTGTTTCAGCTCTCTATACAAGAAAATCACCCAGTCTGTTCTATGAAAGTAGGGTGCAAAACTAACAGCTGAATTGCTAAATAGCCTGACTAAACAGCTGAAATGTCCAAAAAATATTCACAATCTTTATGCAATACTCATATTACACATTCACGACAGAAGACCATTAATACTTTCCTAAAGAAAACATATATGTACAAAGACAATAACATAAAACTGGTCTGGGCTGCATTTTGCCCAGGGGATCGGGGTCCAGGCATTGCTCCAGCAATCTGGATGCCCCCACGGAAAAAATAATCATGCCAGCAAAACTCAAATAACCGCCAGTGTCCTCCAACCTCCACCAGGTTTTCCTACCATACTAGTAACTAAGGCTCAGAGGAAAAGAGAATGGGGGACCAGCTTCTGTTTGTTAAATACAGCTTAAGCTGGTTCATAAATTAGATGAAATCTTACGGATTTTAAGTATTTTGGGTGTTTTAATATTCTAGTAATTGCTACAATTGGTAACAACATTTTTGACATCTTTAATGACTAGTAGACGAAAAGGGGCAATAGGGGACCATTTCTTGCTTGCTTTGGATTCTTTGTTAAGGGCTAGTAAATGTGTGGTCTAAATATAAGGAAAGGAGACGGACATAAGATCAAAATTAAATAAAAACCTTTGTGAAGTTCATTTATGTGCAGTGGTTAAAGTCATTTGCTTTTTCATCCTGAGGCATTCTTACATTAAAGTGTACTCAGGCTGAAACATATGAGTCCCTCCAGAGATATATTCTTTTTAAAAAAAAAAGCATATTAGGTGTTGCGTGACTCCTGTTTTCTTAATTTGTCCTCCTCTCTTATCTGAAACACATTTACTTTCTTCAAACAAAAATGCGTTTCTTTTGTGCCGTTTCAGCTACTTTGTAGTTAATGTTGCTGAGAAAAGTCAAGCTTATTTTTTCTGCTTCATATATCACCAACAGCGTTGGCTGGATAGGAAAATGATTATCAATAGGAGGATGATTATATCTGGTAATGATGTATGAAAAGAGGGAGAAACTACATATAGAGAGAGAAGCGACAATATTGTTTGTGGTGTATGTGTCCTGCCAAGAAAAAGACAGGTGTCTTTTTTTTCCATTCCCACCTGCTCTTTTTATAACGAATACTCTGCAAATACAGAGACCAAGAGGATTTATTATGAAAAGGACCCTGCAGTAATTACTAGAAAATAATTTCTCTAGAACTCTCTCCCTCAATTTGCCTTACTCCAACCCTTCAAGAAACACCACATAACTCATTGTTTCTCATTGGATGCCAACATGGTGGTTCATCAGGCCCTATATTTTCTTACAGTTTTAAAAGATTTGAGACATTTTAATCTTATAACCATTGCTACAATTGTTAGGAGTCTAAAGCACTTCAGTCATGTCCAAGCCAGGAATCAAACCTGCAACCCTCTGTTTACAAGATTGCTTTCTTAAGCACTAGGTAATGATTGCCCCTATTATATGGAAACAGGGGAGGCAGCTGCTACTGGTTTTGCAACCCTTTCATTGGTTTGAAACCCCTGCGGCCAGGCCCTGGAATTCAAATGATTTCAGGCCTGTCCCCGGATGCCTCACTGTGTAAACCTTCCTCGGGCATCCCTGGCTTCTCTTCGTCCATGCACGCTCCCAGCCTTTCTGAATGGTTAGGTACACATGCACCTGAACAGAGTGTGGAGGATGTGGCCAGCCTGCTGCACCTCTTCACAGCAGCATTTTTAAGCCAATCAGCTCTCAAAAAATCTCACAGGGCGTGGCTTTGGTGGTGGAAAAGACAAGCAAACAGCAGCGCCCAGCTGCCCCGGGCGCGGGGGAGGGGGGGCCATAGATTGAGTGGTGGACTGATTTTTGGGTTTCCATCCGCTTTAACTAAAAATCAAGAAAACCTACAAAAATCTTTCAAACCTTTTTATAAGTTTGATCAAATAATCATAAATTTGTGTTTTAATTGTGGTGACTGTTTTGGGGATGCTCCTCTTAGATAAGAATAGATAAGGAATAACCTGCTCCATGTTTTTCCTTCCAGCTCCCTGTAATGTAACCTCTTTCCAGTGTAACAACGGAGAGTGTATCCAGCCGAGCAATGTGTGTGACGGACACCAGCATTGCACTGATGGCTCTGATGAAAAGAACTGTGGTAAGAGACTCTCATTAAAGTCCTATTGTCGCTAAAGTTTTCCTCTACATATTTGCCTAACATGAACTGTTTGGATTCAGCTTTAAAAAAGTTATTCCTTGCATATTTTTTGTTGTGCGACCCACTTGAATCATTAGGGAGGAGGAATCAATGTTGCAGAGAAATGTTAGCTGTGGCCTGATTTGGGCTCGGGGGAGCACTGGCTTAGATTATAAAAAAAAACAAAGCTAAAGAAACCAAATAACATTTTCTTCCTTGTAGAACAAATGATTCTTTATTTGTCTAATTTGCACTTTGAAGTTTATGTTTTAATAAACCTCCTAAGACTTTTGGCTGTGTTTTGCCCTTTAGATAAAGGAGCTTTTAGGTTTGCTTGAGCAGACTGCTAACCCTTATCACTGTCCTCTCCCCTTGTGTGCTAAGACCCCACACCCTGTGATTTGTGTCTGGAGCTGCCCTTGCTAATGGAGACATATTTTTTTTCTATTTCACTAGGACAGTTAGAAGTTACATTTTTGCCATACAAATTCCAATAATCAGGGACTTAACTTGAGGGGGTGCAGAGGGTGCTACCGCACCAGGCCCCAGAAAGTCAGGGGGGCTTATCATTGTTGCTCCACCAACTTATTTATCATATTTGTGCTCACTTGGCATCATTTAGATAAAGAATGCAGCATTTGTCTGTTTTATTTCAGTAATTAGTTTTCTAACTCCATCCAATTGAGTTAAAAAACAGAAGAAAGTTTACTGTATGAGCCATGAAAGGACCCCATTTGATGTTCGCACTATGACCCCGTCACATTTAGTTATGCCACTGCCAATAATCCTTCTCCAGCAACACCCTGATTTGGGATGCCCCACAGTAAAGTATGTAAAAGTAAGCAAGAGAATGGGCTGTTATACATACCCACTTTCAAGTCAAGCACTGCTTTTACTCAGTGGCTAAGGGGTTTAGGTTCCATTTTTGTCCAGTTTTTCTGTTCTGCCTTATTGCTTACCTCTTCTGGAATGTGTGTTAGGCTTGTGCCCCAGACCTAGGTTTACTTATCAGCATGCCATTTACGTGTTTCTTATATATATATATATTTGGCTCTGACTTGCTCAAGTGATAGTGACTCTGGGAGTGTGTGTGGGGGGGAGCTTTCCTGGCCTTGAGTAAGGACCTTTAGTATAGCCTCTGCCTACCCTAGAAATCTTAGAATCCTTCTACTGTCAAGAGTGAGCTCCCATCTTAACACATAGAAGAGCTTGGCAAAATCAGGCAGCCATATCGACAGACATCTCTCCCCAGGTGAGAAAGCAGTCAGTAATCCTTTAGCTACTGAAACACACGATGATCCCCTAATCTGAAGACGATGAATTAGAGCAGGAGGGGTTTAACCTTAAATCAGGAACGTAAAGTCTTTGTTCCATATGCTAAACACACCAGTTCATGTACGATTGCTAAAGTAAACACAGTTTCTAGAGAAGACTGTTCTTTTATAGCACAGAGATGCAAACAATTTAAAAAAATTTACAAGCTCAGAACCTTGAGGACATAATTTTGGCACACGATACTGGACATTTAAAAATGCCAACGAAAATGTAATATGCTTTTACAACCCGCCTGCTGCCCTGCTAGGACCTTGAGAGAGCTTCATCAAGTAATCACTTGGGTAATAAAAGTGTCATTCAAAGACTAGCAGTGATGTGGCCCCTGAGGCTGAAGACCATATACTTTTGTTGTGGACCAGGTAAGTATATTTTCTTTTTTTTCATATTTTATTGTCCATGATTTCTTAATAAATCACCTGAAAATAAGGACCACATTCGCTCTTTTTTTCGGATTAAACACTTGCCCAACACAAGCAGATTCCCTCCCCCAAAAAGTTACAACGGCAGAATGGGACAGGCAGAGAAGCGTGCTGGCTTATTGCACTCCCAGCTTCCATGATCTGCACACCCCAGGAATGTAACAGAAACCTCACATGACACCAGTTTATTTGACTCTGCATTAACCCCATGAATGGCCACCGTGTACCCCCAGCCAAAAGTGTGGTTACCCTTTAGTCCAGTCTAGCCAACAAACACGTTAAGCAAACAGCAGGGACCCCCAAGCCACACTTGGCTCCATGGCTTAAAACCTTCTCTGGGTATACAAAAAGTGTCTTTAAAACTTAAAGTGGACCAAAACAAGAGATTTTCACTATCCTGGGTTTTGGTCTGTCCACCTGTCCTGATTTAAGATGCCTCACTGCATGAAACCCAGCCAGTCACCTGCTTTTTTTACCTTTCCAACGAGCCCACAACGCAGGCGTGGCTATCCCCCAATCAGCTTCTCCATTTATGCATATTAATGTGCTGCTGGAGAAACTGAATGGAATCCTAGCTGCATATGTGGGTGATCCAGGGGGGTTCCCCAGCACGCACTAGAGGGATATATCAAAATCCAGCATAGTGCAATCCCAGTTTGGCCCACTTTAAGTTTTACCTAAAGAATCTGTCCAGGCAACTAAAAAATAAACTCCACACTCACTTTTTGTCCTCCACAGATGATTACTACCATTAGGGTCCATTCTACAGTCACTGCTGCCTCCATAGGCAACGTTTGCCCCCACATCAGTCACACCCACTGTATTTACTGCAATGAAGGGGGCATGCCAGACCTCACTGGAGTAATACAGAACAGCTGCAGGGAGAGAAGTCAGCTGCAGAAGGTGAGTTTGGAGTGGACAGCCCCTATAAGATTTATTTTAACAGAGGAGCAAGCCACCCACATTGGGCTCAATAAAGTGAGATCGAGAAGCCACCTATTCAGGGATACAAGGTAAATTACACTTTCTTAAACAAAAGTATTTACCTGGCACCTTTAGGAAATACCCATTATTCTTAGCGGGTAGGTGGAGCAGGGCAAATCATCTCTCGTGCAAATCTATCAGTATGCAAGGGCGTATCCTGTCTATAGCTCTCTATAGGTCAACCTGCAGGTTAACAATTAGATTCAGGTCTAGGTTCTTGCTGGGTCATACCAAAACTTTGATCATCTTTCGGTGAGGCAATTCTTTTGTTGAAGCAATGGTACAGTATGCTTTGGGTCTTTGTCATGCTAAAAGGTTAAATTCCTCTTCATCTTTAGCTTTTTAGCAGTGGTTTGGTACAAGAATTTACTGTTATTTCTCCACTTTGACTAAAGGCCTTGGTTAAAGTGTAGAAATATAGCCCCAAGGAATAATTCTGCTTCCACTATACTTCACTGTGGTGTTCTTTTGGTGATGTGGAGGGGTAGCTTTTTGAATTTTAAAAAAAGATCAAAAGATCATACCCTGTTTTGGCAAAACATGTTTCTTTGTTCAACAAGGCGTTTGCCTTGATATCCTACCCCACAGCTTAGACGGTTATTATTACTTCAACGGGTGTTTGTCTCTCTCTCTGCAGATAGCAAGAAGCTCAGGGAGGGAGGTGTATCCAGAGAGCTGGAGCCCCGTCACACCTAACTGCACAGGACACGCAGAATACTCACCTTCTTTATTCATTACGAGCCAGCACCGGGCCGTAGATGTGTCGGCCATCGGCAGAACCTAAGGGGGGGGGGGTGGCAGCCGCTCAGACCATTTTATAACTAACCTGGGAGGTGCCCGTTAGCAGGGCAATTAGGATACAAAAGTCTTAAAGGAGCCACAGCACTCAACCCTGTTAGCTTGCAGGCCAGCCTATAATCTGTCTCTAAACTTGGTTAAAAACAGAGGACTCGGTCCCACACATCTGCAGAAGTATGCTTAAGCTGCACCACTACGCCAAAGTACCTCTGTGGGGTGCTGTCCTAACTCTAATCTCTGAGAGCCCATTTGGGACATACAGTGCAATAGATAAATTGGGAGCAGGCTTACCTGAGGTTGCCCTAAACCTCTCAAGTGCAAGCCATGGGGTGGAAGGGTCAAAGACCTTGCAATACAGCCTAGACCCCACACACCATGTGCTTGCACAAATTCAAAAGAAACAGAGGGGGGGGGGGGGGTGGCAGCCACTCAGACCATTTTATAACTAACCTGGGAGGTGCACGTTAGCAGGGCAATTAGTATACACAAGTCTTAAAGGAGCCACAGCACTCAACCCTGTTAGCTTGCAGACCAGCCTATAATCTGTCTCTAAACTTGGTTAAAAACAGAGGACTCGGTCACACACATCTGCAGAAGTATGCTTAAGCTGCACCACTACGCCAAAGTGCCTCTGTGGGGTGCAGTCCTAACTCTAATCTCTGAGAGCCCATTTGGGACATACAGTGCAATAGATAAATTGGGAGCAGGCGTACCTCTCAAGTGCAAGCCATGGGGTGGAAGGGTCAAAGACCTTGCAATACAGCCTAGACCCCTGGCTCCTTTAAGACTTTTGTATCCTAATTGCCCTGCTAACGTGCACCTCCCAGGTTAGTTATAAAATGGTCTGAGCGGCTGCCACCCCCCGCTCAGTTTTTAACCAAGTTTAGAGACAGATTATAGGCTGGCCTGCAAGCTAACAGGGTTGAGTGCTGTGGCTCCTTTAAGACTATTGCATCGGCAGAACCTGCCGACGTGACCCGGCAGCCAATCGCGGGACTCCTTTCCTGGCGCTATCTCATTATGAAGATGAGTATTCTGCACGTCCTGTGCGGTTAGGTGCAAGGGGGCACCAGGCATCTGGATGCCCGCCCCCAAGCTCCTTGCTATCTGCAGAGAGAGGGACCAACAGCCTTTAACCCTTTAAACGCCAGCCATGTAAAATTTACGTGGCTGCCTCCCCTGCAGTTAACCGCCAGCCACGTAAATTTTATGTGCCTGACTTTCCCCATTAATAGAATAAAAAGTAAAAAAAAAAATCACTTACCTGACCCCAAAAAAATGAAAGTTACTCACCTCCGTGCCCGCCGGCTCACGCCGCCTCTCGTCTTCATGGGGGGGGGGGCTCCGATCACCCCCCTGCTCTTCCTTCTTCTGGAGGGGGCATGACAGCCCTCCTCCCTCCGCAGCTTCCGATGGCGGACGCCATCTTGGATTCTGGCCCCGCCCCTTCGGGGGCGGGGCCGATGACGTCACCGCCGGGTGTCTTCAGGGCATCCAGCAGTTCAGCTGTCAGATGCCGGTGACGGCTGGACAGAGAAGGAGGAAGGTAGGTGATCCTCCGATCGCCTGCCTCCCCCCTCCTCTGCTCAGCCGTCACCTGCATCCGTGGGACACAGGAGATGTGACCGTGGGACACAGGAGATGAAGATCGGAGGTAAGTAAAGTAAAACATTTTTTTTTTTTTTTTTAATAAAGTAATTTGAAAAAAGTGTGTTTGTCTTTTTTTTTACTTTTAACCCTTTGTGAACTGGTAAGGGGTCCATGTGACCCCTATACCAGTTCACAGGGCTCGGGGGTCTGGCAAGTCACCTGCGTGACTTGCCATTAACCCCTGGCCCCCCAAATTACCTGCCTCCCCAAAGCCCAGGGGGGGGCAGAAGAGCCGGGACCCTAGGGGCCCACTAAAGCTGGCCCCTGCGCCCTGTTCTACAAGCCCCCATAGCTGGTCACAGGCTGGTTACGCTGGGTAGGGGGGACCTCACGCCTAAATTAACCCTATGTTATCTGTAACCCAGTAGGTATAAAAGGCTTCCAGCAGCAGCAGGAGAGCAGAAGCCTAAGTGATCAGCGTGGGACAAAGGGATGGATGGGAGGTAAGTATTAAAAAAAAAAAAAAAATTGTAATTTTTTTTTTTAATAAAGTTATTTTTAAAAAGTGTGTCTGTGTGTTTTTTTTTACTTTTAACCCTTTGTGAACTGGTAAGGGATCTACGAGACCCCTATACCAGTTCGCAAGGCTCTGGGTCTGGCAAGTCACCTGCGGCTAGTGGGTGACTTGCCATTAACCCCGAGACCCCCCATTACCTGCCTCCCAAAAAAAACCTTACAATTTCCCCAAGAAATGGTGTCCCCCCCCCCCCCCCCGTGAAGGGGGACCCCACATCAATTTTTTTTATTTAACCCTTTATTATGTGGATAGTAGTGTAAATGTTATAAAGTGCTCTTTTCAGTTTAGGGGATCACCTGGACAGGAACGGGGGGCTACCGACACATATGTGGTATCATTTTAATCAGGAGAAATGGGGCTTTCACATGCAATATGATTTTCTTTAATAAAATACATGTTTTTGTTAAAATAAAGGAGACAATTTAAAAGATATATATATATATATTTATTTTTTTACTTATTTACTTAACAATATATAAAAAAAGTAGAAAAAATACAAACAAGACATTTCATGTTAAAGCCTAAACTCTGCCACAAAAAGAAAATATGCCATTTTCTTGGAAATTTCTGCAAAAATCACAGTTAAACATCACGCAAAATGGTGAAAAATATCAGCAGAGGGTGACAAAATCTCAAGTAGGCTGGCAGTCAAAAGGTTACAGGTACCTATGCATGTTGGGTATTGTTCTCCTCGGGGGACCTTGCACTTTCAGATTTCCCTTGTTTTTTCTTATTTGCATATTGATATTTTAGGAAAAGGTGTTTTTTATTCTGCTTTTTTATACATTTTTTGTGAAACCCTGTGCAACCTAAGAATTCTTCGAGATATTACTTCCAGAAAGATGAGCCCACTGCAACAAGCTGGGTATGCTTAGAAAGGGTTAACATGTGTACTTTCAGGGAATATATGGTTTATTGGGGATATTCCAAATGTAAAGGTTTGTTTTGGTAGAAAAAGCACAAGGTGCGCACTTTGTCTGCAGAGCTGAAATTTTGAAGTAAAATTACCGCTATGCGCATGCTTTACTTTGGTGTGTTTGGCAACTCTTTCCTTGACAGAACCTATGCATGTTGGGTATTGTTCTGTTCGGGGCATGTTGTTTTTTCAGATTTTCTGGTTTGCATATAGTTTTTTTTAGGAAAATGTGGTTTTGATTCTGCTTTTTTATTCATTTTTAAGGAAACCCTGTGCAACCAAAGAATACATTGAGGGATTACTTCCAGAAAACTGCACCCATGTCAACAAGCCTGGTACGCCTAGAAAGCCTGAGGTGTGTACTTCTAGGGAATATATAGTTTGTAGGGGGTATTTCAAATGTTAAGGGTTGTTTTTCTTGAAAAACTGCAAGGTGCGCATATTGCATAGCATAGCTGTATTTTATCTGAAAATCTCCTAAAGCGTTGTTTCAGTTTGGGGGAGTCTCCTGGGCAGGAATGGGTGTCTACCTATACATATGTGGTACTGCTGTAACCGGGAGAAATTGGGGTTTCACACGCAATAAGATTTTATTGACAAACTTACATATTTTATTACAAAAAAAACTACAAATTGTAAAAAATAGTTTTCTTTTATTTTTTTGTACAATTTTCACCCAAAAATATTGAGAATACACTTAGAAAATGACAAACAAGACATTTCATGTTAAAGCCCAGGCTCTGCTGAAAAAAAAACAATATATCACTTTCCTGGGAAATCCCTGAAAATCCCTTCAAAAATCACAGTTGGACATGGGGAGCACAAAATAGTGAAAAATGGTCTGGCAACAAAGGGTGACAAAATCTCAAGGTAGGCTGGCAGTTAAAGGGTTAAAGTAACAACAGGTGTTGGTCCGGTTTAATATAACTTTCAATGGCTAATTCTTAACACAATATTCCCAATTAAAAAAGGGACCTAACATTTGAATTTAGTTATTTTTATTTTCCCACCTTTAAATGATTTAATGATTTTCTATTTTACATGACAAAATGCCATTTTAAAATGGGTGTATAAATGTTTAATATCATATATACTATTGTATTGCATCTTCTTTTATAGTACGTCTTGTCAACGGGAGTTTAAATGGCTTGGTTGAGTTTAAAGTTGATAATGAATGGTACACAGCCTGTTCAGATCTCTGGAACGAAGAGGTTTCCAATACTATCTGTCATCAGTTGGGTCTGGGGTAAGTAACTCCACCATAAAATATTATTAAAACACTATACATCAAAAGTTGTGCCCTTGACATGTAATTCAGGTTTCTAGTATTTACAGCAATACTTAGTGTTAGCAGTATCTTACATACTACAGAAATAATTACAGTCTCCAACGCATATGCAGCAACATATCAGGCTGTGTGCAGTGATGGTGCACAAATGTTTGGAAAGGGGCACAATGCCGGTGCATGACACTATTTTCTGTAGGCACTCTGCAGATGGATTAGTGCAACATTCTTCTGCTATTTTCACTCAAGTATGCTCCCTCACTGGCTCCAGTGTATGCTCCTTTCTCTAGCGTTGTAGAGATACCTTTATCTGGTTACTTACTGATGCCAGGCATTTCTGAATGGCTGGCACAGTCATGGCCCCAATTAGATGGGAGCAGCAATGCACCCTACAGTGCTCACTCCATTCAAATTTAAAAAACCTCATAGGCTGCATTTTATTCTCGTTTGTGACACGGAGTATTTCTACTCCACTCGCTCCGCTGACATCCGATGTGGTGGACGCCCCGTGCGCCTGCGCACCGCTATCTTTCGGCTGGCAAGTGAAGCCGGCCGAGAGAGGATGGGCGGAAGGTCAGGACGTCCGTCACCGGAAGTGACGCGCGGTGATGCGAACGGATGTTCGCGTCACGGCAGCGTCACAGGGCCGGCCCCGGGGGATACGCGCGCTTTAGGCGCATATAACAGCTATCATAGCCACACAAAGCAGGCACCACTCTCCGCCGCAGGATACATATTACAGCGACGCTCCGAGGAAGGGAAATCTCCCGAAACACGTGTCAGCAGCATAAGCAGCATACCGACCAGGACGCTACCAGCGAGCTTCTGTCTTCCTACCAAGCCTCTTATCCTTTTAAGACCAGGAGAGTCTCCGGACATTCCGAACAATTGACTCATTGTGCCTCACGCATACGATTTAAAGGTATAGCCACTCATCAAAACGCTTCTTTGCATCATTACCATATATACTGTATTGAAGTGGCTCTATCTAACATTCAGTTACCATTGTTTGCATAAACTGCACTGCATCTTCTTACAAAGAAAGCTTTGCCCCATGCAAGATGCAGCATTCCAATTAATCTTTTGTATATAGTGTACAGCATTTATAACATGGTGGTATCATTGTGAAAGGTGTCCTCACATTTTGTGTTATTCCATGACATGGGCATATTGTATACCCACTGCCCATGACACTTTATGTACTTTTATTATGCACCCATACTTTCTGCTTTACCAGTACTTCTTAGTCTGAATAGGTGTGCTTACCTAAATAATTTTTTAACTACTCCAACACGATGCAAATGGAAAGGTGTGAAAGTGGCCTTATTGTGAAGGCACACAGTGTTTGGAAGACAAATGGAACAAAAGAAAACAATACAACTACATGCAATATAATTAATATTGTAAAGATAAAAAAGCAAATGTAAGAAAAAACAATTATAGCTCAATACTAAGCTACTTCCATCTAAAAAATTCAATTAGGGTATTTAAGCTCTCAAATTCATACAGCTGAACAAGGCTGCACAAATACTTCTAAACTTCAACTCTTCAGAAACAATAGGCAGCTCTTGTAGATCTTAGCATACATACATATATAGTACTACACATGCATTTATCATGCAGAAAATAGCTCTCAACCATAAGGCAGACAATCAGACTGTGATAGGATGAAGAGATGAGCGAACTTTTGAAAAATTTGATTCGACTGATTCGCTGAATTTTCCGACAAAAATTGTTTCGACCCGAATTTATTTGCATCTAATCGCTATTAAAAACGGCTATTTCTGAGCCTCCTAGAGCCTCAATGCATTCTGCCTTGCTGTAACACGCATAGGATGTGTGCTGGGTTAGTGAAATAATACTGTAAATAATTATCACATGCAGATCAGAGGCATCGCTAATAGAATCGCAGAGCGGCACAATTGCAGAGAGATGAAGTGGCATCACTATGAGGGGCCCCTATAGTGCCTGAAAAACATACCCTGGAGCTGGCAGCAGCAGGAGCCCAAAAATTAGCTGAATCACACCCTGGAGTTGCAAGCAGCAGCCGCCGCCCAAACATTGGTTGAAAGAGACACTGGAGTTGGCTGCAGGAGCCCAAAAATTGGATGAATCACACCCTGGAGTTGCAAGCAGCAGCAGGAGCACAAACATTGCTTTAAAGAGACACTGGAGTTGGCTGCAGGAGCCCAAAAATTGGATGAATCACACCCTGGAGTTGCAAGCAGCAGCAGGAGCCCAAACATAGCTTGAAAGAGACACTGGAGTTGGCTGCAGGAGCCCAAAAATTGGATCAATCACACCCTGGAGTTGCAAGCAGCAGCAGCAGGAGCCCAAACATAGCTTGAAAGAGACAATGGAGTTGGCTGCAGGAGCCCAAAAATTGGATGAATCACACCCTGGAGTTGCAAGCAGCAGCAGGAGCCCAAACATTGCTTTAAAGCGACACTGGAGTTGGCTTCAGGATCCCAAAAATTGGATGAATCACACTCTGGAGTTGCAAGCAGCAGCAGCAGCAGGAGCCCAAACATGGCTTGAAAGAGACACTGAAGTTGGCTGCAGGAGCCCAAAAATTGGATGAATCACACCCTGGAGTTGCAAGCAGCAGCAGGGGCCCAAACATTGCTTGAAAGAGACACTGGAGTTGGCTGCAGAAGCCCAAAAATTGGATGAATCACACCCTGGAGTTGCAAGCAGCAGCAGGAGCAGGAGCACAAACATTGCTTTAAAGAGACACTGGATTTGGCTGCAGGAGCCCAAAAATTGGATGAATCACACCCTGGAGTTGCAAGCAGCAGCAGGAGCCCAAATATTGCTTTAAAGAGACACTGGAGTTGGCTGCAGGAGCCCAAAAATTGGACGAATCACACCCTGGAGTTGCAAGCAGCAGCAGCAGGAGCCCAAACATAGCTTGAAAGAGACACTGGAGTTGGTTGCAGGAGCCAGAAATTGTATGAATCATACCCTGGAGTTGCAAGCAGCAGCAGGAGCCCAAACATTGCCTAAAAGAGACACTGGAGTTGGCAGCAGGTGCCCAAAAATTGGCCTAAAGACACACTGGCGTTGCAAGCAGCAGCAGCAGCAGCAGCAGGAGCCCAAAATTGCCAGAAAGACACACCCTGGAGTTGGCAGCAGCATGAAGAGAACATATACAGATTTTCGGCACATATCTTATCCGAAGAATATTAATAAAAAGTAAGAGTAACGTAAAGCATTTTCTCAATAATTACTTGTGGTCTGATGCGGAGGAATGTCTGTAACTGGAGAGCAGCGCCTTAAATCTGTTTTGCTCGATCCATATTTCTTTAGTGTTGGTCTGGCCCCATCATCAATCTACTCTAATGCATCAGGCATTGGTGGGTGGAAATCTTGGCTGATCCATGCCCGATTCATTTTCACGCAGGCCAGTCTCTGAAAAAAAAACATGGAGAGTGACAGATTAGTAACATATTAGTAACATAGTAACATATTAGTAACATAGTAACATATAAGGCCTCATTTCATCAAGCAGAGGTCTCTGCAGAATAGGGGTGAGTGGCAGCAGGAGTCTCAGGGAGCGGCCTGATCTCCCGGGATCAGCTAGCAGTCGTGTCTTGAACAGCAACCCATCTGCCGTCATCCATTGGTTAACACAATCATCCACTGCATCACAAGTGACATCTGACACCCCCAGTCAACTGTCTGTTGTATGTTATGCTTTGGGTTCAGCTCCACTATTCAGTGAGGACGATCTGATAATCAGAAGAATCAGCAGCTACTGCCCAGCCAAGAAGTGGAGGAGACACTTCCCGCTTCTTCCACTAGGCGGGCAAGTAGTGACAAGGAGAGTGTTGTGGGAGGAGGTGTTGCAAGCGTTTTGGCTCCTTAAGTAGACACTGTTGAGGAACCTGAGGAGGACATCAGTGAGTTTTGAGGGCACTTTTAAAGGTTTGGAGTGATGGAGAGTGACAGATTTAGCGGCCAGCATGGTGGCAGAAGGGGAAAGTATGGAGGCAAATGTGCTCGGGGTAGACCACTCGGGCGGCAGGCTATCTTCCCAGGAGGTAGTGGAAGAGGGTCCCTGGAGTTGGCGGCGGCGGCGGCAGCAGCATCAGTGAATTAGTGCGCACTGTTGGTAGGAGAAATCAGCTACAAGCCCATGTTGCAGTTTTTCATCAAGCATCCGCAGGAGGTTAACATGGCTATATGAAAGATGTGTAGGCAGAAGGTGAAGTGTGGACAGGGTCCCAATGTTGGACCCACAGCCCTGCGTCAATATTTGCAGAGTCACCATAAAGCGGCCTGGGAGATTTGGCTCCAAAGTGGTGGTCCAGCCTGCTGCATTACCCAGGGCACACCGCTCTCTGTTCCAGCCAGCCAAGGCTCCACCACCTCCTGTGTGTCATACACATCCTCTGTCGCTCCAGATGCTCCTCCTCCTCTTAATCCGAGTCAGTCATTCCACCAGCAATCCATTTCCAAGCCATGTCCAAGAGACAACGGTATGTGCCCACTCATCCAACGTGCAGAAGCTAAATGTGCTCCTGTATAAGTTGCTGGTGCTGCAGTCCCTCCCTTTTAAGTTGGTGGACCTTTCAGAGAACTGATGGCTTGTGCTGAGCCAAGGTGGAGAGTCCCATGCTGTCATTTCTTTGCGAAGAAGGCAATACCAGCCCTGTACAGTTTTGTTGAACAGAAGGTGGGGCAGTCCGTTAGCCTGTCAGTGTGTACCAAAGTGCACAGCAGTGCCTATGTCTGGAGCTGTAACTATGGTCAGGGACAATAAATATCCTTTTAGGACCACTGGGTGATTGTGGTTCCTGCACAACCACAAAAGCAACTTGTACAGGTCCCTCCGCTGTGGCCTCCACGCTCCTAGGCCTTTGTGCCTGTGACAGTGCACTTGCACTTAGCAATGGTGTCACAGAGAAAAGTGGCAAATTGTCAATTACATATTAATAAACATTTATCTTATTTGAACATATTTATAATAATAACATATAATAACAAATAACATAGCAACAATAACATATAACATAATAACAGTAACATATAAAATGTATCAACATTTTTTTTTGGGTTAATTTTGTATTTTTTTTTTTTATTTTGTATTATTTGGAAACATATAACATATATATATATATATATATATATATATATATATATATATATATTTATTTTTTTTTTTATATATATATTTATTTTCCATAGCCTTTTAATATTTTGTGAATTTTTGTACAAAATTTTTTTTTTCATTTTTAATCATTTTTTTACTTTTTTTTCTAAATATTTATTTTTTCTCTTTTTTTTAATTTTTAATTTTTTTTTCCCAGTGCCCTTCCAGCCTACCATGTGTGCAGGACACGGCAGTTTCACGCTGTTCTTCACATGGTTTGAGTCATGAGAGGAACTGCTAAAATTGAGAACTCAATACATGAAATCATGGCTTACTTCACGAAAACTGCAAATGGGACCCATGGTGACTGACACTGGGAAGAACATCTTGTCTGCGCTGCGACAAGGAAGCCTGAGCCATGTGTCCTGCCATGGCACACGTGTTCAATCTAGTTGTCAAGCGTTTTCTGAAGTCTTCCCCCCATCTGAAATAGATCCTAACAACGGGAAGGAAACTTTGCATGCACTTCAGGCACTCCTACACCACCAAGCACACCCTTCTTGAGCTTCAGCGTCAGAACGGTATCCCCCAACATAGTCTGATTTGCGATGTTTCCACCCGTTGGAATTCCACCCTCCATATGCAGGATCGACTATAGGAACAGAGAAAAGCCATCACGGATTTCTTGATGATCCAAACGGATAGGGGGACTCCCCTGTGTAACTTCAATGTAAACCAGTGGCAGCTCATACGTGACACCTGCCGTTTGCTCAGGTCCTTTGAGGAAGCTACTTTATTAGTCAATCGCCAGGACTATGAGATGAACGATGAGATTCCACCGCTTCATGTACTACAACACATGTTGGAAACCATGGCTGGTCAGGGCACTAGAGACATGGCGCATACATTTCACAGCCACATAAAGCCTGTGGGGGCTGAAGTGGAGGAGGGGGTGGGGCACAGCAAAGCACAGTTTAGGTTTGACAAAATGACCATTTTATCTAGTCATCTGACAGGAAAGGAGGAGCAGGAGCAGCCAGAGGAGCTAGAGGGTGGTGAGGAAGGCGAGACAGAGGACCCAGACACACCGTGGCAGTTTGCAGTGGAGATGGAGACAGGTAGACCCTCCGAGTCACTTGCACAAATGGCACGATGCATGCTCACGTGCTTGCGTAGTGACCACAGAATTGTTTCCATTTGTCAGCGGGATGACTTCTGGCTCTCCACCTTGTTGGACCCCCGCTTCCGGCACAAAATGGGGGCATTTTTTACACCCACTGAGAGGGTGTACAAACTGACCTACTACAGAGACATCCTACGTAGTTAGTTGGGCGATGTCTATCTGCGCCATGGTCCATACTCTCGCAGGTCTGACTCGGGGGGACCTCTGCGCTCACCTTCCACTGCCATGGCTGCCGGGGGGGGGTGGCAGGAGCAGCAACTCCATCAGCAGCAGCCTCAGTCTTCAGTCGCTAATGAGTAGCTTTCTACACCCGCATAGTGAGTCTACTCATGAGCAGCAGGAAGACCTGGAGCAGGACCTGAACCAGCAGGTCATGTCATACCTTGACATGACCATTCCAATACACCTTGAGGATCTGCTGGACTTCTGGGAAGCCAAACTTGACTTGTGGCCGCAACTAGCAGAGTTTGCCCTGGAAAAGCTGTCCTGCCCAGCCAGTAGTTGATTTAGATGGCAACTGGGTTGCTCTATATTATGCTGCAAAATGGCAAATTTACCTCACAATATAAGCTATTGCCCCTCAGATTTACACAGGGGCTGCTCTATATTATGCTGCAAAATGGCAAATTTACCTCACAATATAAGCTATTGCCCCTCAGATTGACACAGGAGCTGCTCTATATAATGCTACAAAACCAAGAGCGGATTTAACTCACACAATATAACCTATTTCTCAGGTTTATATAGGGACTGCTCTATGTAATGGTTCAAAACCATGAATTTACCTCATAATATAAACTATTGCCCCCCAGATTTACTCAGGGGCTGCTCCATATAATGGTGTGAAACAGGGCAAATGTATTGTCCAATATAAACTATTGCTGCTCTGATTTACACAGGAGGGCCACTCTACAGAATGGTGCAACATGACGAATTTAGCTCACAATATAACATAGATTGCAAAATGAGATTTTCAGACAGGGCCTGCTCTATTAAATGGCAACTTTACCTCACAATATAAACTATTGCTCCTCCGATTTACACAGGGATTTTAGTTGATATATATAATTGTGCAAAACAGCGAATTTACCTCACAATACTGTATAAACTATTGCTCCTCAGATTTACACAGTGGCCTTCTCTATATAATGGTGCAAAATGGTGAATTTACCTTACTAAATAATCTATTACTGCTCTATATATAAAAAAAAAAAATAAATAAATAAATAAAATAAAGAGCCTGTAGAAGCTTATTTAGTATAACAGATAGGGTGACATGTGCTGGTTTGGGATGCCCATGTGGGCTAGTGTTTTGACAGCAGGACAAAAACCAATTAAAAATGCAATAGCTTAATAAAACTGAGGCTGAACAAGCTTATTTAGTATAAAAGATAGGGTGACGTGCTGGTTTGGGATGCCCATGTGGGCTGTTGTTTTGACTGCAGGACAAAAACCAATTCAAAATGCAATACTTTGATTAAGCTGAGGAAGGATGAACAAGCGTATTTATGCCCTTATTCATCAAGCGATAGCGCCAGGTAGTGTCTGACGAGCGCAAGGTCCCGCCAGCTAACGGCGGCTACCGACTCAAGTACTCCCGGCGTCGGCCACAATGACGCATTTATCAAGCTAAATGAGGCTAGCGCCGGCGACAGCGACAGCTACCGCAGGATTCATCATGTAGCCGACTGCAACGAACAGCGCCGCTGCTAATCCCATCACAGCGCCAGGTCTGACCTTTCGCTCCCTGGCGATGTCCAATGCATTTCAATGGAGCAATCTTTAATTAATCATAATTAATTGCTATTAATGTTTTTTTTTTTTTTTTTTTTTTTTAATGTCAAAAATTCTGTGACCACTTCTGCAATGTTAGGATTTTTTTTTAAGGTAAAAAAAAAAAAAAAAGATTTTGTGCAGAATTGATATTACAGGTCTGATATTAATGTATTCATATTACAAAATGTTTATAAAAACTTGTATAATTTTACAATCAAAAAATATGGTTGTTTGGGGGTTAAAAACTATTTAAAATCCATCGCCGCCAGCGCTCTGGGGTTTAAACAAGGAATTCACAGCGCGAAAAAATTTGGAGCGTGATTTGTTAATGAATCTGCAGCAAGCCGTTCGCTCTGGCCATTCAACATTACCGCACACCGACTGAGTCGCTGTCAACAAGCAAACCCCGGCCAAGCACAGCGAATACTAGCTGGCGCTGAGAAAATCACGCTACTGGCGCTCATCTGTCGCTACCTGGCGCTATTAATGAATCGGCCTCCCCGTATAACAGATAGGCTGCTAAGTGCAGGTTTGGGATGTCCTGCGGCCTGGTGTTTTTTTTGTTAAAGGCAGACCAAAAACCAATTTAAAATGCAATACTTTGATTAAGCTGAGGAGGAACAACAAGCATATTTAGTATAACAGATAGGCTGCTAAGTGCAGGTTTGGGATACCCAGGTGGGCTGTTTTTTTTTGTTAAAGGCAGACCAAAAACCAATTCAAAATGCAATACTTTGATTAAGCTGAGGAAGGATGAACAAGCGTATTTAGTATAACAGATAGGCTGCTAAGTGCAGGTTTGGGATGCCCTGCGGCCTGGTGTTTTGGCAGCAGGACAAAAACCAATTCAAAATGAAATACTTTGATTAAGCTGAGGAAGGATGAACAAGCGTATTTAGTATAACAGATAGGCTGCTAAGTGCAGGTTTGGGATGTCCTGCGGCCTGGTGTTTTTTTTGTTAAAGGCAGACCAAAAACCAATTCAAAATGCAATACTTTGATTAAGCTGAGGAAGGATGAACAAGCGTATTTAGTATAACAGATAGGCTGCTAAGTGCATGTTTGGGATGTCCTGCGGCCTAGTGTTTTGGCAGCAGGACAAAAAAAATTCAAAATTCAATAATTTGATTCAGCTGAGGAAGGATGAACAAGCGTATTTAGTATAACAGATAGGCTGCTAAGTGCAGGTTTGGGATGCCCTGCGGCCTGGTGTTTTTTTAGTTAAAGGCAGACCAAAAACCAATTCAAAATGCAATACTTTGATTAAACTGAGGAAGGATGAACAAGCGTATTTAGTATAACAGATAGGCTGCTAAGTGCAGGTTTGGGATGCCCTGCGGCCTGGTGTTTTGGCAGCAGGACAAAAACCAATTCAAAATGCAATACTTTGATTAAGCTGAGGAAGGATGAACAAGCGTATTTAGTATAACAGATAGGCTGCTAAGTGCATGTTTGGTATATCCTGCGGCCTAGTGTTTTAGCAGCAGGACAAAAAAAAAATCAAAATGCAATAATTTGATTCAGCTGAGGAAGGATGAACAAGCGTATTTAGTATAACAGATAGGCTGCTAAGTGCAGGTTTGGGATGCCCTGTGGCCTAGTGTTTTGGCAGCAGGACAATAAACAACTCAAAATGCAATGCTTTGATTCAGCTAAAGAAGGATGAACAAGTGTATTTAGTATAACAGATAGGCTGCTAAGTGCAGGTTTGGGATACCCAGGTGGGCTGGTGTTTTTTTTTTTAAGGCAGACCAAAAACCAATTCAAAATGCAATACTTTGATTAAGCTGAGGAAGGATGAACAAGCGTATTTAGTATAACAGATAGGCTGCTAAGTGCAGGTTTGGGATGCCCTGCGGCCTAGTGTTTTGGCAGCAGGACAAAAAACTATTCAAAATGCAATACTTTGATTCAGCTGAAGAAGGATGAACAAGCGTATTTAGTATAACAGATAGGCTGCTAAGTGCAGGTTTGGGATACCCAGGTGGGCTGTTTTTTTTGTTAAAGGCAGACCAAAAACCAATTCAAAATGCAATACTTTGATTAAGCTGAGGAAGGATGAACAAGCGTATTTAGTATAACAGATAGGCTGCTAAGTGCAGGTTTGGGATGCCCTGCGGCCTGGTGTTTTGGCAGCAGGACAAAAACCAATTCAAAATGAAATACTTTGATTAAGCTGAGGAAGGATGAACAAGCGTATTTAGTATAACAGATATGCTGCTAAGTGCAGGTTTGGGATGTCCTGTGGCCTGGTGTTTTTTTTGTTAAAGGCAGACCAAAAACCAATTCAAAATTCATTACTTTGATTAAGCTGAGGAAGGATGAACAAGCGTATTTAGTATAACAGATAGGCTGCTAAGTGCATGTTTGGGATATCCTGCGGCCTAGTGTTTTGGCAGCAGGACAAAAAAAAATTCAAAATGCAATAATTTGATTCAGCTGAGGAAGGATGAACAAGCGTATTTAGTATAACAGATAGGCTGCTAAGTGCAGGTTTGGGATGTCCTGCGGCCTGTTGTTTTTTTGTTAAAGGAAGACCAAAAACCAATTCAAAATGCAATACTTTGATTAAGCTGAGGAAGGATGAACAAGCGTATTTAGTATAACAGATAGGCTGCTAAGTGCAGGTTTGGGATGCCCTGCGGCCTGGTGTTTTGGCAGCAGGACAAAAACCAATTCAAAATGAAATACTTTGATTAAGCTGAGGAAGGATGAACAAGCGTATTTAGTATAACAGATAGGCTGCTAAGTGCAGGTTTGGGATGTCCTGCGGCCTAGTGTTTTGGCAGCAGGACAAAAAAAATTTCAAAATGCAATAATTTGATTCAGCTGAGGAAGGATGAACAAGCGTATTTAGTATAACAGATAGGCTGCTAAGTGCAGGTTTGGGATACCCAGGTGGGCTGTTTTTTTTTGTTAAAGGCAGACCAAAAACCAATTCAAAATGCAATACTTTGATTAAGCTGAGGAAGGATGAACAAGCGTATTTAGTATAACAGATAGGCTGCTAAGTGCAGGTTTGGGATGCCCTGCGGCCTGGTGTTTTGGAAGCAGGACAAAAACCATTTCAAAATGAAATACTTTGATTAAGCTGAGGAAGGATGAACAAGCGTATTTAGTATAACAGATAGGCTGCTAAGTGCAGGTTTGGGATGTCCTGCGGCCTAGTGTTTTGGCAGCAGGACAATAAACAACTCAAAATGCAATACTTTGATTCAGCTGAAGAAGGATGAACAAGTGTATTTAGTATAACAGATAGGCTGCTAAGTGCAGGTTTGGGATACCCAGGTGGGCTGGTGTTTTTTTGGTTAAAGGCAGACCAAAATATATTAAAACTCATCCAGTTATATTATGATAAATGCTTGTGTGTAACAGATAGGGTTAAATAAGCCACTGCATAGATGGGATGCACAGTGGCAAGGCAGATTTACATCACAAAGAACTGAAATTGAATTGAAAACTGATCTGGCTAATGAAAAAAAGAATTTTCACTGTCATTTCTAAGTTGTCCCTGGCTGGATGGTTCCGGTTTTTCCCTATCTTTCCCTGGCTCTGTCTACCTCTCTGTCTGCCTCTCTGACTCTCCCTACCTATCTCTAACTCTCTGTCCCTGTCTGTAACGAGCTGTGCTCTGGCCGCAATGCAAGGCTGAAATGCGCACAAGCAAGATGGCCGCCTCTTTATATAGCACGGTGACGTCACCGGGCTTCTTGGCTGCTGATAGGCTGCATGTGACTTACCCATGATACCATGCCCCAGGGGATATGTCCGGACATGTGCTTCCACCATTTTAGAATGCTTGTAATTGAAATAAATGGAGTTTAAAGGAAAACTTCGATCAATCGAATCGCGGGGAAATTCGGATTCGTTCAGTTCGGGTTCGTCCGGATCGATTTGCTCATCCCTAATCGGATGCACAGGCTGAACAGTAAATGGCAGTTAAAAGAATAATAATGTAAATGCTCACTGTGATATATTCCCCAGTGGTTCATGAATACTATCTATAATTGTGTGTAAAGGTATGGTTGCTAGGTGAAAGCACCTAGGTGATGGAGTAAAGCCTACTAAAAAGACTGAAATTAGCCTGTGTGTTGTATAACAGGGACCCAGATCACTGATTGTAGACTACTGAGTGTATCATGGTGCTACTGCTAACAACATGTTTGAAAATTCCATGATAACCATTTGTCCAATCAATGAGACCAACTTTCCTGTTTGTCTGGACTTGTTTGGTTATTTACTAAATAGAGCCTAGGCTGTGTGCCATAGGGCACTGAACAACCACGCAGCTTCAAAAATGTTAACATTTTATTTTTAAAGTGTATTTATAAAGTGCCATCGTCTTCCTTTGTGCTAGACAATGTGAAATTACAAACAGGGTAAAACAACTAACTTACTATACATGACAGAAAAGCACAAATACATACTCATACTGAAATACACAAGGAGAAATGGCCCTGCTTTTGTGGGCTTACAATCTAAAGGATTGAACATATAAACATTCAGGTGTAAAGGAAGTTTGTGGTCACGTTTAGTCACAATAAAGTTGAGGTCCATTTGCCCTTTAAGCCATTTCTATGGGCGGCCCAAGAACCAGCAGCCCCATACATACTGTGTGTTCTCCAAATTCCCTATATTCCTCATCATTCATATAACCACCAGCAGTCTATGAGGTTTGTCCAGTGAGCTTGCATATTGATGTCCCCCAGGGAAAGCTTTGGACCAGGCCTATAGTATTATCTGCTTTAAGCCGTTCTTTGTGTAACAACACCCATTTTACACCAAATGAGTGCTGGTACAAGTGCAGGATGCTCATTACCCCGCAGCTGGTCATCGGTAGTCATGTGGTCCAGATGCTTTCGGCAAATAAAAACAGTGCAGACCACACTACAACATTACCATGTTACCACTGGTGGCCAATCGTAGTACACACCTCGAAATGTAAATTGTTTGTAAGAGGTGTACCCCAAGGTTCAGTGCAGTGCCTTCTGTTATTCAATATGTTTATAGATGATATAGAAGATGGCATTAAAAGTGCTGTCTGTATTTTTGCCGATGACACCAAGGCCCTTATTTATCAAGGGATAGCGCCAGGTAGTGTCTCACTAGCGCCAGGTAGCGCCAGCTATCGGCAGCTACCGACTCCAGAACGCCAGGCTGCGAACACAATCACGCATTTATCACGCTAAATGAGGCTAGCGCCGGCGAGAGCGTCAGCTAGCGCGGGATTCATCATGTTGCAGACTTCAGCGAACAGCGCCGCTGCTAATCCCATCACAGCGCCAGGTATGACCTCTCGCTACCTGGAGCTCTCCAATGCATTTCAATGGAGCAATCTTTAAATATTCATAATTAATTGATTTTAATGTTTTTTTTTTTTTTTTTTAAATGTCAAAAATTCTGTGACCACTTCTGCAATGTTATATCTTTTTTTTAAGGTTAAAAAAAAAAAAAAAATTTGTGCAGAATTGATATTACAGGTCTGATATTAATGTATTCATATTTCAAAATGTTTATAAAAACTTGTTTATTATTTTTTTCCAAAAATAAGGTTGTTTGGGGGTTAAAAAACTACTTTTAACCCATCGCCGCCAGCGCACTGGGGTTTAAACAAGCATTTCACAGCGCGAGAATTTTTTGAGCGTGATTTGTTAATGAATATGCTGGGAGCCGTTCGCTATGGCCGTTCGCTGTCATGCGCTCCCATACAGCGCGGAACCTGTCAAACAGCGACTCCTAACCCCGTACTCAACATTACCGCACACCGACTGAGTTGCTGTCAACAACCGAACAGCGGCCAAGCACAGCGAATACTAGCCGGCGCTGTGAAAATCACGCTACTGTCGCTCATCTGTCGCTACCTGGCGCTATTAATAAATCGGCCTCCAAGATATGTAGCACAGTGCAAGATGTTCATAAGCTTCCCACTGACTTTGAGTGTCTGGGCATCCACTTGGCAAATTAAGTTCAATGTGGATAAATGTAAAGTGATGCACTTGGGGTCTAATAACCTCAAAAGTCCTTGGAGGGGTAAAACTGGGAGAGTCACTAGTTGAGAAGGATCTTTTTGCATGCATTGCAAAAAAATTGCATTTTTTTATATCTGCTTGCAAAAAATGTACAAATATAAAAAAGCTACAAGCACTGTTACAAACACACAAAGCCTCAAAACGGGCAAAAAAGTAAAACACGTATTAAAACGGATTACTCAGGCAGAAATCAGTAGGTCTCATTCCATCTCCAAACAAGATGGCTGCTATATTCGCACATATGTTCACAAAGCAGGTCTTTCTATACCAAAGCAAACCTCATCATCACCTGTCTGTGTCCATCTTCATTCAAAACAAGACTCTGTGTGTCCTTTAGCTGCCCCAAGCAAATCTCCCTCTCTCTCACCAGCCAGCTGTTTTTCCCAGGCTGACCCCTTTGTTTCATTTGAAATAGCCAAAAGCTACCAATCAAGTTGTCAGAACAAAAGAAGGCCTCTGACTAAGCTGAATATTAATGAAGGAACCAACCATGCTGGCTAAACAAAATGGATCATCTTATATACAGTGCATTTTTTTTTTATTGTATAAGATTTTTACAAATTCTTTGGCAACAAAAAATATCATAGCAGTGCAACTCTTAACAAGACACTGCTACGCCCTCACCTGGAATATGCTGTCCAGTTCTGGGCACCCATCCATAGAAAGGACGCCCTGATTTTGGAAAGGGTTCAGAAGAGAGCCACCAAACTAATAAGGCGAATGAAGGATCTTAGTTATGAAGAAAGATTATGGGAATTAAATCTGTTTAGCCTTGAGAGAAGACGTCTGAGCGGGGACATGATTACCTTGTATAAATATATAAATGGCCAATACTAAAAATATGCAGAATTTTTTTATCAACTAATCCTCTCTAAAGACAAGGGGGCATTCCCTCCATCTGGAGAAAAAATTCAATCATTTTTCGAAAAAGGATTAGATGCTTTTCTAGCAGAAAGTAACATTAACCGTTACTATTAACTGTTATCAGTTAAAAAAATATAAAATCTTTCCCCAACCCTGTCCCTTGGTTGAACTTGATATACATATGTCTTTTTGCAACTGTACTAACTATGTAACTATGTAACCCTATGATGGGCAACATTATATTGATTACTTCACCAGTACTGCCAATGTTATAAGGTTTTAGGAGGAAAACAACACAAACCAAGGGGAATATACAAACTTAATTGAGGAAAGGAGTTTGTTAGACTGTTGTTTATTCCAAACTGGACTTTAGGCTTAATGAGAGGTAATGTTGGTTGTTGAGAGAGAGCTGGGTTAACTACCACTTTCAGTTTTGAGTGGTGGTAGCTATAGTTTTTCTAGTATACAGGGCTGGTAGCATTGGGTATTTAGTCAGGGGTGCAAGTACTCATGGGTTGCCAGGGCAGAGTATTTGCAGATGGTCAGCTGAGAGCAAAGATTGTAACCTTGGAGACCAATTCCTAAGCTGACAGACAGACATTTGCCATATAAATGTATTTACAGGGTCATCTAGGGGTGAGCGGCAGCGGGGCGATTGTGTATGCGGGGGGGGGGGGCATGTTAATTTTAAGATTCCTGTTTTCTACAGATGAGTCAGGGCCAGTGTTGATGATCACACACCAGCCCCTCAGCCCCTCGTATAAGGCATGGGGCGCACTGCTTGCTGCTATGGGAGAATGGGATAAGGCACACAGCATGACACATATGTGGCGGCAGCAGCACCAAGGGATGGGTGAGGAGGGGGCAAAATATTTTTCCTCTCCTCACTGTGAACTATTTAGTCCAGAAACTGACGTGTGTATGGATAAATGGAAATATATAATTCCATTCC
Source organism: Gastrophryne carolinensis (assembly GCA_027917425.1). Taxonomy (NCBI): domain Eukaryota; kingdom Metazoa; phylum Chordata; class Amphibia; order Anura; family Microhylidae; genus Gastrophryne; species Gastrophryne carolinensis. The sequence continues at coordinate 479,289,222 of CM051236.1, forward strand.
TGCCTAAAACTCTCCTTATATCACAGTTGGGGATGAGAGAATCGATCCGGACGAACCCGAATTCATTCTGAATTTCAGGAAATATTTGATTCTGAATGAATCCGAATTTCCCCGAGATTCGATCGATCGAAGTTTTCCTTTAAACTCCATTTACTTCAATTACAGGCATTGTAAAATGGTGGATGGACATGTCTGGACATATCCCCTGGGGCAAGTTATCATGGGAAGGTCACATGTAGCCTATCAGCAGCCTGGAGCCCCGGTGACGTCACAGTGCTATATAAACGGCGGCCATCTTGCTGGTGCGCATTTCAGACTTGTATTGCGGCCACAACTGACCTGTTTAGAGACAGGGAGAGACTAAGAGAGAGTCAGGGAGAGTCAGGGAGACCCACAGATTGCCAGACAGAACCAGGGAAAGATAGGGAAAGATAGGGAAGAATCGGGAAAGATCGAGGCAGGGACAGCAGAGAAAGTGACAGGGAAAGCTTTTTTTAATTTTCATTTCACTTTATTTGCCAGATCAGTTTTACATTGCTTTTGTTTGTGCTGTAAAAATTCCTTGCCACTGTGCATGCCATGTTGGCAGTGGCATATTTAACCCTATCTGTTACACACAACCATTTCTTATAACTCGATTAGTTTACATTTTTTTTTTGTGTCTGCTGTAAAAACCCCAGCCCACATGTGCATCTTATTTCAGCACATTTGACCCTATCTGTTACACTAAAGCAGCTTTTAAAGGCTATTTCTCATAAAGATATTGCATTTTGAATTGTTTTTTGTCTGGTTTAAATACACCAGCCCACAAGGGCATCCCAAACCAGCACATGTCACCCTATCTGTTATACTAAATAAGCGTTGTTCAGCCTCAGCTTAATCAAGCTATTGCATTTTGAATTGGTTTTTGTCTGGTTTAAATACACCAGCCCGCATGGGCATCCCAAACCAGCACATGTCACCCTATCTGCTATACTAAATAAGCGTTGTTCATCCTCAGCTTAATCAAGCTATTGCATTTTGAATTGGTTTTTGGTCTGCTGCCAAAACACTAGGTCGCAGGGTATCCCAAACCTGCACGTAGCACCCTATCTGTTATACTAAATAAGCGTTGTTCATCCTCAGCTTAATCAAGCTATTGCATTTTGAATTGGTTTTTGGTCTGCTGCCAAAACACTAGGCCGCAAGGTATCCCAAACCTACACGTAGCACCCTATCTGTTATACTAAATAAGCGTTGTTCAGCTTCAATTTAATTCAGCTATTGCATTTTGAATTGGTTTTTGTCTGGTTTAAATACACCAGCCCACATGGGCATCCCAAACCAGCACATGTCACCCTATCTGTTATACTAAATAAGCGTTGTTCATCCTCAGCTTAATCAAGCTATTGCATTTTGAATTGGTTTTTGGTCTGCTGCCAAAACACTAGGCCGCAGGGTATCCCAAACCAGCACATGGTCCCCTATCTGTTATACTAAATAAGCGTTGTTCATCCTCAGCTTAATCAAGCTATTGCATTTTGAATTGGTTTTTGGTCTGCTGCCAAAACACTAGGCCGCAGGGTATCCCAAACCTGCACGTAGCACCCTATCTGTTATACTAAATAAGCGTTGTTCAGCCTCATTTTAATTCAGTTATTGCATTTTGAATTAGTTTTTGTCTGGTTTAAATACACCAGCCCACATGGACATCCCAAACCAGCACATGTTACCCTATCTGTTATACTATATAAGCGTTGTTCAGCCTCATTTTAATCAAGCTATTGCATTTTGAATTGGTTTTTGTCTAGTTTAAATACACCAGCCCACATGGGCATTCCAAACCAGCACATGGCACCCTATCTGTTATATTAAATAAGCGTTGTTCATCCTCAGCTTAATCAAGCTATTGCATTTTTAATTGGTTTTTGTCTGGTTTAAATACACCAGCCCACATGGGCATCCCAAACCAGCACATGTCACCCTATCTGTTATACTAAATAAGCGTTGTTCAGCCTCATTTTAATTAAGCTATTGCATTTTGAAACGGGTTTTGTCCTGCTGCCAAAACACTAGGCCGCAGGGTATCCCAAACCTGCACGTAGCACCCTGTCTGTTATACTAAATACCCTTGTTCATCCTCAGCTTAATCAAGCTATTGCATTTTGAATTGTTTTTTGTCCTGCTGTCAAAACACCAGGCCGCAGGGTATCCCAAACCACCACGTTGCACCCTATCTGTTATACTAAATAAGCTTGTTCAGCCTCAGCTTTATTAAGCTATTGCATTTTGAATTGGTTTTTGTCCTCCTGTGAAAACACCAGGCCGCAGGGTATCCCATATTGCCAATTTTCATAGTATCTGGTGCAGAGAAGCAGTTCCTCACTTTATTTAGCTTCTGATTTTTAAAGTAAACACATTTTTTAAAGTACCTATTGCGCATATCAAATACATAAAAATGCTAGGCAGACAAGTGCCAGGATGTTCAAAGAGGAGTGGCAGCGGCCAAGATTCAGCAGGCAGCGGTCGCAGCAGACTAGGGGCGAGTGGCATCAGGAGTCACGGTGAGAGACCTGATCTGCCAGTATCTGCTAGCGGTCGTGTCTCCACCAGTAACACATCTGCCGCGGTAGATTGGTTAATGCGGTCATCCACATCATCACAAGTTACATCTGAGACCCCCAGTCTAGGGTCGGTAGGTTCCTCTGACTCAACCCTGAGTTGGCATGACCCGAGAGCAGTCCCTGTCCTCCCATTGCCTCTGTCCTACGCCATTCCCTCCCCCAGCGACGTATCCTATGCTTTGGGTTCAGCTCCACTCTTTAGTGAGGAGGACGATCAGATAGAGGACAGTCAGCAGCTACTGCCCAGCCAAGAAATGGAGGTGGCTTCTTTAGCTAGGCAGACAAATAGTGATGTGGAGAGTGTCGTGGGTGTTGCGAGCTTTCCAGCTCCAGTTGAGGAAACTGAGAACATCAGTGACGTACAGCCACAACTCGGTGATGATGATGATGAAGAAGCCGATCACACTTGGGAGCTGGGTGCAGAAGGGGCTTCATCGTCATCATCAGGAGAAGAGGGGCGCAGGTTGCCCCGGAGTCAGCAGCTGAGGCAGCAAGGTGTTAGCAGCATGGTTGGCAGTCAGCATGGGGGCACAATTGTAAAGCCTGGAGCCAAACGGAGCCGGGGTAGAGCACCTGCTGCACGGCAGGCTACCTTATCGGGAGGTAGTGGAGCAGGGGTTCCTGGAGTTGGCGACAGTAGCAGTGGATCAGTGCGGCCTGTTGGTGGGAAAAGTAGCTACTCGGCAGTATGGCAGTTTTTCCTGAAGCATCCGCAGGAGGGTAATATGGCCACATGCAAGATATGTAGGCAGAAGGTGAAGCGTGGCCAGGGCCCAAATTTTGGCACCACGGCCCTGGGTCAACATATGATGCGTCACCATAAAGCGGCCTGGGAGAACCGAGGCTCCGAAGAGGTGGTCCAGGCTGCTTCCTCACCAAGTAGCACGCCGCTCCCAATTTCTGCCAGCCAAGGCTCCAGCACCTCAGCCGAAGGCAGCTCTGCGTCATACCCATCCTCTGTCGCTCCTGATGCTCCTGCTCCTCCTCCTCCAAGTCATGCATCCTGCCAGCAATCCATCAGCGAAGCCATGTCTAAGAGACAGCAGTATGCATCCACTCATTCTACGGTGCAGAAGATGAATGTGCTCCTGTCCAAGTTGCTGGTGCTGCAGTCGCTCCCTTTTCAGGTGGTGGACTCTGCACCTTTCAGAGAACTGATGGCTTGTGCTGAGCCGAGGTGGAGAGTCCCAAGCCGTCATTTCTTTGCCAAGAAGGCAGTACCAGCGCTGCACACTTTTGTTGAACAGAAGGTCAGCAAGTCCTTGAGCCTGTCGGTGTGTAGCAAAGTGCATGGCAGCGCTGACATCTGGAGCTGTAACTACGGTCAGGGACAGTACATGTCGTTTACGGCCCACTGGGTGAATGTGGTCCCTTTGCAGCAGCAGCAGCAACTTGGACAGGTCACGCCGCTTCGGCCTCCGTGCTCCCTGGCCGTTGTGCCTGTGACACCGTGCAACTCGGCCTCCTCATCCTCCGCCATCTCCTCACCCTCCACTGTAGGCTCAAGTCTCAGTGCCCCTCCAGTCTACCATGTGTTCAGGGCACGGAGGTGTCACGCTGTGCTTGTGGTTTGTCTTGGCGAACGGAGTCACACTGGGAATCCCAACATGTCTTACTCCAAGAAAACTTAAAATGGGAATCATGGTTATCGACAATGGGAAGAACATTTTGTCTGCGCTGCACCAAGGAAGCCTGACCCATGCGCCCTGCATGGCTCACGTCTTCAATCTGGTTGTCAAGCGGTTTCTGAAGTGTTCCCCCGATCTGCAAGGCATCCTAACAACTTCAAGGAAACTTTGCATGCACACACCCTTCTTGAGCTACAGCATCAGAATGGTAGCCCCCAACATAGTCTGATTTGCGATGTTTCCACCCATTGGAATTCCACCCTTCACATGTTGGACTGATTATATGAACAGAGAAAAGCCATCACGGATTTCCTGATGATCCAAGCGGATAGGGGGACTCCCCTGAGTAACTTCAATGTCAACCAGTGGCAGCTCATACGTGACACCTGCCGTTTGCTCAGGCCCTTTGAGGAAGCCACTTTGTCAATCGGCAGGATTATGGGATGAACAACGTGATTCCACTGCTTCATGTACTACAGCACATGTTGGAAAAAATGGCTGGTCAGGGCACTGGAGACATGGCGTCTACATCTTACGGCCACATGAACCCCGTTGGAGCTGAACTGGAGGAGGAGGAGGAAGAGGAGGAGGAGTGGCCCAGTGAAGCACAGTTTAGGCTTGGCGAAATGGCTGGTTTATCTAGTCAGCAGTCAGGAGAGGAGGAGCAGCCAGAGGAGCTAGAGGGTTGTGAGGAAGGCGAGACAGAGGACCCGGACACACCGTGGCAGTATGCAGTGGAGATGGAGACAGGTAGTCCCTCCGAGTTGCTTGCACAAATGGCAGGAAGCATGCTCACGTGCTTGCGTAGTGACCCCAGAATTGTTTCCATTTGGCGCCGGGATGATTTCTGGCGGCCCACTTTATTGGACCCTCGCTTCTGGCACAAAATGGAGGCATTTTTTAAACCCGCCGAGAGGGAGGAAAAACTGAACTACTTCAAAGACATTCTACGTAGTCAGTTGGCCGATGCCTATCTGCGCCATGGTCCATACTATCGCAGGTCTGACTCAGGGGGGACCTCTGCGCTCACCTTCCACTGCCATGCCTGGTGGGGGGGTTGGCAGGAGCAGCAGCAGCTCCATCAGCAGCAGCCTCAGTCTTCAGTCGCTAATGAGTAGCTTTCTACACCCGCATAGTGAGGCTACTTATGAGCAGCAGGAAGATCTGGAGCAGGATCTCAACCAGCAGGTCATGTCATACCTTGACATGATCATGCCAACACACCTTGAGGATCCGCTGGACTTCTGGGCAGCCAAACTTGGCTTGTGGCTGCAACTAGCAGAGTTTGCCCTGGAAAAGCTGTCCTGCCTGGCCAGTAGCGTGCCATTTGAGCGGGTGTTTAGTGCGGCGGGGGCCATAGTTACGGCAAGGAGAACTCGTCTGTCAACTAAAAATGTGGAGAGACTCACCTTTGTCAAAATGAATCAGGGATGGATCAGCCAGGATTTCCACCCACCAATGGCTGATGCATGCGACTAGATTAAGCATGGTGCCACGTTTTACACTTTCCAAATTCCATATTTATGTCTTTAGGCCAAATTTGGGCTCCTGCTGATGCCAACTTCATGGTGTGCCTTTCAGCCAATCTTTGGCCTCTTGCTGATGCCAACTTCAGGGTGTGCCTTTCAGCCAATTTTTGGCCTTCTGCTTCTGCTGCTGCCAACACCAGGGTGTGCCTTCCACCTAATGTTTGTGCTCCTGCTGCTGCCAACTTCAGGGTGTGATTCATCCAATTTTTGGCCTCCTGCAGCCAACTCCAGTGTCTCTTTAAAGTAATGTTTGTGCTCCTGCTGCTGCTTGCAACTCCAGGGTGTGATTCATCCAATTTTTGGGCTCCTGCAGCCAACTCCAGTGTCTCTTTCACGCAATGTTTTGGCTCCTGCTGCTGCTGCTTGCAACTCCAGGGTGTGATTCATCCAATTTTTGGGCTCCTGCAGCCAACTCCAATGTCTGTTTCACGCAATGTTTGGGCTCCTGCTGCTGCTGCTTGCAACTCCAGGGTGTGATTCATCCAATTTTTGGCCTCCTGCAGCCAACTCCAGTGTCTCTTTAAAGTAATGTTTGGGCTCCTGCTGCTGCTTGCAACTCCAGGGTGTGATTCATCCAATTTTTGGCCTCCTGCAGCCAACTCCAGTGTCTCTTTCAAGCTATGTTTGGGCTCCTGCTGCTGCTGCTTGCAACTCCAGGGTGTGATTCATCCAATTTTTGGGTATCTGCAACCAACTCCAGTGTCTCTTTCACGCAATGTTTGGGCTCCTGCTGCTGCTGCTTGCAACTCCAGGGTGTGATTCATCCAATTTTTGGCCTCCTGAAGCCAACTCCAGTGTCTCTTTAAAATAATGTTTGGGCTCCTGCTGCTGCTTGCAACTCCAGGTGTGATTCATCCAATTTTTGTTCTCCTGCAGCTAACTCCAGTGTCTCTTTCAAGCTATGTTTGGGCTCTTGCTGCTGCTGCTTGCAACTCCAGGGTGTGATTCATCCAATTTTTGTGCTCCTGAAGCCAACTCCAGTTACATAGTTACATAGGTCACATACGGTTGAAAAAAGACATATGTCCATCAAGTTCAACCAAGGGTGTTGGGGTAGGGGGAAGTTATTTTTTATTTCATAGGGGAAGCTGTTTATTTTATTTTTTGTCTTTATTTTTTTTATTGATAACCACTAGTAGTAATTGTTAATGTTATTTTCTTCAAAATAAGCATCTAATCCTTTTTTGAAGCTGTCAGCGGTTGATGCTGTAACAAGCTTCTGTGGGAGGCTATTCCATAGATTTATAGTTCTTATGGTAAAAAATGATTGTCGCCTCCGGAGACTAAATTTCATTTTTTCCAATCGAAGGCAGTGCCCCCTTGTCCTTAGAGAGGATTTTACGTGAAATAGTGTTCCCCCATATTTTTTGTATGGTCCATTTATATATTTATACAAGTTAATCATGTCCCCCTGCAATCACCTCCTCTCAAGACTAAACAGATTTAATTCTCGTAATCTTTCCTCATAACTAAGATCTTTCATTCCCTTTATTAGTTTGGTGGCTCTCCTTTGCACCCTTTCCAGAGTCAGGGCGTCCTTTCTATGAACGGGTGCCCAGAACTGGACGGCATATTCCAGGTGAGGGCGCACCAGTGCCTTGTAAAGAGGCAAAATTACATCTCTGTCCCGTGATTCCATGCCTCTTTTAATGCACGATAGTATCTTGGTGGCCTTGGAAGCAGCTGCTTGGCATTGCATGCTGTTATTCATTCTGTGATCTACTAGTACCCCCAGATCCTTCTCAACAAGTGACTCTCCCAGTTTTACTCCCCCGAGGACATATGTTGCCTTCGGGTTATTAGACCCCAAGTGCATGACTTTACATTTTTCCACATTGAACTTCATTTGCCAAGTGGATGCCCAGACACTCAATGTGTCTCTTTAAAGTCATGTTTGGGCTCCTGCTGCTGCTTGCAACTCCAGGGTGTGATTCAGCCAATTTTTGGGCTCCTGCTGCCCACTCCAGTGTCTCTTTCAAGCTATGTTTGGGCTCCTGCTGCTCCTACTTGCAACTCCAGGGTGTGATTCAGCCAATTTTGGGCTCCTGCTGCCCACTCCAGTGTCTCTTTAAAGTAATGTTTGGGCTCCTGCTGCTGCTTCCAACTCCAGGGTGTGATTCATCCAATTTTTGGGCTCCTGCTGCAAACTCCAGTGTCTCTTTCAAGCTATATTTGGGCTCCTGCTGCTGCTGCTTGCATCTCCAGGGTGTCATTCAGCCAATTTTTGGGCTCCTGCTGCCAACTCCAGTGTCTCTTTCAACCTGTGCTTGGGCGGCTGCTGCTGCTTGCAACTCCAGGGTGTGATTCAGTTAATTTTTGGGCTCCTGCTGCTGCCAGCTCCAGGGTGTGTTTTTCAGGCACTATAGGGGCCCCTCATAGTGATGCCACTTCAACTCTTTGCAATTGTGCCGCTCTGCGATTCTATTAGCGATGCTTCTGATCTGCATGTCATAATTATTTACAGTATTATTTCACTAACCCAGCACGCATCCTATGCGTGTTACAGCAAGGCAGAATGGTTTACAACCTTATTGAGGCTCTAGGAGGCTCAGAAATAGCCGTTTTTAATAGCGATTCGTTGTGTCGAACCGATTTTTGTCGGAAAATTTGGCGAATCAGTCGAATCAAATTTTTCAAAAGTTCGCTCATCTCTAATAACAGTAAATGACACTACAAAAAAGCAAAACTCAAGCCTCTCTCTGTCACAAGAAGATATTCTGTGCTTCTGCTGTATAGCATCAACAATTTGCACCGTTTGAAAGAGTTATAGCTCCATACTCAAGGACCACCAGCCATATCAAGAATTCAGCTCACTGGTTCCCATAGTATAAAATATAACATTTATTCATATCCCATAAAACACCTACAGAGCCAGCGACCACAATCATAAAATCAGTTAGGTAGATTCATAGAAACACTACGAGCCTTCCATAGGGAGAAGGCTAGAGCTATACTCCACTTTGTGGAACGCACACAGTAGTCATGTAACATTGCAGGATGGAGGCAGCGAATATATACAGATGACAATAAACTTACCAGGGGGCATAATGGCAGTCAATCAATAATAATATATTAATATATGATAAAGACTGCAACATTGAGTGGAAATTAAATAATACAATATATCTAATTTGCAGTACAATTAGGGAATATTTATACAATTACATTTTTGGTCATTAAATATACATTATGAATCTCCATAACTTTCCATACAACACAAGAAGACCCCCACAGTCCAGCAACACAACAAAGACAAAGACTGACATCCAGTCTCAAATTAAGCTGTTTGGCAGTTACAGTGATTGGTAAAGGCAATTGTTACACCATTGTGTCGGGATACATTTGGCACTGTCTTAAACTGTTTTCCATTTATAAATTGATGAAGAAATGGATGAGATATCAAGGTTTACAGTTTCACCATATGATTTTTCTTTTAAAATATTTGGGCGTGGATCTTGGTGCTGTGATGCTGCTTAATATTCCTCATTATGGGCGGGGTCTGTAAGACAGGCATTCTCATCACCCTGGCTGTTCTCCCTCTCTCCCAGTGTCCATAGTGTGATGATGCAGAGCTTTAGACCACCAGCTTAGCCCTATTATTGGTGCTCTATGGCAAATGAATTCAGGGGCTGTGCCACTACTCTTTGCCTTGTTTCTACATTCAGGAGCAGCTACGTTCTGACATGAAGCGAGAGGGCAGCCATGAGGAGGTGAGCTGCTGAATAACAGTTTATGCACTTTACTCACAGTGTCCCTTAAAGCTTTTTAGATATGTCACCTACTTTTATGTCAGTCATTTTATGTATAGTATAGTAAGTACCTCCTTTGTGTTGCTGAATACAGTTATACTTATTTTAATAGCTTTCTGGTATAGCCCTTGTAATTTTTTGGTCTATAGGTAGATAGAACAATTATCATTAATCCCTTCACTGCAAAAAAACACAAATCGCTAAACAAATGGGGTTATGCTGAGAATCTGGTGAAGCAAGTTTACTCTGGGTGTGCTTTTGGGTGTGAACTGAAATGTACATGTAAATGAGCTTCTTCTACTTGAATGCGCAAAAGCATTTTCGAAAACATTTCTTTTTTAATACCCCACCCCCCAGAAAAAACACCTAGGGCTTTATTCATCAAGCCATAGCACCAGGTAACGATTGTCAGTGACAGGTGACGACAGGTAGCAAACGGTGACCGCGGGGCGCTGTATCAATACCACATTTATCAAAGCGAATCTTCTATCTGGTGAACGACTCTAACAGCGACACGTAGCGACCGATTCATCATCACAGACGGCTCACCGTATACTGCCGGCGCTCTGGCTTCCAGAGCACCTGGTATTACCTGTCGCTACCTGTCGCTCTCCCATACATTTCAATGGACGATCCTTTTCTTCCCTTTAAACAGGGTTTTATTTATTTTTAATTATCATAAATAATATTTTTATGCAGATATTGTTATGCCGAATTGTGCTTACATGTCTGGTATTAAATTGTTCATGTTACAATGTAATAACAATGTAATTCCATATGTTTTCGCTTTGTTACTAGTGGAAACGTGTTCAAAAACAGACTTTAATCACGCAGCCTCTAGCACTCTGGGCTACAACGACCGGATTTTGAGCGCCGACACTGTGTTGTCTTTTTTGATGAATATGGTGCGAGTCGGTCGCACTGAGCTGGCTCTACCGTTCGCTCCCATACAGCACTGTACTGGTGTTAGAGCGACACAATATATTCATCAATGCCAGCCAGCGAACTATGGCAGAGCATAGTGACTACTAGCGGTCATTCTCAATGCCTCGCTACAGACGCTCATCTGTCGGTACCTGGCGCTATTAGTGAATCAGCCTGCCAATGTTTTTGTGATGGGGCATTAAGGATATTGTTTTGAAAGTTTGGAAACCACAGCATCTCATTGGGAAAATGATGTACCCTATCTGTAAAAATGTCCCATGGCAATTTCTAGGGAAAAATTAGAACATCCTTTTTTGCACTTTTTGTGTAAAAGTTAAACATCTGGCTGATACATACGTTTCAGTTCACACCCAAATGCACACCCTAAGGTAGACTTGCATCACCAGATCTTTAGCTTGAATCTCTATCCTGAGCAACAAATACCCTCTCCAGATTACAGTCCTCTCATTTAATTCTCTGTCATGTTAGTGTAAAGGATTTTGTGTGTTCTGAGTTTATAAAAGGTGATTTGTACTATTCCAAGTATGTCTCACACCCTGCTTCGGAATGATGAATCACTTCTGGGTTATGTCCAGCAGAGGGCAAACTTCTGCAGAGATGACTAGAAAAAAAGAAGCCCCTCCCGGCCTATAAATACACATTCCCCAGTAATCGTCTCTGCAGACGGCGAGCAAGTCAGAAGATGGCTGTCTCCTGCCTTGCAGGTAAGCCGGGTTTACACCCAGCCATTTTATTGCCCTATTTCTGCCCGGACCTTTTATGAATTAATTCCTTTGCCTCCCAGCCTTGGCTGTAGTTCCGGGCGAGGGTAGGTGACACCCTAGGGGAGTGCTATTAGGAGCTATGCTCCTCCGTGAGACCCCCACCAAAGGGGTAGGTGGCTACCAGGTTCGGGATCCTGGTTTGGGATGCCCTGTCCGTGCCTTCCCCGCGCCGCATTAGGTGGCTTGGGTGCCCCCCCTTCCGTTGCTCCCTGTCCCTGGATCATGGGGTGGGTGGGGGGGCTGTCCCTCCTTTTAAATTGTCCTGATGATCACTGTCAGTTACAGGATTGTGTGAGTGTCGGTGTGTATGTGATTTCACCTTGGCCAGGCCGCGTTGTCAGGCAACCTGTGTGTGTGTGTGAGCTGTGAGTGCCCTGCGGGGCTTGTTTTCTCCTGGTTGCTGCTACCTTTGCTGCCGCCGCGGCGCATGATCCGCACCCCTCCTCCGTCTCTCCTGGCTGCTGCTGCCTTTGCTGTCGTCCCTCGCTGGTCGCCATCTTGCGGCTGAGTGCCCTGCGGGGCTTGTTTTCTTTCACCATGTTCACGCTATTGTTGCTTATATGGAGGTGTATTGTATGCTGCATTATTTGGTTATTACATTGTGGCCTTACAGTTATTGTGTGCCTGTACTTATTATTGTAGTTTGATTACTGTTATGGCTGTGGCTCATGGTACCCCCTTTTCATTATGTCTTTCAGGGGGGTTCCTTCCTTGATAGTTAAAAGGGGGTTTCTCCGGGTCCTTAGGTCCTCACTCAAATTGGGGCTTTACAAATCATCCCGCTAACGGACATTAATGGGCATCCCGGGTAGCTTAATAGCGTAATTCCGACTGGTCATTGCGACTGCCACAAAAAATCACCATATGGAGGCTTCCCAGGATACCGGGCTCGGGATCCCTTCAGGGCAACCCTGGCAGTGTGTGGTTTGTGGGGTATCCCTTGCGGGGGACAATGTGCTTATTTGCATACCATGTGCACAGCAGGCCATTATGCGGCAATCCGGGCCCCTGGCGTCTGGATCAGCGCCGCCAGCCTCATCACCTACACCCCCACGCCTGGCCTTGACTCCAAGTGACGTTGTCATTAGGGGGAGTCGCAATCCGATGTCTGTGCTAGATGGGCCAGCATTGAGAAGATGATTGCTAGCTCTGCGGGCAAGTCGCCCCGGCTAAGAGACGGCACTTGGCGCCTGCTGCGCCGGCCTTTGATTTTGATGATTATATGATTCTTTTGATTGGTCTGATTATTCCCTGCTTGCAGAAGGGGAATTGTTTCCGGAATCTGAAGGCTCTGATCAGCAGTTTTCTGGATGCTGATGCCGGTAAGGAGCGTGGGGATACCATGGATACCCCCAGGCTTCTGGCCCATATTTTTGAAGTGCAATTTCCTTTCCTGCGGAAGCACCTCCACAAAGGGGGGAATTTTTTGGGACCACTAAGCCTCGTTTGGAGTTCCCGGATCAAAAGCGCTTCAACAATTTGATTCTTAAGGAATGGGAAAAGCCCGGCCGGCTTCCTGGTATCCCTCAGGGGTGGGATAGGCAGTATCCCTTTCCTGTGGATGCGGTTAAGCGTTGGCCGTCACCCCCAGAGGTCGACGCTCCGGTTCTGGGATTGTCCAACACATCTGTTGTGCACTCCCCCGATTCCTCTACCTTGAAGGATAGTGAAGAACCGACGTCTTGACCACATGGCTTCACATGCCTTTGCCTGTGTGGGTTCGGCTTTACGCCTTGTTTTGTGCCTCAGCTCTCACGGCTGTAGCTACTAAATCTGTAAGCAGGGGCCTGTTGGAGGGTCCCCATCTGAGCCCTTCTAGTGAGGAATTTGCAGCACTGATGTGTTGTGAAATGTTCATTGCCTTTGTCTTATCTGCTTTGGATGATACAATATGTATGTGTAGTAGGACCTCGGCATTGCTAGTGGCTATACGCTGATCGGTTTGGTTGCGCCAATGGGCGGCTGATTCTGCTGCAAAGAGGGCGCTTACAGGGCTACCTTTCGTGGGTATACGAATATGTTTTGGTGATAAATTGGACTCGGTGGCAAAAGGAGGTAAGTTGCCGCGACTTAAAAAGCAGCGCCGACCCTTTCGGGGTTCAGGCTCCTTTAATTCCTCCTTTCCTGGCTCTTGGACAAGCAGAGGAATCTCTTAGCCTGCGTTCAGAGGTGATTCCTGGGGTAGGGGCAGAGGACGTGCCCGACCCGGGACTGCCTGGGGTTCTAAACCCAAAGCCGCTGCAGAAACCCGCTCAGCACTGAGGGGGTGCCTTCACCCTTGCGGGTGGGGTGACGGCTGTGGCTCTTCGCCCAGGTCTGGACCCGGGAGGTCATAGACAACTGGATCCTGGGGATGGTCTCCTCTGGTTACAAGCTGGCGTTTGAGTACCGGCCTCCTCCCAGATTCCTAAGGTCTCGTTTTCTGACGGACTCCCAGGCCGCTCAGGTTCATCAGAACTAAGAAGTTTCGCATGGAGACTCTGCGCTCTGCCGTCAGCTCCCTTCATCCAGGGGACTTTATGACTTCAATGGACATAAGACGCTTACCTTCATGTGACGGTCTTCCCGGGACATCAACGGTTTCTCAGATTTGCGGTAGGAGATCAGCACTGCCAGTTTGTGGCTCTTCCCTTCGGACTGACCTCGGCACCACTGGTGTTCACCAAGGTGTTGGCGGGTGTAATGGCCCTTTTCAGAGCCCAGGGCATTCGCATTGCGCCGTATCTGGATGACATTCTCATCACGGCATCCTCTCTCAGCCAGGCAAAGCTGGACTCCAGGTCGGTGGTGACAGCGCTGGAGAGGTTCGGTTGGGTGATCTACTACCCCAAGTCTTCTCCCCGTCAAGGGAGGCTTCCTTTCTGTGCATGAATCTGGATACCATTCAGACCAGGGTGTTTCTATCCCAGTCGAAGGTGGAGGTGGTTCATGATCTGATACGTCTCCTTCTGTACCACTGTACTGTGGCTTGTTTCGAGGCAGTTCCTTTTGCTCAGTTTCACAACTCCATCTGTTATCGGCCTGGGACAGATGCCCTCTGTCCTTGGATCAGTCCTTTGTGATGTCTCCTCTGGTCCGGCGGTCTCTTCAGTGGTGGCTGGACCCGAGGAATCTTCTGGGGGGCAGATCTTTTCTGGCACACCGTTGGGAAATGGTCACCACTGCTGCCAGCCTGTCGGGGTTTCTGGAAGGAACATCAGTCCCAGGGGCTGTGGGCTCCTCAGGAGGCTCACATCCCCATCGACATCCTGGAGCTGAGGGCGGTTCGGTTGGTGCTGTCGCACCTGACGCATCATCTCCAGGGCTTACCGGTTCAGGTTCGATCAGACAATCGGACTGCGGTCGCTTACATCAATCACCATGGAGGGACTCGCAGCAGGAGTGCCCTCCGGGAAGTGTCTCTGATTCTTGCTTGGGCCGAGAGCAATGTTCCATGCATCTCGGCGGTGTACATTCCAGGAGTGGAAAACCTGGAAGCGGACTCTCTGAGCAGGGGGACCTCTCGCCGAGGGGACTGGTCCCTTAGCAACGGGGTATTGCTATCCATCTGTCACAGGTGGGGGTTTCCGGAAGTGGGTCTCTTTGCCTCCCATCACAACCACAAGCTCCTTGCCTTTGTGTCTCTGTTCCAGGATCCTCTGGCTCTGGCAGTGGATGCCATGTCTCTGGCCTGGCAGGATCTGGGTCTCCTGTTTCTGTTTCCACCCCTTCTCCATGGTAGGCAAGGTGGTGCGCAAGCTGGTTCATGAGGGTGTGCCAGCAATTCTGGTGGCCCCAAGGTGGCCAGGACAGGTGTGGTTCGCAGACGTCGTACGGCTGGCGGTCGATCAGTACAGGTTGCCTCTGTTTCCGGATCTGATCACTCAAGGTCAGTTTTTTTACCCCACTTTACAAACACTGGCTTTGACGGCATGGCTGCTGAAACCTCTATCCTAAATGAAGAGGGTTTGTCTGATGCTGTGGTCCAGACGCTTGTTAGGGCAAGAAAGAAATCTTCCTCCAACATCTTCTACAGGACCTGGCGGTCCTATATTGATTGGTGTGAGGCTAGGGCCTTGCCTTGTAGGGTGTTTTCCATTCCCGGATTTTTGGAGTTTGGTTTCCGCTTTGGCGTTTTTTCTTTCAGAGATCTTTCGCTCTTCATCCTTTGGTTAAGTCTTTTTTCCAGGGGGTAACTCATGTGCGGCCCCCTCGCAAGCCTTTGTTACCAGTTTGGGACTTGAATTTGGTTTGGTCGGCCCTCCTGGGTCCTCCTTTAAGCCAGTGCAGGATGCTGCACTTTCCATTCTCACTCTAAAGGTTGCCTTTTTGGTGGCTATTTCCTCCGTTCGACATGTCTCTGAGTTGGCGGCTCTGTCTGTTCAGGCCCCTTACTTTGAGAGACACCAGGACAAGGTGGTCTTCCGCTTTAAGCCAGATTTCCTGCTTAAAGTGGTCTCTGCTTTTCATCTCAATCAGAATGTTGTGCTCCCTTCCTTGTGTCCTAAGCCTAGCAATGACAAGGAGAGGGCCTTGCGCTCTCTGGATGTTGTTCGTTGTGTAAAGTACTATTTGGTGGCTACTTCATCTTTCCGTAGGACGGACGCACTGTTTGTGTTGCCTTCGGGACTCAAAAAGGGTATGGCGTCCGTCAGGTCTACCATTAGTATATGGGTTCGTTAGGCCATTGTTAGGGCCTATGATGCAAAGGGGAGGGATCCCCCTTTCCAGATCACTACTCATTCTACTCGTGCTGTTGGGGCTTCCTGGGCTTTCCAACACCAGGCTTCTGTTGAAAAAGTTTGTAAGGCTGCTACTTGGTCTTCTGTTCATACCTTTTCCAAGTTTTAAAGGGTTGATGTGCGGGCCTCAGCAGATGCTGTTATTGGCCGCAAGGTTCTGCAAGCTGCAGTGGTTTAATTTGTGCATTATTGCCTTTTGGGATCCCAACCCATTATGGACACTGCTATTGGATGTCCCAGAAGTGATTAATCATTCCGAAGCAGGGTGTGAGACATACTTGGAATAATACCATTTTGTGATTACTCACCTGTAAAATGGGTATTATAAGTATGTCTCACACCCTGCTTCGTCCCACCCTGAGTAGTATCTTGGATCCTCTATATGGTGAACTTTTTATTGGTAAAATGTTTTTATTTGCTCTTCCTGGTCCCCTTACTGCTTTACTATACTGGGGAATGTGTGGGAGGTCCCAGGTATTTATGGGCCGGGAGGGGCTTCTTTTTTTCTAGTCATCTCTGCAGAAGTTCGCCCTCTGCTGGACATAACCCAGAAGTGATTAATCATTCCGAAGCAGGGTGTGAGACATACTTATAATACCCATTTTACAGGTGAGTAATAACAAAATGGTATTTTTGACAGATTGACACAGTAATATGGAAATAGGGATAGAAATAGGGTGACTCTCTGGAAAATCAGTTGAGTTGACATGACTGTGAAAGTGGTTAATCAGCAAATTGATCTGTAAGTTAGATGTTTCAAGATGAAAGATGGATTCTGGGTTCATTCATGATTTCTGGAAATAAAGTGAAGAATGAGGCATTAAACACTCAGTAGAAAACAGTAGATCTGACTGCCACTTGTAAGTGGCAGGTGAGTACCACTCAAAACCACAAATTTATTGGCAAATTGCAGTAGAGTTATGCTTAATCGGAAAACATGATTTTGCAATGGAAGCGGAAATCCCAATTATCTTAGTAATTAGTTTGCCACTGGTGATGGGGCTTCTCCCTCCCTGACAAATTAATTTGCTTAGGGCAATGGCGTTCACTTCATCCAACTAATTAATCTGGAGGTATAAGCACCGTTTTCTTCTACCACACATAATAATTTGAAAATTGCATTTGTGTTCCCCTTTATGCCAAGGATAGTTTTCCGTTGGCAGTGGAGTCTTTTTATCTGGGAAATACATTTGGTAGAAGATAATTGAATGCTAAGTTCTGGCTAAACGGTTCGTGAGTGAGGACACTTTATGGCACAACATTTCCAGGAGATTCTCTTCTTCTATATCTGCAGCCAACCAATTTTCTGCCTCTCTCACTGTCTCATCCCCATTATCGGCAAAATCCAGGTCAAATCATCTGGCAACTCTACCCTGTGAAATGGTATAGAGGTCCCTTGGATCCCTTAAAGGAAAACCTCCTTTTTGTTAGGTATTTGGTGTTCTGCCTTATTGTTTTCCTCTTCTGGAATGTTAAATAAACATGTGTTAGGATTGCGCCCCCATACCTGGGATCATCAGCAAGCTGCTTCCATGTTTCTTATATTCCTGTGGACCCCTGTTTAAAAACAAAGTGGCTTTTCTGATCCTGAGAGTCCCTTTAGTATACTTTCTTACTAAAATTCCCAGAATCCTTTCACTGTAACAGGTGAGCTCATCAATAGCTTTGGCTGAACAAAGTAACAGTATTTACCTCCCCAGCTGAGACGGTGACCCCCCCCCCCCCATATCTGAAAAAGTTGAATTAATGTAGATGGGGTTAAACCTATCATCTCTGTCTCAGCCAATCAATTTAAAATCTAGTTACCCTATTTAGCTTCTCTGCAGAGGACTTGTTTAGGACAACTTCTTCCTAAAGCCATACGTTTGGCAGATCTAGATGCCAGTCCTCAGCTCTCCTAAATTGATACATTTTATGTTAATTTGTTTTTATTAATTTTTTTGAATTATGACTACAAATACGGACAAGTGCAGAACGAAAAGTAGATAGACAGAGGTATTCAAGTATTATCTTGAAATAGTAGAAATCTGAACATTGTAATCAGCAGTCAACAATCTTGTACATGCTCATTGTAGGTCTATAGTTGTAAATTTATGCCTCGATATACAGACATAAAAAACAGAAATCTACGGAGTACTGTTAAATCAAGATTGATGGGCTTGTTGATTATTTATGTTTTATGAAGTTGTTACGAGACTTAAAAAACAGGACAGCAAAATTGGCCTGAACAGACCGCACAGACACTATTGTAAAAATAAGCATACAGAATCTATTTATTAGAAAAGCTGCTGACACATAAACAAACAGTTAAAAAAGCAGGGAGGTCCTCTACTGGTGAAAAATAATAATTATCATGTATCAATCTAATCCCATGCAAAAATCACAGTGTGAAAATATTATGACCCAAACGAAAAATTGTATGAAAAGAAATATATATATTAACGTGCTAAAGCAAAACAATAATGCCAAACCACAAACTGCCTGTGTAAAAATAGCCTAATACAGTACTGCACATTAATATGCGTGGTGAGAGAAGCTGATTTGATGAGTGGTCGCATCTGCGCCATGAGCTTTAGGAGAGGTGAGTTCTGGGGGGTTTTACACAGTGGGGCACTCCAAACCTGGGTGCCACAGGGGGAAGGACCAAAACCCTGGATAGTGAAAATCCCTGGTTTTGATCCACTTTGGCCTCCAGCGTTCTCTATATTCAACTGTATTGTATTATATGGTATCATATTGCAACCTATTGCTGAATATTTGAACGTGATTCAAGTCATCCATGTTTCAGTTGTGATGTTAATCCCTCAATCCTCATAATATCATTAAGATCAGCGTACCATTCTGTAATTGAGGGGGAATATGCTGTTTTCCAGTGGAGTGGGAACACAGCTCTAGCTGCAGATATAAAGTGTCATAGAGTTCCTTGATTGAAATTTTGGCTACTGCACGATAGCATAGATAAAAAGACCACCTCAGGAGTATTAGGGTTCAAGGATCCATACAATGTCTTGTGAAGTGGCATAAATTCGAACTTGTTAATCTCCAGATGTGTAAAGGTTCCTACCACTGTCTCCAACAAATATCCCTAACCATAGCATATATCTGGCATTTGTCCCAATATTCTTCAAATTGTTTACCTAATTTTGTCACCTACTCCTGTATAATCTCCGGCCTGCTAGGGCTGATGGTTTTCAACAGGCTACTGTATATAAAGGAGATAATGTGAGTTGGGGGGTTCTCTTGTAGAGGTTTTTTCAAAAACCATTAGATCTCTGTTAAATTACCCTTTGTCTTTCAACGAGGCAACAAATGTTTGGAGCTGGTTTACTGCTAGCCAGGATACCCTACCTTCTCCTCCCTCTCTACTGCACAACTCTGTTTTTGTGGGGGGTTTAACTTTAAGTTCTTGGAAGATTCTTGTTTTATGGGAATCTTTCCAGATTAAAAATATTGGGACTCTAATTCCTGGTGGAAAGCCAAGATTATCAAATATTGGGGTCATAGGGACGATTCTAGTAGAGAGGGGGTCTGTTTCAAGCTGGTGTCCCACTGGAGAAAATCTTGTATAAGCTGGGGTAATAATTGTCCCTCTGTTCTGGATTGACCCAGTGCACATACCTTAGAGGAGACACTGCCTGTTTAATATTTACCCACTATTTGGCTGAACATTAATGAAACCAGTCCACTAATCTGTTTAGAATGGCCATTTGAGCTATATTTGAGGGTCTGGCATACTGGTCCCCCTTTAACCCTTTCAGTGCCAAGCACGTAGATTCTACGTGCTCGCTTCCACTCCACTTAAGTTGCAAGCACGTATAATCTGCGTGCCTGAATTTCCCCCCTGCTACAGTAAAAGTAAAGTAACAAAAACACTCACCTGACCCCTCGTTCGATCCGGCCGGGTCTCCTCTTCATCCGGGGGGGGGCTTCGATCCCCCACCCAGGCCCCCGGGGTGCAGGGGAATGCCCGGAATAGCCGCCCCCCCCTTCAGCAGCCGCCAGAAATACATGTAAAAAAATAATAATAATAAAATTGACATTTACTCATCTCAGTGTCCGATCGCTCCTGCCGGGTCTCCTCTTCACCAGGGGGCCTCCGATCACCCCCCTGGCTCTCCAGCTTCAGGAGAAGGCCTCTCCCTCTCCTCTCCCGATGGGGTGCCACCATCTTGCTGCAAAGCCCCTCCAATGGCCAGCGATGAGACCATCTGCAATCGGAGTTGCGAGGGACAGAGGAGCTGACGATCAGAGGTGAGTAAACTAAAAAAAAAGGTTTTATTTCTTAATAAAGTCATTTTTAATTATGTGTGTGGTGTGTTTTTTTTACTGTTAACCCTTTGTGAACTGGTAAAGGATCCATGAGACCCCTATACCAGTTCACAAGGCTGGGGGCTGCGGCTAGCAAGTGACTTGCCATTAACCCCCGGTCCCCCAAATTGTCTGCCTCCCCAAAGGCCGGGGGGGGGCAGAAGGGCCCAGGCCTCACAAAGGCTGAGTGGGCTTGTAGCCTGCAGGGCCAAGGGCCGCCAAAGCTGGCCCCTGCGTCCTGTTCTACAAGCCCCCATAGCTGGCCCTGGTACGCTTATGTTGGGTAGGGGGGAACCCTACACCATTTTTTTGTGGGATTTTTAAGGTTTTTTTAACCCTTAAAATTCCCCCAAAAAATGGGGTCCACCACCCCGGGAGGGGGGACCCCATGTCATTTTTTTTAAGTGAACCCTATATTACCTGTCACCCAGCAGGTAAAAAAGGCTTCCAGCAGCAGCAGGAGCGCTGAAACCCTGTGCAACCAAATAATTAATTGAGGGATTACTTCCAGAAAACTGCACCCATGTCAACAAGCCTGGTATGCCTAGAAAGCTTGAAGTGTGTACTTCGAGAGAATATATGGTTTGTTGGGGCACATATTTTACCCAAAAATATTGAGAATACACTTAAAAATGACAAACAAGACATTTCATGTTAAAGCCCAGACTCTGCTGAAAAAAACTATATATAATTTCCCTGGGAAATCCCTGGAAATCCCTTCAAAATTACAGTTGAACATGTGGAGTGCAAAATAGTGCAAAATGGTCTGGCAACAAGGGTGACAAAATCTCCAGATAGGCTAGCAGCGAAAGGGTTAATTTAGGTATAGTTACTTTTCAGGAGGTTCTATTCGTTATTCCAAAGAAAGGTGTTTTCGATGGATTTTGTGGATATATATTGGAACTGTTTGGAATTTATTAAGAATACTAGGGATAATATCCACCTTTAGAACATCACTTCTGCCAAACCATATTTTTGTTTGAGTAGGTCTGCAGGTCCTGCAGGGGTGTAGTTGAGGAAGGAAGTTGAGGAAGAATGACAGAGTCAACCATTATTTTAACCATTTGAGAGAAACGTATCTTTGTAGCTGTTGAAAAAGGTTTGGGCAGGTTACACCAACATTAAGGACTGCAAATTTACAAAAAAGTTACTATATTTTATTTTTCAAAATCCATAAGTAATAATGAAAGGAAAGTATGTGGGGAGGTGATGTAGAGTAGTAGATCTTCCACAAATAAAGCTAGCTTGTAGGTTTTCTTGCGGATTGATATGCCTTCAAGGTTTCATTCTGATGTAATGTTCTTGCCAGGTCTTCCATAGCTTATACATAAAGTAGATGAGATAATGGACACCCCTGTCTGGTGCCATTGTGGATCATAAATTTTGGGGATAGCATAGCATTTACTAGCACCATATCTGAGGGTATCCTATATAGCGCTAGCATTTTCTCTCTAAGAGGCCGATTCATTAATAGCGCCAGGTAGCGACAGATGAGCGCCAGTAGCGTGATTTTCTCAGCGCCAGCTAGTATTCGCTGTGCTTTGCCGGGGTTTGCTTGTTGACAGCGACTCAGTCGGTGTGCGGTAATGTTGAATACGGGCTTAGGGGTCGCTGTTTCACAGGTTCAGCGTTGTATGGGTGCGCCTGACAGCGAATGGCCAGAGCGAACGGCTTGCTGCAGATTCATTAACAAATCACTCTCCGAATTTTTTAGCGCTGTGAATTCCTTGTTTAAACCCCAGACCGCTGGCGGCGATGGATTTAAAATAGTTTTTAACCCCCAAACAACCATATTTTTTGATTATAAAATTATACAAGTTTTTATAAACATTTTGTAATATGAATACATTAATATCAGACCTGTAATATTAATTCTGCACAAATTCATTTTTTTTTTTTTTTTTACCTTAAAAAAAAATCCTAACATTGCAGAAGTGGTCACAGAATTTTTGACATAAAAAAAAAAAAAAAAAACCATTAATAGCAATTAATTATGATTAATTAAAGATTGCTCCATTGAAATGCATTGGACATCGCCAGGGAGCGACAGGTCATACCTGGCGCTGTGATGGGATTAGCAGCGGCGCTGTTCGTTGCAGTCGGCTACATGATGAATCCCGCGGTAGCTGTCGCTCTCGCCGGCGCTAGCCTCATTTAGCTTGATAAATGCGTCATTGTGGCCGACGCCGGGCGTACTTGAGTCGGTAGCCGCCGTTAGCTGGCGGGACCTGGCGCTCGTCAGACACTACCTGGCGCTATCGCTTGATGAATAAGGGCATAAGTGTCTGTTCCAAGAAATGGTTGTTCAGCGTCAATAAAGAGGAGGCACATTGGGATTTTCCTGGATATGGAAAAAGTGTTGAGAGGTATTGTTTTTATTGTGTTGTCTCTGGCTTTTCTGTGTGAGATAAAGCTGACCTGGTCAGAATGAATAAGAGTAGGTAGGAGATGTTGGAACTGGTACATTTTAAAGAATGGATGGATCAGCTGCCGGGGGTAAAGTTGAGTATCATGTTTAGAATACATAGATGTAATTTGGAAAAACATACCCAATGTTGCTTACAGATCAACATTTGTTTTTAGGCAAATGGTTAGTGAGGCCATGCATGCTCTGGGATAAAAAACAACACCAATGAGCATGTTTACCGTTGGCATGACACATAAGTCATAGTAGCACTCAAGGAAATCATTCTTCCAGTTCCAAACAGGCTCAAGGGAGTTTAATCAGAAAAAAACAGACCAAACCTTGTACTTCCATGATGTTTTCTTGGGGTTATTTAAGAAAGTATAGCGCCAGGTAGTGCCTCTTAGCAGCAGACAGCGTCTGGTGAATGCCAGGCGCTGTATGCAAAACCACATTTAAGAAAGCGAATCTGGTGAGAGCCTCTAACAGCGCCATGTAGCGTCACATGTATTAATCCAGGCAGCTCAGTGTATAGCACCGGTGCTCTAGGCTCAGGTAGTACTTTTCAATGGGGCTTCATTAGTTGTGTATAAATAGCAGTTTGGCAATTAACATTTTTTTTTTGCTCAAATCATTGTGTGACCTCTACTGGCTGCAAACAAACACTTTTATAAATTGTTTTAATATTTGTATGCATAATTGTATTTACAGGTCTGGCACTAAAGTGTTAATTTCCCAGTGTTAAAACAATATAATTTTATGTGTTTTCACTTTCTTACGTGTTCAAAAACAGATTTTGATCACGAAGCATCTGGCGCTCTATGCTACAGCGCCCAGCTTTAGAGTGCCGACGCTGTGTGTGTCTAGTTTTTTGTTAAATATGGTGTGAAGCGCCGAGTGCCGGACGCACTGAGCTGCCGCTACCTATGGCTCGCTGCAGCGCCAGGTTACTACGGCAACCGAGACGCTCTGTTACAGCGCCCGATACCCACTTACAGCGTCTACTAGCGGTTGCTCTAAGCGCTGCTATACAGATGCTCATCTGGCAATACCTGGTGTTAGTAGTGAATCGGCCTCCATGATCCTGTTGAAACCAGTCCAGCTTCCAAAAGCATTCTATTCACTTTGCATGCACATGCATGGACACCCGGCTACCACTATTCCTGTTAAAGCACTGCACTCATTTTGAGCTGGTCCAGTAGATTCAGTTTTCTTTAGGACATAGGGTTGATTCAGAGAGACATAAAAAGACTTTCGTTTTTGTGTCGATCTGTTTATTTTTTAAAATGTTCCCGCTCTCGTATGAATGTACGAGTGATTTTAAGCATGCATCGCAAGCCTTCTGTAAAGTTTTTGTCCGTTTGTATGCCAACGAGAATGTCATTTTCCAGCTTTCGTTTTCCGTTTATGTTACTCATGTTACAACGTAGGCTTTAGTTTTTGTCCTTTTTCCATCGTCTCCTCCCACGAATCCTTTACGTTTCCCGTTAGATTCTGATTTCCTTTTTCTATAAATAATCGTCCACACGAAAATCGTTACGACCTTACGCCTACGCACTACAAAATGAACTCATTAATGTGCTCGTCTACATATTTGGTTCACTCATTTCTGCTACAATGCTTAGCAAAATCACTTCGCGGTCTCATTCTTCTTCCATTTCCCGCACCTAAAACTTACCTAAATCACTTCGCGGTCAGATTCTTCTTCCATTTCCCGCACCTAAAACTTACCTAAATCACTTCGCGGTCTCATTCTTCTTCCATTTCCGCACCTAAAACTTACCTGAATCACTTCGCGGTCTCATTCTTCTTCCATTTCCCGCACCTAAAACTTACCTAAATCTATTCGCAGTCAAATTCTTCTTTCATTTCCAGCACCTAAAACTTACCTAAATCACTTTGCGGTCAGATTCTTCTTCCATTTCCCGCACCTAAAGCTTACCTAAATCACTTCGCAGTCTCATTCTTCCATTTCCCACACCTAAAGCGTACCTAAATCACTTTGCAGTCTCATTCTTCCATTTCCCACACCTAAAGCTTACATAAATCACTTTGCGGTCTCATTCTTCTTCCATTTCCCGCACCTAAAACTTACCTAAATCACTTTGCGGTCAGATTCTTCTTCCATTTCCCGCACCTAATGCTTACCTAAATCACTTTGCAGTCTCATTCTTCTTCCATTTCCAGCACCTTAAGCTTACCTAAATCACTTTGCGGTCTCATTCTTCTTCCATTTCCCGCACCCAAAGCTTACCTAAATCACTTCGCGGTCTCATTCTTCTTCCATTTCCAGCACCTAAAGCTTACCTAAATCACTTCACAATCAGATTCTTCTTCCATTTTCCGCACCTAAAGCTTACCTAAATCACTTCGTGGTCAGATTCTTCTTCCATTTCCCGCACCTAAAGCTTACCTAAATCACTTCGCGGTCAGATTCTTCTTCCATTTCCCGCACCTAAAGCATACCTAAATCACTTTGCGGTCAGATTCTTATCCATTTCCCGCACCTAAAGCTTACCTAAATCACTTTGCAGTCTTGCGAATCATCATATGCAAATTTTGTGTTTTGCATTCGTTTTGTGTTAAACAACCCTTAATGAATGTATTTCGATAAGGAAATGACACAGAAACAAGTTTTTTTTAATATCAAAACTGGCATTTTTCCAGTGCCTTTTTAAAAAAAAAACTTTTTGTTGAAAATTTTACAACTCTGATTTGTTTTTTTTAATATAAAAATGTAAATCTTAAAAGTATTTAAAACTTATAAAAAAAACAAGACAACACATCTTAAAATATATACACAGCAATGGCAGGCCCCAGAACATTATTCTTCATCTGTGGTCCCCCAACGAGTCGCGCAGCTCCTGCATCTCGCCCACCAACTGAAGGACCCTGGCACTGAATTGTGCCACTCTGGCACGTGTGTAATAAAAAGAAATATAAATTATTTGTCGGCAAATACATGTTTAACAGCTGTTGATGGAATGTTTATTAGGTTGCAAGATAACTCATGAGGCCCATATGTAATTATGCTAAGGAATTAATAAAAGTAAGAGGCCATATGTCATTATGCTAAGGAATTAATAAAAGTACGAGGCCATATGTCATTATGCTAAGGAATTAATAAAAGTAAGAGGGCTGCAAGCTAACTCATGAGGACCATGTGTCATTATGCTAATGGCATTGACTGTGGATTTAGGTAGATCATGTCATTTCCCACATACTACAAATATTTAAATTACAACTTACTTCGTTGGTGGGCGACCTCTGCTTCGGGGGCCACCTTCCGCTCTGGGACCTACCACTGCTGGGAAGTTGAGGCTGTAGAGACATGTAAAATAGGCTCACTTCTAATGTCGGAGTCAATAGTAAGCAAATGACACTTAGAATGTGTGTGTGACATCACTCACCTTCTCCATGTGCCTCCTGGGCCTGATCTGCTGCAGTCTCTTTCACAGATCCTTCACCTGCTACATAATCATCTATAAAAGGAGATTAAGAGAATCAGCTTTGCTTTTAATAGCATCTATGTGTGTGCGGTTACATTAAGAGTCACATACCAGAAGCTCATGGCTCAGTCGCTTGGGCCAACTCCCTGCCCACGCCGTGACGCCCCTCCTCTGTAGAAAGGTCCAGGGGCTGGTCTGAGGCCGCTACAGAGGAGGAGTAGGAGCGTGGCCCTGGAGATCCACCACCTTCACTTGCTGCTGCAGATTCATGCAGCACTGGCCGGCCTGTGCACCTCCGGGTGCGTCGGATTCGGTACTACATTTCCAACACTAGAAAAGAAGGGGAAAACCAGCCATAGGTTAAGACATGGCTCATCAACTATATTCATAGGCATACAGTGAAAAGGGAATGTCGTAATTTGAGGAAACTTACCAAGGAGCCATCCACCTGATAATTCTCCAGACTCAGACAGACGGAATAATCCAGAGCTCCGCAAGATGTACGCATCATGGGATGAGCCTGGATACCCAGCGAGGACACTAAGAAACCGCATGTCCGGGGCCACCCCTGCTTGGGCATTCAGTGAGTGGCCCATTTTGTGGTTCCTGGAAGAAAAAAAAATAAAAAGTTTAGCAATCCAAGGTAAACTACTCAAACACTAACTCCTAACACCCTCCAAAAAACATGTAGGACAATCCAAATAACACTAACTAAGTACATTAGTATTTTTACTACCAAAAATTATATGTATGTGGGCGAAAATAAAGATTAACATTCTAATCACTAATTAAGGTCCGCATTAAAATGTTTTGCTAAGGCCTACATTTAAAACATTGATGAAGGTATACATTGTAAAATGGTTCACAGGGACACTTTACAAGGAGGGATAAAGGTATACATTGTAAAGTGTTTCACAGGGAAACTTGAGAAGGAGGGATTAAGGTATACAGTGTAAACTGTTTCACAGGGACACTTTACAAGGAGGGATAAATGTATACATTGTAAAGTGTTTCACAGGGACACTTGAGAAGGAGGGATTCAGGTATACATTGTAAAGTGTTTGACAGGGACAATTTACAAAGAGGGATTAATAGATAGTTACAATACAGTTTGCCTAAACTATATAACAAAATGACCTAATTAACTTACCTATAGATGTACTCGTCGGCTGCGGGAGGGACCAATGCAAGGTGGGTGCAATCAATCGCACCAATGACGTTGGGCATGTCGGCGATATTGTAAAAACCCAACTTTAAGGAGCGCTATCGCGAACATTTGCATTAAAAAAAAATTAAATAGCCACACAATAGCTTCTAACACGTGTATAAATACTGTGGTGATAGAATAGAAAAAACATGTATGCCTTACTTTTAAATTGTAAAATGAAAATGGCTCAGTCCCTTTGCTAAATGGGGGGATCTGCTGTTTTTTTATTCAGTGAGGTGATTGAGAGCTGCCACATTTAGGCCACTGGTCTCCTTGCAACAGGCTCAGTAAACTTGCTCCAGCTTTCTTCCCAGGGCAGCAATGTACACGGGAGTAACAGCTCTGTGTGTGTGTGAGGTGCTGCTTCTGTGATGAGACCACCAGGTGACTCAATATATATATAAAATTTCTACTAAATAAACTGACTGAAAAAAATCTACTTTGAATGACTGTGCAGGTATATATATATATATATATATATATTAAAGTGGATCAAAATCCACCCTAGAGTCTATGAGGCATACTTGCTCCAGATTCGGGATGCCGCGCTGTGTCAAATCCCCCAGGTCACCCGAAAACTCACCTTCTTTCCCGGTCCAGCGGCACATGCGAGAGCAGCGGCTGCATCCTCGCTATGCTTTTAGCAGGGCGCGTGCCCGCGCAAGGCATTTGTGAAAGTTCAGCGCGGGCAACCCTGTTAAAGGGTAGCAGGGGATGCGGCAGACAGTGTGCTCTGATCCGCTCACCTTAGACGAAGGGGCGGGAGTGAATCTGAACGCGCTGACTGGATGAGAGGCTGCGCATGCGCTGTAGGACAGAGAAAGGATGAGATTGGGCAACCTGGGGGGATTTCACACAGCGGGGCATTCCGATCAGGGTGCCCGGGGGGTAAGGAACAAAACCCAGGACAGTCAAAATCCTGGGTTTTTGGTCCACTTTAAAGTCTAAAAGAATCCAGTGCTGGCCACTCGCCTTCCTTTGGTGCATCGCAATACGGGATGCCTCACTATGTGAAACACCGCCCGGGTCGCCGCAATACCCACCTTTTCCCTGGCTCCCATGGTGATGTAAAAGGCTGCAGCCGCATCCTCAGCATCTCCGGGATGAGGCACACTCCCATGGATAGCCATTCAGAGAGGCTGGGTGCCCAGGGATGCTGCCGTTTCAGGTTCTCGTTACCAAACTCTGTGTGCGATTGGATGACAGCCTGTGCATGCCCAATGGGGCAGGGAAAGGTATATTTTGAAAGCTGAACTGGTGGGGGGGGGTTCACCTAGTTGGGATGCCCCCGGGGCAAGAAATAGACTGGGGACAGTGAATGGTCTTGTTCCGCTTGAAACACACAAAGCTGTAAAAAAGAGAAAATGGGAATCGGAAAGATATTGCAGACAGCAGCAGAGGTAAAAAGAAAGAAAAACTGGGAAAATAATTAATCTGTAGAGCAACAAAAACAAGATAAAAATTGAAAAATCCAATTGTAGAAAAAAAAAAATACAATTCTGAGCTGGGCTCAAACCTTAGACTCTCTGTACCATATCTAAATGCTCTACCTACTGAGCCATTCAGCCTGCTGAGAGTAAACTACACTTTATAAGGTAACATATGTGAAACAATGTTCCATAATGCAGTCACTAGGTATCTCTTCTCATCCTGCAGACTCTCTTCTCTAGTCCCAGCTGGACAGTAAAGACACACACACCAGCCACCTTCTGGCCGGCACCATGCAAACACACACAAACACACACACACACACAGCCGCCATCTCCCAGCCAGCAAAGACACATACACACACAACACACACACACAGCAGCCATCTCCCAGCCAGCCAGCAAAGACACACACACACAGCAGCCATCTCCCAGCCAGCAAAGACACACAGCAGCCATCTCCCAGCCAGCTAGCAAAGACACACACAGCCATCTCCCAGCCGGCAAAGACACGTACACACACACAGCAGCCATCTCCCAGCCAGCACACATACAGCGTCCTCAACGCTGCGCTCCTTACATAGCAGTGGCAGGGAGCCGTTCTCCCCCCACACAGCACTTGGTATAGCCTGAAGTGATGGAGCCTGTCAGTCAGCCACATTTTAAAACAGCTGCCATTCTGTAGCAGCACAATCTACAACTTTTTTGGAAACACATATTGCCTTCTGATTACTATATTTACTCACATTGAAAGTACATTTTAAATCTGTGTTCCAAGCTAAATTTCTTGATAGTGATCCTTTAAGTGCATTCCAGGCTACCATGTTGTCCGGAAATGAAATATATTTTGGACTAATGGTAGCCATGCCATCCAAAAACTTGGATAGCGCACGGCTCAGCATAGGCTGGGACATCCCCATGGAGAGGGCCCCCAGCCTCTGGAACAAGCCATGGCCGCAGCTCACTATACAACTTATGGAGGGAAGCGCGGTTAAGTCGGGTCAGCTCGAACAACTCAACGTCATGCATGCGATCGATATGCATGCGTCGCCTGTGCAATCTGGCCTCGGCCCTGCTGACACATGCAATGTCCTGGAGCTGAAGGCGCTCATATTCCTCCACAAAGCCGCAAAACATGGTCAAGCAAGCAAGCCGAGTGCAAAATGGTCCTGTAAGTGTATCGCAAATGAAACCGTTTTATAGGGTGGTGGGCCCTCGGCAATCAGCTCTCTGAATCAGACGCAAGCCCATCCCAATAACGTAAGTTATCTGAACGAACGAAAATTAAAGATTTTGATGGGAAAATTATCCGAACTAACGCAAATGATCCAATTTAGATCCGTCCATCGAAAGCGCGTATACGCATTAGCAGGAAAAAACATAAGAATGCAAAAACGAACGTAAAAACCAAAAAATGCCAGACACAAAAACATACACAGACACATACGAAAGTCCAGACGTATCTGTCTCTGAATCAATGGTGCTAGCACTCGCTGAACTTTTTTTAGTGCCCTGTAGCCTTGTTTATGACAACTGAACCTCTCTCTTAGAAGTGCTTGTTAATTCGAGAACTTATTGATAGAGGGGCAGCAGACAAAGCAGACAACGATCTTAATTTCCAATCCTCATTTTTAAAGCAACCAGTCTGCAATTATACAGTAATTCAGTCAAAGTGAGTGATATAATCTACATTTTCCTTGTTCGGAGCTAATACGAAGATGTTTTGTGAATTTCCATGGCAAGCAATGATTTGCAGTTCAACTGCTTCATAAAATCTAGAGCTTTAATCAACCTAAAAGCCGAAGCAGCCAACTTTGTGAAAATTAATATTTGGCAATATCAAACCTTTTGGCTACAACCTGTAATGAGAGCATGGGGTATGCCATAGCAAATGCAGTAAGACATCCTTTTGTAACCTGGATATTTTTGGTGAAATTACCTAAAAATCGATGGAATGCCCAATTTTTAAAACATTTTACAAAATAGCCATCAAGCTATGTGCGGGGGGATCCCCGATTGGAGCCTGAGATAATCTTACCTGCTTCTCATTCCACAAGTGAGATGCAGCCATGTCATTGGCTGTCGGCTGTGGGCAGTCATGTGGGCAGATCATTTCACCATTGGAATAAGGAGCAGGTAAGAATATCTTGTGTTGCAGTGGTAAATACAGTGTAGTGTTGAATAGATGTTAGTCTGCTTTAAGACCATGGCTAAGGGAGAATTATGAGAAACAGTTTCCCTTTTACTTCTAGCTTTATTTCTAGCTATGCAAAGCAGTACTGCAGCTGACAGGGGCCAAATATTGCAGATTGCTTTTAATTAGCAGTGTGCTGAACTCGCTGAACCTTTCTGGCGATCCTACAGTGCATCCTCAGCATCCCACGTCAGGCCTGGATGCACTCAAAGAGGGGAGTGGGCAAAGGGAGGCACAAAGCACTCCATTCATTCAGAATAGACTGCCATGGCATGCAATCTATGCTGGAAAGCATGCATGCATGTGCCCTGGGATAACCTGAGAGGAAGAAATACTCGTCTTTCCCTAGATTTTTAAATTAGTGTTTAGACCAAACATAGATCAAAGGGAGGCACACGAACATACAAAATAATGTTTATCTTTATTCTACCACTACACACACATAACAACATACACATAAAGAGAGGTTTAGGCGGGGGGAGAGAAAAAATACCAGTGTCAATAATTCATCTCATATCAGTCACCATATCATAATTAATGATCCGGATCCTAAAAGTGGAAAAACGCGAAGGGGGTCATTTAAGAAGGGATATCGCCAGGTAGTGCCTCGTAGCGGCAGACAGAACCTGGTAAACACAGGGTGCTGTACTTATAGCGCCGGCGCTCTAGGCTCAGGAGCGCCATGTAGTACCTCTGTAGCGCTCTCCAATACATTTCAATGGGGCTTCAATAGTTGTGTATAGTGTGTTTGACAATTTAATTTTTTTTTTTCTTGCTCAAATCATTGTGTGACCTCTCCTGGCTACAAACAAACACTTTTATGCAGAATTGTCATTACAGGTCTGGCACTAAAGTATTAATGTCACAATGTTAAAACAATGTCATTCCATGTGTTATGGCTTTGTTACTGGTGGATATGTGTTCAAAAACAGACTTTGATCACCCAGCAGCTGGCGCTCTATGCTACAGCGCCCAGCTTTAGAGCACCGAAGCTGTGTGTGTGTAGTTTTTTATTAAATATGTTGTGGGGTGCCGAGTGCCGGACGCACTGAGCTGGCGCTACCTCTAGCTCGCTGCAACTCTGTACTTGTGTTAGAGCGCCCAACACACATCACATCATTGCTGGCCAGGTTACTAGAGCGACCGAGGTGCTCTGTTACAGCGCCCGATACCTGCTTACAGCGTCTACTAGAGGTTACTCTAAGCGACGCTATACAGATGCTCATCTGGCAATACCTGGTGTTAGTAGTGAATCAGCCTCTTAGTAAATACAAATATACTATCAAAAAAGTGACCAATCAAGTACCAATAATAGACAGTTGATGCTTATAATGATATTAATCTCTAAATACAAAACTATCCTTATACGAACCACATCAAACCAACACCTATACAATCAAAACCTTATTAAACATGGTATTTGTATATATAACAATCAATAACTCCAAAAATTAATCCGATCAATGCCATACAATTCACATCCAATGGTCTCCCCACCACCTGCCATCTCACAAAAGAGCAAGGTTTTTAAAGACAGGGCATCCCATCCCAAAGTAATGCAAACAAAAATCCAGGTGAGTGAAAAACATGGGATTTGGCCCAATTTAGATATTAAAACAGATATTTTAAATGCAAATATAATTCAAAAATCTAAAAAGACATTTTTGATTGTGCAAGTTAATAACATTTCTAATCCCTCCTGTTATTTTTAAAAACTCATCTAAGGGATATACCTTCAAAGAACTACGTTTGAAATAATGAGACAGTTAAAGTATAATGAACTAATGAATTTCAATTCAAAACATTAAATGAAACAAAATGTCTATACGGTTAATAAGCAGATAATGGTAATCCAAAGACTGGTCATTTTAAACTCTTTCATTTAAAAATGCTTTCCATTCAGTCATTATAATTTGTGACAAGAATTTAAGTCAGTATTAATCTCGCAGGACCCTTGAGTCATACAAGTTTTTATTTGATCCCTTTCATCTTGCTTCACCCAGGAAAAGTTTAACAAAACGGAAGCAGCCAGTCTGTTTCTATGGTATAAATGGACATCCTTTGATTAATTGAACAAATTTAACATATTTTTTGATATAAATATGTAATTAATTGTTCCCTCTTTTTTCTTCAATTTAAATTTTTAATTACCTTAGTAAAAATATAAAACTTGAAAGTGAATTAAACATTAGAAAAATTATAATTCATAAATTGTTAATATTCAAGCTAATCTTCTCTATTAGTAAAATGCCTTCTGTGAATTTTCATTATTTGACCTTCAGGATTCATCTTAACATTGTCTTTTTTTTTAGAATTGTGTACAGCTCTAGGCCATTTATTTCATTTTTTTACCAGGGGAAATCTTTCCCTTCATGAGTAAAGTAGTATGATATAAAAATCTTTCATGAGTTCCTCTGACTTTTTTTTAGGTTAACTTGAAACATTTATGCCTTTGAAGATTTATTTTAACGAGCATGATGATTTACAAGTACCCAACCTTTCCAATTACAGTTTTGGATAACTATTTTTCAATATTAATTTAATCACATTGGCTTTTTTTTTTACATTAAAGCGGACCAACAGTCAAAAAATACGTAAACCAGACCAACACAAAAAAACAGTGCTCATATGCATCCCTCCCCAGGGCAATTTAGATTGCTGCACATAAAAATTATTTTACCTTTTTCCAAATCCTGCTGTGGTAAATTTTAAAAACAGTGGTGATTCATGGATATGCAGGGCATCTGCAAACAGGAAGTGCTGCTGGGCTTCCTATTACTGTGCATTGTCAGTTATGTCAGTTGAATCCAGGCAGCTGCATGGCTGAGATGCTGGGAGAGGAAGCTCCAAAATGGCCGCTACCTTTCTTTTCCAACTGTGCCAGGCTGTTGGTCCAGTTTAAGGCCTTATTTCATTTTTAAATGAAACATAGACCTTAGATTTAGGTCTTCAGAAGCTCGGTAGTAAGGATAGTCTAATGGGGGATAGTCTATTGGGGATCTATTGTTAATTATTTGTAAAGCAAGTCCCTGTCCAGGCATAAACATCAAAAAGGCAATACTCCCCCTCAACTCCACCTTGCAGTGCCACTGTCCTCATACTTACTGATAAGTCCAGTGCCAGGCAGACAAGGTGGCATCCATGGAGACTTGTTTCTGTCTCTCCCATTCATTGCAATAGAGGGGACGTTCCAAGGCAAATCGGGCCGGACCTGCCTTTGCACCCCCCTCTATTGCAGGGAATGGAGTAGGCATGTGGCGACAGAGACAAGGCCCCACAGTTGACACCATGTAAGGCTGCCAATGCTGGACGATGGAATCTTTGTCTCCCCACTCCTGGTAAGTACAAACATGCAGATGCTGGATGGAGGACCTGCACAGCAAAGCTTTGGGGAACAAATTGAGTACAGGCTTCTTTTTGTTTTTGCCTCGACAATCCCTTAAACCTTGGGTGTGTTTTGGGGTGTGAACGGAAACGTATCTCAGCTTATTAACATGACAAAAAAGTGCAATAACATTTTTATTCTAATAGAATCACCTGTATCTGAAACAGGGAATGGTACAGGTTAGGTACATTTGAGGTAAATATCTTTTTTGAAAGTTTTAGAAACAGCACCTTTTGGGCTAGACACAAACATGTAGTGAATTCTTTAGCATTGCCCATAAGGCTTTCAAATTGCACTTTTTTTTGTCAGATAACGCTAAAAGAAATGTTGATTTCACATCTAAGAGCCCACCCAGTGTGCTAGTTAAACTTAAACCCCCAATGACTACAATATGGAGACTGAGAGTAGGCATGCTCTATAGATAATAATGGTGATACAAATACAACCCACTGTTTTACTTACAGTATACTCGTCATATTGAAAAGTCTAAACTCTACTTGGCTGTTACTTTTTCTGTAACCAAGGGCAGCATATAACAGACATTTTGAAATATACTTTACCACAGTAGAGTGTTTAAAAAAAGGTCTCTATTTTACATGGTTTTGGTCAAATCCTAAAGTGACTTTTTTTACACTGTTGACCTTGCTTGAAGGATTATTTCAAAAACCCATTCCTGATGAATGATACTATTAAATTACTTGTACTTCCTTAACTTTACTAATGGTTTGTTATGTTATGAGGTGTCACAATACAACCAGCTTTCCTTTTTGTGGTTATTTAGTCCCTTCTATTGTGAGCGGAAGGGGAGTTTCTATCCTCACATGTGTGGGGGAGGGTGTTTATATTGTTTGATGAAATGAATTCAATCACAGAACTACAGGAGACATCCAGGCCTATACAGGGTTATATAGTCTTTGGGAGGCCTTCTCCATCTCAGTGCTTCTACATCACAAGTATGCTATTTGAGAACAAATAAATAAATATTTTAATAGAAAGAATAATCTATGTATATGCTACACATCTGCTATTGCACATTCATACAGTAGCTTCTATAGCTGACTGCTCAGGGTCAGAAAACAGATGCAGGCACATCTGCATGTGCAGGGGATTTGATGTTTAACCCTTTCAGTGCCAAGCACGTAGTTTCGACGTGCTCGCTTCCACTCCACTTAAGTGCCAAGCACGTAGAATCTACGTGCTTGACTTTCCCCCCTGCTAGCCCGTGGGGGGTCGGATGGCTCCAGGAGAGCCCCTGGAATAGCCCCCCCCCCCCCCCCCCGTTTGGCAGCAGCAGCTGCTAACTGTAAAAAAAAAATAAATAAATAAAAATGACATTTACTTACCTGCAGTCGCGCTGCCTCCCTCCGGGTCTCCTCTTCACTGGGGGGGCCTCCGATCGCCCCCCCCCAGCCTCTTCAGCTTCAGGGGAGAGCCTGAAAGGGCTCTCCCCCTCCTCTCCCGACGGGCGCCGCCATCTTGCTGTTAAGAGCTTATGACGTCACTCCCGGGCGTCTTGCTGCCTCTCCTCGGCTCAGCTGTCAGATGCCCTGGTGATCGCTGGGCAGAGCAGTGGAGGGGCAGAGGATGCTCTGATCCTCTGCCCCCCCCCTCCTCTGGCCAGCGACAGCTGTTGAACACAGGAGCTGATAATCGGGTGAGGTGAGTAAAGTGTTTTTTTTTTTTTAAATAAAGGTTTATTTAAAAAATGTTTGTGTCTGTCTTTTTTTTTTACTGTTAACCCTTTGTGAACTGGTAAGGGGTCCATGAGACCCCTTATACCAGTTCACAAGGCTAGGGGCTGGCAAGTCACCTGCAACTAGCGGGTGGCTTGCCATTAACCCCGCACCCCCAATTACCTGCCTCCCCAAAGCGCAGGGGGGGGCAGAAGAGCCCGGGCCCACACAGGGTATGTGGGCTCGTAGGCTGCAGGGTGGGGGACCACAAAAGCTGGCCCCTCCACTCTGTTCCTACAAGCCCCCATAGCTGGTCCCGGGCTGGTTATGACGGGTAAGGGGGACCCTACGTCATTTTTTAAAATTTAAAAATAAAATAATTTTAATTTTAAGGGTTAGGGTTAGGGTTGGGCTAACCCTAACCCTAACCCTAACCCTTAAAATTAAAAAAAAATGGGTTCCCCCCCCCCCCCTGGGAGGGGGACCTTACGTCATTTTTATTTTATTTTTAAGGGTTAGGGTTAGCTTAACCCTAACCCTTAAAATTAAAAAAAAATGAGTTCCCCTCTACGTCATTTTTTTATTTTTAAGGGTTAGGGTTAGCCTAACCCTAACCCTTAAAATTAAAAAAAAAAAGCCTTTTTTTATTTTTACGGGTTAGGGTTAGCCTAACCCTAACCCTTAAAATTCCAAAAAAATGGGTTCAACCCCCCCCGTAAGTCATTTTTTTTTTTGACCCTGCGTCATATTTTTTTTTTTAAGTGTTAGGGTTAGGCTAACCCTAACCCTTAAAAATAAAAATGATGTAGGGTCCCCCTCCCGGGGGGGGGGGGGGGGACCACCCATTTTTTTGGAATAACCCTAACCCTTAAAATTCCCCAAAAAATGGGTCTCCCAACCCCCCCCTCCCCAGGAGTTGGGACCCTACGTCATTATTTTTAAATTTTAAGGGTTAGGGTTAGCCTAACCCTAACCCTTAAAATTCCCAAAAAATTACATAGGGGGGGGGGCTCCCCATTTTTTGTGGGGAATTTTAATTTTTTTTATATTTTTTTATTTTTAAGGATTAGGGTTAGCCTAACCCTAACCCTTAAAATTTCCCCAAAAAATTCCCCCCCCCCCCCCCAGAGGGGGGGACCCTATGTCATTTTTTTTTAATTAACCCCTTATGTTTATA
Organism: Gastrophryne carolinensis; assembly: GCA_027917425.1. Lineage (NCBI taxonomy): Eukaryota > Metazoa > Chordata > Amphibia > Anura > Microhylidae > Gastrophryne > Gastrophryne carolinensis. The sequence continues at coordinate 479,326,385 of CM051236.1, forward strand.
GTGTGAGTAGTATTTTATTTGTAAATGTAATAAATTGCTCTTTTCAGTTTGGGGGGTCTCCAGGGCAAGAATGGGGGGGGCTACCGATACATATGTGGTACCGTTGTAATCAGGAGAAATGGAGCTATCACATGCAATATGGTTTTCATTAAAAAAAAAAAAAGGTTTTATTTAAAATAAAGGAGACAATTGTCTAAAATATATATATATATATATATATATTTTTTTTTTTTTTTTTTTAAGCAGAAATATTCAAAAAACAGTAGAACAATTACAAACAAGACATTTCATGTTAAAGCCTAAACTCTGCTGCAAAAAAATGTATATGTAATGTATATAATTTTTCTGGAAGTTCCAGCAAAAATCACGGTTAATGATTTGTATAGTACTAGAGCCGCACAAACCCCCACAATCCAATACACTTACTGGTGTGCCTGGGCAGGCTATATATTATCCACTCAAGATTGTGGGATCCCACATATCCCACACCATGCAACCTTCTCTGAGTTATGGCGCCACCACATCTATTTATGATACAAATATATAAATAAATAATAATATATATATATAAAATTTATATATTTGTATCATAAATAGATGTGGTGGTGCCATAACTCAGAGCAGGTTGTATCACGATTAATGATGCCGCAAAATGGGGAAAAATGACCTGTCAACAGAGGGTGACAAAACTTCAAGTAGGCTGACAATTAAAAGGGTTAATAGTAACTATGCATGTTGGGTATTGTTCTGCTCGGGGGACCTTGCGCTTTCAGATTTAGCTTGTTTTTTCTTGTTTGCATATTGATATTTTAGGAAAACATGGTCTTTATTCTGCTTTTTTTTATAATTGTTTTTAGGGAAACCCTGTGCAACCTAAGAATTCTTCAATGGATTACTTCCAGAAAGATGAGCCCACTACAACAAGCTCAGTACTCTTAGAAAGCTTAACATGTGTACTTTCAGGGAATATATGGTTTATGGGGATATTCTAAATTTAAAGGGTTGTTTTGGTTGAAAAATCGCAAGGTGCGCACTTTGTCTGCAGAGCTGAAATGTTTAAGTAGAATTACCGTTATGCGCACGCTTTACTTTGGGGTGTTTGGCAACTCTTCCCTTGACAGTACCTATGCATGTTGGGTATTGTTCTGCTCGGGGGATGTTGCTTTTTCAGATTTTACTTGTTTTTTTCTGTTTGCATATAGTTTTTTTTAGGAAAATGTGGCTTTGATTCTTCTTTTTTATTCTTTTTTAGGGAAACTCTGTGCAACCAAAGAATTGATTGAGGGATTACTTCCAGAAAATTGCGCCCATGTCAACAAACCTGGTACGCCTAGAAAGCCTGAGGTGTATACTTCCAGAGAATATATAGTTTGTGGGGGTATTTCAAATTTAAAGGGTTCTTTTTCTGGAAAGACAGCAAGGTGCGCTTAGCGCGGTGCATAGTTGTATTTTATCTGAACATCTCCTAAATCGCTGTTTCAGTTTGGGGGAGTCTCCTGGGCAGGAAAGGGTGTCTACCTATACATATGTGGTAACGCTGTGACCGGGATTAATTGGGTTTTCACATGCAATAAGATTTTATTGACAAACTTACATTTTTTATTACAAAAAACACTACAAATTGCAAAAAATAGATTTTTTTTTATTTTTTTGCACATATTTCCCCCAAAAGTATTGAGAATACACCTAAAAAATTACAAACAAGACATTTCATGTTAAAGCCCAGAGAATATATAATTTTCCTGGGAAATCCCTGGAAATCCCTTCAAAAATCACATGGGGAGCACAAAATAGTGCAAAATGGTCTGGCACCAAGGGTGACAAAAACTCCAGGTAGGCTGGCAGCGAAAGGGTTAAATAGAAGAAAAATGTTTTTTATTTTAATTTATCATGTGTGGAGATCACTGAAACAGAGCCAAGAAGTCCAAAATCGGGGTGGATTGTAATCCAAAAAGAGAATATAAATAACCAGAGCAAATATTTTTCGAAAGCCGGGGGTCGAGAGCAAGATTAGAGGAGTCATCCAGGGCCAAGGGGCCAGAATCAGAGCAGGTAGTCATCCAAGCCAAAAGTCAGAGCCCCCACCTCCCCCCACCCTATATCTTCGTATCTCTTCCTGCTGTTCATAATGTACTTTACATTTCCCTCCACTTCTTACTAATACTTCGTGTTATGCAGCTTAGGCATTGCCCCTGGAAGCTTTCCTTAAGACTTACTTAGACTTACTAATGAGCAGTTTGGGCCTGTGACAGTCCCTAATTCCACAGAAATCACAGAACCTGTAACCGGGTTCAGGTAGGTAAGTGGAGAGGCTGGACAGCATGCTTCTGGGAAGCGCACAGAGGATAGTCAGGTGACGTGCGCTATGTCTCACCAGGCTCACCCCCTTGCCAAGCAAGCGCCAATCACATTTCAGTGCCTGCTCACAGCCAGGACTCGGAGGGATTCCTAGAGCCTAATGCTCTGTAGCACCTGTGCACTCAAGCCTTTTGTCAGTATGGAACTAGGATTGTGCATCTTCACCGCTAGTACACATGCGCTGAATGTGATGGTGCATGTGGAATAGGGCCATAAATAGGGACAGTGCATTACAATGGGTACCTGGCCCTCTAACTATTCATTTTTTATTTGTCTCGTCTTGATATTAACAAATTCATTTCTTTACTCAATTCTTGGTAGATAAACAAATCCAATATATTTATTATTAATGTTGATTAGTAATGAATAGTTTGCACCGAGTTTCCCTAACGTATTGCTAAATATCGCTAGCATTTTACTCATATAAGCAGGCATAACTTGTAACCTAATTACACAGATTGTATCAGGAGAAAGGATAGATTTAAGTTTGTCATTTTTCAGTTTATTATGTCTCTAGCTGTTTCCATGCTGGAGAAACCTGCAGTCGAACACAAGAAACAGAAGCCTCTATTATGAAGAAAACATGCTGCTTCTTAGTAAGATATAGCAGATTACTCAGGAGGACAATTCACATTCATATATACCAGAAATCATTTCATGTAACATGTCGTGTTGATAATACAATAATGTTACCATTGCAACAGTTTTACAAAAAGCCTAAGTAAATAATTATTAGTTAGATCTTCAAATTATCTAGTCATATTTTCAACAAAAAGTGTCACATGGAGAAAGAGATTACTTATTCTGTAAATGTCACTCTAGTGGTTTTCCATAATGTATATGTGGTTTCTTGTGAAGCTTACCCTACACAACAGTGTACACCAATGTTATTTTGGTCATCTTATAGGAATAATGATTCTAGAGTTTTAGTTACAGGGAATGTTATGTGGCATTTAGCACATTGTTGGCCAAGGGAACAGAGTTTCCTCCCAATGGGAAGGGCAAAATCAAAGCATAATTGTTTTACTTTCCCACCCCCTCAATTGCAATAATTGGAGTGGGAGTATAGAGGGGCAGATGACTGTCTTGGAGGAGGCAGCTGTTATCTCATAAATGGAGACCAGAACTGTAGTGTAGCATGCTTGATCTTGGGAATTTGTAAGGTTTAAAGGGGCACAAACCCTTTTACCACCCCCCTGTCCCAGCACCCCCCACAGCCCTTCACTGCCTGAGTAACTCGGGTGATTCAGCCTGGCTAGATGGTCCGGTTTAAAAAAATGAGGTTTTCCACCACTTACATGGCATTTTTGAGATCGTAGATTGGCTGATCTCAAGAATGTCAACTGACATGACCCAGCCTTCTGGCCAAATCCCCCATTTCCCTTTAGTCAGGGGAGCACTCCCGTCCCCAGCCTGAGTGACCAAAGCTACAGGGAAGCCGGAGATATGAACGCCAGGAATTAGTCTCATGGGAGTTTCACACAGTAAGGCATCTCGATTTCCGCTATCCCTAGTGGGAGGATGCTTTATCTGCTGTTTTTTATCTGCTTTAAAATACCAGAGCCAGATGGAAGAGCTAGCAGGTGACTTTAACTTTCTTGTTGTTTATGTTTGGGCAGATCCTTTCATTTCATTTCATGTCAATCTGCTTTTTTGTTGTTTGTTGAGTGTTAAAGGTGATTTCTTATCTCCTGTTCTAGGCAATGCCTTGCAATGTTCTCTTCAGTCTCTGTAAATCACAGACATAGATTGATACATTCAGTAATTAACTTTCTTTGTTGGCCTGTTTATCTCAGTTTCTTCCTCACTATACTTCCATTTAGGCCCAGGATTTTATTGGCTCTGACTAACCTACCACCTGCCCAGGAGCCACCAATCTCCACCACCTCCCAGGGAGTTAGTGAGTGATTTTACTTTAGCCGTGGCTATATCATTGCAGGGGCACTTGAATGTGCAGGGGTGGATATAGCAAGTGATGGTACTGAAGCTTGAGTATTGTAGTAGCAGATGCTCTAAACATAACAGCAGACATAACGCCAAGTTGAATGAGCGAATTCCAGCAAAGGCTCTGGGTGAGGGGGCTGCATGCTGGGGCTAGGCTCAGCCCAGCCAGCCTTAAAACAATGTGGCTTACCAAGAATTCTCCCAGGCCTTTCTATAGTAAGCCTCTTCCAGTAGAGGAAGAAAGGGAGTTCCCCTTGCAGACACAGTAAATAATGTGTCTCACACAGTGTTATGCAGGATGGGGATAGTCCACCTTTCTAGTGGGGATAGTCCACCTTTCTATATACCAGTAGATAATTGTGCTAGAAAAATGCTGGGGTTGGCTATTGAAAGGGGACTAGACATCATCAATTACAGCTTTAATTGCAGCACACCAGTGGCAGGGAATCAACTTCATCAAGTGTAAGGAAATAATGCTTTGATTTTACACTTTACTTGGTGATCCCTTGCAATTCAAATATGACTTATGTAAGGCATCGCCCGTCATAATATACTAAAACAGTTGTAAATATAGTATTTACAGGGAGGAAGGATACAGCAACATTGGATATATTATGTGTATCTCTTGTTGTTACGATTGGGAATACACATATAATCTGTATCTATAAGATAATACAATTAACTTAATTTCACAAAGCAAATTAACAAAAGGAAAAATAAGTGCAGAAGGATTTATCATCACAGTATATGATTCCAGTACTTTAATGGTATACAATATTCCCTGAGGGTACGAAGTATATGACTGCTGTAGGACATCATCCGTGAAATGTGGTCATTATATTCCAGAACTAGATACAGTGTTCAGCCATTAATACAGTTATCTCATTTGGAGTAAGGGTTTGATGACAGTAGCTCATGTTATTTGCCCATGTTCCTACCATATCTAATAAGCAAATGCAAATGATCCTTTCCATGGCTTCATTTTATCAAATTAGTTTTATTAACACAGTTTTAGAAGTAAAGAAGTGGTCTTCCATTTCATAACTATAGCTGTGATATGTATTAATGTCTGTGTTGCTAAATTTACCTTGAGAAGCTTGTCGTCAATTAGGATAGATGTTGCAAACAAAAATGTACTAACATATATGCAAACAAAAATGTACTAACATATATATCATAAGTTAGTACAAATGCTAGAAACTTGACTAATAAAATGGATGAACTAGAACTGATAGTAACAGAAGAAAAATATGACATAGTGGGGGGTAACAGAGACCTGGCTGGATGAAAGCTATGACTGGGCAGTAAATCTACAGGGCTACTGTGTTTAGGAGGGACCGTAACAAATGCAAAGGGGGTGGAGTCTGCTTAATTGTAAAATCCTCTCTACAACCCACTCTGTGGGAGGATATATGTGAGGGGAATGACCATGTGGAGTCTGTATGGGTAGAAATACATGGAGGGAGAAACAAAAATAAAATACTGATGGGGGTTTGCTACAAACCTCCAGATATATCTGAATCCACAGAAAATATGATGCTAAGGCAAATAGATATAGCCGCTAAACTAAATGAGGTAGTGATTATGGGGGACTTTAACTACCCAGATAAAGACTGGGACGCTGAAACATGTTGTTCGCATAAAAGTAATAGTTTTTTATGATGGCTACCTTTCCCAACAAGTACAAACTCCAACAAGGGGGAAAGCCATATTGGACCTAATACTAACCAATGTACCAGAGAAAGTAATAAAGATACAGGTTGGGGGACACCTTGGAAGCAGTGATCATAATATCATTAATTTCCACTTAGCAGTCACTAGGGTGCCTTATCAAGGAGCCACAAAAACGCGGAACTTCAAAAAGGCAAAGTTTGACCAACTTAGAGATGCCCTAAACTGCATTGACTGGGAAAATGTCCTTAAAAACAAAAGCATGGACACTAAATGGGATACTTTCAAAGGAATCCCATTTTCATTGTGACAGATATATACCTTACAGGAATAAAACTATTAGACACACATGTAAACACATGTAGACACACATGTGTGGCTAAACAAAAAGGTTAAGGGGGCAATAAACAACAAAAAACAGGCATTTAAACGTTTAAAGCAGGAAGGGACAGCGGAAGCGTTAAAAAAACTATAAAGAAGAAAATAAACAATGTAAACAACAGATAAGGGCAGCTAAGCTGGAGAAAGAAAGACTGGTCGCGAAAGAGAGTAAAACTAACCCCAAATTATTTTTTAGCTACATAAACCATAAAAGGTACAAACCTGAGGGTGTTGGCCCCCTGAAAAGCAAGGAGGGGACACCTATAGAGGGAAATGAGGAGAAAGCTAATTTACTGAACAACTTCTTTGCTTCTATATTCACAAAAGAATGTGACATGCCAAGTGAAATGCAGGGGAATAACCGAAACCCTCCATCAAATGTCACTGATCTAACCAAGGAAGAAGTCCAGCACTGTCTCAAGCAGATAAAAATCGATAAATCACCGGGACCAGATGACATACATCCTCGTGTTTTAAGGGTTTAAGGGTTATGTACAGTAATAGACAAGCCGTTATTTCTAATATTTGTGGACTCAATAACTACAGGGTCGGTTCTGAGGGATTGGCGCTTGGCAAATGTGGTGCCAATATTCAAAAAGGGATCTAGGGGGGAACCTGGGAACTACAGACCGGTAAGCTTAACATCTGTGGTGGGCAAGCTGTTTGAAGGTTTCTTAAGGGATACTATCCTGGAGCACCTTGGGGAAAATGACCTTATTACTCCATATCAGCATGGATTTATGAGGAATCTCTCCTGCCAGACAAACCTAATTCGCTTTTATGAGGAGGTAAGTTCAAGATTAGATCAGGGGGAGTCATTGGATATCATATATCTTGACTTTTCTAAAGCTTTTGATACTGTGCCACAAAAGGCTGGTACAAAAGATGAGAATGCTTGGACTCGGGGAAAACGTGTGCAGATGGGTGGGAAATTGGCTTAATGATCGGAAACAGAGGTTGGTTATCAATGGTACTGTTAGGCACTTACCTCACCGCCGTTCCGGGTCCCGCGGCGCGTGGCCGGGTGGCTCCCACCGGGCTGCGGCCCGACGGTCCCCGGGTCTGCCAGCTCCTCGGCACCGTCGCGGGGATCAGGGGCTGGCGGTGCAGGACGCCGTGGGTGGCCGCGTCGCAGCCCGCTCCGCGCGGCTGCGCGGCCCTGCGGCTCTCCCCTCTGGCTCGGCGCTTCCCCTTCCTGGCGGGGGCGCGCCCGATCCTCAACGTGCTCGCGCGCGCGCGCGAGCACGTCTGCTTTATGCCTCCCGGCGGCGCTTCCCCCAGCGCGCCCGCCGGGGGCCAGTTTGATTTGTCCAATCTGTGGCTGGTTCCTGGGATCGGACCCAGGGACTGGTCGGCCTGTCTGGCCTGGGCCGTCCAGCTCCTGGGGCCGATCCCATTTCCTTGTTTGCACCAAGCACCTTCCTTCCCTCCTTTTTCCCTGTTTCCCATTGGCCAGACTTCCCTATATACTTGCACTGTTCCAGTTTCCCAGTGCCCGTTATAGCTTCTGGGTTCTGGATGTGTGCTGTTGTACTTGTGAAGATTTTGGATTTGGATTTGGACCTTGACTATTCTTGCTAGCTGCCTGCCCTGACTTCCTGCTTTGTCTGACCACTCTTTTGCCTGACCCTCCTGTACCTCGCCTGTGACCTCCTGGAATTGACCTCGGCTACCCTCGACCATTCTCTGTCATCTCCCTTGGATACCTCGCCTGTGACCTCCTGGTTTGACCTCGGCCTGATTTACGGACTTTTCGCACCCGGCATCCTCATTCGGGATTCCCTGCCTAACACCAAGCTGCACCTTAAGCTACTATCCTTTGCGCCTGTTAAGTCCTGGGGGCAACCGACTGGGAGAGGCATTGCTCGTGTCTCCCACAAGCGGGGGCTTGTCTATAGGCAGAAGTGGCGGTGGAGATTGGGGGATACTGGCTTAAGACAGACGGGTGTTTGGTACAATCCTGACATTATAACGGGCCAGAAAGAAGAATGGACCAAATTCTGGAGCAGGTGCAGGCCCTGACGGCGGCAGTGGAGCACCTGGCTCATCGAGTTGCGGCCCAGGAGAACCGTCCAACTCCCATTGTCCCCACTTCTCAGGGGACTCCGGCCGCAATGACGGTGGAACCCAAGATCCCGCTCCCTGAAAAGTTTTTTGGCGATAGGGCAAAATTTGCCAATTTCCGGGACTCTTGTAAACTATACTTCCAGCTTCGCCCGGTCTCCTCGGGCTCACAGGAACAAAAAGTGGGCTTGATTATTTCCCTGTTACATGGAGACCCTCAGTCCTGGGCCTTTAGCTTATCAGCTCAGGACCCCATCCGCCAGTCGGTGGATAGTTTCTTCGCTGCAATGGAGGTCCTTTATGATGATCCTGACAAAGGGGCCTCAGCTGACGCGAAGTTACGTTCCCTCCGCCAGGGACGCCGTCCAGCCGAGGACTACTGTTCCGAATTCCGGCGTTGGGCAGTTGACTCACGCTGGAACAATCCTGCCCTCTGTGGCCAATTCCGATTAGGTCTGGCTGACTCTATCAAGGACACCCTGGTGAACTACCCAGAACCCCAAACACTGGATGAGTTAATGCATTTGGCCATCCGCATTGATCGCCGACTCCGGGAAAGGCGCCTGGAGAAAGGATCACATTCTGAATCCGCTGCAAAATCTGAGGCTCCCGTCGCTCAACCTTCTGAAGAGCCTATGCAGCTAGGTGCCACCAGGCTCACCGAAGGCGAGAGACGACGACGCCTATCCGAGGGGCTCTGTCTTTACTGTGGTGGGACCGGCCACATGGTTAGACTTCGCCCAAAGAAACCGTCGGGAAACTTCAGAGCCTAGGGGGTTTCGAGGGGGCCCTCCTAGGCTGTAAGGTATCTCCTCAAGTATCGTCTCCAGTTTTTGTCCCAGTTCAGTTTATGTTTGGTGCTAAATATGTTAATTTAAAGGCTCTTCTCGATTCTGGAGCAGCTGGGAACTTCCTAGACTCTGATCTAGCACAGACTCTAGGAATTAGGGCACAGACCCTGCCTACTCCTATCCGGGTGTCAGCCATTGATGGCACTCCAGTGGCCGGGGGGTTAGTTCGGTTCCAATCACCTCCCATGCAGATCAAAGTAGGAGCCAGTCATTCTGAGGTTATCAGGTTCCTGATTTTGAGCATGCCTGGTACCCCCTTGATTCTGGGGTTGCCATGGCTGCAGGAGCATAATCCTCAAATTGATTGGGTTTCGGGGCAAATTACCAAGTGGGGACACCAGTGTTTCCGGAACTGCCTAGAATTTCCCCTCAGGGTCACACGCCTACTCCCTATTGGGATTCCTACTCCATATTTGGAGTTTGCTGATGTTTTTTCAGAAAAGGCAGCAGACAAACTTCCTCCCCATAGACCTTGGGACTGCCCAATAGAACTGCTCCCTGGTACGATGCCTCCCAGAGGGAGAATATTTAATTTAACCCGAGCAGAAACCCTTGCCATGCGGGAATATATCGCCGAGAACTTAGAAAAAGGGTTTATTCGGCCTTCATCTTCCCCAGCAGGGGCAGGGTTTTTTTTTGTGGAGAAAAAAGATGGGGGACTTCGCCCCTGTATCGATTACCGGGGCTTAAATAACATCACGGTAAAAAATAAATATCCCCTACCGCTTATTGAGGGACTCTTTACGCAGGTGGTCGGGGCGCAGGTCTTCTCTAAACTAGATCTCCGAGGGGCCTATAACCTCATAAGAATTAGGCAGGGGGACGAGTGGAAAACGGCCTTTAATACCCTTGAAGGGCATTATGAATATTTGGTTATGCCCTTCGGCCTGTGTAATGCCCCTGCGGTCTTTCAAAGTTTTGTCAATGAAATTTTCAGGGATTATCTTGGCCGGTTTATGGTTGTCTACCTAGATGACATTTTAATTTTTTCTTCATCCCTTGATGAGCATCGTAAACATGTGTGCCTAGTTTTGCAGAAACTTAGGGAGAATTGTTTATATGCCAAATTAAAGAAATGTCAATTTGAGGTATCTGAGGTTCCGTTCCTCGGTTACATAATCTCCAAATCTGGTCTGTCTATGGACCAATCTAAGGTGAGGGCTGTTTTAGAATGGGAGCAGCCCAGAGATCTGAAGGGCCTGCAGAGGTTTTTGGGTTTTGCCAATTTTTATAGAAGGTTCATTAAGAATTTCTCTACCCTGGTTACACCACTAACTAACTTGACTAAGAAAAGCGGGTACCCCCCGGTTTGGCCGGCTCAAGCTGTCCAGGCCTTCGGGAATCTTAAGAGGGTATTTAGCGTTGCTCCCGTCCTAGTCCATCCCGATGAACAACGACCTTTCCTTGTGGAGGTGGATGCTTCAGAGATAGCGGTCGGAGCGGTCTTGTCCCAATACTACGGCTCACCTGCACGCCTCCATCCATGTGCCTTCTTTTCCAAAAAATTCTCAGCGGCCGAAAAGAATTATGATATCGGCAACAGAGAATTACTGGCCATCAAACTTGCCTTCCAGGAATGGAGACACTGGCTGGAGGGGGCTCAGTATCCAGTTACGGTCTTTACGGACCATAAAAATCTGGAATACATCCAGTCCGCCAAGAGGTTAACTCCTAGACAGGCTCGCTGGTCCTTATTCTTTTCTCGGTTTAATTTTTCTATTACGTATAAACCCGGGTCTAAGAATATAAAGGCGGACGCCCTGTCTCGGAGTTTCTCTCCCCCTGACTTACCGGAAAGGGTGGTTTCTCCCATCGTACCTCGCTCCCTAGTGGTGGCCGCCATTCAACCCCAACTTCCTGATCTTACTCAGTTCCAGGCCCAAGCTCCTCCTGGGAAACCCGCGTCAGCCCTGTTTGTGCCCTCTACTTACCGGTCTGAGTTTTTGTCCCATTTTCATGATACCAAAACAACCGGTCATCCAGGGATTAAAAAAAAAACATAGCTTTATTGTTACGCCAAGTTTGGTGGCCTTCTCTCAGGAAGGACGTTCAAAGGTTTGTCTCCGCTTGCAAAGTCTGTGCCCAAAGTAAGTCCTTGAGGAGCTCACCGGAAGGCCCACTCCTTCCATTATCCATTCCTGCCTCCCCGTGGACACATCTGGCCATGGATTTTGTTACTGACCTTCCTCCGTCTCAGGGTCATACGGTTATTTGGGTAATTGTGGACCGCTTTAGCAAGATGGCCCATTTCGTCCCTTTAAAGAAACTCCCCTCAGCTCAAACTCTTGCTCAACTTTTCATTACTCATGTCTTTAGGATTCATGGTATTCCCATGGATGTTGTTTCGGATAGGGGGGTCCAGTTTGTCTCCCGGTTCTGGAGGGCTTTCTGTGCCAAGTTGGGGTTCACTGTCTCCCTTTCCTCGGCCTTTCATCCGCAATCGAATGGTCAAACCGAGAGAACGAACCAGTCCCTGGAACAATATTTGCGCTGTTTTACGGCGGGTTCTCAGACTGATTGGGCCTTCTTCTTACCTTTTGCGGAATTTGCTTTTAACAACGCTACGCATTCATCCACAGGGGTTTCTCCTTTCCACTGTGTTTATGGCAAGGATCTGAAGTTTTCTGCTCTTTCGGACCAACCCCCTAGAGTTCCCTCCGTGGATGAATGGGTTTCCAAATGGCCAGGGGAGTGGAATAAAATCCAACAACACCTAACTAGGGCCGCTTGTCTACAGAAAAAATTTTCTGATCGCAAGCGATCGTCTAATTCTAACTTTAAAGTGGGTGACTGGGTTTGGCTTTCAACCAAGAACTTGGCGCTACGCCAACCCTCCGCTAAGTTAGGACCTAAGTTTATTGGCCCATTCCCCATAACACACAAAGTTAATCAGGTGACATACCGGTTGGCCCTCCCCTCATCCATGAAAATCTGTAAATCCTTTCATGTTTCACTTCTTAAGTCCGCAAGAAACCATGAACCTAATAGTCCTCCTAGTCCTGTGGTAGTTGATGGGCATCAGGAGTTTGAGGTTGCCCGGGTCCTTGATTCTCGTTTCTTTCGGAACTCTCTTCAATATCTTATTGACTGGAAGGGGTACGGTCCGGAAGAAAGATCTTGGGTTCCTGCCAGAGAAGTTCATGCACAGAATTTAGTAAAGAAGTTTCATAGAGAGAATCCTTTAAAACCCAGCTTGGAGGGTCCAGTGGCCCCTCCTCAGGGGGGGGGTAATGTTAGGCACTTACCTCACCGCCGTTCCGGGTCCCGCGGCGCGTGGCCGGGTGGCTCCCACCGGGCTGCGGCCCGACGGTCCCCGGGTCTGCCAGCTCCTCGGCACCGTCGCGGGGATCAGGGGCTGGCGGTGCAGGACGCCGTGGGTGGCCGCGTCGCAGCCCGCTCCGCGCGGCTGCGCGGCCCTGCGGCTCTCCCCTCTGGCTCGGCGCTTCCCCTTCCTGGCGGGGGCGCGCCCGATCCTCAACGTGCTCGCGCGCGCGCGCGAGCACGTCTGCTTTATGCCTCCCGGCGGCGCTTCCCCCAGCGCGCCCGCCGGGGGCCAGTTTGATTTGTCCAGTCTGTGGCTGGTTCCTGGGATCGGACCCAGGGACTGGTCGGCCTGTCTGGCCTGGGCCGTCCAGCTCCTGGGGCCGATCCCATTTCCTTGTTTGCACCAAGCACCTTCCTTCCCTCCTTTTTCCCTGTTTCCCATTGGCCAGACTTCCCTATATACTTGCACTGTTCCAGTTTCCCAGTGCCCGTTATAGCTTCTGGGTTCTGGATGTGTGCTGTTGTACTTGTGAAGATTTTGGATTTGGATTTGGACCTTGACTATTCTTGCTAGCTGCCTGCCCTGACTTCCTGCTTTGTCTGACCACTCTTTTGCCTGACCCTCCTGTACCTCGCCTGTGACCTCCTGGAATTGACCTCGGCTACCCTCGACCATTCTCTGTCATCTCCCTTGGATACCTCGCCTGTGACCTCCTGGTTTGACCTCGGCCTGATTTACGGACTTTTCGCACCCGGCATCCTCATTCGGGATTCCCTGCCTAACACCAAGCTGCACCTTAAGCTACTATCCTTTGCGCCTGTTAAGTCCTGGGGGCAACCGACTGGGAGAGGCATTGCTCGTGTCTCCCACAAGCGGGGGCTTGTCTATAGGCAGAAGTGGCGGTGGAGATTGGGGGATACTGGCTTAAGACAGACGGGTGTTTGGTACAATCCTGACAGGTACACACTCAGATTGGGTCACTGTTACTAGTGGAGTACCACAAGGGTCAGTTCTGGGAACAATTCTCTTCAATATATATTGTGATAAGTGTCCAGGATCGCCCTCTTCTGATGTCGAGGGACACGTATTTTGTCTTTATCCAATCAGGCAAACAGCAGAAAGTTCATTCAAGCTGACTCAAGGTCAGTTTTATTTGTAAAGGTTGCAAATAAAAAATAAAGATAACACGGGAACAAAAGTAAATCCTTGCCTGTCCGGCACTTAACTATACAAGTGAAAACCCTCACTACTAGCTGGAGAGCTTCTCTCTGCCAACTTTAAAAACTACTTCCAGCAACCTTTACTCACATGAGTCTCTCCACAGTCCTGGGCTGTGTCCTTCGCCCGAGAGAGACAGAGAGAGAGAGAGCTCCTCCTTTTTACAGCCTCTCATTCCCCCTAATTAACTACCTGACAGGTGAGAGGCTCAGCTATTACCTCACATAGGAAAGGAACCTGGGAGAAATATACCTGTCCTCTACTATCAGACCTGCATGAATGTCACAATATATAAATGACATTGGGTATGGATTAAACAGTAAAATCTCAATCTTTGCAGATGATACTAAGCTGTGTAAAGTAATTAAAACAAAAGAGGACAGCAGGCAGCTACAAACAGATTTAGATAAATTGGAAGCATGGGCAGTTAAATGAAGTTTAACACCGATAAATGTAAGGTTATGCACATGGGAAGGAGAAATCTGTGTCATGATTACACACTAAATAAAGAAACACTTGGTAAAACCACAATGGAAAAGGACCTAGGGGTTTTAGTTAACAATAAGCTCAACTGTAGTAATCAATGCCAGGCATCTGCTGCCAAAGCAAATAGGATCATGGGGTGCATCAGGGGGGCATAGGTGCTCATGGCCAGAGCATCATTTTACCCCTATACAAGTCATTGGTCAGACCCTATATGGAGTATTGTGTACAGTTCTGGGCACCTGTGCTTAAAAAGGACATATCAGAAGCTGGAACGCGTTCAAAGAAGGACAGCAAAGTTAATCAAAGGAGTGCGGGGGCTAGAGTACCCTGAAAGATTGTGAAAGTTAGGTTTATTTAGTTTAGAAAAAAGACGCTTGAGGGGTGACCTAATAACTATGTATAAATATATTCGGGGTCAATACAAAAATCTGTCCCACAATCTATTTATACCCCGGAGTGTAACTATAACCTGAGGGCATCCACTAAGGTTAGAGGAAAGGTGCTTTCTCCACCGAAATAGGAGGGGATGCTTCTCTGTAAGAGCAGTGAGACTATGGAACTCGCTGCCAGAGGAGGTAGTAATGATGGATACAGTAAAAACATTCAAAAGTGGCCTTGATGCCTTCCTGGCATGTAATAACATTTCCAGCTATGGCTACGCCTACTAGACCACTGGAAGGAGTTAAACAGGCTGAACTGGATGGACTAAAGTCTTTATTCAGCCTTACATACTATGCTACTATGTAACAACCTCAAATACTGATCTAAAATATAAGATTTCAAATTGAAAATTTGACATTAAAGAGGAACTCCGTACAAGTTCCACTTCTGCTGTGTAAAACCCCCCAGATCCGCCATTCCACTCACTTTTGCCTGGAGCCCTTGTTTCGGTGCCGCGGTATCATCCTCACTAAGGTCTAGTTGTGTGCGTACCCAAGCCAGGCCTGGGCATGTCAGAACTAGAACTGTGCGAAGGATGTGGCCAGTGCCGCACTCGGCTCTGCTCACCTCTGGTATTCGGCGTGCTCACTTTGAGCCGAGCCTGCACTGTGGGAACAAAGTAAAGGTGAGTTCTTAAGGTGACCTAAGGGATTCACACAGTGGGGCATGCCAATTTGGGATGCCCCCCTGAGAGGAACAACACACTGGAAAGTGTCTGCCCTGTAATTCAGGCTTTGGCGAGTTTAGGACATTGGCGGGTGTAGCCCTACCCAATGTGCTAACGATTGGCTATACCTGGACAATGCTTTAATTTTAATCCTTGGGCATGTGTGTAACCACATAACTGACCCATACAGGCATTCAACTACTCTTTAATTTAATTTAATTTCTGGCCAACTAATATTCAACCATAAGCTCACTTGGCATTGACATCTCCACTCGGGGCCCTCCTGCTGCCAGCCTGCAGGGAGACACTAATTGGAGACCCAGCCTAAGTAGAAGCATTCAGTCACATCCTGGATGGTAGACGTGACTTGGCACTGTGCTGGTAAGAGATGCCAAAACAGCGTGCTTGTGTTTGCTCACTGTTGATTGACATGCTTTATGTTTGGTCACAGCACACGCTATCCAGAATGAAGCCACAGTTACAAATGCCGAAGTAAATGAACGAGACAAATAGGGATGAGCGAATCGATCCGGACGAACTCGGATTCGTTCCGAATTTCATGAAAAAGTCGATTCTGAACGAATCCGTATTTCCCCGCGATTCGATCGATCGAAGTTTTCCTTTAAACTCCATTTATTTCAATTACAGGCATTCTAAAATGGTGGAAGCACATGTCCGGACATGTCCCCTGGGGCAAGGTATCATGGAGTCACATGCAGTCACATGCAGCCTATCAGCAGCCAGGAAGCCCGGTGACGTCACCATGCTATATAAACCGGCGGCCATCTTCCTTATGCGCATTTCAGCGTTCTATTGCGGCCAGAGCACAGCTGGTTACAGACAGGGACAGAGAGTTAGATATAGGTAGGGAGAGTCAGAGAGGCAGACAGAGAGGTAGACAGAGCCAGGGAAAGATAGTGAAAGATAGGGAAAAACCGGAACGATCATAAAACAGCATAGAAGTGACAGTGAATTTTTTTTTTTTTCATTAGCCAGATCAGTTTTCAATTCAATTTCAGTTCTTTGTGCTGTAAATCTGCCTTGCCACTGTGCATCCCATCTATGCAGTGGCATATTTAACCCTATCTGTTACACACACGCATTTCTAATAACTGGATTAGTTTTAATTTAGTTTTAATATTTTTTGGTCTGCTTTAAATACACCAGCCCACATGGGCATCCCAAACCTGCACTTAGAACCCTATCTGTTATACTAAATACGTTTGCTCATCCTCAGCTTAATCAAATGATTGCATTTTGAATTGTTTTTTGTCCTGCTGACAAAACACTAGGCCGCAGGGTATACCAAACCTGCACGTAGCAGCCTATCTGTTATAGAAAATACGCTTGTTGCTCCTCAGCTTAATCAAACTATTGCATTTTGAACTGGTTTTTGTCCTGCTGCTAAAACATTAGGCCGCAGGGTATCCCAAACCTGCACTTAGCAGCCTATCTGTTATACTAAATACGCTTGTTGATCCTCAGCTTAATCAAACTATTGCATTTTGAATTGGTTTTTGTCCTGCTGCCAAAACACTAGGCCGCAGGTTATCCCAAACCTGCACGTAGCAGCCTATCTGTTAAACAAAATACGCTTGTTGCTCCTCAGCTTAATCAAACTATTTCATTTTGAATTGGCTTTTGTCCTGCTGCCAAAACACTAGGCCGCAGGGTATCCCAAACCTGCACTTAGCAGCCTATCTGTTATAAAAAATACGCTTGTTGATCCTCAGCTTAATCAAACTATTGCATTTTGAATTGGTTTTTGTCCTGCTGCCAAAACACTAGGCCGCAGGGTATCCCAAACCTGCACTTACCAGTCTATCTGTTATACTAAATACGCTTGTTGATCCTCAGCTTAATCAAACTATTGCATTTTGAATTGGTTTTTGTCCTGCTGCCAAAACACTAGGCCGCAGGGTATCCCAAACCTGCACTTAGCAGCCTATCTGTTATACTAAATACGCTTGTTGATCCTCAGCTTAATCAAACTATTTCATTTTGATTTGGTTTTTGTCCTGCTGCCAAAACACTAGGCCGCAGGGTTTCCCAAACCTGCACGTAGCAGCCTACCTATTATACAAAATCCGCTTGTTGCTCCTCAGCTTAATCAAACTATTGCATTTTGAATTGGTTTTTGTCCTGCTGCCAAAACACTAGGCCGCAGGGTATCCCAAACCTGCACTTAGCAGCCTATCTGTTATGCTAAATACGCTTGTTGATCCTCAGCTTAATTAAACTATTGCATTTTGAATTGGTTTTTGTCCTGCTGCAAAAACACTAGGCCGCAGGATATCCCAAACCTGCACGTAGCACACTATCTGTTATACTAAATACGCTTGCTCATCCTCAGCTTAATCAAACTATTGCATTTTGAATTGGTTTTTGTCCTGCTGCCAAAACACTAGGCCGCAGGGTATCCCAAACCTGCACTTAGCAGTCTATCTGTTATACTAAATACGCTTGTTGATCCTCAGCTTAATCAAACTATTGCATTTTGAATTGGTTTTTGTCCTGCTGCCAAAACACTAGGCCGCAGGGTATCCCAAACCTGCACTTAGCACCCTATCTGTTATACTAAATACGCTTGTTGATCCTCAGCTTAATCAAACTATTGCATTTTGAATTGGTTTTTGTCCTGCTGCCAAAACACTAGGCCGCAGGGTATCCCAAACCTGCACTTAGCACCCTATCTGTTATACTAAATACGCTTGTTCATCCTCAGCTTAATCAAACTATTGCATTTTGAACTGGTTTTTGTCCTGCTGCCAAACACTAGGCCGCAGGGTATCCCAAACCTGCACTTAGCAGCCTATCTGTTAAACTAACTAAGCTTGTTGATCCCCAGCTTAATCAAACTATTGCATTTTGAATTGTTTTTTGTTCTGCTGCCAAAACACTAGGCCACAGGGTATCCCAAACCTGCACTTAGCAGTCTATCTGTTATACTAAATACGCTTGTTGATCCTCAGCTTAATCAAACTATTGCATTTTGAATTGTTTTTTGTTCTGCTGCCAAAACACTAGGCCGCAGGGTATCCCAAACCTGCACTTAGCACCCTATCTGTTATTCTAAATATGCTTGTTGATCCTCAGCTTAATCAAACTATTGCATTTTGAATTGGTTTTTGTCCTGCTGCCAAAACACTAGGCCGCAGGGTATCCCAAACCTGCACTTAGCACCCTATCTGTTATACTAAATACGCTTGTTGATCCTCAGCTTAATCAAACTATTGCATTTTGAATTGGTTTTTGTCCTGCTGCCAAAACACTAGGCCGCAGGGTATCCCAAACCTGCACTTAGCTCCCTATCTGTTATACTAAATACGCTTGTTGATCCTCAGCTTAATCAAACTATTGCATTTTGAATTGGTTTTTGTCCTGCTGCCAAAACACTAGGCCGTAGGGTATCCCAAACCTGCACTTAGCAGCCTATCTGTTATGCTAAATACGCTTGTTGATCCTCAGCTTAATAATTAATTTGGTTTTTAGTATCAGGAGGTAGTGGAGCAGGGGTTCCTGGAGTTGGCGACATTAGCAGTGAATCAGCGCGGGCTGTTGGTGGGAAAAGTAGCTACTCGGCAGTGTGGCAGTTTTTCCTGAAGCATCCGAAGGAGGGTAACATGGCCACATGCAAGATATGTAGGCAGAAGGTGAAGCGTGGCCAGGGCCCAAATGTTGGTACCACGGCCCTGCCTCAACATATGATGCATCACCATAAAGCGGCCTGGGAGAACCGAGGCTCCGAAGAGGTGGTCCAGGCTGCTTCCTCACCGAGTGGCACGCCGCTCCCAATTTCTGCCAGCCAAGGCTCCAGCACCTCAGCCGAAGGCAGCTGTGCATCATTCCCATCCTCTGTCGCTCCTCCTGATGCTCCTGCTCCTCCTCCTCCAAGTCATGCATCCCGCCAGCAATCCATCAGCGAAGCCATGTCCAAGAGATAGCAGTATGCGCCCACTCATCCTACGGCGCAGAAGCTGAATGTGCTCCTGTCCAAGTTGCTGGTGCTGCAGTCGCTCCCTTTTCAGGTGGTGGACTCTGCACCTTTCAGAGAACTGACGGCTTGTGCCGAGCCGAGGTGGAGAGTGCCAAGCCGTCATTTCTTTGCCAAGAAGGCAGTACCAGCGCTGCACAATTTTGTTGAACAGAAGGTGGGCCAGTATTTGAGCCTGTCGGTGTGTAGCAAAGTGCATGGCAGCGCCGACGTCTGGAGCTGTAACTACGGTCAGGGACAGTACATGTCGTTTACGGCCCACTGGGTGAATGTGGTCCCTTTGCAGCAGCAGCAAATTGGACAGGTCACGCCGCTTCGGCCTCCGCGCTCCCTGGCCGTTGTGCCTGTGAAACCGTGCGACTCGGCCTCCTCATCCTCCACCTTCTCCTCACCCTCCACTGTAGGCTCAAGTCTCAGTGCCCCTCCAGTCTACCATGTGTGCAGGGCATGGAGGTGTCACGCTGTGCTTCACATGGTTTGTCTTGGCGAACGGAGTCACACAGGGGAGGAACTGCTTAAATGTATTCATCAAGAAATCCAAACATGGCTTACTCCAAGAAAACTGAAAATGGGAACCATGGGAAGATAATAATAATAATAATATTAATAATAATAATAATAATAATGGGAAGAACATTTTGTCTGCGCTGCGACAAGGAAGGCTGACCCATGCGCCCTGCATGGCTTACGTCTTCAATCTGGTTGTGAAGCGGTTTCTGAAGTCTTCCCCCCATCTGCAAGACATCCTAACAACTTCAAGGAAACTTTGCATGCACTTCAGCCACTCATTCACCGCCAAGCACACCCTTCTTGAGCTACAGCATCAGAACGGTAGAGACTCACCTTTGTCAAAGTGAATCAGGGATGGATCAGCCAGGATTTCCACCCACCAATGACTGATGCTGCGACTAGATTCAGCAGGGTGCCACGTTTTACACTTTCCAAATGGTGCAAAACATATTTATGTCTTTAGGACAATTTTTGGGCTCCTGCTGATGCCAACTTCAGGGCGTGCCTTCCAGCCAATTTTTGGCCTCCTGCTGCTGCCAACTCCAGGGTGTCTTTCAAGCAATGTTTGGGCTCCTGCTTATGCTGCTGCCAAATCCAAGGTGTGCCTTCCAGCTAATGTTTGTGCTCCTGCTGCTGCCAACTTCAGGGTGCCTTCCAGCCAATTTCTGGGTTCCTGCTGCTGCTGCCAACTCCAGGGTGTATCAGTCAATTTTTGGGCTCCTGCTGCTGCTGCCAACTCCAGTGTCTCTTTCAAGCAACATTTGGGCTCCTGCAGATGTTGCTGCTGCTGCTGCGTGCAATTCCAGGATGTGATTCATCCAATTTTTGGGCTCCTGCAGCCAACTACAGTGTCTCTTTAAAGCAATGTTTGGGCTCCTGTTGCTGCTTGCAACTCCAGGGTGTGATTCATCCAATTTTTGGGCTCCTGCAGTCAACTCCACTGTCTCTTTAAAGCAATGTTTGTGCTCCTGCTGCTTGCAACTCCAGGGTGTGATTCATTCAATTTTTGGGCTCCTGCATCTAACTCCAGTGTCTCTTTCAAGCTATGCTTGGGCTCCTGCTGCTGCTGCTTGCAAATCCAGGGTGTGATTTATCCAATCTTTGGGCTCCTGCAGTCAAATCCAGTGTCAAATCCAGTATGCAGTGGAGATGGAGACAGGTAGTCACTCCGAGTCACTTACGCAAATGGCAGGAAGCATGCTCACGTGCTTGCGTAGTGACCCCAGAATTGTTTCCATTTGTCAGCGGGATGACTTCTGGCTGTCCACCTTATTGGACCTCGCTTCCGGCACAAAATAGGGGCATTTTTTAAACCCGCCGAGAGGGAGGACAAACTGAACTACTACAAATACATTCTACGTAGTCAGTTGGCCGATGTCTATCTGCGCCATGGTCGATACTCTCACAGGTCTGACTCGGGGGGGCCTCTGCGCTCACCTTCCACTGCCATGCCTGCTGGTGGGGTTGGCAGGAGCAGCAGCAGCAGCTCCATCAGCAGCAGCCTCAGTCTTCATTCGCTAATGAGTAGCTTTCTACACCCGCATAGTGAGGCTACTCATGAGCAGCAGGAACACCTGGAGCAGGACCTCAACCAGCAGGTCATGTCATACCTTGACATGACCATGCCAACACACCTTGAGGATCCGCTGGACTTCTGGGCAGCCAAACTTGGCTTGTGGCCGCAACTAGCAGAGTTTGCCCTGGAAAAGCTGCCCTGCCCGGCAAGTAGCGTGCCATCTGAGCGGGTGTTTAGTGCGGCGGGGGCCATAGTTACGGCGAGGAGAACTTGTCTGTCAACTAAAAATGTGGAGAGACTCACCTTTGTCAAAGTGAATCAGGGATGGATCAGCCAGGATTTCCACCCACCAATGGCTGATGCAGGGACTAGATTCAGCATGGTGCCACGTTTTACACTTTCCAAATGGTGCAAAACATATTTATGTCTTTAGGACAATTTTTGGGCTCCTGCTGATGCCAACTTCAGGGCGTGCCTTCCAGCCAATTTTTGGCCTCCTGCTGATGCCAACTTCAGGGTGTGCCTTTCAGCCAATTTTTGGCCTCCTGCTGCTGCCAACTCCAGGGTGTCTTTCAAGCAATGTTTGGGCTCCTGCTTATGCTGCTGCCAAATCCAAGGTGTGCCTTCCAGCTAATGTTTGTGCTCCTGCTGCTGCCAACTTCAGGGTGCCTTCCAGCCAATTTCTGGGTTCCTGCTGCTGCTGCCAACTCCAGGGTGTATCAGTCAATTTTTGGGCTCCTGCTGCTGCTGCCAACTCCAGTGTCTCTTTCAAGCAACGTTTGGGCTCCTGCAGCTGTTGCTGCTGCTGCTTGCAATTCCAGGGTGTGATTCATCCAATTTTTGGGCTCCTGCAGCCAACTACAGTGTCTCTTTAAAACAATGTTTGGGCTCCTGTTGCTGCTTGCAACTCCAGGGTGTGATTCATCCAATTTTTGGGCTCCTGCAGTCAACTCAAGTGTCTCTTTAAAGCAATGTTTGTGCTCCTGCTGCTTGCAACTCCAGGGTGTGATTCATTCAATTTTTGGGCTCCTGCAGCTAACTCCAGTGTCTCTTTCAAGCTATGCTTGGGCTCCTGCTGCTGCTGCTTGCAAATCCAGGGTGTGATTTATCCAATTTTTGGGCTCCTGCAGTCAAATCCAGTGTCTCTTTAAAGCAATGTTTGGGCTCCTGCTCCTGCTGCTTGCAACTCCAGGGTGTGATTCATCCAATTTTTGGGCTCCTGCTGCCAAATACAGTGTCTCTTTCAAGCAATGTTTGGGCTCCTACTCCTGCTGATGCTGCTGCTTGCAACTCCAGTGTGTCTTTAGTCCAATTTTTGGGCTCCTGCAGCCAACTCCAGTGTCTCTTTCAAGCTATGTTTGGGCTCCTGCTGCTGCTGCTTGCAACTCCAGGGTGTGATTCATCCAATTTTTGGGCTCCTGCAGCCAACTCCAGTGTCTCTTTAAAGCAATGTTTGGGCTCCTGTTGCTGCTTGCAACTCCAGGGTGTGATTCATCCAATTTTTGGGCTCCTGCAGCCAACTCCAGTGTCTCTTTAAAGCAATGTTTGTGCTCCTGCTCCTGCTGCTGCTGCTTGCAACTCCAGGGTGCTATTCATCCAATTTTTGGGCTCCTGCAGCCAACTCCAGTGTCTCTTTCAAGCAATGTTTGGGCTCCTGCTGCTGCTTGCAACTCCAGGGTGTGATTCAGCCAATTTTGGGGCTCCTGCAGCCAACTCCAGTGTCTCTTTAAAGCAATGTTTGTGCTCCTGCTGCTTGCAACTCCAGGGTGTGATTCATCCAATTTTTGGGCTCCTGCTGCCAACTCCAGTGCCTCTTTCAACCAATGTTTGGGCTGCTGCTGCTGCTGCTTGCAACTCCAGGGTGTGATTCAGCTAATTTTTGGACTCCTGCTGCTGCCAGCTCCAGGGTGTGTTTTTCAGGCACTATAGGGGCCCCTCATAGTGATGCCACTTCAACTCTCTGCAATTGTGCCGCTCTGCGATTCTGTTACCGATGTCTCTGATCTGCATGTGATAATTATTTACAGTATTATTTCACTAACCCAGCACGCATCCTATGCGTGTTACAGCAAGGCAGAATGGTTTACAGCCCTATTAAGGCTCTAGGAGGCTCAGAAATAGCCATTTTTTATTTCGATTTGTCGCGAATAAATTCGGGTCGAAACGATTTTTGTCGGAAAATTCGGCGAATCAGTCGAATCGAGTTTTTCAAAAGTTCGCTCATCTCTAGAGACAAACTTCATGTAATCAGGTTAATTGGGGGGGGGGGGGGGGTGTTGGGTTCTTGTGGGTTTGAACTTAAAGGGACTCTAAACCCAAGAGCAAAAATTAGCAAGTAGCTTATCTGATGCCTGTTCCATGAGCCTCTCCTCCACAGGATATAATCTGTAGCAGGGCCCCAATGCTTGCCTTTTTAAATGTTATTCCTCCAGGATCATACAGAAGAGTGGGTCTATGGCCACCTCGTCTCTTGGTACTCTCAGTGTGAGAGATCACGCCAAGCCACAGTCGTTCCACAGCTGTCTCTGACCACAGCAGCGTATGCTCAAGACTCTGCACAATGGCACTTCCCAACTCAGCCCCAAACCCAGAAACTAAAACAAAGAAGTTGTATTTTGCCTAGAATATATTAGGCATTTACATACACTCAGAGATTTTTGGTGGTTTAAATTTTAGGTACAGCTAAGGCTTCAGGCTCTGTGTGTACCACCTAAATCAACGGTGATACCTGTACAACTGGTTGGGAACCCCCGCTCCAGGAGAAATTTGGATCCCCTTCCTACGTTTAACCCTTGAATATGCCAAAAATGCAGGCAGAAATATAATGTCTTTCTGCTTAGAGCCACTCCTTTGGCCCACATGATAAATAGGGAGATTGACTAGGCAGAGGAGGGATTTTTATAGTGCCACAGACCAGGAAAAAGTTACCAGAGAAGGTTTAGGTTTGATCTACCTGTGTATTGGAATCCCAAACTTTATTGTGTATTATTAGCCAAGGGGCATAGCTAGGGGGAGCGGGGGGGCATTTTCCCCAGGTGCAGTAGGTCAGGGGGCCCCAAAGGGGGGACTGAAAACAGGTGGGGGCGCCGTTTCCAAACTTTGCCACGGGTGCCAGAAACCCTAGCTACTCCTCTGTAAATAGCCGTTTATATAATTGTGCTGCAGTTTTCAAGAACAAAAAAAATGGTACCAGCTTAGCCTCTGCCAAACCAATATCAATCTCTTAAAACATTATTTTACAAAAATACTTTCTTACAGTAATACAGTATATCAAGTCATGTAGATAAAAAGCTTCTGAACACTTGTCAGTGTGTAATCGCAAAGCCTTAGATCTGACATATTACAGTTTTAGAGTAAATGTCAAGCGGACTTGCTGCTTATTAACTAGGTGGGATAGTAGATGTTCCATTAGAATCAAATGCTTTTCCCTATACCAAGGCCTACAGTATGTGTGTCTGGGTGATATTATCTTTTAGTAATGCATCAGTGCAGGCTTAGCGCCATGTCAGATCTCCCAGCCAAATTCTTCTATCTGCAGAACGGCATGATGGTCTGCACAGATGTGGCTACCAGAGAAATTGCTCAACTTAACTGGCTGTCCAGGGGTTAATGACTTCATCTGGGAGCTGGCATGCTGCTCATTTGAACCTTTGCTCTTCCATAATTAGGAAAACTTTGATGGAATATTTTGAAAGTACCTTTGAAATGTTAATGAAAACTTCTGCAGTGTCAGTGGTAACATTTTCGAAATATAATCAGAATGGAGTTTAATTAGTCCATAACAATTTTTTTTCTGGAGGAGGAAAAACTATCTTTATGGGTGAGGTCACACATACAAATGTAGCTTGTAGGGATGCCGGAATCTACCTGTGTTCTTGTTGCAGCAACTTAATCACTATTTTTCATTATGACTGCTAAATTAAATGCAATAAAAAATAATAATCTAAGAAATACAGGCAAATTTATTACATTTTTACATTTCTAAAAACATTTAAACATACCCAAATCATTTAAAACACCCACACTTGTCATACGGATATTACAGGGCACAAAAGTGCAAGTACATAATTATAACTGCAATAATTACAAAATACATTGTCTTATTAATGATGAGCTGAACATGCCGCAGTTCTGTTTGGATGCTGTGTGGTTGAATATTCCAAATCCTATTATAATCCATTTTTCTCTTTTCCTTTTTTTTTTTTTTCAAACAGCACCAGGCATAGTAGCTGTCATTGCGAGGGTTTAGACCTCTGGTCTACTTCTGGCTTTGCATCCAGCATACCAGCCCCTATAGGTCCAGTGCTCTTTCAGGAGTGGCTCAGGGGGTAGAAGATGCAAATAATAGGGTGGAACTGGCAAGGGCCCTTCACATGTGGCGAATGGGTGGCTTGCTAGTCCCTGCTGTTTGAACTGTTATATGGATCATTGGGACCCCTTCCCAGTCGACTCACATTGTAAAAGTTAATAAAAACTCCATCATAACAACTTTATAAAAAGAAAAAAAAACTTACTCTAGAATCCATGTTGAATGAAATATCCTGGGTTGGTGGGTTAATTGAATGTCTCCCTGACATCTTCTGTCTTGATTGTAGCCACTGGTCTTCACGCATTCAGTCTTCAGTGGACAGTTTCTCCATCCTTTAACTCTGATATCTCCTTGGCGTCAAAGTGAATACCCCTGGAGGAGCACCAGAGTTATGGAAAATCGAAACTAGCTGGTATGCCACCAAGGCTGGAGGCTGAATATTTAGCTCCTGAGCACTGAGAACACCAGTGTCCATGCCTGTTGGACTGGACTGCTACCCGGAAGGTGTGGCCACATTAACTTTAATTGAATTTATCACAGCATTTTTATAACTAAGAAAATTCACTCCAAATCCATCAGATTAAGAGGGCACCTCATGTGTACAGCCCTCTTCAAGCCGATCCACAGATGTTCAAATGAATTTAGGTCTGGGGTCTGACTGGACAATTCCAGAACTTGGATCTTCTTCTGGCAAAGCAATTCTTTTCTTAATGTGAGAATGTGCTTTGGGCAATAGTTGTGCTAAAATGTTAAAATGGTGGGAGATGTTATTTTTTATTTTTGGGATGTTCCAGGGAACAAACATCTTGTTGCCAGGACAAAACAATTTTTTTCACTGAAATCTGGATCGAATTTGCTCATTCCTACTAGTAACCAATATAATATCCAATTAAATACTTTATTTTCCATTAGAAAGTCTCCAGTGCTTTGAGAGGTGGCGGAAAGTAAATGCAGATAATAATAGTAATTATAATAATCTTTTTTTATATTGGACCAACACACAGTATTTTACAGTGTTTTACAGATCAGAGGGTTCATGAGCAAAAAGGGTGACATAATGACATAACAAAAGAAATGCAGCAGGAAGCACGCCACTGTAACTCACCTCAACCCACAATCCTCTTCTTATCAGCGGCGATGTTTAAACTCGGCCCCACCCGGGGCTACAGAAAAATGGCCACTGGGCCATGAGCCGCCGCTCCGCCACCGCTGACAGGAACAGGGACAGCTTCCTGCAGACGCTGAACTTGAGCACAGACTCCTGGATGAAGTATGTGTTTGGGTTTGGAAACCTGGACTTTGTGGTTCGAGTTTGCCCATCACCATTCATCAGCATAGAGATGATACTGAAAACTAAATCTGCTAATAGCAGGCTGTATAGAGGGAAAAGAGAAGAGGGCCTAGTTCTGAACCCAGAGGAACCGCAACAGTAAGAGGGAAAGGATAAGGACATTGCTCACTCTTGGTTCCCTCTCCAGGAAGAGGAGAAAGCAAATGTTTTACTGAAAGAGCACCCAGAGAGATAGGAAAGGAACCAAGGGAGAGCAATGTCCATAAGATTTATATTTTAGACATTTTGAACATTTAGGTCAGTTATATTAAGATGAACTTCAACATGTATTTTTGTTCTTGTATATGTGTATTATACATATATTGCTCGTTCTGTTACAGGACTGTGATTAAAGCATCAGCTGAACTCTCAAGCTCCAATGGGACATTTGCAACATTAACAGTTGACAATGACGATACTGTAAGCCTCCAACTAAGGTAAGGACCAAATGTAAAAAGCAATTTAAAAGGGGCCAAAACCCAAATTTTTGACTTGCATCTCCTGAATTGCTCCCCCCATGAAGAGCACCTTTTGCTAATTTTAACTGCTCCTGCTTCAATCTAATCCCAGATTACTTAATTACGCCTGCTTTAATTTTGCCTGCTTTAGCTGAAAACCTCCGCCTCCTCCATTCATTTCCACTGTTGCGTGTGGCAATGATGTCATTGCCACCTCTATGCAATGACTGATTGCCTGCCATCTTACTGAGAAGGGCAGCCAAAAAAATCAGTCTTCCAGGACGATTCGAAAAGCAGAAATATCCTTTTCTAGCTCCTCCTCCAAGAAGAGAGTATCGGCAGAGGCTTTGGCCAAATATATTTCACAAGTTCAGTGGGTTTTGGTCCGCTTTAACTCCCTGCACACTCACAAGAAGACTTCTTAAAAACAGGCACTCTGTTAACAGTATATTGCAAGACATGATAATCTAGGTAACCGCGACAAGGTAGTTCCAGTTCTACCCAGTTACTAATATGTTTGTTAATGTTTGCCTATACATAGACAATGATGATTTTTGATTAAGAAAAAAAGGGAAAAATGGTCTGCAGACCTTCTTTCTGTTTCTCCTGAATACATGTGTATGGAGGTGGACAAGCCAGGTCGGACACCCAGTTGGAGATAATACACAATGGCTTGAGAGTTATTCCACATTTACGACTTTTTGATTGCCTGTCTATAAATAATGTAATGTTTTTACACTTTGTTGTACAAGAAACAATGGCAACGTTATACTTGCCAGAATTCAAATAATGAACTATTTTATACTTGCCTGTGAAGAAATAGCGCTGCAACTCAGCAACAGTGAGTCTATTAAGTGATGGACAAACCTGTAAATGTTTGGGTTTGGCAAGTTCTGCTGTAAAATCGGGGTAGTAAGGGTTAGAGGGCTGTACATTGAAGGAAACACCAGGGCAATTGCCTTCACAAAATGGGTCAGGGAATGGTGTCCAAAATAATAACAGAAAATAAAATCATTTTATAAAACATAAATAAATAAAAATTAAAAAAAATAATAAATAAAGTAAAATATTACATTTTTTACGGGTTTCAGAGGCCAAATAGGAGAGGAAAACTGCTTAAGTATCACTTTACTGTAACACACATTAAGAATTAATACAAAGTTTAGTTACAAAGTTATTTTTATTCAACCCCACTTAGGTGCACATTGAAGTATAGAGATGATACAGATCCTAAGGGTTGCAGCAGTCTTGTTTCAGTGCTGTCCACACTGTAAAACTCACACTGGAAAATCTTAGCACTCATATTGTCTCTGCTTTGCCGCAGCATCCTGCTCTAATGCTGCAGTGGACCAGAGCATTCTGCCGACTGCCAAATATGACTGTCTGAGTATACCGAGACTAGTA
This sequence comes from Gastrophryne carolinensis, assembly GCA_027917425.1. Taxonomy (NCBI): domain Eukaryota; kingdom Metazoa; phylum Chordata; class Amphibia; order Anura; family Microhylidae; genus Gastrophryne; species Gastrophryne carolinensis. The sequence continues at coordinate 479,355,252 of CM051236.1, forward strand.
AAGTTTTACACTGTTGGGAATTCTGATTTGTGATACCCCCTTGGAAAAGTTTTAAGCCAGACCTAGAATCTTTCAGAGCTGGAAGCCTAATACTCCAGCCTGAGGCCACTCCCTTTCTCCTTTCTTGGCCATCCACTGTATACTAGGTTCAAAGCAGTGGTGGAATTCCCCCCCCCCCATCCCCTGCAAGCTACAGCCTGTATGGTGCAGGTATTTTTTAACTAAAGCTGACATCTCTTGCTCATCTTCAGCACCCAGCACTATGCTATTGCAGATGGGTGGGGCATTTAAGAAGTGCAGGGGATACAGGTTTCAGAGAATTGAAGCAGTGCATTATCTGCAGGCGCCCACTACTATGACAAAGCCAGGGAAGCAGATCCAAAGCTGAGCAAGTCTAGGTACGTCTGAGGTGACAGGTAAGATTTTGAGGGGATCGACAATTGAGATGCCCCCCCCCCCCCGCTGAAGACCAACACCCATTTTTTGTGTGTTGTTTTCAGGAGACACCTATACAGACCAAGATGCAAAAAATATTTGCACGGTTTCTGCCTACTTACTAATAATGTATTTTGCTATTTTTTGGTCTGAAAATCCCCCCCACCAAAGTGCTCTAGACGTGCCCTCACTCATGGGAGCCAGCGGCCATCTTTCTGTAGCCCTGGCTCCGGCTAAATTCAAAGCCGCTTCCTGCTGCTGCAACCTTAGGTGAAGCGGGTTGAGGGGCTGCTCAGCACATCAACCAGCTTTTCCGTGTTTGTGCCAGATACTGAACTAAGTCTGTGTTGGGTCTTGGGAACCCTGACTGTAAATAGTTTCTCTTTTAAGTGCTTTAACTTTTCCTAAAAATATATATATCATGTTGCTAAAATGAACCATCAATTTCTATTTGATCCATGGAACTTCTATTTTTCCTTTTTCTTAAAACATGGTCTATTCTGGCATACAGCAGGAAACACGATCTATTCATTTTAAATATTTTCTCTTCTGGAAGCGTTCTGGTCTGTGACTATAAGCTAACGCACCATAGAGTGCCTTGAGGAACAGTGTTGACCTGTACTTGTTAATTGCAAATAATGGAATAATACAATTCATCCTGAATATTCAGCATGCGTGTTTCATTACTTGCGAATCTTATCGAGACCTGCACTGGGAATACTAATCAAGTGAAAGAGAAAAAAAATGTACTTGTAAATTATTCAATTTTCTGATTTTATTTTTCACAATTAAAATAGATGCTTTAAATAGCTGGGTGGACTAAATGTATTTTTGTGATTATTTAAGCACTTGAGAGTTGTAGGGTCTCCTAAAAGAATGAATCATTTTACTGGCTGTAACATAGTGATTCAGACCGAGAGGGAAAAATTAATTCAGTAGAAGGATATTAAAGATATGAGTAACAAATATTAGCTGGTTGGGGCAAGATAATTTGTTCTGCTTATCTTGTTGTTCATAGCATTTTACTTAAATTATATATATATATATATATATATATATATATATATATATAATGCCCCATTGTGTGAAACTCCCCAGGGTGCTAAATATATTCATGGCCTTGAGTGGTCAGCACTGGCATCACTCGCCTCCCTTATCGGCTGTGCACGGCCCTGCCCACCACAAATGAATGGCTGTGCGTGTTTGTGAACAGGCGAAGGGAGGATGCTGCACACCACTGGTTCAAGAAGAGGTGAGTGAGCTCAGTGTTCTGGGGAGGGTTTCACACAGCAGGACACCCAAAACCAGGGTGAGGACTAATACCCCGGGATAGTGAAAATCCTGGGTTTTGGTCCACTTTAACTCCAATCTGTATGAACTTGAACTCTTATTGATTTGAAGCATACCAGGTGATGAATATTTGTTTATTAAGGTCACTGACTTGATTATTTCATTACCTGATTGCCCACCCTTTTGTTTACTCTCACCCCTTCTTTGCCACTGTCAGTGTGGACAGCTTTCTTCTCAGTAGCATCAGGTTGGGGTGATCTGCAAAAGTGGTGGCCATTTTTGGGAAACCCCTGAACAAGCAATACCTAATGCTGGGAACATGTATGAACTGGTATGTGCATTTTATGTCAATTGCTAGGGATGGCCTGGCCATAAGAGGACCAGGGTCTGGTTTGGAGCCAGTTGGCTTTTTACAACCTATCCAATTCCTGGCTCATTAGTCTACCTCCCAGCTCCCCTGGACCCAATGTACCCTCCTAGCCAATAGACCTCAACCCACATTCCGCTCCCAATGCTGTAGCCTCATGGATGGACAGGGCATACTCACCGCCACATTAGCTTCAGAACCATACATTGTCCACTCCTGTTCATGACCTGCCCCTGCAATCCTATAGCCTCAGCCTTGGAGGGCACTCAGGCTCAGTAGATTTTTTATGGGCTCATAGGCTGGTTGGGTCAGCTGATTTTGTCCCAGTCTGTTACTGGCCCTTGCAGTGCAGAACCTGTCATAGGACCTTTGTAAATTATTAGAAACATCTCATGCTGTCATTGATTTTATTCCAGTAAAGGTGTAAAATGAAGAAAATGTAAGAAAATGTTGCATGTGGCTTTTTAAACTATGCTAGCAACTGTAGAAAAGCAGTTTGTGTGGTAGTGTTTATTGAGTCACCTAATCTAACTTACTTTGTACACAGACAACACTCGTATTAGAGCACCAGCACTCTTTTAGATGACAACAGGTTTTGTATGCTGCCTCTAAGGTGAAAAACAAAGGATGCAATAGCAACAGATTGCAGACAATGAAAACTGCTTCCATTTGCTAACATAAGAAAACAGAAAACACAACATGCATTAGAGAATGTACAACAGAGACAACACACAGATTTATGTAACAATGCCATCTACTACCCCAATGTAAACTGCATTAGCCTAGCAATATAGACGCAGATCACATACAGAGACAAGCTATAAGCTGTTGCACATATCTCTAATACCACTTCAAAACAGTCTGTTAAACCCATCTTAATTATACACCTCCAGTGTCTTTCAGCAATCAGGTGCTTGGTAAAGATATCTGCTGTCATATCCTTAGTAGGGCAAAGTAACTTAAGAAGTCCCTGCTCTTGAAGAGACGACTGACTTAGGGGTTGTAGTATCTCTGTTTCATCCCCGTCTTTCTCAAAACAAACTAGAATATCATCCATATAAATGGGCACATAAATTAATCTGTTTGCCAAATTATTTGTGTATAAGCAGGAGTCTGTTTTACTCCTCTAAAATGTGTAAACATTTATTTTCATAGTCCATGCTCTAGAGGCTTACTTTAGACCATATATACTCATCTGATGTTTGCATACTTAGGCCTCCATTCACAAAAAGTTGAAAAAGTTGAAAAATATTCTCATGGTAGTAAAAAATTCAGAGAAAAAAGCCTGAGAATTTCACTGTTAGTGAATCACCGGATAGGAAGACAATGAAAGTCAATGGCACTTTTTACTACAGATAAAAAGTTCAATACCTTTTTCAGGAGCAAAAAAGTGCCATTGACTTTCATTGTCTTCCCATCTGGTGATTCACTAACAGTGAAATTATAGGGCTTTTTTCTCATTAATTGCATTTTTTACTACCACGAGAATTTTTTTCAACTCTTAGTGAAAGTCTGGCTCTTCTGTTAACTTGCCTTGTAGAAATGCAGTTTTCACATCAAAATGTTTCACTTGCATTTTCCTGTGTGCCATCTGCCTTGTACTTCACTTTAAAAGTCCATTTACAACCTATGTCTTTCATTCCAGGTGGTAGTTCTGTAAGTGTCCTTGTGGTGTCATGCATACATTTTATGTCTTCCTTTATAGCATTTATCCATTTGCTGGCTTCCTCTTCTGAAAGCTATGCCCAAGTTGCAGGTTCATTAGTACTTACAGTGCTTGCCTTGTATGAGAGATGTACAGGTGGTTTATCTTTGTTTTCTCTTGTTGAGTGTCTTGGTTCTGTGTCTGAGTTTGCTTGTGTCTGTTCTTCAGTACTGGTACTTCAACTGAAGTGTTCAGAAGTTACAGATGATGGCTGTTCAGTGTCAGTTTTCTCTTCTGTTCTTACTTCTTCTGTTGTCAACACAATGTCTCTCAGATTTTCAACAAAAGTTATGTTGTTGCTAATGGTAACCTGTTTTTGTGGTCAGAGTCTGTTAGCATACATCATCAGTCAGAGTTTGGTTCTTTTTTCAGCTACTCCATTTTGCCCTGGTGTGTATGGCACTGGTTTTTAATGCTCCATTCCGTTTAGCTTAGTACTTGGTACTTGGTGTCCTGTGAGTTCACCTCCATTATCATGCCAAAGTATAAGAGATTTCCTGTGAAACTTGACTTTACTACATAGTCCTGTAATTTGTCAAGCAATCCACTCTTGTGTTACATTACGTAAGTGACTGTGTATCTTGAATGGTCATCTATGAAACTCATTATGTCTTGATATGCCTCCAAGTTGTAGGTGTGTTTAGGGGATCACATAAATCTAGATCACGGTGAACTAGGTCAAGTTGTTTTAAAGCTCTATTCTGACTGACTTTAGGAATTATTGCTCTTGTAGCTTTGCATTTGATCCAACAGTCACACTTAACAGTAACTGGACAAGGAGATACTGATAGATCCTTTGTCAGATTCCTCTTTCGTAGTTCCTGTCTGTGACCCAAATGCATGTGCCACATGTCTATACAGTCATTGTGTTTATGAGTGCATAGTCTCACCTTTTGCTTCACTGTGCTGATGTGATACAGATGATCATCTAGATTGGCACTTGCTATCATCTGCTTGCCCTCCAGAATAGAACACTTTTCAACTTGGAGCTTTACAGTCCTTTGACTGTCAGATGCTTCACAGATAAAAGTCCTCCTTCTAGATCAGGAACATATAGCACATATTTTACTGGTATGGCTAAGTTGTGCCCTGCATCACTGGGGCACTCAAGGGTTCCATGTTCACGTCCCTCTGCATGTACTTTACTTCCATCTGCAAGGTAAACAGTGTATTTGCTATTCAGATCAAGTTCTGAAAAAAGCTTCTATCACTTGTCAATGCACTAGTCTTGAAATGTATGGTTGCCTATCAGTTTAAATGTGGCATTCCAGTTCCTTTCAAATGGATCAGAAATTGTAGCTTTGACCTTCTGTTGAGTATAAGATGGATGCTGTGTCATTTGCTCTGCTTTCCATATATTTCAGTCTCTATTTATGTGTCCCTGTTTGTAGCATCTAAAACACACCCCAGTTTCCTGCTTGTGTAACCTTGTGTCTGTAGCTATGAGAGCATGTTTGGTGTCGGATTCTGTGAAGTCATGTGCAAACTCCTTTTTTGCTGTTAGTCATCTATTAGCCTGGTCTCAGGCCTTGTCTCCAGTGCGTTGATCAGTGCAGTGTATGTATCGGGTAAGCTGCACAACAACTTGGCTGCGGAGTGTCTGTCATATTCTCACCAACTGATCTGAGTTGTGTGATTACTTCCAGCATGGTGTTTATATGCTCCTGCATGTTTTGCTCTCTGCTGATCCTCATTTTGTAAAGTTTCCTCAGCAGAAACAACTTGCTGTTTAAACTGGATCTCTCATGCTGTTTTTTTTCTTTCTTTCGCTGTATTCTCACTGCATATGTGAATAAGCTGATCATCTTCTACAAGTAAGCTTATGGTGGCCTGTGCCTTTTTCTTGTCCCAGTCCTAAATATTGTCCTTTGGCCTTTCTGTAGTTATACCCTCCCATGGGTCATCTCTGGAAAATAGCATTTCCACTTTAAATATCCATTGCTGATAATTGTCATTGTTCAGCTTGGCTACTGAGAGTTTAAGGTCTGAGCTGCTGGCCTTTCTCCCTCCTTTATACATAAGAACAGTCTTACTTGTATACAGGAGATTTCTCTGTGGAAGCTTCGTTATGTCAATCTACGAATAGGCTGCGTTGTCTTCCATTTGGGGCTTTGCTCTGCTTGGGCCAGCTCAAAGTACAGGAAAGACAACATGTAGTAGATAATGTATAACAGAGACTTTCCACAGATAAATGTAACAGCTCTATCTACTGTCATACATGTAAACTGCATTACCCTAGCAATATAGGGGTCAATTCAGAGTGAGGGGGAGAATTCTCACTTCTTTTTTAGGTGAGAAGTCATCGACTTTCATTGTCTACCAGCTGTAAATTTTCACCTGGCTCTTAATCAGCCAAGGTATACAATGAAAGTCAATGGCAGTTTTCTCTCTTAAAAAGGAGTGAGAATTCTTTCCTGGCTCTGGATCCACCCCATAGATGCAGATCACATACAGAGAAGCGGTAAGCTGTTGCACAGTATCTCCAATAAAAAATAATTTATCCTTTGGTAACTCTTGCTGTGTTTGATTTCCCTTTCTCAATAGCATTCTATGGAGCTGCTAGTGGCTTGCAAAGAAAGTTCCATTAGATTTCCTGCTGCTTTGCATTGCCAGGTTGCCGGGGGCTGAAAAAGCCTCCCAGGTGCTCCAAAATGGCCATGACCTAATTATCAGTGAGATGGCGTTTCAGCTTTGAGTGAATGCTAGAGCAAATATGAGTGCTGAAAATGATTCAGTATCATGCATGTAGATGGGCCAAGTGAGTTTTGGGGTGTTCTTTTTTCAGCCGTGCAAAGCTGTTGGTCCAGTTTAAATGCCACCAGCTAGCATTGTGTCTGTACATTTTGGAGGTCTGAGTTGCACTCATATGCAAATGTATGTTGAGTCCAGGAACACCAGGGCTTTAGAAGTAAATAAGTGAATTCTAGCATAGCCTCTGGGTTAAGTGGACTGCATGCTGGGGGCTACATCCAGTTCAGTGAGACCCCAAGCAAGACGTTTCCCTGTGATGTCTGTGGCTTATCTGTCCTTATTTAGTCATGTGCATGAGACACATGGGATCCAGAAAAGCCTGCATAAAATTCTGTGTGCATTCACAGCATGTTGCTAGCTGTCTTTTAATAATAAATATAGAGAATGAGTTTAGGTGGGCACCACTAGGTCAAATCTCCTGTAAATTTCCATTTTGTTAACAAGATTTCAAAATAGCAGTGCTTTGCTACACTTCTAACAAGGCTCTAATGCACGAGTTATACTCTGCCAAATCAGAGGCGACACCTGATTTTGAGACTGTGGCAGCTGTTGGATGAAAACTAGGAATTTATGGAGGTTTTAGATTGCCAACAGAAACCCTAGGAGACATAAGAAGTCAGCATGTAACAAGGTAGTGCAGCATGCTTTCCGGTTATATGGAAAAAAGCATGAGGTTCTGGTTGCTAGTCTATGACTGACTGTTGAGTGTAAGACCAGAACAGCATTAAGGCCAGGTAGCAAAAACATGGATGTAAACTGGTACATGTATGTTAGTACCCCGGTCATAAAATTCTGGAAGGAGTATTGTACTTTGGGGAAACGTTCTTAGTGACAAGCTTTGGATTCAGATCATTGTTTTTTTTTCCAATTCTTTATGCCATCATGTTTGCATTTGTTTAAGAATACAGATGTAAAACAGAATAAATAAACAATATTCATCTGGTATGTAGACATTTGGAAATCGTGGATTTTAAGGTGTGGCATGAGTAAAGGAATGGAGCGTGGGATGCGGAAGGTGACTGGAGTGTGGTATAGAAAAATTGGAAGAGATTTAAAAAAAGAGGGGGTAAGGTAGGGGAGAAGAAAGGAAAGAAGAGAAAAAAATAATTACCCAAAAGAATTTTCTTTTTAGGCTTGCTTTACCCCCCTCTTTTTCCTTCTTGTGGGGAGAGGTGGTGTCTACATGGGTGAGCAGCAGGGGAATAATAGATGGCCTCCTAGAGCAAATTCTGAAGTAAATTGAAAACAATATGCTCCTCCATACACAAGGAACCTTCTTGTTCAGAAGATGACCTTTGTTTTCAATGTGAGTCAAACATATACAGGGTACACCTTCCTACCAGCTAGAAACAGGAAGTGCAGCTCCTGACTTTACAAACCGGGAACGGTGGTCGGCACTGGAGTAGCCGTGAAGTAAGTGGTCTGTCTCATGTCCTCTGGCACTAACCTGATCTGAGGTCTGTGGAAATGTCCATGGAAGTGGACTTATTCTTTAAATGTTTAACTAGTCTGGAGAGTTCATAAATGTATCAATTTGGTTTAGGGACAATACTTGTCTCAAACTATTTGGCTTTCTTTAGGCCTTTCTAGTGTATCAGGCCCCCTTAGGCGCCCAAGAGGTGCTCAAGAAGTGCCTGACATGCATGCGCAGAGAGCACACAGGGTCAGGGACACGCGGGCATGTGTAGACCTGCATACTGGTCTCCTACGTGACCACGCACGCCTCTGGCCATGCACAGTCTGAATGGAAACTCGCCTTGCAAGGATGAGCATGCCCCACCGGTGCACGTGAGTAGGACCAGGTCTCTCATCATAGCAATGGCCCCAAGGGGTGGGTTCTGGATGACCTTGGGTGCTGGCTGTCAGGATGGTCTTGATGAAACCTTTGAACAAGTGAGGGAGCACGGATGTCTCTTGCAGGTTCCCAAGAATTCCTTTATTCACCATAACCTGACTGCTTCACAAGATATCACCAACCTCAGCTGCATCTTCTTAAATCGAGGATCTCTTCCACCTTGTACTCTGGCATACCTTCAACCTCAACATGCTCTGGGGTAGGGGAACCGGAGGCAGCTGGTCGAGAAGCTTTTAACAGAGAGAAGTGGAACACGGGGTGGTAAGAAGATGGTAGTTGTAACTCGAATACTACATCATTCATTTTCCTCCTGATTCGGAAATGCCCAATGAACTCAGGCCTGAGCTTCCAGGAAGGTCTTCCCAATTTCAGATTTGCTCAGGATAGCAGGACCCAGTCACCGATTGAAAAAGGTGGATCAGGATTTTTGGAGACATCTCTGGAACTGCTGGAAGACTGTCTAAAATTTAGATGTGAATTGTGGCCCTCTGTCATACACAATATTATCATGAAGGCCATTAAGGCCAAACATTTCTTCTGTGAAAGTTTTTGCTAGAACAGCTGCAGGAGACCAGGAAAGGGAATAAAGTGCGCCATCTTTGAAAATCCATCTTGGCAATTCATCTGCCACAGTGTGCAGTGGACTTAGTTTGGATAGGGATCTTAGGTTCAGCAGCAAATCTAGAATTTAAAAAACAGCTGCATGCCCCTGAGTCCAAGGTGGTTGATACTTTAATCTTTCTGTTGGGCAGCTGAAAAGAAACAGGACAGATGAATAAACTTCACACAGGGTGAGACAGCATCTGGCAGGGCAGAGGTTGAAAACTCTCCTACCCGTATGTTTCACAGGGCAACTGGCCACAAAATATCCAGGGCCCCACAGTATAAGCACAAGTTTCGAGTGCAGCAGCAGGCCCGTTCTTCAGGCGATAAAGGTGGTTGTACCATTCCCAGCTGCTTAGGTTCAAGTGCAGATTCAGTAACAGAACTGGGTCCTCTTGAGGTGGAGGAAAACTAAAAAAAAAAACAAAATCGTAGAATTATTCCAGCAGCAGGAAAGATGTTCACGGATATGCCTGTCAATCTGTATTGACAAGTCAACCACTTGTTTAAAGGTATCAGGGGCTTCAACTCGAGCCAACTCATCTTTAATGGAGTCAGAAATCCCCATTCTAAATTGGAATTTTAAAGCATTGTCATTCCAGCCTGTATCACTATCCCAGCATCGAAATTCTGCAGCATAATCCTCAACAGGCCTCTTTCTATGTCTACACTTTTGCAGAACAAACTCAGTGGAAGCCATGCAGCCTAGATCATCATACAAATCACCCAGTGAACAGGCCAAGGAATTTAATGTTGGATCATCCTGCTCCAGGAGGCAGGATCCCAGGACTGTGGGTCTCCTTGCGGCAGTGAAATGACAAATCATACTCAGGTAAAGTCAGAAGTGTAAGTGCGGGGTTGCAGAGTAAAGAACAGCTGGCAACTGTATTTAAAAGAACTACATTTTTTGTGGTCCCTGTGAAAAGCATTCAGAAAGGGGGCCCTGGGTTCAGGCAGGGAGTCATTCATAGGACTGGAAGGAGGCAGAGCAACCTCAGCAGGAGGGGAGGCATGGGAATTAGCTGGAGAATGACAGAGAGTCTCTATTTACACCAGAGCTCCCAGTGACTGTGACAGAGATCCCCCACAACTTGGGTTAGCTGGCCTACAGATACTGTCACGTACCTTTCCAGAGACCAGGCCTAAGTAGGTACAGACAGCTGCCAGCAAAACAGCCTGCAGCCTCCCCAGATAGTGGGGAAACTCAGCAGAGGGGAGGGCCGTATTGTCATGTGTGAAGATGCAGAATCAGGAACACAGGTCAGGAACTGCTGATCTGGAAAGCAATAGGGAGTTAAAGCTAACTGTAACTGACGGGAGCCAGTGGGGACAAACTGGTAGAGTGTTACACCACACACTGGTTTCAGTGTGGGGGAGTCTGCCAACAAATCTGGTTTTCGTCTGAGCCTTCAGGGTCCCACTACTGCTGCCAGTGGCAAGTGAGCCTAAATAAGGGAACGTCCAGTCCAGGTTTTCGAGACACTGATACAGAGATGCCAGAGAGTCCAGAGTCAGGGAAATCCGTAATTCAGTGCTGAAGTTCAGAGAGCCAAAACATATAGTCATCCAAGCCGGGGGTCAAGAGCAAGAGAGAGATTGGTGTCCAAAGCCAGGGGGTCAGAGCCAGAGTGGGGTCCTAATCCAAGAACCAGAAGGTCAGAGCCAGAAGTCAGAGCTGAAAGCCAAACCAGGAAGTCACACAGGAATAGAGGAAGGTGTAACTCCATGAAGATCTGCAGGCAGTTTCCTAGTGCTGCAGGCTCTGTTTAAATGTTAGGGTCCACCCGGGAATGTGCAGACCACCGTACACCCCTGGCACGCACAGCCTGAATGGAGACACCTGAGGGGTACGACCAAGTGCACGCACACTCGCGGGGATGAGCGCGTGCCCACCAGTGCACGTGAGTAGGACCAGGTCTCCCATCGTGACACTCGGGGCTATGACCCAGGTGGTGTCAACCTCAGCATCTAAACTCTTGGAGAACACATGTTCCTCATCCTTTATCCCTGACATTCCACAAGAGAAGAGATGTTACCCCCACCAGAGGAGGATTTCATACCTCAGAGGCGTGGCTCATGGTTTTTCCTAGTGTCAAAGGGAAGTAGCACAGGCCGGACAAATAAATAGAAACTTGGTGGTGATAATGCTAAATACAGTTTTAATTATTTTCTTATTATTTACGGATTTTATATTGAAAGGGAAATCACATTCTATTTAGCTGTGTTTCAAAGGCCCAAGGACTGCTAAACCGGTTGAAATGTAAAGGGATCAGCAAGACACCTGCCTGACATGCGGATTTCTGACAATACCCCTGTCTATTTAACCCTATCATACACACTTTAATAATTTTGTAATAACTGTGATAATCTCGGATTCTAGGCTAGTGCTTCCTCTAGTGGCTGAAATCAGTCAACACTTACAGTTTCCTACTACTGTGTGACCTAGACTGACTCCCTTCTGGTTTGCAAGGGTCTATGCTGGCCTTTATGTTGGCTTCAAACTTACTGTATGTTTAGTTTATTATAGAATATTCCCCCTTTTTCTGACTCTTCAAAGTCCCCACAATGAATAACTTCTGAGGGAAATGAAACATTGAGACATGTATGTATTAGTCATACTCTGCTGCTAAGGGGGTCCTGCAGATGGAAGTTTTTAAGAAATATAAAGCAAGCTGAATTAAAGATGCATCCCGGACGGCCTGCACAGGGAGAGAAGAAAGCTAGCTAATGTAACCCTTTGTCTGGTATGTCTCTATAAGATATTAAACCGGACCAACACCCCTACAAGAGACAGTGCATATATGCATCCCTCCGCATGGCAAGATTGCTGCCCATAAAAATGTATTAACCTCTTTGCAGCTCCTGTTGTGTTCTATTTCCACCTTCAATGGTGAACTGTGGAGCTGCCAGTAGCCGGCAAAGAGGAAGTGCCTGGGTTTCCTGATGATGTGCATTATGGGCTAGGTCAGTTAAAAGCTGAACTGCTGCCTGGAAGGAAGAAGTCTCCCCAGCGTTCCAAGATGGCCACGCCTAGGAAAAAATCAACGAGGTGGTGTTTCAGCTTTAAGTTGATACAGGAGCAAATGTAAGCACCAACAATGATTCAGTATTATGCATGCAGGGAATATCTACAGGTGAATTAAAGTGAAAGTAAACCTTTTATGGTAACTTTGTGTGGGTCTATAGAACTCTAATGGGTCTTGCTGCTGGTAAGCTCCACAGTTAAAGCAATCCTATACCCATATGTTAACCATGTCCTCATTCATTAGTGACTGTCAATCACATGACTGCCTTGACCATTCTGGATTTCTCAGTGAACTTGCACATCAAACCTAAATGGTTTCCATTGTTCACCTGATTAACTGCAATATGGTGCCATACACCATGAATGAGGAAGTGGTGACTTTAGTATAGCGCCACTTTAAGAGTTTACTTTACTCCGTCTGGTGGGTAAACAGATAATGCCTGTACACAAGGCAGCTGAACATCTACCAATAGGGAACATGCACCACTGCAGTGTGGTGGAATGAAAGGTGGGTAGCTCAGTTATAGGATGGAGATTAATTTTAATGGTGCTTCTTCTTCCACTCTAATTTTTACAAATTTTAATTAGTATTTTATATATAATTATACATATGTATTTTTAATTTCATTCTTTAAATAACATTTTAATGGTCGCATATCTAGTTTAGTATAGAACAAACCATTTAATGTAATGTATGGGTAGTAAAAAATTATTCGGTCGCTCTTATCTTCTTACTCAGTATAAGACCTTCGACGCGGCTCATTTTATCTTTCCATTTTCTAGTAATTTAATCTATCATTTGAAGGGATAAGCATTTTTAAAAAGTTCATGTGCTTTTGATAAGGATACATTCTTTTTAACTGTATCCATGACAACCTTCTCGTCAGGATCAGTGTGACAAACTTGTCGAATTTTGATTTAGGAGCCATTGTTTCCAGAGATTTGTCGGCTTTCTCAAGGCAGTGCCTCGAACCGCGAGGGCTCCTTTTATTGCGAGATTGATTTTGTTAAGATGATGGGTGTATTAAGTGGAGGGGAGGCTGTGCTATTTTCACTTAGCTCAATTATGCTCTGATAAGAGAGAACAGGGGGGAGATTAACACAGCAAACCGGGTTAGCAAAATCAAATTCCCAAACTAATAGAGTGCTGCTGAATGTGCTCTCTGCTGTTCATTGCACTTGTTTTATTAAAGTACAACTTGAATGCCAAGCTCTTCAATAGTGATGTGCTTCAAATTCGGTTGATATTACATCAGCTAGGATATTCTCTATTGGGTTCAGCTCAGCCATACACGAAGAGCAAAATACGTCCCAAAACTATTTGCCAAATATTTTTCTCCTTCTTTTTCTCTTTAAAGTGGACCTATCACCTGCTGGCTGGCGTCTAAAAGCCCCTTCCCAACCCCCTGTGTGTGACACACCACTGTTGTAATAATTTATGTGCTCTCTGCTGTTCATTGCACTTGTTTTATTAAAGTACAACTTGAATGCCAAGCTCTTCAATAGTGATGTGCTTCAAATTCGGTTGATTTTACATCAGCTAGGATATTCTCTATTGGGTTCAGCTCAGCCATACACGAAGAGCAAAATACGTCCCAAAACTATTTGCCAAATATTTTTCTCCTTTTTCTCTTTAAAGTGGACCTATCACCTGCTGGCTGGCGTCTAAAAGCCCCTTCCCAACCCCCTGTGTGTGACACACCACTGTTGTAATAATTTACGGGGCCCTCCCAGCAAATTTGCAGGCTGCAGCCACATCTCCGCCGTCTCAGACCACAGGGACCCCAAGGATGCATCTGCTTCCCTTTTGCTATGCTGTGGTCTGTATGCAAGCAAAACTGTATGCAGTGCATTAATATGCATGGCCTACAGCACAGATTGGACAAGAGTCTACACATGCACCATGGGACTGACAGGAAGGTAGGTTTTTACAGGGATTAATGGGTTTCACATCCCAAGAACATCCATTACAAATCTCAATGGCCCAGGGACAAGAACCTATCACCAGGACAATAAAAAAAAGTTCTGGGGAGAGGTCCATTTTAAAGTGGACTGGGATTTAACAATTTCACAAACTCACCTTTCAGATGGGCCCACAGTTATCCGCGGGCCACGACTGCTTTCCTGGCAGCTCAAAAGTTAGATGCGCTCCGGCGGCCAGCTACAAACTATTTGTCAATGTTTCTTCTTTTTTTCTCGCCTTAAAGTGGACCTATCACCTGCCCTGGAGACAAGCGTGTCCGATAGATTGCGAGGCTCAGGTAAGTTACAGTCCACTTCTAGCAGCTAACTCTGTAACCCCCCTTCCACCCACCATAATATATATATTTTTTTATTTCAATGGGGACCACAGTTTGGGTTTAGCAATTTAGGCCACTTGAACTGAACTTTTGTTCAAAGGTCGGGCAAACTTGCCGAACCTGAACTTTAGAGGTTAGGTCATCACTGGGGTGAAAGGATGAAACACACTCATTAAATGAAATAGAAACAACGGTGTAGGAGGCTTGAAATTGGATGAGGAACAAACACAACGGTGAGGTTGTCATTTCAGATCATACACCATGACAACAGAAACAGCAACAAGAAAACTTACTATGATATCAACAAATTCTCTCCAGACAAAGGCTCCAAAGCAGACTAGGGATTCAAGATGTGCTTCCGTGGTCAGCCAAGGAAACGGGGGACCTGATTTATCAAGCATAAGTGCCTGAAAATAACAACTCAGTGGCAATATTAAAAAAAATCAGACATCGCTGATGCGACCACCAGTCTAGGTCTAATCTAATTTATCATTCGTGCCGTATAGGTCACACAATGCCAGAGCCCTCTTGTTTAAGCTGCACAGGCTTATAGTGGATCTGTGGGTTAATATCCCATAAAGCACATTTGGAACAACTGTATTATAATTATAATTAATATCACACTCAATTATTTGTACATAATCCTGACCTCAAGAAACCAGTCTGTCTTTGATTACATGAAGAGACAGAAAGATTTGACCAAGCTGATATCCACGGAAGATCTGGGGTTATTTTTCCAAGATGTATGGAACAACCTCCCTGTTCAGATCCTTTAACAAATGTGTGCTAGAACAGTGTTTATCAACTTTTTTATGCCAAGTACCCCCTAGCAACAAGAAGTTTCAACCAAGCAACCCAAAGGAGGGGATCAGTAATAATTGTTACCAAAAAGGGCCCTTTGAGGAAAAGGAATATCATCTGATTGTTAAAATGATATACCAGACCCGTCGAACGCCACCTGTTGGGGCGCCCTTGAACGTTGCTACCCCTTTAACCTGTGGCAGGTACCTATGGCCTGCTGGAAATAGGTGTGCATAAAACACTACAAACATCTCTGCACAGTAAACAGTTAAGCTGTATGTAATAAGGCACAACATCAACAGAGTTAATAAGCAGAATCTGCTGAAGGTGACCTAATGCAGTCTGGGTAAACAGAGGCTATATCTATCTCTGATACTTCCCGGTATAGCCAGTACTAGGTGTGGTGCAGAGTGTAATGCAGTTCCAGAGTGAGTGCACTAGAGGTAGATGCGAGCCTGTCCAGACAAGGGCCAGTGGAGGGCCTAGAGAAGCTGCAGAGAGAGAACATGGATTGTGAGCACCACTGAGGAAAGTAAAGCAAGAAGTGAAGCAGAACATCCTGGCAAGCCAGTAAAAGCCAATAAAACTGGACAGCATGACTATGTGAGAGAATCCATTTGGATTTAAGAGGATTAGGAGCAGCTACGCCGAAGACCGTCAGAAAGGTCCTGAAAGTTGTATAGTCCCAGCCCCTAGAGCAGAACATGGACTGGCTTTATTAATACAAACGCTGCTGAACTGAACATTGCTGTGTGAAATAAGGAGCCTTATTTATCCTTTTTTCCTGCGGCTGCTAGATGAGCGTCTGTTGCGAGGCGCTCTCTGCGTCCACACTGCAGAGCCGCCTGGAGACAGGCAGAGCTCTGCGTTCATTTGCTCCCAGATGGCCACTGGGAGTGCAAGAAAAGACACAGCGGCCAAACGTGAATTACATTAGGGGCACTTGGAAGACACGACACAGATTTTGCATGGCTCAAATCACAAGTTCACAGCACAACATAAAAGTGCTAAAAATGCATACAAAAACATTTCCAAACAGCTCAGGGACCCCGTGGCACATGAACCAGCACAAAAAATAAATAAAATAAATAAAACCACTCCAACCTATTGAAATCTATTGGATAAGGCCACACAGTGCTGGGTCAGCGCCTGGTCTTATCTGGCACTGTAGGGAACTCAGCGCCGGGAACTCATCCTATTACCGGCGCTCATGATAGATGGGACACTACCTGGCACAATCAGAGGCGCTCCGGATTTTTGACTTGATAACTACACCTTTTTCACTGGGACCTGACATTCACCTGATACTCCTCAGGCACCGCCTGGCACTATGTGGCACTAGCATTTCCTTAATAAACCCCAAAGTTCCAGAAAGAGACTGTTGAACTGAGTGTGTACTGTCTCCGGAGCCCCATCCCAAGTACCCTCAGAATATCAATGGATCTGTGACATACCCACACGCCACCCACATGTCTTGTCAGTGGCATATGGGCAACATACCCCCTTGGGTACACATACAGCTGGTTGAGAAACAACCTGTGCTAGAAAAATTGATGAAGTGTTGCTGCCAAAATGCGGTGATACCAGATGCTGATTTACTTTCAATTTAGATTTTGTTCATTCATTTAATATTTTGTTATTTATTAGCACTTCTGTTTTAAATGGATTTCTAATTTGCAGCAACTTTCCACACCTCCTTAAACATTTTACACACCGTGACTGCTATTTCAGGTTTCAGTCCTAATTAGTTATGAGCTCTATGAAGGTGGTGTCCTTGGCAAACTTCTCGATCTTAACCAATTCCACCAATGAGACAATTATATATATATATATATATATATATATCTCCTTGATTGAATCATTTAAGATCGAGAAGTGAAAGGACAGCGATTTCAAAAGGTCAGGGGCAGTGGCGTAACATGGTCCTGGTGCGAGCATTAAATGTGGCTCTTTCACGGCTCATACATTAAACTTTTCTCTGTCTTTTAACTCTTTTGGATGAAGCTAAAGACAACTAAAGACTCAAACAGCAGAGACATGCATGGTGCTTCCTTTTTCTAAATAATTCCACCTGACCCTAGATGTGATAAATAAGGCGGAGAAGCTACAATGATGGGGCTTCCCTGACCCTCTGCGCCCGTGTGCAGTCTCACCCCCCCCCCCCCCCCCGGGCCCCCTTGAAAAAAGAATATTTGTTGTAACCAGGTCTTGACAATACATCAATGGTAAAATCAAAAAGAGAGTATTCAAAATAGCTGATACTGTTGCAGGAACCAGTCCTGAGACTTTTTTAAGTAACAAAAATGGGGAAGATGATCAGTCAAACAATTCCAAGAGTAATTAGTGTTCAACTGAATGGATATGAGCCTTTAAACTTCCAGTGTTCAAGCATAGATTTGCATTTTGAGCGCTCACCTAAAGTGGACCAAAACCCACCCTGGAGTCTATAAAACTCCAGGGCAGGCATACTTTCTCCCCTCTCACCAGTGCAACAGCGCATGCATGAGCTGTCAGTGCAACAGTCCTCATGCATCCCCAATTTAGATTGCTGCACATAAAAAATAATTTACCTTTTTCTAATGCCTGCTGGGGTAAATTTTGAAAAGATGGCTGCTTATAGGCTTGCAGGCCATCTGCAAACAGGAAGTCATTCTTGGGCTTCCTGTTACTGTGCATTTCAGTTATGTCAGTTAGAAAAGGAAGCTCCAAAATGGCTGCTAACTTTCTTTTCCAACTGTGCCAGGCTGTTGGTCCGGTTTAAGGACGAGCTCCTGGACGAAGGGGCTTGAGTGGATCTGAGCGTGCTGATTGGATGAGAGGGCTGCGCATGTGCAGTAGAACCAGGAAAGGGCAAGTGAGATAGGGCGACCTGGGGGATTTCACACAGCCTGGGGGCAAAGACCAAAATTCAGGATAGTCACTGGGAAGGGCAAGTGAGATAGAGCGACCTGGGGGGTTTCACACAGCCTGGGGGCAAAGACCAAAATTCAGTATAGTCAAAATCCTGGGTTTTGGCCCACTTTGACATGGTAACGTTCCCACTCCTGTAGTGCCTCAGAGCAGGTTACGATCCCATTCAGACCAGGAGTGTGCCCATAGTTCCATACCAGCATTCCCAACCGGTCCCACTGGGGGCAGATACTTGGCTCAATTCTGGGCTGCAGCAGTGGCTGACAGCTGGTCATAAATCCAGGGCACTTCACTCAATCGCTGTGTCCGCCGAGTCGGATGCTTTGTCACCGGGGTGGGATGGGGCCACAGTATGCCCCGTCCACCAGAGCTATGCTGTAGTTGTAGTCAGCACAGGAGAATTGTATAGAATATATAGTAAAATAATATTAAAGACTGATTTTTTACAGAATATTGTCTTCATCAGAGCAGAGTGGACAAGACAATCTGGATAGATCCCTAATCAGTGCCAAAACCGAAAGGGGATTTGTAGGCAGGCTCGGATGGGCATACAGAGTTATCATGGATCCACAATGGGCTCTGAACTTTGTGGGCCCCATCTGCTGTTTGCGCAAGTTAGTAGTTATTAGCACCTATTAGCAATGGAGATAAAAGCTTCAGCTTCCTGACTATTGGGCACCTGAGAAAAGATGATCAGTCGTTTTTAGTTTTAGCCCTGTATACAATTCCAGTGCTAAGTGGATCTTGCACAAATGATGCACTATTTCCTATTTCCACGATAGAAGTATTAGCTGCTCTGTGGTAGGAGAGCACAGGTTGTCTATTCTCACACTAAAGGGGTAATGCAAATGATTTTAGTGCCTCTGGAAAATGTTAAAGAGAAGCAACACACAGGAATTTTACTTCCAGATGGGGTATCCCAAGGTGTGATGAAGGCTCTAGAAGCAGGTGAGTGAATTGGGTGATTTGTGGGGATCCCACAGGCAGTGGGACTTGGAGCCTCCGAAGTTCATCTTGGATTTTATCCCGGGCTTTGTTCCTTGTCACAGGGGCATCTTGATTTGGGATGCCCTGCAGTGTGACCCCTCTTTCTCAGATCCTCAAAGACACATCCTCAGGCTCTTGTTCAATCAGTGACAGATGCCATACATATAAATGATTGGTTGGTAGTGGCCAAATCCAGTTTTCTTCAGCCCAGTGGGGTAGCACCTGGCATTGTTTACTTCGCTGTGGGAGCCACAAGTAAAGGTGAGTTTTGTAGCGACCCCGGGGGGGGGGGCATTAGCACAGTTGGGCATCCAGATTTGGGATGCCCGGGGGAAGGCCAGTAGCCAGCCCTGGAGTCTATTTGGAGCTTCTTTCCACTTTAGGAAACGTTAAGAGACTTTCCTACTAAAAACTGTTGCATAGTGTGAGTGCTGGGTGCAGGAATGTCAAATCAAGAACTGGCTTTACTGTAACATCAGTGTGGTAAGAGAAGGTCACATTACATGGTGGATAAAATAGATAGGAAAAGAAGTTATAGAGATCGCCTCAATGTACAGGAACTTGCAGCAGAGAATGTACAACAGACTACACATAGATATGTAACAGCGTTGTCCTACATGTAAACTGCATTAACCTATGCAGATCACATTCAGAGACAGGATGTAAGCTGTTGCACAGTATCTCCAACAAAAACCTCAATGGGACAATACTACAGGTGAGGTATGTCATTTTTACACTTTTTTAAAACTCTCAAAACTCTGCTTTGGAGATTGGAATAGATGTTACAGAAAAGCAACACAGGGGACTCTCTACTAAGGTATTTTCTATAAAAATATACTTTGAAATTCTCGTTCTTTAAGGTTTGCCCACAAGAGTCCACATTCAACACCTCTGGTTCATGACAAACCCAAATGACAGATCTTTTGTTGCATTTTTCACTGTGTCGTATCACTTGCAGAGTATCCATTACAGAAGACATCAAAGGGTTAAACATTATCCCACAAGCCCAAATACCAAGTTATTGTTTTTTGTTGATTATTTTTATTATTTTATACATTTTCTATCTCAGTTTTATCTGGCTGATCCTTGTCTAATGAGAAAGCATTTGCAGGCGGTGCTCTCCGCGTATGTGTGAACAGCCTATTGATTACTGTTGCTTTCTTTTCACATTTCGCGTTTATTTCTATTCTGCAATAACACTGCAGCAATCCGGCACTTGGGGGAATACAATACATGCTTTGCATTGTGCCGAAGTTTAACCTCTCTGTGAGCTATTCTAATATGCCACCATTACACAGACAATTCCTGAGCATCTACTGATCTCTAGTGGCCGATGTAGTATCCAGTATGTCTGGAAGGAGCGTTATTTAAGCCCCTCTGCATAAGGGCTCTTGTTTTACAGCACATTCTCCTGGAAGATGTCTAATGCTTCCAGCAGTGAAAAGATGTTAATAGTCGCAGATGTCTTTTGTTTGAATAATAAATAAGGTATGCTACAATTAAAAAATCAAAATACCAACTTTGCAAAAAGTGATGGAGGTGGTACAGCTTAGAGAAGCAAGAATTGTAAGCGATCTATACACAGAGCAAGTCATAAAAGTAGTATAAAGCTCATCTATGGGAAACGCAACTGAAGCAGGTCCCCCTATGTCTCTGTGTGTTTTGCTGCTGGCCCCCTCTATGCCTCCATGTTTCCCTGCTGGCCCCTCTATGCCCCCATGTTTCCCTGCTGGCCCCCTCTATGCCTCCATGCTTCCCTGCTGGCCCCCTCTATGCCTCCATGCTTCCCTGCTGGCCCCATCCATGCCTCCATGTTTCCCTGCTTCCCCACTCCATATCTCCTCACTGCCACCATCTATACTTTCATGTTTCCATGCTGGCCCCCTCCATGCCTCCATGTTTCCCTGCTGCCCCACTCCATATTTGCTCACTGCCACCATCTATACTTTCATGTTTCCATGCTGGCCCCCTCCATGCCTCCATGTTTCCCTGCTGCCCCACTCCATATCTCCTCACTGCCACCATCTATACTTTCATGTTTCCATGCTGGCCCCCTCCATGCCTCCATGTTTCCCTGCTGCCCCACTCCATATTTGCTCACTGCCACCATCTATACTTTCATGTTTCCATGCTAGCCCCCTCCATGTCTCTGTGCTGATCCCTACTGTGCCTGTATGTTTTCTCTGCTGCCCCCCCCCATGCCTATATATTTTCCATGCTGCCCCTTCATGTCTCCCTGCTACCCCAATCCATGCCGTTCCCTGCTGGCCCCCTCCATGTTTTCCCTTCTGGCCCCCTCCATGTTTCTATTCTTTCCTTGCTGGCCCCTTCCATGCCTATGCGTGGTCCCTGCTGCCCCTGTTCATGCCTTCATGATTCCCTGCTGGTCTATTCCATGCTGAACCCCTCCATGCCTCAATGTTTTCCCTTCTGGCCCCCTCAATACCTCTACATTTTCCTAGCTAGTCCCCTCCCTGTTTTCATGTTTTCTCTGTAGCTCCCACCCCTCTAATCTCTCCGCTGCCCCCAATCATACTTTAATGTTTCTAATGGCCCTCCCCCCATTACTCTGCGTCGTTATGGTACCTAACAACAAAAAACTCACATATATGTTGCTCCTCATGTCCAATCTTCTCTCCCACCCCACATTGTGATGCCCTTGTTGCCCAAGCCCTCAACTCGCATACATGCTGCCCTTACCTGAAATGACCTGAACAGGATGGTCCAAGGTAGAGATGAGTGAACTGGTTCTATCACTCCAAATTTAAGGGAAAAATCGACTCAGCACAAATCCAAGTTTTTGTGGTTCATGCCAACAAATTTGAGCTGTTCACTGTCCCACACCGTGGGGAGCGATGGCGAGAAACCAGTCAGGGCTTGGATTTCTGCGGAGAGTGGCACGGGACAGAGATGAGGACATCGCCCGGTGCTGGAATTGTATTGTTTTTTGAGCTAGTTAATGAAAAGTTCATTTTGAATGAACCTGAATTTCTTGAGGACATTTGGTGATTTGCCTGAATCAAAATTTTAAAAGGTTTGCTCAACTCTAGTCCTAAGTCTGGGAGAAACCCTACCTTTCTCTCAATTCCTGCCATAGGTCCTGTACTTCTACCAACCTTCTGGTGTAGTGCTTCCCTATAGCGGGGCCCTTCCATGTGGTCCCTCAGAATTACCTGGATAAAGGCTCTTAGGATTAGGATCTATTCATTAGTTTATTCATGCTGGAATATTGTTGTTTAGTTCTCTGCATGTTGTATGTTTGGAGCTTTCCTACCAAAAAAAAATGTACCTGGTGAAATAAAGCTATATACGGATAAATCTGAATACGGAATGCTACATTCAGCTTTTATCCCCCATTTAACCTTACCCTCTAAAACATATAGAAACCTTCTAATGCATAGCTAATGTGCTTGCATAACATTATTATCAACATTATTAAAAAAAAAATCATACCAGCCTATTGATTCCAGTAGTAAATCACAGAGTATGCATGCACAGAAAACCTACACCTATCACCCTGAGCCTTCCTGGTGATTTACTTTAAAGGCATTATCCAGTCAAGGGTTTCCCCACAGTTCCTACCTTGGCTGGGACACTGAGCGCAGTGCTTGTTTCCATTGTCAGATGATGATTCATTTTCTCTGGGCATCATTTTACAGGCCTTCCTCTCTTTTCTTTTTAGCTCCCTTACTCTTTCAGTACCTTCCTTCCTCTCTCACTCCCAGCATGACCTCAGGCTGAACGAGTACTGCTCATATTTCAAGAATGGGCAGCTTCCTGATGACAGGCTGCTTCTCTCTCTCTATTACATGAGAAAGAAACAGGTTGGCCACCTCAAACCCTTCACACATAAAACCTCGCCCACAATGTCTCAGAAATCATTCTCAAAATGTATTTGATAATATCAGAAATTCACTCTGTGCATTTTGATTAAAAATGTAAACCACCAATCATATTAAAACTTCTCTTTCAACTGGGAAAATTCACTTTACGTATGCCATGTTATATTGGTGCTTGTTTGTCCCTCCTATCACAAATAGGGATGCTGGTAAGATTCAATTTACTTTTGGACATGTTTCACATGTACACTTTTTTTGCACTACCCCAATATCAGCAGACATTCTAATTAGCCCAAACAAAAATGTATACCTGCACTTTACATTGTTTTTAATATTCCATGAGCATTTCAGTTTAGAGTTGATCAGTTCTAATTTATGATTCTCTATGCCATCTTTGTGAGTCCCGTGAGTGGACAATTCTCTACAATAAAATTGAAAATAACTGGTCCCAATTGCCTCTATAACAGTAGTTAATAAGAATTCCCCCAGTTTCCCCTAGATAGTTACCGGCATGGGGTATCTAACAGACCAGGCCAGTAAGTATGTTGATCATTTCCTACAGCCCCTTGTCCAGGAGTTACCATCTTACATCAAGGACACTTATTGAGGGTGCTGAAGGTAATGAGAGTGGAGCCCCATGCGTACCTTGTGACCCTGAATTTGGAAGCCCTATTTTCCAGCATTCTACACAAACAGGGCCTTAGGACCATGCAAAATTTTCTATCAGAGAACGATAGTAGCAAACGTAATCATGAATCTTCTCAAGTTCATCCTCACCCATAACATCTTCCTGTTCAAAGGCCGGCTATACCACCAGGCGCAGGAGACTGTGATGGGAACGACTTGTGCCCCATTGTATGCCAACCTGTACCTAGGTGGTTGGGAGAGGGAGGTGCGGGGTCGGAATGAAATGGAATTGTACCTGTGCCACATACTTACGTGGAACAGATACATAGATGACATTTCCTTTCTCTGGTCTGGCACTGAATCACTATTGTGTGAATTTGTTATCCACTTAAATAAGAATGCTTTCAACTTAAATTTCACCTTATATTATAGTTGGGAAAAAAATATTTCTTGGATTTAGAAATCATAATCACAGTGGCAAACACCATATTACGGGCATCAAGCAGTAACCCAAGACCCCTATTGGAAAACATACCTTGCTTGGTGAATATGCAAGGGCTTGTCATAATTGCTTCACCATGGAGGAATTTGAAATAGTGGACAGGGGAATCAAAGAGAGATTATCATAGAGGGAATATAGTACAAGGGTTTTAACCAAAGTTGCCTCTATAACAGTAGTTGATAAGAATTGCCCCAAATTACCAAACAGAATTAAGGTGCTTACCATTTTATTTGGTGTGTAAAAGGGATCCAAGTGAACATGGCAGTCCCAGCTGTATGTGCCATTGGACTGGCGCTGAAGGTGAGTATACCGGGCAACCTGGGGGGTTTCACACAGTGGGGCATCCCAATTATGGATGCCCTGGGGGGAGGGAATCAGGCGGCCTGGGAATCTTATAGATTCTGGGCCGATCTGTGTGGGTTTTGGTCCACTTTAAAGTTTTTGATCCTTAAAGTCCTGAATTATCTCAAAACACACAATCCATTCAAAAATACTGCAGCATTGTTGACTTAACTTAGTAAAAAGGACTTAACTTTCCCAGTGTGGGTCATCCAGATTTGTTTCTGGTTTTGGTCCTGTTTCAAAGGTGCTGCGGGCAAAAAAAAACTTACCTACTTTCCCTTTAGCTATATCTATTACTTACTCTCAGTGATTCACCTGCTGTCAGCTCTGGTATTGACACCAGTCTTGGTGATTCAACAGGGTAGCATCTCATTGAATGGTACTAAGGAGCGCCAAACACAAGTAACAAAAGTGTACAGTCTAAATAAGAGCTGACTGCATTAATAAAGAGGTTAGTGAGGGCTGTCAGGTACTTTTTACCCAACAAACTTCTTCTCCGTTTTGAGGTAGAAAAGGTCAAGCTAAATGCAACAACTTTCCAATAAGATAGAAACATTATTGGAGAAAAATTAATAAATAAAACATAAATTAAATTCTCTGGTCAGGCAAACATAATAAATAATAGACACTCACCAGCTGTCCACTTCCAGCTAATTCGGTTGATGCAGGTAATTTGAAACATACCAGTATCTGCAGTATGCAAGAGGGGGTCTGCCAGCACTCCACATGCCCCCTCCATTAAAATGAATAGAGTGGGTGTGGCCAGTCTCATGACTGATTTGAGAAGTTAGCAATGTGACCACAGGTAAGTATTTTTATTTTGCCTTCAATGCTCAATTCAATACAATGGCATCCACTATGAAAACAAACAGCACAGAACAGTTCTGCTAATGGTAGTTAATGTATTCAGTAGGCAACATAAAAAGGAGAACAAAAGGTTACAACGATTAATGTTATTTGTTATTTTCTCTTTACAACGCACAGAAGAGCAGCGCATAGAGGAACGTGATTGAATAGCCCACAATCAGCGATTTGCGTAAACATTTCTGTCTAGCTCTAATTGATAACAAGGGTGCACTTAGCTCATGATGACATCAACGGTGAACAAGAGCATCTAATAAAAGATCCACCCAAGAAAGTGGATAATGAGGACACGACAATTGGTATCTTCAGGATACCAAAATCTTTTATCTTTTTTGTGTTTTTCTTTTCTTACAGTAATCAGTGCTCCAATCAGAGCGTTATTTCTATCGAATGCAACCCCAGAGGTAAGTTATTAGGAGCTTTTGTTAGCTATGACCAGGAACAATTATTGTGTATAAATATAGACATTGTACTTTGTACAAAAATTTTGGCAATTCTACAAAAAACATAACTCAGTAATTCATCTGTGGCTGAGGCCCCCGTTAGCCAACAAATATATTATTGGGACATTTACCCACCCCCTCCCAGCACTGGTAATGTAGCCCACACACCAGGTCAGTGGTAGTGATGAGCTGGATCACGGATTCAGAAGCCTTCCGACCAGATACTCCCCAGTATTCAGCATTCAGTACTACCAAATACCGGGCACAATTGCTCTGGCTACCACTCTGTGTGAACTGGTGTAAGGGTCCCTTGGACAGCTTACCAGTTCACAAACAATAAAAAAACTCACCTCTTGATCTGGCAGCTATCATCTTCTACATGTTGAGAAGCAGCGCTCTGCCAACATCTGTTGTGAGGGTGAGGTATCTCCCCTCCTTCTTTCTTGGCGGTTGGCCAAACTAATGCCTGTTCCATCTTTACAAGGAACCTTTTTTTTCCACAGAGGAGGAATCTCTGTCCTCCTCATTTGACAAATTAAAGCACTGGAGGGGAGGGACATGGAAGGGGATTTCTGGAACAGCTTCCCAGCATGGGGAATATGACTTTACCACAAGAGCAAGCCCTCAACCCACCTGACCTGCAGAGAGGACACATAGCCAGGCAGGGGAAAGATGAATGAAGATGCTCTGAAGGTGAGTTCTATTTTAGACTAACTGGCGTGGTGTGGATTGAAGCGACCCTATACCAGATCACATGTACTGGTGGCTGGCATGCCACTTGCCAGCACTGGTGGATAGCCTACCATTGATCTTGCTGGTATCCAGGATGGGACGAACTGTACCAAATCGGCAAGAATCTAGCTTCAGACTGGATATGAAGCTCATCACTAGACAGTGACGGGAATGGGAACAGGTAGCCTTTGCACCCTCTTATTTTATTGTACTCACCCATTCTCACCCATTCAAGTCTTGTGATACAAAAATGTAATAAATATAAAAAAAAAAAAATTGACCCTTCCTATATCCATAAACTAACCTCGCCAAGGGAACCCACATAACCCACGGTGTGCATAAGCTGCATCCCACAATTATGTGATACAATTATTGGCAAGCAGCCCACATATGCACCATGAGATCAAAGGAAATGTGGAGAGCTATACCATCTGAATTTCATCACTGTAGACTTGAATGGTATTAGAAATTAGTTTAATCCAAAATAATGAGGGACAACAGTCAAAAATAACTGATAATGTCCTGAGCCCTGAAGGGGGCATCCTATTAAGTACACATCTACTTCCACCCAACCAGTGAAGTTCATGTTGTGGGCATTCATAGTGCTGTGTGTGCACCCACCCACCATTTAGTTATTGCCAGGCTTTTTGAGTGGTGTGAGGACGTGAGTTTTCCTGAACAGTTAATTTTATCTTTTGTGCACTTCTGTACTGTATAAGGTGATGCTGGTCTAATTAAAAATACCCTACCCCCATTAGTCTGGACTTGCTCTAATTTTCAACCTTAACTTAAGCTTTATATGCTACATTTTTGAAATGTTATTTTCACATTAACTTAATATCCAGTGCCAGGAAATTGTTATTTTTATTTTTGTCCCCAGAATGTGGGAAGAGGCTTTTGGATGATACAAAGATCGTTGGTGGGACAGATGCTGCAGTGGGTGCCTGGCCTTGGATTGTCTCCCTTTATTTTAATGAAAGACAAGTGTGTGGAGCTACTCTGATAAACAATGAGTGGCTGGTGTCGGCAGCCCACTGTGTCTATGGGTAGGTAAAATGTTGAATGTATTCTATCTTAACCTTTACAATTATTTATTTGTACAGATTTTGTTCTTATACAGTACGTTCTATTGGGGTGATCGTTGTAAAGGGCCGATTGTTGTAAGGAAATTCAACTCGATCCTAAAAAATCTGAATAAGCCCACAAAAGTATGACATGTTTTGGGCAAAGCATGCCTTAATCATATATCAATCATTATATGCTTAAGGGTACACTTTGTCCAAAAGGCGTCATCTGGTCACTGTGGATCCGAGCGCGCTTGGACCGGGAAAAGAGATGAGTTTATGGGCAAACTGGGGGGTTTTACATAGCAGGACATCCCGATTCTGGATGCCCTGAAGGTAGAGAATCAATCGGCCCGAAAATCTTATAGATTCCTGGGCTGATCTCCGTGGGTTTTGGTCCACTTTAAGGAAGCACCACAAAATCACAGGACCCGATCCCGATTATAATTATCCTTATTGGTCCCTTACACTGTCCCCTACACCACCCTGTAAAACAGTGTTCCTTTTAAACCAAACTTCTGAATGACACCACTCATGCCTTACTTTGAAATAAAGCATGAAACAGTATTTTAAAGAGATATTTTAAGGTAAGTTTAATGAATCAATGCCATTAATGCCTTTAGTTTCTGTTTCATAAACCTAATCACAAAAACATTACTATAGCGCAATGGCATCAGACCAGTCCACAAACAAACTTGCACCCCAGGACTGTGTCTACTCACAACTCAACCAAGAAAGACAAGGTCATGCTACAGAGGGCCATCAGGTCCATAGGAATACTCTTACCAATCCTAATGGAATTATATAACACATGTTAAAGGACAATTCTAATTTACCAGCTGGTCTGTTGTCTGTCTCAATATATTTATATTACAGACACTTCTCTGTCTCTCTAATTAATCTGTTACTTTATCCTACTGCAGGGTAAACACTTTAAATTGAGATACATTGTAAAAAAAAATGGTTACAATGTATCACAAAATAACAACCATTTAGCTGTGTTTACTTTGCAGTAGGTGAATGCTTATCAGCAGAGAAGCGTCTGGAGTAAAAATATATTCAGCCCGATGCCAGAAGGCTTGACAGATGATTGTTGTCCTTTAAAACACACCTATAGAATATTTCCCTGGATCCCACTCACCTGATTCATGCATTGTTCCATTTTATCCCTCCCAGGGGGATCCTTCGAGGTGCCTGGGTGCAGGACCCTAAGGTCAAAAAGATAGTCTTTTCCCATTGGCCATTCACATGCTCAACTGATTTTATTCAATTCTCATTGGACTCATTATAGCTTTATTACTAACAGACTGTCCCTTTGGGTTTTTGAAATGACTCGTGTGTATGTGTACATTGTTTTTTTTAGAATTCCTTAGAAACTATGATGTGCTTAGATTTTTCTACTCAATTCTATGTTATGACTGGATGTACCAAAGCCTGGATAATTATTATTCATGTATTTGTTCGACACAAAATACCAACTTGCTAAAATGTGCAGTTTGCAGATTGAGCCTTTAGCATTATGTAAATAGAGTTCTGTTCAATTGTGAGACGGATTTCCACTGCAGTGTTTACTACATTTAGTGTTTCTTCATGCAGCACCAAGGTGCCAAGAACCGATCTTTCAAACCAATTGTTTCTCCACTAGAGCGTTCTAATCATGGGTGTCATGGGGCTGATGACTAATTGGTTTGAGATTTTTAACTTAGCTGTTTAAAGGATCATAATAATTAACTTAATAGCCCCCTCATAATTGCATTGTTGTTCCCGCTACTGTTATAATTTATAGTTTTCTGGCTGGAATCAAGGAATCTGCTGATAATTCTGTTTGGGAACTTGTGTCCTGTGGAGCAGTTAGCAAACATTAAGAGCATTCCAATTATAATAAACTATCTTGCTTAATCCGATATAAAGCTTGAATTATGTGCTCTGCAAAGGAGGTCAAAGATTAACACTGAGCCCCGAGGGGGAAATCACTCAAGCTCATCACTCATTAATAATTTTCAACTTTTTATTGTGATTTTGCAGAAGGAACTTAATACCGTCCAACTGGAAAGCCGTACTCGGAATGCATAACAGTATGAACCTGACCTACCCACAGAGAGAAACCAGATGGATTGACCAGATAGTGATGAACCCACATTATAACAGGCGCACCAAAGACAGTGACATAGTAATGATGCATCTAGAGGTCAGCGTTAATTATACAGGTAGGTCAACAACTAGATCAATTAGGGGATCCTCGTAAATTTCTAATAATATATAACAACTTTAAAATCCAATTGTAGGCATAGTGATAAACCCCTTTATTGTGTTGGTGGGCTACCTACCCTTCGGTGATCCTTTCAGCGGGTTAGAGAAATATACCAGGGGTGTATGCCAGGTCCAATGAGCGATTTTTAACTTTTACGTACCTAATTAGGTTAACAATTAATAACTTTTATTCTAAGTATACAGCATGTCCTGTTCCAGAAGATATTTCTTACTCTTGGGTTATACATCCAGTAGATGGCGCTGGACTGCAGAGACAGAAAAGTGTCTCCTCCCGGCCCCATATGTAACAGGGACCTCCCACAAAATCCCCAGTTCTTCTCTGCAGTCTGGGCTGCGATGACTAGAAGATGGCTCTTTCTACTCGCAGGTGAGCGGGGCTTATTAGCCTGCGGCCCTGTAGGACTATTCCCACCCGTTCCTTTTCACTGCCTCCCAGCTTAGGCTGCGCTGGTCGGGTGATGGTAGGCAGCACCGCTGCTAGGTGCAAAGGAGCGCTGCTCCTACCGCAGTCCCCCACCAAAGGGTAGGCGGTACAGGCCCATGGTGAGCCTTATGGGATGCCCCTCCCCCCCTGTCCCCTCAGTTAGGCTCATCTTAGGTACGCTGCTTCCCCTTCGCCCCCCCTGGGTAGATCTCCGGGGGGGGGGGGGTGTATATATATATATATATATCACTATGTGTTTTTTGCTATGTGTTTTGCATATGTTGCACTGGTTCCCTATTGCCGCCGCCGCGCGCTTGTACTCCGCTCCGCGGGTGGCATCGCCTCAGGTGCTGCTGCGCCGTCATTCGCTGGCCTTGTCACGGGGGCACGTTTTCGCGCTCTTCGGGGGGGAGGGCCTTGCGGATGACGTTTTCCGCATCACTTCTCCGCGGCCCGCCCCTCGAGGTATATGCATGCGCCATTTTGGAGCTCCTGTGCTGCGTGTCTGGCGTCCCCCTATCGCGGTCCGTAAGTGCCCCTGCGCCCTGCGGGCTGGCTTTTCTTTACATTTCATTGTATTATGCTTACGGGTTCTTTGCTTTATGTCTTACAGGCGGGCCGAACTTTTTTGTGGTTTCTCCCGGTCCTATCCCCTCTATTTAGCGTTAACTCCTTATTGGAGGGCTGTTGTATTGTATATCTCCCACTTCCCTAGCGGGATATTGGGGCATCCCGGGTAGCCTTATTGGCCTCAATCCCAATTGGCCTATTGTGCCACAATAATCACCATATGGAGGCTTCTCAGGATAATGTGCTTAGGGTTCCTTTGGGACAAGCCCGGCTGTGTATTGCGTGTGGGGTATCCCCTATAAGTGATGATGTCAGGGTGTGTGTACCCTGCGCCCAGCAGATGTTTGCGCTGCAGTCTGGGTTACCTGTGGCCGGGCCTGCGCTCCCTCTGGCTTCGCCTACCCCCCCCGCGCTTACATCTGACTCCTAGTGAGGTGCATACCAGTGGGGAGTCTCAACCTGATTTGGCTGCACGGGTGGCCAGCATTGAGAGACATATTGCTGGGTCTGGCCCGCGTAAGGCTTCTGCTAAGAAGCGGCATTTATCACCTGGTGTTTCCCTCTTTCCTATGGAGGCTGAGGAATTTTTTGATGTTACCGGTTATACCCCCTGGAAGAGGGGGAATTATTTTCTGATTCAGAATCATCTGAGGAACAATCTAGGGTGTATGGTGCCGATTCTGACCCGTGGGCTTCAGATGATACTGACAGGCTTTTAGCTCACATTTTTTAAGTACTCTGTATCTCTCCTCCTGCCGTGCCGGCAGCAGGGGGAGCTGTTTCATACTGTTAAACCATGCTTGGAGTTTCCTGAACAAACTTATTTTAATAATCTGGTTCTCAAAGAGTGGGAACGGCCTAGCCGGCTCCCCGGGGTGCCAAATAGTTGGGATAAGCGGTATCCCTTTCCTGCTGAAATGGTTAAACGGTGGTCATGTCCTCCCGAGGTGGATGCTCCAGTTCTGGGGTTGTCCAACACATCTGTCATGCATTCACCTGGCTCTACTACACTGAGGGATGGGGAGGACAGGCGCATAGATCAGCTGGCTTGCCATGCCTGTGTGGGGACTGCACTGCGTCCGGTCTGTGCCTCTGCCATTACGGCTGTTGCTATTAAAAGCCTGCTCAGGGGTCTCTTAGGGCTGATGATGCAGGTAGTGAAGAGTATAGAGCTCTTCTGCGTTGTGAGGAATTTGTTGCATATGTTCTCTCTGCCTTGGATGATACCATTAGAATGTGTGGCAGGGCATCTGCCTTGTTGGTGGCGATACGCCGCTCGGTCTGGCTGCGCCAGTGGGCAGCTGACAACGCTGCTAAGAAGGCTCTCACTGGGTTTCCCTTCAAGGGGCTGTACCTCTTTGGTGAACATCTGGACTTGTTTGCTAAGGGAGGCAAGTTACCTCAGCGTAGAAGGCAGCCCCGGTCCTTTCCTCCTTCCTTCCGGGGTTCCAGAATTGGACGGGGAGCTTGCTTTGCTTGAGCCCGTGGAGATTTTTGGGGCAGGGGCAGAGGACGTGGCCACCCTGGCCCCTCCTGGGGTCCCAAGCCTAAGTCCTTCCCCAAGCCCCCTCAGGCATGATGGGGCGCCCTCACCCATCCGGGTGGGGGGACGGCTTCGGTTCTTGGCTCATGTCTGGAGGCGTCATGTCTCAGACCAGTGGATTCAGGAGGTAGTGTCCTCCGGTTACAAGATAGAGTTTGCAGCCTGGCCGCCCCCAAGATTCATAAAATCCCGGTTAGCTCAAAACCCCCTGTCAGCTCAGGGTCTGTCCCTGGATGTCCAAGGCCTTCTGGAACTGGGTGTCATCTGCCGGGTGCCCTTGAGGGAAAGGGGCAAAGGCTATTATTCCAATCTTTTCATTGTTCCCAAAAAGGATGGGTCCATCAGACCCATCCTGGATTTAAAGCTCCTCAACAAATTTGTCAGATTCAGACACTTTTGCATGGAGACTGCGCTCAGCTGTGACTTTCCTACACCCAGGGCACTTCATGACCTCTGTAGACATCAAGGATGCTTACCTTCACATACCTATCTTTCCAGAGATTCCTCGGGTTTGGAGGATCAGCGCTACCAATTTGTGGCCTTGCCTTTTTTTGTCTTTTGCCTTGAATGTTTGTCCTAACTCCTCCTTCCATCTCTTGGTGAAGTGTAGTTGCTCTCTGTCCACCCCTCTATTTT
The DNA here is from genome assembly GCA_027917425.1 of Gastrophryne carolinensis. Classification (NCBI taxonomy): domain Eukaryota; kingdom Metazoa; phylum Chordata; class Amphibia; order Anura; family Microhylidae; genus Gastrophryne; species Gastrophryne carolinensis. Next base: position 479,388,138 of record CM051236.1, read on the forward strand.
GGAGGACCCAGTACAGAGTGGAGATTGTGTGTGTTGGGGGTGAGAGTGCTTTAAGGATATTCTCAAAGTCTGTTAGACAGAGGGACAAGTCAGATCTGGGGGGTATGTGAGTTAATGAAGGTGACCAGCTGGGTATGTAGAAACGAAGAAAGTCCGGAGGTCTTGTAGGGTAGGTGGGCTGGGTCCTGATAGGACATCGCCTAATCTTATGTCCTGGGGGGCATCCCATATAAGAATTTTTTTTTCAACCGGGTCTATGGGAAAGCTGTCTTTGTTTCAGGGTCCTATCCCAGAGGGTCAGCAAAAGATATGTCAGGTAGAAAAACGCAAGCTTCCTAGGTCGACGGGAATGATCAATCCATGGCAAGGCTACCAGACATAGTGGGAATATGTTGTTGTCGAGTGTGGCCCAGAGTTTATTTTCTTTCTGGTTTTTGAGCCACATCAAAAGTGCCACAGCATGGTATGTTTTGAGGTCTGGGACACCCAACCCCCTATTCCCCCTTGGTCTTACAAAGGGTCGCCATTCTCACACTGGGTTTTTGTTGTCCCAGGCAAATTTTGAAAAAGCATCTTGTAGTGTCTTATCGAACCCTCACTCTGGGACTGATGGGAGTGCTTGGAATACATATAAAATCAATAATATGTCCATTTCAATATGTCCCAGCCAAGAGTAACGGTTTCTACCATAGGATTTTAGGCTAGTTAAGGTGTTGTTAAGAAGCAGGGCATAGCTAAGTTTATATAGCTTATAGTTTATATCCCTTTTCCTCTTGAAAGGAAAGCTTCTCTGCAATAGTTGTTGTGTTTGTGCATTTAATTAGATATTTAAAGCTTCTATTTTATCAAGGTTTACCTTAAAATTACTGAAGTGCCTGAATCAGTCAAATTCTGCCATAATGGAGGAAAGGGAAGTGTGCGATGATTGGTTATATACAGTAGAAGATCATCAGTGAATAGAGAGTTTATATTCTCTCTCCCCACAGGTGACACCTCTGATGGAGGGGTTGGCCCTCAGGGCATTGGTGAGATTCTCAATGGCCAGTACATATAGTAGAGGGGACAGGGGGCACCGTTTCTGATACTAAATGAACCTGAGAGGGAGCCATTCATTTTAACTCTTGTGTTCGACTTATAGTACAGGGCCATAATTCTCTTCAACATAGATGGGCCCACCTCTGCCTGTATCAGCGTGGCCTTTAGGAAGCTCCAGGACGATTTCCACTTTCTTCTTATGGAGTCCATACAGAATCTTTGCTCTCTTTTCTGGGACGTTCAGCCCCTTCCAATTGAAAGTTGATTTTCAGACCAGTCATTGGAAGCTATCTATCCTAGGTTTTGAGAACGTTGGAAGTAATGTTGTAAAAGGGCAGGGGGGCTGAGCAGGGAAAGGGGTCTCTGAGTAATGTCATCTTGACATTACTCACAGTTCTGGGTCTGAAGAAAAAAAGGTAGAGTTAAGAAAGGAAAGAAGAGGTGCTAATGTCTATGTTGGCCTAAGACCAAGAGAGACAAAAAATAGGAAAAATTTTGCGCATCTGTAAACAAGAGAGAGCTCTCCTCCACAGGGGAGAGCATTTAAGAATGTTGGGGAGACTAACTCTGAAGGTCTGCATTATTCCTGCAGGGTCTTAATCCAACAGGACAATGCAAAGGGCTATTGGGGGAAAGTGGTCTCGCAATTTAGGAGCGAGATCCCATCAGCCCACTGTTAAGTATCTCAAGGAGCTCTGTCTCCCCTAAGTTCAAGAAGGGAAAAGGATGTCCCACCATGTGGTACAGCAACTTGGGTCCTGAGTCCCGATCAATAGCAATTCAACATATAAGACCTAATTACTAATGTAAGTAACATACCTTGTGCTGTATGAGAACCTAACCTTTTTCCTGAGCACGCGACTGGGCAAGCTAGACCATCCCTTCTCCACTGCCTGGCTTAAAATTCACATTGAGATTAGTCCCGTTGCGCTGGGTGACCCCACTGTTGTGGTTTCAAAGTGGTGAGCCGAGAATGGGTAGTTGCCATTTAAGAAAAAGAAGACTAGGCAAGGGATATGCTTAGGGAAGTGTTAGTGTTCTGGGGCCCTCCAGGGGGGGTACCTCCCTGCCCCCTCTCCCACTTTGATTCCATTAAGGATCTCTTTGAGGTAGGGGGGAGTTTGACTGCAAACCAACCAGTCTGAACAGGAAAGGGCTCGATTCCTAGGAAGTCGAACATGCTGGGCATGTCTGCCTTGCTTGACAAAATGAAGGGGGAGTTGTCCTTTTCTATTATGAGGTGGAAAGGATGGCCTCATTTGTAGGAGGCCCCAATCTCTCACAGCTTGTCTAGAATTGGTCGGAGAGTACATCTCATCCGTCAGGTGTGGCGTGATACATCTGGTAGGATCTGGGTCTGTGATCCCCTCCAAGTGGTCTGACCCCACTCCTATGCCCTTAAAAGAATATCATCCTTGGATGTGAAAAAGTGAATTCTACATGAAACATCTCTAGGGGTCCGGGTGACGTACCATTCTGTGAATTCGGTCTATGATCAACATGGAGTCAAGTGGTTTCCTAAGCATATGGTTTAACATTTCCATTGCTGCTAAATAGAGGGATTTGGCTCGGATCAATTCAGGGATTCCTCGAAGCTTAAGATTGTTGCACCGGTTGCTATTTGCTTGGTCATCTGACTTGAGGCGCTTTTCAAAGGCATTCTCTCTAAGGCATGTAAGTATGGAAACCTGGCTGGTATGGGGTGAACGTCAGCAAGGCGCCAGAGACCCCCTCCATGACATCGCCTTTATCCATAGTCAGGGGGAGCTGATTGACTCCTCATATACAGTGTGAGCTGGACTAAATCCCCAACAAACTGGCTTAAGATCCTTCCTATTTTGTACTGGTGTTTCTTGCCACTGCATAGAGTTTGACTGGTATTGTTCACTAGGTGGGAAAGCAGGGGACTTAGCATCAACTTCAACTTCAGTATTTGAGAATTGTCAGTGCAGGCTGCCTCAGGGGACTTATCCTGCACTCTGAGAGTGTGAGCAGCAAAGTCTGTGGTGTTTTCCCCCTCCACCTCTGTGGCTCACCTGTGTATCAGCAGTGGCAGATGAAACGTCTTCGCTGGCAGGTCCTCCTCGTTCCTGCCCCCAGCTCCTGTCTCCCTTGATCACGACACCTCCCCCAGCAGAGAAGATAAAGCAACGGTGGTGACTGCGGCGTTGGTGGTCCTGGGAGTGGGTCCCCGTCCCGGCTCCCAGACGCTCTCTCGCGCCCAGCGTGGCTGCCTCTCTCTCATATGCGGTGTCCACAGCGATGGTAGCAGCGGCGGCTGCAGCAACTCCAGTGGTACCCAGGGGACTTCCTCCTCACTGCTTCTCGTGCATCTCGCAGCATCGAGGTAACATCTTGGATGGAAGCTACTTCTGCCCTGCCCTGGGTCTCAACTCTGAAGTATTTGTTGATGGCAGACTTTGGGGACGCCTCGTCTTTTTTTTAGCCTTGCATACTATGTAACTAATAACACATCTATGACATACATTAATACAAATATCTGTTCAAAAGTTTATCACTATCAGCATTGCTTGCATCTGGATGCTATTACATTAGTGTATCCAGTACAATTTTAACATATCTAAAAAAGCAAAATACTAAAATATATGATAATTCAACATTACAGATAACTGAGATGAGCCTAAAAAGACTCACAAATTCGAGGTTACTGTAGGAACAATGCTTCATTGGCATTTTTTCTGCTTTAATCCTCTATTAGCAGTGAAACTATTATAACCTCACACCTGAGAGCTCTTATCACCAGAAATGGGAGGCTCGATTCACAAGCCAGATGTCAGTAACTGAGACGTGAGAACTAATATCAATTAGAGATTGAACACAGAGTGGAAAAGAATATCTCCCGTTAATCCGTAATGATGATACATATATGTGACATCTTCTTTCTCCTTTTTTTAAAAAAAGCTGTGCCAGTCACAAAGCAGTGACTGTCCAAGGGCAGCTTACACTTTTTTTCTCCACATTCCCTATTAATATGCATGTATATAGCGCATATTCCACTGTTCTGTACTGTTCCAGTTCTCTTGCCACCATGGCAAAAACTTTCCTATTCCCCTTCATGCAACTTTATATTTTTACAACAAAAATTACATTATATTACAGACAAAATAACAGATGACAGTCTCTCAATAACATACATGCAGATGTGTCCTTCCTTAGCATTTCTCATAGCAAAATATGTTGTGAGGGGGTCATGGGATGATCAGCTTTTCACTACAATGTGTCATGAAATGTTATCTACTCTATTGCGAAAGTCTATGGAAGGCAAACAGGTGAACAAAATGAAGCCTTTCAAGGATTTAGTTACAGTATACTGATACTATGGCAAGTGCATATCCATTTTCTACATAATGAATGTGGGGCCGCATTGTAAATGTGGGGCTGCATCTCTGTGGGGACATCCAGATTGTTGGAGCCAGTGGTGCACTTGGGGCAAAAATCAGTCCAGGATTTTACCAGCTCATGGCCAGCCTGAGACATCCCTGATGATGACAACCATGATGCTGGGGCTTTAACATTGGGTTGGGGGATAGGGTTCCTTGACTTGTGGGTACAGGAGGCTGAGAGGAAGACTAAGGGGAAAGGGATTGAATGTGGGTGTTTAAAGCAGCAGCCCAACTGGCCCCAAAGCAGTGTGGCCCACTAAGAATTCTCCCGAGTCTCCCTATGGCCAGTCCACCCCTGGCTGGAGCCCTTCTCATGCATAGACCTCCGCAACCCTTGAAATCCTTATATGAAACTTGATGCCCTGGGCAAGATGTGGTCATATGAGCCCGCCTGGACCATCGACCAGGAAAGATAATGTGTCATGTAACCACCACCGGTCAAAAGCGGGGCTACATATTGCTTGGGGTATTGAGGTTCAGGTTAGGATTGTGGGGGTCTATGTGCAGGGGGCTTCAGTAATCTTAATCCCCCCCCCAAGAGTTTCACAATGTGGCTCCACACCCATTATGTATATATGGGTGTGGGACAGAATTAGCCAAATTCAAGGTAAACTAAGAGCGGACACACCTGTAAACCACATGCATGTTATCCGATATCCTAGCCTTCAGCTCTAGCAGACTAAATTTCAGTTCTCAATATTATTGGTCCTGTCATACTCCATATGAAGTTAAGGAGGAAGACTAAGCTTTTTGTAACCCGCAGCCACCCTCCCTTCCCTTGTGCCAAGCCCAATTTGGGTGTAAAAATTATAAACAATTTACCACTGATATCCTCTCTATGGGACATAGGGGGCAGAACACCCAAACTGCAAGAGATTGGGTGACTGACCTGTCTTTCAGGTGCCAGCTTCAGCTTCCATGGAGATTGCCAAATGAGTTGTTGTTTATGGGCCTAGAACAGGGGAAGAGAGTGTGGAGTGTTACTAAAAGCATGGACTTTCTGAACATTCTGTCCCCTCTAGAACTTGTGATTGGATCAGGATTTTCTTGGTGGACAGAAAACTGTGCCAAACTAGGAATGTTCATGTCAAGTGAAGGCAGGGCTGCTAAATAGATTCTTTAGCTATGTGTGCACAAAAGAGAAGTAAGGAGCCGATATAGGCAATGCCACTGCTGGAAATTCCCTTAAGAAAAATGGTTCAACATAAATATTATCAAAAAAAGTGAAACTATTTGAATGTGAACAAAGTCTCACCCATTTTCTTGATCTTAAAAGACTCACAACTGGTATAGTGTCAAGAGATTGGTGCAAGGCAAATGTGGTGACCATTTTTTAGAAAGGCCTCTAGGTCCAGTTCTCTGTGAAATTATAGACCTGTAAGCTTAACATCCATTGTGGAAAAATCGCATGAAAGACTCTTAAGCGATTACATACAGGGCTATGTAACTATACATAGTATTATAAGTGACAACCAGCATAGTTTTACTACGAGCTGTCAGACTAAACTGATTGACAGAGGGGCGGCTGTACATATAGTTTCTCTGGATTTTGCAAAGGTGCTTGATAATGTCCCTCATAGATGCTTTTTGGGGAAATTGAGGTCTTTAAGGGTAGAAAATACAGTTTGTAGCTGTTGTAGTAAGAATTAAAACCATGCTTATACCTTTATGTGCTCAAAAAGAGATTGATTAACAGCAGTGGGTGAATATTTTTTTGGGAATTCATACGAATGGTCCCTGGTTGTAAGTGGTGTACCCCAATGGTCAGTGCTGGGCCCACTGTTATTCAGCTTGTTTAAATAGAAGTCAACATAGCACCTCTCCTTGGGGATGTGTCCTTTTTCATTTACTGTTTTCCCTATATACAAATGACTATTTTATCAGAAAACTTGGTTAAGATCCCTAAGTTTGACGATAATTCTGCTATCATCAAGCTAATGGCACCATATAAAAATGGTTTTAAACAGCAGAATAACCAGGAGGTCACCCCTTCCGAGGCTACCAGTCAGCACGCCAGGCATTGGGTCTGGGCTCCCCATGGTTCAGAGACCAAACGGCTGGCCTCCAGTAATGGCAGGACAGAGGCCCCTCTGCCCTTAGATATAGGTCCCAGAGGGTGAACATAGAGCCTGAACTGATCGGCACTGGCCTCTTCCATAACCCCCCGGCTGTTGGGTGTATGAGTAATAGGGCAGGGATAATAGCAAATCTTGCTGCCCCTTTACCCTTTGAACTAGTATAAAGGCCCCTTTTTGTTTCAAGGTGGAAACATTTAACAAAACACCACACAAAAGTATTTTATTGTTTTAAAATTACCTTTTTAAAAATATTATACTTATCTCTGCCATCTTCATCCAGTGCCGGGTAGCATGATCTTGCTGACAGGCACCTTTGGGGTTCTTTGTCTGCACCACTTCCTCTGGGAGAAGTGATCAAAATGACCACTCCATTTGGATGCAAGAAGGACAAGGTTTCCTCTTCCTTACAGACTGGCACTCTTCAAGGCTCTGATTGCTCCCTGCCAAAGGGGTGGGGGTATATAGCAATGAAAAGAAGCCACATAAAAATTGTACCCACCCATTCCAGCCATTGTGACTTGACATTAACCTAATTGCTTTTCTACATGATCCCCCCCCCCCCCTCAGCAAGCACTACTTGCCACTGGGTAGGTTGCAACCCCCTTCTCTTTTAACTGATATGAGGGCCCTTGGGAATAGTCAAAGTAAGACATTTCCTAAAAGGTTTTTTCTTTATTTACTTTTCTTTATTTAATCGAAAGTCATTTAATGCATTATTTTGGGATGTGCGTCTTATGGTGCGAAAATATAAATTTACAAATTATGCTGCGACAATAATATTAGAGCTGTTGCATATACAGTATCAATGTTCATTGTTCTCTATTTGTCCACAGATTATATACAGCCTGTGTGTTTACCGGACAGCCTGCAAGAATTTTCACCTGGACTAAATTGTTTCATTGCTGGGTGGGGGCAAACACAAAGTCAAGGTAGAGTGATTTTTTTAACAGATATATAGTATATCATCAACAAATATATTGGAATGTGTACATTACATATATACATTACATCACATTACATATATTGCAATGTGTACAATAACAGCATATAAATAATATTGTTTTATTGTGTCTAGGGATGCACAGGTAATAGGGAGACCTAGCAGAATTCCCAGTGGGCCACAGGGCTTTGGGGCTGGTTGGGCCATTCTATCTTACACCCACATCTAATTTTTGCCTCCCTAGTCCCCCCTCCTGTACCTGGCCCCATTGTCCCTCAGCCAATAAACCCCAATACACGTTATCTGCCCCTACAATCCCAAAGCTTCTTTACCACTGATTTGATCATATCCACTTCTGAGCTGTGCTTTTAATGCTTTAACCTCAGCATTATAGATGTAGGTCCCATAATCGCCCCTGTCAGTATCTTCCTCCACAATAAAAAAGGTCCAGTAGCATGGCTTTATCCAATACTGCCCATGACCTGTTCCTGCAATGCTTTGACACCGGCTTTGGGGACACACTCACTGACTGACCAACAAGATCATTGGTGGTTGCGGTGGGGTACATGTCTAGTTAAGGGCTGGACAGGCCGGTAAAATCCTGGTCTGATTGTTTGTCCTAGTCCATCACTGCTTGTGTTGAGCTGAATGCCAAAGATGTAGGTCCAGTGGAGAGCAAGTGGGCAGCAGGACAGATATGGGGTGCAGCAAGCAGCAGGAAAGAGATGGGGATCTAGCAGGAAGCATGACAAAGATAAGGGTAAAGCAGGGTCTAGCCTGGAGTTTGGGGTGTAAGATGGGGGCAGGGTGGAGTTGGGGGTGTAGCAGGGAGCAGGGCAGAGATGGGGATGTCACGTGGAAGCCTGCACAGAGATGCAAGGGGAAACACCATCAGCTTCTTGCGTTCCTGCCAGGGGGGTGTAATATTTTTCCATTTGGTTGTCTATTCTTAGTATACAGTATGTCCTGCTCCAGATTAGATTACTTACACGTGGGTATTACTCCGCCAGATGGTGCTGGACTGCAGAGACATCGAAAACAGGCTCCTCCCGGCCCCTCAAATACCCAGGGACCTCCCACAATCCCCAGATCTTCTCTGCAGTCTGGACTGCGAAGGACAAGAAGATGGCTCTCTCTTCTTGCAGGTGAGCGGGGCTATTAGCCTGCAGCCCTGTAGGACTATTCCCACCCGTTCCATTAGTAATGTGCCTCCCAGCCTTGGCTGCGCTGGTCGGGTGATGGTAGGCAGCACTGCTGTCAGGTGCTTAGGAGCGCTGCTCCACCGCAATCCCCCACCAAAGGGTAGGCTGGATAGGTATATGGTGAGCCTCTATGGGATGCCCCTCCCGCCCTATTGCCGCTTGACCCTGTCTATTGGTGGGTCCTGTTAAGTGGCCGCTGTCCTCCCTTGCTCTCCCTTGTAGCCCTCGGGGGAGGGAGGTTGTTTGTGTATGTGTATTTGCCTTTGTGCTTCACTGTATTATGTTCTTATGATTGGTGTCAGTCGCGCTGACTTGGTTGCACTGGTTGTCTTTTTTAAAATTGCCGCCGCCACGTGCGCTTCCACTGTGTTCCGTGCTTGCCGGCGGCGTTACCTCAGGCGCTGGTCCGCCGTTATTGGCTGCTTGTCACGTGTACGGCTTCGCGCTCTTCGGGGGGGCGGGGCCCGCGTTTGGCGCATTCTGCGTCACTGTCCCTGCGGGCCGCCCCTCGAGGTATACTCGGCGCCATTTTTTCTTGGATCCGTCTGCTACGTGACTGGCATCTACCTACCGCGGTCTGTGAGTGCCCTCGCGGGCTGCTTTATTTACCATTGTCATTTACATGTCACTTACGGTTCCCCTTTGTTATGTCTTTCAGGCGGGCAGAACCCTATTGGCTTCTCCCGGCCCTACTCCCTCTATTCAGTTATTTAACTTGTGAGGCCTAGTGTTTGATTACTCCCACTTCCCTAGCGGGTTATTGGGGCATCCTGGGTTGCTGTTATAGCATCAATCCCTATCGGCCTATTGTGCCGCTATAATCACCATATGGAGGCGTCTCAGGATAATGTGCTCGGGGTTCCTTCAGGACAAGCCCGGCTGTGTGTAGCTTGTGGGGTGTCCCCTATTAGCGCTGACAATGTGCGGGTCTGTGTACCTTGTGCCCAGCAGGTGCTTGCGCTACAGCTTGGTTTTCCAGTGGCTGGGCCTGCGCCTCGTATGGCTTCACCTACTACTCCAATTGAGTTGCATACAAGTGGGGATTCTCAGCCTGATGTGTCTTCCAGACTGGCTAGTGATGAGAAGTTGATAATACCTTGGTGCGTAAGGCCTCTGCAATAAAGCGGCACTTAACGCCTGATGTCACTCTTTTCCCTATGGAAGCTGATGAGTTTATGTAACTGTCTGGCTATACCCCTTTGGAAGAAGGGGAGTTATTCTCTGACTCAGAGTCATCTGATGAGAGGCCCAGGGGTCATGACGATTCTGGCTCTGACCCCTGGGCCCCAGATGATACTGATAGGCTTTTGGCTAAGGTTTTTGAGGTTCTGTCTATTTCTCCCCTGGTTGCGGCCCCCAGGCAACAGGGGGAATTGTTTCATACTGCTAAGTCGCGTTTGGAATTTCCTGAGCAAGCCCATTTTAATAATCTTGTGCTCAAGGAATGGGAGTGCCCCAGCAGGCTTCCCGGTGTACCTAAGAGTTGGGATAAGAGGTATCCCTTCCCTGCTGATGTGGTGAAGCGTTGGTCATCCCCTCCTGAAGTGGATGCCCCAGTCCTAGGGTTATCTAACACCTCTGTCATGCACTCCCCTGACTCTAATACGCTGCGGGATGCTGAGGACCGGCGCATTGATCAGCTGGCGTCCCATGCCTTTTGCATGTGTAGGGACAGCTCTGCGCCCGGTCTGTGCCTCTGCCATTACGGCTGTGGCTATTAGGACCCTGCTCAGAAGTATCCTTGATGGTGCCCCTGATGACGTGTCTAGTGAGAAGTTTAATGCACTCTCTCGTTGTGATGTTTTTGTGACTTATGTCCTCTCTGCCTTGGATGACACCATTAGAATGTGTGGCAGAACCTCTGCCCTTGTGGTGGCTATACGCCACTCGGTTTGGCTGCGCCAGTGGGCTGCTGACAACGCTGCCAAGAAGGCCCTCACTGGTTTTCCCTTCAAAGGACTATGCCTGTTTGGGGACCGCCTGGACCTGTTAGCTAAGGGAGGCAGGTTACCCCAGCGCAGGCGGCAGTCTCGGCCCTTTCGGGGTCAGGACTCTTTTTCCTCCCCCACCATGGTGCTAGACAAGGGAGGGGGGTTTCCCTTACTGGGGCCCGAGGAGACTTCTGGGGTAGGGGCAGAGGATGTGGACGCCCTGGTTCCTCCTGGGGCTCCAAGCCTAAGTCCTCTCCCAAGCCTCCTCAGGCATGAAGGGGCGCCCTCACCCATCCGGGGGGTGTTTCACCCATCCGGGGGGTGTCACCGTTGGGGCCAACCAGATGTGGATCTGTTTGCGTCCCGTCACAATCACAAGCTCCTGGCCTTTGTCTCCCTGTCCCAGGATCCTCTGGCCTTGGCCACGGATGCGCTAGCAATGTCATGGCAGGACTTTCAGCTCCTGTATGTCTTTCCTCCATTCTCTCTGTTGGGCAGGGTTCTGCGCAAGATTGCTCTGGAGGGGGTGCCAGCAATTCTGGTGGCCCCCAGGTGGCCCCCAGGTGGTTCGCAGACGTGGTGCAGCTGGCAGTAGATCAGTACGCTCTGCCCAGGGTGCCAGACCTGCTCACTCAGGGTCCCTTACGCCATCCCAATTTACAAACTCTTTGACGGCCTGGCTGCTGAAACCTCCATCTTGATGGAGAAGGGGCTGTCTACCTCTGTTGTTGATACCATGATAAAGGCTAGGAAGAAGTCTTCTTTGTTCCATTTACTACAGGGTTTGGCGTGCCTACATTGACTGGTGTGAGTCTCTTCCCTGTCGTGTGTTCTCTATTCCCAGGATCCTGGAGTTCCTGCAGCATGGGTAAGAGATGGGGCTCCAACTCAGTACTCTGAAGGGTCATGTTTCTGCCCTGGCTGTTTTCTTCCAGAAGTCCTTTGCTCAGCATTCTCTGATCAGGACTTTTTTCCAGGGAGTTACTCATGTACGTGCCCCATGTAAGAATATGTTACCTGTTTGGGATTTGAACTTGGTTTTGTCAGCCTTGCAGGGTGCTCCCTTTGAACCTGTGCAGGATGCTGCCCTGGCCGTTCTTACTCTCAAAGTTGTCTTTTTGGTGACTATCACCTCTGTTAGGCGGGTGTCTGAGTTGGCGGCGCTTTCCATCCAGCCCCCCTACTTTGAGAGACATCAGGACAAGGTGATGTTTCATTTCAAGCCTGATTTTCTGCCTAAGGTAGTGTCTGCCTTTCATTTGAATCAGAACATTGTTCTTCCTTTCAGAAAAACTGATGCTCTTTTTGTGGTCCCTTCTGGTCCTAGGAAGGGTTTGGCTCCTGCCAAGTCTACTATCAGCAAATGGATTCGTCAGGCTGTGATTCAGGCCTACTCTGCTAAGAGGAAGAATCCTCCCTTCCGCCTTACTGCTCATTCTACTTGTGCTATTGGTGCCTCTTGGGCTTTTCTGTTGAACAAGTTTGCAAGGCCGCTACTTGGTCTTCTGTTCATACCTTTTCAAAGTTTTACAAGGTTGATGTTAGGGCCTCAGCTGATGCTGCTTTTGGCCGTAAGGTTCTGCAGGCGGCAGTGGTATGACCTGTCTGCTGTTACCTTTGGGGATCCCACCCTACTTTATGGACACTGCTATTGGATGTCCCACGTGTAATCTAATCTGGAGCAGGACGTACTGTATACTAAGAATAATACAATTCTGTGATTACTCAACTGTAGAATTGGTATTATGAGTATACAGTACATCCTGCTCCACCCCACCCTTGGTTTTGCATTATCTTGGATTCCCTGTATGGTGATTGTTATCATTGTTATAGTTACCAGTTTGGGTTTGTTTTATTCTCCCGGCTTCTTGTTAAGTGCTTTTTAATGCTGGGGATTGTGGGAGGTCCCTGGGTATTTGAGGGGCTGGGAGGAGCCTGTTTTCAATGTCTCTGCAGTCCAGCGCCATCTGCCGGAGTAATGCCCACGTGTAAGTAATCTAATCTGGAGCAGAACGTACTGTATACTCATAATACCAATTCTACAGGTGAGTATTCACAGAATTGTATTTTTTTTCTTAATTCCCTCCTCTAATCCCTACATGTGTCCTATAGGCAGAGGCATGCTGTTATGCAAAAAATACAGTATTTTATACTTCCAAATTATTGCATCCGTGCTTTACTTTTCCAACTTTTTGGGAACTGGGGTTGCATTTTATATGTCCCAGTTCAGTATTGACCTCTTTTTGTTCATAGACATTTTATTATAGTAGGGAATGACAGGATTTAATAAAAACATTTTGAGGTGTTACCTCAAAGCGGACCTCCAGTCAAAAAACAAAAGCTTAGTAAATTGCTCCCTTAAAGCTCCTCTGTGGCAATCAGTTACATAAGCTTATTGAGAGGGATTAACACCATGAAGATGTTTGGAATAGCAGGCAGATTCTGCACTTTTAACCCTTTTGTTGCCAAGCACGTAACACCTACGTGCTGGCTTGGCTGGGCCTTAAGTGCCAAGCCCGTAGGTGTTACGTGCTTGACTTTCCTCGCTTCTAGTTTAAAAAATAAAAATCAAAAATACTCACCTGACCCCTTGTTGGATCCGGCCGGGTCTCCTCTTTAATTTGGTGCCATCCGATCCCCCGTGGGGGGTCGGATGGCTCCAGGAGAGCCCCCGGAATAGGCCGCCCCCCCCCCCGCTTCTGCAGCAGCAGCTGCTAACTGTAAAAAAAAATAAAAAATAAAAATGACATTCACTTACCTGTGTGTGCGCTGGCTCCCGCTGTCCCTCCTCTTCACCTGGGGGGCCTCCGATCCCCCCCCAGGACTTACCGATCTTCAGGAGAGAGCCTGGGAGGCTCTCTCCTCTCTTCTTCACGATGGTGGCAGGGGCGGGCGGGGCTTATGACGTCATCCCGGTCCCGATCACCGGCTTCAGCTTTCTCAGCTTCTCAGATGCCGGTGATCGGTGCCCTGGAAGGAGGTGACAGGAGATCCTCTGATCTCCTGCCTTCTCCTTCTCTGGATGCCGATCACAGGCATCTGTCAGCTGAGCGGCGAGGGACAAGAGCTTGCAATCGAAGGTAAGTACAGTTAAAAAATTTTTTTTTTTTTTGAATAAAATACTTTTTATTATTGTGTGGTGTTTTTATTTCACATTAACCCTTTGTGAGCTGGTAAGGGGTCCATGAGACCCCTTATACCAGTTCACAAGGCTGGGGGGGTGGCAAGTCACCTGCCCTAGCGGGTGGCTTGCCATTAACCCCCGCACCCCCATTACCTGCCTCCCCAAAGGCCAGGGGGGGGCAGAAGAGCCCGGGCCCACATAGGCTATGTGGGCTCGTAGGCTGCAGGGTGGGGGGGCCACCAAAGCTGGCCCCCCCACTCTGTGCCTACAAGCCCCCATAGCTGGTCCCGGGCTGGTTACTTTGGGTAAGGGGGACCCCACGTCATTTTTTTTTTTGGATTTTTAAGGGTTTTTAACCCTTAAAAATCCAAAAAAAAATGGGGTCCCCCTCCCCGGGAAGGGGGACCCTATGTCATTTTTTTTTTTTAATTAACCATTTGTCATCCAGCAGCTATAAAAGGCTTCTGGGCAGGAAAGGGTGTCTACCTATACATATGTGGTATCGCTGTAACCGGGAGAAATTGGGGTTTCTCACGCAATAAGATTTTATTGACAAACTTACATTTTTTATTACAAAAAAACTCTACAAATTGTAAAAAAATATTTTTTTTTTAATTTTTTTCACACATTTCACCCAAAAATGTTGAGAATACACCTAAAAAATACAAACAAGACATTTCATGTTAAAGCCCAGACTCTGTTGAAAAAAACAATATATAATTTTCCTGGGAAATCCCTGGAAATCCTTTCAAAAATGACAGTTGAACATGTGTAGCGCGAAACAGTGAAACTCAGTCTGGCAACAGGGAGTGGGAAATGCTGCAGGTAGGCTGGCACTTAAAGGGTTAAACATGCATGGCTGTGGCCATCTTGCCACACACAGGAAAAAGCTGACATTGAAAAAACTAGTTTCTCCGTTAAAATTTCCTCATAGCTCTGTGCAATTATCTCTTATTTCTAGCCAGAAGTAGTAAGGCTTCAGCTGTAATGACTCATCTTTGAATAAAATACATTGTATACATTGTATCCCCCAATGGAGTGCTCTGGTTTATTCAGTGTTAGTGTGTGTGAAAAATGACAGGCAAGCTTCTCCTCTTTTCCGAAACATATATCTCTCCCAATTTGGCGTGAATTGCTGCTGGCACAGCACCCCCCTAATTCTTATGTGTAAGCAGGACTATCAGGTGTGTGGCAAGATGGCTGCCCCCATGTAATTCTAGAGTGAAGACTCTTTATGCCATTCCACTACATCTGTATGGGGTTAAGCCCTCTCAAACTGCTTATGCCTCTTATCATAAGAAGGGAAGCAATTTACTAAACTTTATTTTTTTAACTGGAGGTCTGCTTTAAACATACTGTCTTGTTATTATGCAGAAGACTGTCTCTGCCTACAGAATGTAATGCTTCTCCAAGCTGGTTAAATTTAGCTTTTCTAAAATACATTGTTTTTATGCCCATCCCGGCTAAATAACTTCCAGTGTAAGATCCTATGTAGACGTTACCACGTTATAGTAAATATCTACAGGGCTGTTTCAGGGACAGACAAGCAAGGTAATCGCTTTGTGCTATTCGCTAATAAGTAAGCAGAGGACACCTTTATCCCAGCCATCCTGTTTTGCATAGATGGGTCAGGGCCACAGTTAGAAGTGAAGGCCATGTATGGCCCCTCGCCCCCCCATATTGGACTCATTTATAAAGAGGAGGTACTGCTTGCCGCTGAAGGAGAAGCACAGCATGGCCCATAACAGTATGGGACAACATCAGCACCTTAGGATGAGTGACAGAAACTTGCCTGCCTATTGGCAGATACTCCTGAGCCTACACACTGGCTACGGTATATAGACAGTTAGAAATAACCAAGTCCTTCATAGTTCCCCCATTAGTTTGTTAATTTACCAACCATTTGAGTAATACATTATTTTTAAAAAGGTTATAAACTGGTATCCCCTACCTGAGCTACTGGCTTCAGTGCCTCAGTGTAATATATCTCAGGGTACCTGAAATCCCAATTTACTGTATATAAACATATAAGTCATGTAATTAGCTAGACAGAATTGCAAATATTTTGGTGGTAACAAGTAAATCTGTATTTTAATTGTGTTCAGTCATTTGTTTGAAAGTCTCAAATTTAGAAACTGATGACTTCAATTGAATAAGGTGCCACAAAGTCTTAAAGTGTCCTAAGAGATTGCTTATACGTCTTTCACTTTTGGAAGGTGTTGTTAACAACTCGACTTGGCTGTTTATTAGCTTATTAATGAATATGTTATCTCATAATTTGCATACCCATTAGGTGTTAATGCAGCATTTAGATTTCAGCAACAAACCGAAAGCAAGTCATTTGCACGCCTAAACAGAGATGTCTGCAGATTTGAGAATCAGTATGAGGGTTTGCAGATTTTATTGACTCCCTAGACATGTGCTTGACCTCATCCACTCCCCTCCATTCTCATCTTGACGAAGCGCAAATGACTGCAAATGCTCACAGCAGTAGCTAAAAGATTCCCAGTGGATCATTGCCACAGTGTGGAATCCTGAGCAACTGATGTCATAAACATGCAACATTTATTTTTTTTCCGTAGGCAGTTTAACTATTTGCAAATTAGTTTTAGAATCCCCAGCACCCCTGAGTGATTAACTCCTACTTTCAGTCTCAAGTCTTGGCAAGGACAGTATAATAATTAATATTATAATAAATTTCCCTTGGTTGTGTGTTCTATAAACCTAAAATGAATGGCAGCTAAGTGAAGTACAGAAACTGTTCACTGAGGCTTAGAGGTTGAACAATAAATATCCCAAAAAGTTAAAGGGCACTACTCACTTTGTTCCTCACAGCTCCACCACCAGGACCCACTGGAATACAGCTTACCTAGATCGAAAATCCAAGATGGCAGCCCTGAGCATGTCAGGTATACACTCCGCAGCATGCGCACTACATTCAATGCAATGGATGGAGCATGTCTGCATAGCCCCCTTTATTGCAAAGAATGGGGTGCTACAAGGCACATACCTGACACATTCATGGCCGCCATCTTAGACCTGAGCTGACCAATGGGGTGCTTGATCACTGATCATAGTAAGTTGAAGCCCAGCGGGTCCCGGCTGTGTAGCAGCACTGGACAAAAGGTGAATAGCAACCCTTTAATACAAGTCATTGATAAGAACTGAAGATAACCCTTCCCGGCAGCTCCAATTGCACTTCTGCAGCCTGAAACCACATCCCCGTATTCCCTGTAGCTGAGTTATGCTCCTGCACCTAGTTATTCAGATTGGCAGGGGGAAATTACTTTCCATACTAGAGGGAAGCTGGGGATGTGGCCAGAGGGGCTGGTCATTTCAGCCGTCATTCTTAAAATTAGCCAATCAGCAATCTCAAAAATGGAAAGTTAGTTTGGCCTTTGTGGCAGAAAAAAATAGTTTTTTAAAACCCAGGACACCACTGACTGCATTTCCCAAGGTAGTCAGGCAAGTGGGTACCAGCTGTGGAGCAGCACTGGACAAAAGTACTGGACCAGTTTTTCGCTGGCCAATCCTTTAATACAACTCACAAGTCATTGAAAAGAACTGAAGTTCACCTTTCCTGGTGGCTCTCACTGTGCTCCGGCTGCCCGCAACCACATCCCCATCTTTCCTGTAGCTGAGTTGTGCTCTTGCATCTAGTTATTCAGATTAGATGGGGTGGGGACTGCTTTCCATACTAGATGTAACATGGGGAAGTGGCCAGAGGGACAGGTCATATCAGCCATCATTCTTGAGGTCAGCCAATTGGTAATCATAAAAATAGCACGTTAGTTTGGCCTTTGTGGCAGAAAAACGAGTTCAAAAATCAGGCCACCACTGTGCCGGCTGCATTTCCGGAGGTAGTCAGGGAAGGAGGGCAAATGGATAACGCTGGGTGGCTGGAGTTTTGTGTTGCCAATTTTAAGCAAAAATGTCTTAATATTAGAGGTAAATAGGGGTTTGTAGGGGAATGGGGAAGGTGTTGATTCATTTAAGATATAGGTATGTTTTAAAGTCGAACAAAACCCTGTTCACACGGCCGGTTAAAGCACTCCCCTGGTATCTGGTATGCCCGCCAACCCAGTAAACATCACTCTTATACCTCGCCCATGCGCTCCCACGATGCATGTCTCTGCTTCGATAACGTATTGCAGGAAACCAGACACAATCTCTGCTCCCTGCAGCTATGTTCAACTGTTGGCAGCTACTAAAGGCTACATTGCACTTGGGGCACACAGTGTACCGGGGGTGGAGAGGCCTGGCCCACTTATGCACCATGGGAGCAAAATGGAAGGTAAGAAAATTAGAAGAGGGTTCACAAATAAATTGAGATGTTCCTGTGAAGCAGACACAGACTTGAGTAGGTCAATGGCCTGGGTTTGTTTTGCTTTAAATGGTAACATTTGCTACTATTTATTACTATTTTATTTATCTTTCTTAAAGAGGAAGTCCAAGCATTATGTAACACCCAACCCATCTCTTCCTCTCCTTTTTCTAAGCCCAGAAGGTCAGTCACCCAACCCCACGCAACACTGTGACTGTACTTGTCTGTAACTCAATGGCTGTATATGTGCTGCATTGCAGGAAAACAGGGCTCACCTCTCCCCAGACTCCAGAACAATATAGAGATTAAAAAGGAAGTCTGTCACTCAAGCCCATGGCTGCCATGTGGAGCCCCACCCCTTACCAGAATCAGAGGAGGATTGTGGCTATCAGGTGAGTTGTTTTATTATTTTAACACCCCAATCAGGCTTAACTTCTTAGTTCTTGCTCCCGGGCATCCTAATCGGGGATGCCCCACTGTGTGACACACTCCAGGTTGCCCGATCTGACTCACCCTTCCCCAGACCTACAGTGCATGCTCTTGTCCAATCAGTGCGCTCAGATCAGCTCCTGTCACTTCGTCTAAGGGCTCGTCTAAGGTGAGCGGATCCGAGCATGCTGGTGGCCACATCCCTTGCTACCCTCTAACAGGACCAGGCCCTGGAATCTTATAGATACCAGCCCCATTGGGGTGTGGGTTTTGGTCTACTTTAATCTCTACAAAATTGGACATTCAAATTAGGCAGTGTTGTTCTGGAGTCTGGGGAGGGGTGAGCCCAATTCCCCCGCAATGCAGCACATACACAGCCACTGACCTCCTTCTATTTTTTGACTTGCAGTGAGCAACCCCAAAAAAAAAAAACTCCTACTAACAATCTCGTCAACGTAGCGATATAGTTTATTATGCTGTATTTCTAAATCAAAATGTGAGGAAATCATTTAATAACCTCATAATCTGCCACTGTTTATGACAGTCGTGATCATAAAATGCTGGTAATTACTGACCTGCTTTGCAATCAGGCCACCAATTTAAAAGCCTGGGCCATTGGGAAATGCTGATTCAATGGATGTGCTGTGTAGATCCAGACAGTTTGAAAATCAATTACCTGCAATGCCAGCAACGATGCACAGGAGCACGCCGCCTACCTGTGCCGTTTACAGCTCAGAAAGACAGACAGCTATCATTAAACATTAAATGCAATTATATGATAGGCTATAGAAAAATACATGTTTGAATAATATACTTAATTAAAAAAAAAATCCCACTTGATTTTGACAAAAACACTAAATCAGCATAAAGTGATGGAGGTCAGCAGAAAATGAGCTGAGCAGGCACATGCTGCCCCTCCTCCTTCTTCTTAATGCTCAGTCCTGTCACTTTGTGATGACATTTATGTGTGTGTTTAATAAATTATCTACATGAATATGAACAACTGAACTTTCTACTTATTCTAAGTATACAGCACGTCCTGTTCCAGAAGATATTTCTTGCACTTGGGATATACTCCAGTCGATGGCGCTGGACTGCAGAGACAGAAAAGTGTCTCCTCCCAGCCCCATAAATACCCGGGACCTCCCACAAAATCCCCAGTTCTTCTCTGCAGTCCTGGCTGCGATGACTAGAAGATGTCTCTCTCTACTCGCAGGTGAGCGGGGCTATTAGCCTGCAGCCCTGTAGGACTATTCCCACTGGTTTCCTTCTACTGCCTCCCAGCTCAGGCTGCTCTGGTTCAGGTGAAGGTAGGCAGCACCGCTGTCAGGTGCTAAGGAGCATTGCTCCAACCGCAGTCCCCCACCAAAGGGTACGGTTCAGGCCCATGGTGAGCCTTATGGGATGCCCCTCCCGCACTTTATGCCCCTCGACCCCTGTCCCCACAGTTGGCTCCCTTTAGGCTTGCCGTTGCTTCCCCCTCGCTCTCCCTTGTAGTTCCCTGGGGGGGGGGGGGGGGTGCATGTCCTTGTATTATTGTGTGTGTGTATATTATCCCTGTGAATTGATTGCACTAGTTTCTTTGCCACCGCCGCACGTTTGTACTGCGCCCAGCGGTCGGCGGCAACATCGCCTCAGGCGCTGCTGCACCATCATTGGCTGGTCTTGTCAGGTGGGTGCGTTTTCGCGCTCTTCGGGTGGGCGGGCCCTGCGGATGACGTGTTTTGCATCACGGTCTCCGCGGCCCGCCCCTCAAGGTATATGCGGGCGCCAGTTTAATTCTCTGCTGCGTGTGCCTGGTGTCTCACTATCGCGGTCCGTAAATGCCCCTGCGTGCTGATTTATTATATATATATTGTCTATACTGCATATTGCTTATGGGATCTTTTGCTTATGTCTTGCAGGCGGGTCAAACTTTGTGGTTTCTCCCGGTCCTATCCCCTCTATTTAGTGTTAACTTTTATTGGAGGGCTATTGCATACCATTACTCCCACTTCCCTAGCGGGTTATTGGGGCATCCCGGGTTGCTTCTATTAGCGTCAATCCCTATTGGCTTGTGCCGTGATAATCACCATATGGAGGCTTCTCAGGATAATGTGCTCGGGGTTCCTTCGGGACAAGCCTGGCTGTGTGTGGCGTGTGGGGTATCCCCTATAAGTGATGATGTCAGGGTATGTGTACCCTGCGCCCAGCAGGTACTTGCCCTGCAGTCTGGTTTACCTGCGGCTGGACCTAGTGCTGCGCCCCCTCTGGCTTCGCCTAGCCCCCCACGCTTGCACCTGACTCCCAGTGAGGTGCATACCAGTGGGGAGTCTCAACCTGATTTGGCCAGCATTAAAAGGCATATTGCTGGTTCTGGTCCGCGTAAGGCTCCTGCTAAGCGGCGGCATCTGGCACCCGGTGTTACTCTCTTTCCTATGGAAGCTGAGGAGTTTTTTGATGTTACTGGTTATACCCCCCTGGAAGAAGGGGAATTATTCTCTGATTCAGAATCATCTGAGGATCAGCCTAGGGGTTATGCTGAGTCTGGGTCTGACCCATGGGCTTCAGATGATACTGACAGACTTTTGGCTCACATTTTTGAAGTGCTCTGTATTTCTCCTCCTGCCGTGGCCCCGCAGCAGCAGGGGGAGCTGTTTCATACTGTTAAGCCAGGTTTGGAGTTTCCTGAACAAACCCACTTTAATGATCTGATTCTCAAGGAGTGGGAAAGGCCTAGCCGTCTTCCCGGGATACCAAAGAGTAGGGATAAGAGGTATCCCTTTCCTGCTGAAATAGTTAAACGTTGGTCATGTCCTCCAGAGGTGGATGCACCAGTTCTGGGGTTGTCTAACACATCTGTCATGCATTCCCCTGACACTACTACCTTGAGGGATGGGGAAGACAGGTGCATGGATCAGCTAGTTTGCCATGCCTTGGCCTGTGTTAGGACCGCGCTCTGTCTGGTCTGTGCCTCTGCTATCACGGCTGTTGCTGTTAAAAGCCTGCTCAGGGGTCTCTTAGATGGGGCACCTGATGATGCAGGTAGTGAAGAGTATAGAGCTCTTCTGCTTTGTGAGGAATTTGTTGCATATGTTCTCTTGGCCCTGGATGATACCATTAGAATGTGTGGCAGAGCTTCTGCCTTGTTGGTGCCAATACACCGCTCGGTCTGGCTGCGCCAGTGGGCAGCTGACAATGCTGCCAAAAAGGCCCTCACTGGTTTTCCCTTCAAGGGGCTGCACCTCTTTGGGGAACGTTTGGACTTGTTTGCTAAAGGTGGCAAATTACCTCAGCGTAGAAGGCAGCCCCGGCTCTTTTGGGGTTCGGGTGCTTTTTCTCCTTCCTTCAGGGGCTCCAGAATTGGATGGAGAGCTTTCTTTGCTGGAGCCCGTGGAGACTTTTGGGGCAGGGGCCAAAGACGTGGCCGCCCTGGCCCTCCCTGGGGTCCCAAGACTAAGTCCTCCCCCAAGCCCCCTCAGGCATGAAGGGGCGCCCTCACCCATCCGTGTGGGGGGACGGCTTCGGCTCTTGGCACATGTCTGGAGGCATCATGTCTCAGACCGGTGGATTCAGGAGGTAGTTTCCTCTGGTTACAAGATAGAGTTTGCAGCCTGGCCGCCCCCAAGATTCATCAAATCTCGTGTAGCTCAAAACCCCTTGTCAGCTCAGGGTCTCTCCTTGGCTGTCCAAGGCCTTCTAGACCTAGGTGTCATCTGCCGGGTGCCCTTGAAGGAAAGGGGCAAAGGCTACTATTCCAATCTTTTCATTGTGCCCAAAAAGAATGGGTCCATCAGACCTATCCTGGATTTAAAGCTTCTCAACAAGTTTGTCAGATTCAGACACTTTCGCATGGAGACTCTGCGCTCAGCTATGACTTTCCTACGTCCAGGGGACTTCATGACCTCTGTAGACATCAAGGAAGCTTACCTTCATGTCCCTATCTTTCCAGGTCATCAGAAGTTCCTCAGGTTCGCTCTGGAGGATCAGCACTACCAATTTGTGGCCTTGCTCTTCGGCCTCACCTCAGCCCCCAGGGTATTCACCAATGTGCTGGCAGGAGTGATGGCCCTGCTGAGATCTCAGGGCATTTGCATTCTTCCCTACCTGGATGACATGCTTATTGCTTCTCAGTCCTTCCATCGGGCAGAGCTGGACACTCAGAGGGTGGTGTCCACTCTGGAATCATTCGGCTGGGTGATCAATCACCCCAAATCTACCCTGTCTCCTTTCATGGTGAAGTCTTTTCTGGGCGTGATTCTGGATTCAGCTCAGGTCAAGATCTTTCTTCCTCAGTAGAAGGTGGAGGTCCTTCAAGAGGAAGTTCAGCTCCTGCTGTCTTGTCCCCATCCATCAGGCAGGGGATGCAGCTGGTGGGCCTGATGGTGTCCTGCTTCGAGGCGGTTCCATATGCTCAGTTGCACATGAGGCCTCTTCAGCTTCACCTTTTGTCAGTATGGGATCGGGACCCTGTGTTCCTGGATCAAGTGTTTGTCTTGTCCCCTCAGGTCAGGCGGTCTTTAGTGTGGTGGTTGGTCTCAGGGAACCTGCTTGGGGGCAGGTCCTTTTTGGCCCCTGCTGGGAGACTGTCACCACGGATGCCAGTCTGACAGGTTTGGGGGGGATTCTGGAAGTCCCTGAAATTCCAGGGTCAGTGGGGCCCTCAGGAGGCCCATGCCCCTATCAACATTCTGGAATTGAGGGCTAATCAGGTTGATTCTCGCCCACTTAACCCCTCACCTGAGGGGTCGGGCTGTTCAGATCCGCTCAGACAATCATCAGGGAGGGACCCGGAGCAAGAGGGCCCTCAAGGAAGTGTCCCTGATACTGTCCTGGGCGGAGGAGAATGTTCCCTGCATCTCAGCTCTGTACATCCTGGGGGTGGAGAATCTGGAGGCAGACTCTCTGAGCAGGGGGACCTCTCGTCTGGGAGACTGGTCCCTCAGCGGCAGGGTGTTTGTTTCGCTCCCTGTGCCACCGCTGGGGTCAGACGGACGTGAATCTATTTGCGTCTCGTCACAATCACAAGCTTCCAGTCTTTGTCTCGCTGGCCCAGGATCCTCTGGCCTTGGCCACGGATGCCCTGGCAATGTCCTGGACGAGGTTCCAGCTCCTGTATGTGTTTCCCCCGCTTCCACTGCTGCGCAAGATGCAGGAAGGGGTGCCAGCCATCCTGGTGGCCCCCTGTTGGCCAAGAAGAGTGTGGTTCGCAGACATCGTGCAGTTGGCAGTAGACCAGTATGCTCTACCACAGGGTCCAGATCTGCTCACTCAGGGACACCTATGCCACCCCAATTTACAAACGCTGGCTTTGACGGCCTGGCTGTTGAAACCTCCATCTTGATAGAAAAAGGGCTGCCTGCCTCGGTGGTGAATACCATGATCAGGGCTAGGAAGAGGTCCTCTTCTTCCATCTATTACAGGGTCTGGTGTATTTACATTGACTAGTGTGAGTCCCACTCGCTTCCCTGTCGTTTTCTATTCCTAGGATTCTGGAATTTCTCCAACATGGTTTGGATCTGGGTCTTCAGCTCAGTACTCTGAAAGGCCATGTGTTTGCTTTGGCTATTTTCTTCCAAAGATCCTTTGCTCAGCATCCCCTGGTCAAGACTTTTTTCCTGGGGGGGTTACTCACGTGCGTCCCCCACGTAAGACTATGTCACCAGTCTGGGACTTGAACTTGGTCTTGTCTGCCCTGCAGGGGTCTCCCTTTGAGCCCTTGCAAGGGGCCCCTTTGTCCATTCTTACGCTTAAGGTGGTCTTTTTGGTGGCTATCACTTCGATTTGGCGTGTGCTCTACCTAAGGTTGTTTCTGCCTTTCATCTCAATCAGGACATTGTTTTGCCTTCTCTGTGTCCTAATCCTAGTAACCCTAAGGAATGGTTTTGCATTCTTTGGACGTAGTCAGAACTCTGAAGTTCTATCTGGTGGCTACTGAATCTTTCAGGAAAACTGATGCTCTTTTTGTGCTTCCGTCTGGACCTAAGAAAGGCCTGGCTCCGACTAAGTCCACTATCAGTAAGTGGATACGTCAGGCTGTGATTCAGGCCTACTCTGCTAAGGGGAAGGAACCTCCCTTCTGCCTTACTGCTCATTCTAACCATTCCAATGGGAGTGGCCGTGGAAACCACACCTCCCTCCCTGTGAGGAGCACCAAAAGAATATCTAGTACAAATCTCTATATAAAAAAATGTATTGTTACATGTAAATTGATAAAATGTACATACACACATAACACAAGACAATTAAAAACAATATACAGGTCCCTATATATAACACTATCTCTATATAATACCAAGCCCCAATCATGGGGAATCTACTATAATAATCTGTGATGCAGACTGAGCTCCAAGTGTTTAAAAAAGTATCTGAGGGCAATCCAAATCCTATAGATAAGATGCCAGGGTCTGTACGTGCAAAGATAATATATCTCTACACCCACTTACCCCCGCATCTGTGCCGGCACTAAAGGACCAAAGAATGGTCACTCTATAAACCATACAAACCTAGTCAATAATGTACAAAACTAATATATAGTCACCAATTGTAAAAAAATATATATATTGTAATAATAAGAAAAAATATGAAAATATATATATATATACAAAATAGAAACCTCCTAGAGGCCAATATGCTGTGCAAAATTTCCACAAACTAAATTGCTTAGTGCTGTTCACATATATTCTTGGAGCCACCCATGTGCTCTATAAATGTAAATATATAACACCATATAGGACAAACCAACTACCTCAATATTCAAAAAATATTAGATGAATTACACAAAAATATATATACACTCAATTATAATACAAACCCCCCCCCCAAGGAAACAAACGTGCATGCAAATCAATATAACAGGTGGTATGGAACCCAGAGGGCTAGCAAAGCCCAGAATATTATGTCCGCACAATAAACAGAGATATACTACCAGTGCCCAAAGTCACGCAATTGAAGCAGGAAGCATGTCAGCATAACATCACATAGAAGGGACCGAAGGAGAACCCGGCCACCCGCGCCCGCCGCCCCCGTGCGGCTTCTGAAGGGTGAAGGTAAATGTTGTCATTGTCTGTACTCCTATTTATATGTCCACCTACCTATCGAGTGTCCCGCCAGTGCTCCGACCATCACAACGCCGTCCAGGCGCGCCCACACTGAGAACGCGCACCCGACCGGAATGCAGTGACGTCAGCCTCAAGCCGTGGCACGTGACCCAACAAGCTGACAGATGTCAGCTGTCAGTGACGTGTTACTGCTCATTCTACTCGTGCTATTGGTGCCTCTTGGGCTTTTCAGCACCAAGCTTCTGTTGAACAAGTTTGCAAGGCCGCTACTTGGTCTTCTGTTCATACTTTTTCTAAGTTTTACAAGGTTGATGTTAGGGCCTCAGCTGATGCTGCTTTTGGTTACAAGGTTCTGCAGACGGCAGTGGTTTGAACTGTCTGCTGTTACTTTTGGGGATCCCACCCTACCTTAGGGACACTGCTATTGAATGTCCCAACTGTAAGGAATATCTTCTGGAACAGGATGTGCTGTATACTTAGAATAATACAATTCTGTGATTACTCACCTGTAGAATTGGTATTATATGTATACAGCACGTCCTGTTCCACCCCACCCTTGGTATCATTATCTTTAGTTACCTCTTTATGGTGATTGTTTTTATGTTCAAATTTTCATATGATGGTTATAGTTCTCCCGGTCTCTTGCTAACTGCTTTTCAATACTGGGGATTTTGTGGGAGGTCCCGGGGATTTATGGGGCTGGGAGGAGCCACTTTTCTGTCTCTGCAGTCCAGCGCCATCTACTGGAGTATATCCCAAGTGTAAGGAATATCTGCTGCTGCTGTAGGAACCCTGTCACTGCCACTTTGACTGCATTATTATCAGAAAAGCATTGCACTTACAGGCATTTCTTCAGTTTGCTTAAAGTGGGCCAACAGTCAAAAAACGACTTACCAGAACAACACAGCAAACAGTGCTCATATGCATCCCTCCCCAGGACAATTTAGATTGCTGCACATAAAAATTCATTTACCTTTACTTCTAACTCCTGCTGTAGTACATTTTATAAACAAAATGGCAGCTCATGCATTTGCAGGCCACCACAGTAACAGGAAGAGCTGCTGGGTTTCCTGTTACTGTGTACTGTCAGTTATGTCAGGTGAATCCAGGCAGCAGCATGGCTGAGATGCTGGGAGAGGAAGCTCCAAATTGGCCGCTGCCTTTCTTTTCCAACTGCGCCAGGCTGTTGCTCTGGTTTTAGAGAATGTAAGCATTGGGAGCCAGTTCTGGACTGTAGGGTAGATGAAGCTGCATTTCTTTATAGCAGCTTGTAATTTGCAAGACTTGTGAGCTGGCACCTTGTCATGAAGCAGCAACATACCTGCCGACAGCTTCCCAAGGATTTCTCTTTGATTGGCTCATATAATTTTTTTATTAGGGCTGATTCAGCAAGGAAAACGTTATCACTTTGTGACTACACAATTCAGGATGCCTATTAATTCCTAGCTAAAATGATACCACACAATAGCTGTATCTCTTCCAGATTATGATATTATACTGATTATCAGTCGTTGAACAATATATAATTGCCATGTGTAATATCACCTAAAAGGTCTCTCTTATTAACCTGTATATTTTAGGAATTAGACCACATTTCACAACACCCTACCCTAAAATTTGATTCAGACAATTCACCGTACCTCTCAGGAAATTTGTATTTGTCCAAATCGAATTTTTAGCAAATCGCTCAGAAAAAAAGAAAGAACTCACCTCCTCCCCTGCTATTCTCCGGAGTAGTTGTCCCCCGGCCGCTTCCTGTCCTGCAGCTGGGCAGAGGACACAGCCCACCAATATGCGCTAGCTCCCTGATGCAGATAACTGCTCCTGGTCAAAGCCCAGTGGCAGACAGAGGATCTGTGTCCTTTGTCTGGCTGCAGAGTGGCGTGGCACACCCGCACCAAGGATCACAAGTAAGGAGGTGAGTAAGTCACTTACCTACACGCCAGCTCCTCTTTCACTTCAGTCCGATGGCATGAGCATTTAAAATCATCTAAAAATCTCTGATAATATGCCTTGTCTTACTTTCTTTACTACAAACTTCTGGGTTGTGGTTGAGATGGGAAGGGCTTGTCATAGCACAGCTTTGTGAGTCATGAGTATTCTCTGTTGTGGTCAGAAACAGGGACCACTGTAATTTGTTATACTGACTTGCACTGAGAGGACCAATGGACAAAGGGGCTGTAAGACCACTTTTTTGCGTAGTCCTGAAGGATGAAATTTAAGGGGGCTCAGACTTTGGAGCACTGCTACGGCTTCTACCTGGCCCTGGACAAACACATGGGACAGGCATCAGGTAAACTGATGATTAAAGCAGAACTAAACAGTATTTATGCAGCAGATCCAACTGCCTGACTTGAGACAATTATACCATGACCTGGATGATTGAGAACGTTCAAAGAAAACACATAGCTTCATATTTTAAAATTACTGTTCTGTTTTTCTTTATTGTTCAGGTCCGGTACCAAATGTATTACAGGAAGCCCAGGTTCCTTTGATATCAAATGAGAAATGCCAACATCAAATGCCTGAATATAATATAAGCAACACTATGATCTGTGCTGGGTATGATGAAGGGGGAATTGATACATGCCAGGTATGAATATATAGCATGTAAAATTATGTCAATGTGAAGGATATAAAGTATATACATGTGTATATAAACATGTAGTAGTCTTTAAAGTCGACCAAAACCTAGGATTTTGACTATCCTGGGTCTTAGTCCTTGCCCCTGGGGCACCCCAATTCAGGATGCCCCACTGTGTGAAACCCTCCAGGTCGCACAGTCTAGCTCACCTTTGACCAGTTCTACCACGCATGCGCGGACTCTCATCCAATCAGCGCACCTGGATCTGCTCGAACTCACTCTTCTAAGATTTGCCTTCAGCTCCACTAACCTTTAAAAGGGAGGTTGCCCCTGCAGGCCATTCACAAATGCCTAGCGCAGGCTCACGTTCTGCTAAATGAATAGCAGATGGTGACTGCTGCTCGCGCATGCGCCTTTGGATTGGGGGAGAAGGCGAGTTTACTGAGTGACCTTGGAGGTTTCACGCAGCTAGGCTTCCCGGATCAGGGTACCTTGGGGATAGGGAATCAGGTAGCCCTGGAAACGTATAGATTCAAGGGCCATCGGCCATGGTTTTGGTCCACTTTTAAAGTATAAATTAACATTGGCTTATTTTGCTAAATAAACTAATTGAAGTTAAGACTAGGAAAAGGATTGCTATATCTGTAAATATTGTAGATTATATTCAGGGCATGGCTGTGATTAGCTAGGGGGAATGCGTGACCCTGCTGCATTAGAGACTTTTACAATTCTCTGGATTAGTTAGGCAGAGCCTGCAGCTGGATTGAGGGACAGTTAGGGAGCTAGAAAAACTTTAAAAATTGGCCATTTTAGGGCAGTTAGGGAGGGAGAGTCATCAGCGGTGGCTGGAGTGAAGGTCATAAAACAACGGGAAGTTATGTAGAGCGAGTTGGCTGATATTTATTAAGGCACAGCTAGGGGCAAACACACATCTGCTAATTGTACATTTCAGGCAACATCCTGGGACAGTTAGTTGCTATACAGAGTTATTTAAAAAGCATCTTCTGATTGTCCATTTCAGGCCACTTGCAGGGATAGATACTGTGATACAGTTATTAAAAAAACATATGCTAATTGTCCATTTCAGGCAACATCCAGGGACAGTTAGCTGTTACACAGAGTTATTTAAAAAGCATCTGCTGATTGTCCATTTCAGGCCACTTGGAGGAGAAGTTATACAGAGTTACCTACAATAAACATCAGCGGATTGTCCATTTTAGGCCACATCAAGGGGCAGTTAACTGTTATATATAGTTATTTTTTAAAAAAACTGCTGGTTGTCCATTTCAGCCCACTTGCAGTTAGCTGTTATACAAAGTTAGATACAATAAACATCTGCTGTTTGTCCATCTCAGGCTACTTGCAGTTACATTTAGCTGTTATACAGAGTTTTCTACAATAAACATTTGCTAATTATCCATTTCAAGTCACTGTCAGTAACTGCAAGTGTCCAAAAATGAAGGAAGAAAATAAGGGACAGGGATGTGGCTGTGATGCTGCTGCTTCTGCTGTTGATGATGGAACTGGTGCTGCAGGTAGAGGACGTGTTACATCTGTGCCTGTTGCACCTTTCTCTGGTGAAAGCAAGCATCAGAGATGCTGCATATTCTTGTAGGCCCTAATACGGGTGCCAGAGTGGTGAGGCCAGAACAAGTTGAGGCACTGATGGGTTAGATGGCATAAAGTGCTTCAAGTTTCATTGGATTGCCTTCAACTCACTCCACTTCGCTGAAAGTGCAGAGCCCTTCTGCTCACCCCCTTCAAAATCAGCAAGGCTTTCCAAGCCAAAAGTCATGGAGCAGTGACTACTGCTCTATGATGACTCTCCTAGCTGGGATTCTGTGGGTCAACTACCTGCCCCTGCCCCAGTTGCAGAGTTCAAAGATGCCCAACAACTTGTGCTGGAGGATGAGGACGTGGACAGCAGACCATCGCAGAACACCTATGTTGAGGTACTATGTGGAGGCTGAGTAGGGGGGTAGTGGGGAGGAGTGGGTGGAAGATGAGCCAAGAGGTGATGATGAAGTCCTAGATCCTTTGCTGTTTTGGTTGTCTCAGCCTCTACCACCACCTCCCCAACGTCAAGGCCAAGTGTCTCCCCCCAAAAGGAGGATGTGAGACCATCAGCAGTACCACCATCACCAAGCCTGTCCACCCTATCTCAAGGAAGTGTCCAGGTTTCTGTCACTTGGACAGAAAGCGCAATTTTGGCCCATCTCACCCGCAAGTGCTGGTCCTGAATGCAAGAATTTAAAAATAACTGGAGGAGTGGTTGCCGCCGCTGAACCTTAGGCCTGGTAAGATGGTGTGTGACAATGGACATAACCTAGTATCACATCCCTTGCCTTGCGCATGTGATCAGCTTGGTGGTACAAAGTTTCCTGGCCCATTATCCAGACATCCTGGAGCTGCGGCATAAAGTGTGTGCCGTCTGTGCTCACATTCGGTGTTCGCACCCTGCTGTAGTTCGCCTCTCTGCACTGCAGAGGAACTTTGGCCTTCTCACACACTGCCTCATATGTCATTTGCCAACCTTTTAGAATTCCACTATACATATGTTGAAAGACCATGTTGGGGGTATTTTGTTGGATGGAGTCCCACTAACTAAAGTTGAATTTCTCTCGATTGTAGGGCTCACTGATAGTAAGAGGGGGTATCTGGAGCCTGATTTAAGGTGTGCCTTTCTGTGCCATTTTTTCCTCATTTTACATTTGCGTCTTGGTGCATCCTCTTCTTTTTCACTTTTACCACTGTTATTTTCATGAATGGCGCAACAAGTCGAAGCATCTGTTCTTAAAGTGGCCTCACACCCATTTCCTAGAGCCTGTCACAATGCAGACTAACATCATTAGGTAGGAAATGGGTGCTGTCATAGGTTCTGTACTTGCTGTCATAGGTTCTGTACTTGCTGTCATAGGTTCTGTACTATGTTTTTCATTTTCGGTTTGGTTTGAGGGATCTGCTAAAAGAGACAAGTGTAGACTCCAAAGAACAATAAAGACAGCAGAAAGAAAAATTGGAGCCCCCTTACCATCCCTGCAGGAACTGCACAATCGCAGAGCAAAAACACGGGCAGAAAAGATACTTCGGGATCCCGCCCACCCTAGACACGCCCTCTTCCAGTAATTACCATATGGGCGGCGTCTTGCGGTACCAGCCTGCAGGACTTCTAGATCTAGGAATGGTTTCTTTTCTTTGACTGTCCGCATCCTGAACAATAACCAAGCACCATAGGCTCAGGCTCAAAGCCGGTATAAATTGCACTATGGAAGAGCATCTGTATCTCTATTTCTATGTTCCCTTTTCTATGTAAACTGTATTTAATTGTTAACTGTTGCACTGTCTATATGCCAAAAAGAATTCCTTGTTCATCTCATGATGTACTTGGCGAACAATAAATTGAATTGATTGAATTGAATTGGGTCTGCTATAAATAATCAGCTTGCATTGTCGCACTAGGTTTTCACCTATAGGCCAGTCTGTGTCAGTGTCTGTTTATGTACCTATGGGTCCTGATTCTGATTTTAACTGTGCCAATGAGCGCTACCAACTTCTAGACACTGCATTAATGCTTATTTTTTACTCGTGGCAGAGGTTGGTGGTAGATCTTATAGGTACTGGTTACCATAATATCTTTATTATGAAGTCTTTTCCAAACACTGGTGTGATCAAACTGTTGAAAACTTTGTAGTGCGTTTATAACCATTCTTAGCTGTTTAGGTTAGATGAGAGCATTGCTGTGAAAATAACAATAAAAAAGTGATTTTGAACAATTATTTGAAAGAACGCAGTTGGCTACATCTAAGTCAAGCATTCTATTCTTGACAAGCTGCCAAAACAATTTCTGCATTTTACATCTTGTTTATACATTTTTTTTGCTATTTTCTGCCATTGTGCTCTATAGTAGCTTAAAGGAATTTTAACCTGTCACTAGAGATGAGCGAACTTTTGAAAAACTTGATTCGGCCGATTCGCCAAATTTTCCGGAAAAATTAGATAAACCGCCCATTTCGCCAAAACTAAACTGTGCTTCACTGTGCTCCTCCTCCTCCTCAGCTCTTACAGGGTTTATGTGGCCGTGAAATGTATACGCCATGTCTCCAGTACATGTGTTGTATTACATGAAGCAGCGGAATCACATAATTCATGCTGTAATCCTGGTGACTGACAAATAAAGTGGCTTCCTCAAAGGGCCTGAGCAAACGGCAGGTGTCACGTATGAGCTGCCACTGGTTCACATTAAAGTTACACAGGGGAGTGGCTATCTGCTTGGATCATCAAGAAATCATTGATGGCTTTTCTTTGTTCGTATAGTCGATCTAACATATGTAGGGAGGAATTCCAACGGGTGGAAACATCGCAAATCAGACTATGTTCGGGGATACCGTTCTGACGCTGTCGCTCAAGAAGGGTGTGCTTGGCGGTGTAGGAGTGGCTGAAGTGCATACAAAGTTTCCTTCCCATTGTTAGGATGTCTTGCAGATGGGGGGAAGAATTCAGAAAACGCTTGACAACTAGGTTGAACATGTGTGCCATACAGGGCGCATGGCTAAGCCTTCCATGTCACAGTGCAGACAAGATGTTACTCCCATTGTCAATCACTATGGTTCCCATTTCCAATTTTCGTGGAGTAAGCCATGTTTTGATTTCCTGATGAATGAATTTCAGGAGCTCCTCCCCTGTGTGACTCCATTCGCCAAGGCAAACCATGTGAAGCACAGCGTGACACCGCCGTGCCCTGCACACATGGTAGGCTGAAGGGGCATTGAGAATTGACCATACAGTGGAGGCTGAGGAGACGGCGGAGGATGAGGAAGCAAAGTTGCACACTGTGACAGGCAAAACGGCCTGAGAGCGTGGAGGCCGAAGCGATGGGACCTGTCCAAGTTGCTGTGCAGGAACCACATTCACCCAGTGGGCCGTAAAGGACATGTATTGTCCCTGTCCGTAGTTACAGCTCCAGATGTCGGCGCTGCCGTGCAATTTGGTGCACACCGACAGGCTCAAGGACTGGCCCACCTTCTGCTCAACAAATTTGTGCAGGGCTGGTACTGCCTTCTTTGCAAATAAGTGATGGCTTGGGACTCTCCATCTCGGCTAGGCACTAGCCATCAGCTCTCTGAAAGGTGCAGAGTCCACCACCGTAAAAGGGAGGGACTGCAGCACCAGCAACTTGGACAGGAGCACATTTAGCTTCTGCGCCTTAGGATAAGTGGGCGCATACTGTTGTCTCTTGGACATGGCTTCGCTGATGGATTGCTGGCGGGATGACTAACTTTTAGTAGGAGGAGCAAGAGCATCTGGAGCAGCAGAGGATGGGTATGCTGCACAGCTACCTTCGGCTGAGGTGCTGGAGCCTTGGCTGGGTGAAATTGGAAGCGGCGTGGCACTGGCTGACGCAGCAGGCTGGACCCCCACTTCGGAGCCTCGGTTCTCCCAGGTCGCTTTATGGTGACGCTGCATGTGTTGCTGCAGGGCCGTGGTACCAACATTGGGGCCCTGGCCATGCTTCACCTTCTGTTTACACATCTTGCATGTGGCCAGGTTACCCTCCTGCAGATGCTTGATGAAAAAGTGCCACACTGCTGAGTAGCTAATTTTCCCTCCAACAGTCCACACTAATTCACTGCTACTGCTGCCAACTCCAGCAACCCCTGCTCCACTACCTCCCGGGAAGGCAGCCTGCCGCGCAGCAGGTGGTCTACCCCGCCCCGGCCACGTGTGGCTCCAGACATCCCAATTCTGCCACCATGCTGACTGCCAACCCTACTACCAGCTTGCTGCCTCAGCTGCTGACTCTGGGGCAACCTGGGACCCTCTTCTCCTGATGATGATGAAGCCCCCTCTGCACCGGACTCCCAAGTGCGATCGGCTTCATCATCATCATCATCATCATCGAGTTGTGTCTGCACGTCACTGATGTCCTCCTCGGTTTCCACAAGAGCGTGTGCTACAGGAGACGGAACGCTCGCCACACCACCTCCCACGGCTCTCTCCTCCTCAGTGTTTGTCTGCCTAGTGAAAGAAGCGGCGAATGTCTTCTCCATTTCTTGGCTGGGTAGTAGCTGCTGACTGTCCTCTAACACACCGTCCTCACTGAATAGTGGAGCTGAACCCAAAAAGATACGGCGGCTGGAGGGGGGGGACATAGGACAGAGGCAATGGAAGGACAGGGGCTGCTCCCGGGCCACGCCAACTCAGGGTTGTGTCCGAGGAACCTAGTGACTGTTGACTGGGGGTGTCAGATGTCACTTGTGATGAGGTCGATAACCGCGTTAACCAATCGATGGCGGCAGATGTGTTGCTGGTCGAGACACGACCGCTAACAGATACCGGGAGATCAGGCCTCTCACCGCGACTCCTGCTGCCACTCGCCCCTAGTCTGCTGCGACCTCTGCCTGATGAATCTAGGCCTCTCCTAAGTGCACATCCTGGCACATCTCTGCCTGACATTTTTACTGCGTTTAGGAGGGGAAAACAATACAAAGGAAAAAGGTTAGTAGGCAGGTACTGTTAAAAGATAAGTGGTAGCACTGACAATGGCCCCCGGTGAAGGCAAGGGGTGCTTTAAACTTGTAAACCGACTTTTTTACACAAAAGGCAAAAGGTTAGTAGGCAGTTACTCTTAAAAGATAAGTGGTAGCACTGAAAATGGCCCCCAGTGAAAGGCAATGGGTGCTTTAAACTTGTAAACCAGACTTTTTTATACAAAAGGCAAAAGGTTAGTAGGCAGGTACTCTTAAAAGATAAGTGGTAGCACTGACAATGGCCCCCGGTGAAAGGCAATGGGTGCTTTAAACTTGAAAACCAGACTTTTTTTTAAAAAAGGCAAAAGGTTAGTTGGCCGGTACTCTTAAAAGATAAGTGCTAGCACTGACAATGGCCCCCGGTTAAAGACAATGGGTGCTTTAAACTTGTAAGACATTTTTATCCAAAAGGCAATAGGTAAATAGGCAGGTACTCTTAAAAGAAACGTGCTAGTATTTGGGATGCCCCCCCCCCCCCCCCCCCGGCGAAAGGCAAAGTTTGCTTAAAAAGTGACTTTGTTTACAAAATGCAACCAGTAAGTAGACAGGTAGTCTTGAAATATTTATGCTATTGTTTGGGATGCCCCCTCTTCAAATACACAGGTTGGCTGCTTTTATAGTGGAAAAGTGACTTTCATTACAAAATGCAACCAGTTAGTAGACAGGTACTCTTGAAATATTTATGCTAGTGTTTGGGATGCCCCTCTTCAAATACACAGGTTGGCTGCTTTTATAGTGGAAAAGTGACTTTCATTACCAAATGCAACCAGTTAGTAGACAGGTAGTCTTGAAATATTTATGCTAGTGTTTGGGATACCCCCTCTTGAAATACACAGGTTGGCTGCTTTGATAGTGGAAAAGTGACTTTTATTACAAAATGCAACCAGTTAGTAGACAGGTAGTCTTGAAATATTTATAAAAAAATAGTTAAAATACCGCGCTTACAAAGCAGAACTGATTATCTTCACTCCTCCACAGGAGTCATAAAACAGGGGGGATGCTCAACGTGTAAAACCCTTTGTCCATAGAGTTCAATCACACATTCAAAATAAACACAGAGCTTCCTACGTTACCAATCAGATGTAAATAGATTGTGTGCAGACACTTCTTCCACAAGTCCACTTAGAAGTACTTTTATAGAAATCTTATGGTCCACCAGTTCCAGGCGGCGATAATACTCCTCACTTTCACTCCTTAAAGTGGACCAACACCCAGGGGTGATCGGCCCGGAAATCTATAAGATTCCCGGGCCGATCACCCCCCACCCCGCGGGACATCCGAGATCGGGATGTCCCGCGGGGTGAAACCCCCCAGAAACCCCAAAAACACCTTACCTGATCCGCCGCCGCTTCCGCCGCCGCCGCCTCCCGCGCACCCCTCCAGACGTGCGCGCGCCCGCGCCGGCCCTCTGTGAATGGCCGGCGGGGGCGCGCACGCGCCGAGAGTGACGCGCGGGAGGCGGCGGCGGCGGAAGCGGCCTGGACGTTCCTGATCCCCGCCTGGACGTTGGCGGGGATTGGCTGCGGCGCTCACGTGGGAGCGTTGAGAGGTGAGTTTTTTGGGGTTTCTGGGGGGTTTCACACAGCAGGGCACCCCCGATCGGGGTGCCCCGCCGAAGTGGACCAAAACCCAGGATAGTCAAAATCCTGGGTGTTGGTCCACTTTAACCGACTCCAGATGAGATTCCAGATTGAAACCCACGACTCTTAGTGCAATAGGAAAGACCTCCAAACAGGATGCAAAGTAAAACAGAAAACACCTAGTGTAATACTGTAAACCACACACTGTTTTAATGGAGAATAATAATGCACTCACATGTACAAAAGGGTAAAAACGCTCTAAAAATCAGAGGGTGGAATTCCCCAACTCCTCATGCAATCAGATCTGGCCAGATCGGTTGAAATCACACATGGATGCTGCCCGCCGCCACCGCCGACGCGTTTCGTTGCCTATAGCAACTTTGACAAGGCTGGCGGCACCACGGCATCCTATACTTTTAAATACCTCTAAATCCTTAGGTCCAGGGGGAGCGAGGGGCGTCCTGCGCCTGGTCGGCGAATGGCGCACTTCCGGGTGCGCCTTCTGATGTGTAATCACCTGTATGGTAGTCCCATCAGCGTCCGATGTCAGCAGGTTCCGTCCCTCCTCTCACCTGGTAGTAACGCAAGAAGCGCAGCTGCCACTACGCAAGCAGCGCAGACCTTCCAGCCTGGGTGATCATGAATGAAATGACACCACCTGGTGGTGATTGCTTGTATAACAGGCAAAGGAGGAAAGCTTAAGCTACCAACGCAGTGAGAGCTACTCCAACTGCGTAAATACATGAACTTGCGTAAACCAGAAATAGGGAAACTCCCCCTAGTGGTTATTTAGCAAAATTCAGATAACTGCAATACTTATAAAATTCAGATAACTGCAATGCATGTAATACCAATAAAAAATGACATACATTTTCTCACTACAACAACTTTTTTAAGATTACAGCAACTTTTTAAAGATTATGATACCATAAAATAAAGATTGCTGAATATAATAAAACCTTAAAATAATTATGAATTCTCAATAAAACAATTCAGGTCAAAATCCACATTAAGACCACTTGGAGCCAAGGTGTTTAAAGTAAAAATCCACTTTCCCTCTTTTTGACTAATACTCCTCTTTGGATTGGACCCCCTCCAGTGGGTTTCTACATGATCTATTCCTATAAAAGACATAAGTGTGGGATCGCTAGAATGGACAGATTTAAAGTGGGCCGACAAACTATGTAGGTCATATCCACGCCTAATGTTGTAGATATGTTCGTGTATACGCACGCGGAGCTCTCTTGTTGTTCTACCCACATAGAGTAGCCCACAGGGACACCAGATCAGGTAGACCACATACTTTGTATGACAGGTGATCAATTTGTGATCTTAAATTTTTGACCTGTTTTGAAGTCCTCAAAAGTTTTTTGAGGTTTTCCCAAAGGTCTCCCGGTTTTGCATCCCATACACCGCCCACATTTGTAAAAGCCAGATAGAGTATTCTCAGTTAGTGTCGCCCGTGAGGGTGGGTCTACAAAACTCTTGGTTAGGCGGTCCCTCAAATTGGGTGCCCGCCGAAAGATTACTTTAGGCTTAGCAGGGAGGGTCGGACCCAACATAGAATCGAGATGGAGAATATGCCAATGTTTAGACATCACACGTTGAATCTCCCTAAATTGGGTATTAAAGCCAGTAATAAAAGGCACCCCCATGTCACTTCTGGTCTCCCTCTTAGTATTTACTAACAAGGTCTCCCTTGGGGTATCCCGCACTGCTATCCTTTGGGATTCAACCTTCTCAGGGTCATAACCCTTATCGACAAAACGCTGCTTGAGAAGGGCAGTTTGGCAATCATAATCCTTCAAGGAAAAACAATTACGCCTAATCCTAAGAAATTGTCCTTTCGGAATGGCTGACAGCCAATTCAGGGGATGGCAACTAGAACACGGAACGTACCCGTTTCTATCGGTTGGTTTGAAGTATGTGGACGTAACCAGTCTGGACCCTTCTATTCTAATATTTAGATCCAGAAAGTTTACGGCCACGGGACTGGTCTCTACGGTAAATTCTAGATTATACAAATTATTGTTTACTTCCAGAAAAAAGGCGTCCAACTCAGCCTGGGTACCCTTCCAGATGACAATCACGTCATCTATATATCGCTTCCAACATATCAGGTTAACCCATTCACGTCCAAAGATGAATTCCTCCTCCCATCTTCCAACGTAGAGGTTCGCCATACTGGGAGCAAATTTAGCTCCCATGGCGACACCTCTACGCTGTAGGAAGAACTCACCCCCGAACCAAAAATAATTGTGTTGGAGTGCGAATTCCAAACACTGCATAAGGTACCTAACCTGTCCTGTGGGTAAGTTAGGGCTAGAATCAAGAAAATGTTGGACCGCGTCCAGTCCAGGGCCATGCGGGATAGCTGTATATAGAGATGACACGTCAGCCGTGGCCAAAATATAGTGATTTTCAATTTTGATTCCCTCACACAGCTGGATTACCTGCGTAGAGTCTCTTAGATATGCAGGTAGTTCAACCACTAATGGTTGTAAAAAATGGTCGATCAATTCACCCAATCGGCAGGTGATGGAACCAAGTCCACTAACTATTGGCCTTCCTGGGGGTTTAATCAAACTTTTGTGGCTTTTAGGCAGAATGTAAATGGTAGGGATGCTGGGCGCTGTAGGCGTTAAGTAATCAAATTCTTTCTTATTCAGAAAACCTTGTAATGCACCCTCTTTTAATAGGAGCCCTAACTTTGTCCTAAACTCTCGAGTGGGGTCTTTATCCAAGAGTGTGTACGTGTCATTATCCGCTAGCAACCTATTAACCTCCTCTAGGTAATCAGATTTATTCATGATCACCAGCCCCCCTCCCTTATCCGCCGGTTTCAAGACTATGTCATGTTTAGCTTCAAGTTGTTTGAAACCTTTGAATAGGGCAGGTGGCCATTTTGACTTCTTCAGTTCCATAGATTTTACATCCCTAATGACAGCTGCTTTAAAGGTTTCTATCTGTGAATTCCCCATACTAGGTGGGTTAAACAATGATTTATTTTTTAAAGACGAGTGTTTCACGTTTCCCTCAGTAGGGGTACTTTCACTGGTTGGCTCGCTCATAGTGGGCCCTTGTTGATTCAAAAAGAACTTATGTACATGTAATTTTCTAATGTACTTATTTATGTCTATAAATAGATTAAATTTATTGAGCTCATTGGGAAGAGCAAACTTTAGGCCCTTGTCCAGCAAGGTCAATTCCTCCTTCGATAGTACTACTGAGCTAAGATTATAGATCCCCTCACCTAATCCCACCATGGTCTTTTTATGTTTTGTTCCTCCACGTCTTCCCCTCGGTCTTCCCCTTTCCTCTTGGACCCTCTTGTTCCCCAGAGTGGATCCCCTTTGTCTTGCAGAGGCACACGATTCCGCCAATCCCCTCTGGGTGGGGTTACCTGAAAAGGGGTATCCCGAATTAGGGGATTATCTCGCAGTGGGAAAAAACTATTAGCCCTCCCATTTTTCAAGGGTTGGGGTCTCGACCTTGGAGGTAATGGTGGGGGAGTTGCTCTCATAGGTCTTCTATTTGCTCGCCCACCCATACTGGGGGTCTCGGATGGGTTCCCTTGATTAGACCCACGAGTACTATATACTGGGCCTCTTTTTTCATTTATCTTTCCTCGCCCATCCGAAGCGGAGACCCGTGTTGGTGTACCGGGCCAGTTGGAAACAGCCCCCCTCATTCTTACTTGCGGGGGGTCATTATCTTCATGTACCTCGCCATCAGACTTCTGCCATCTAAACACATTCTTAGTGGTATAGTCTATCTGATCCCTTTGTATTTTCTTCAATTTTCTTGTCCTAATAATTTTTTCTTCTTTTCTTAATTTCTCTTTTAAGTCATCAGACTTTTGTATAAATTCAGAAGTAGTACTGAGTGGAGCCACTCGCTCACTCAAAACATCCTTTTGAGCATTGATATCCCTAAGTTGGTCCCTCTTTTTACTTATTAGCTTATCTAGCAGCCGCAGGCCACAATCATTAAAAAAGGAAAACCAATCTGCTCTGGACTCTTCAGTATCGTCCCCATTGTAAATGTAGAGGGACCAGCGAAGTTGTTGAGGAACCATGTTCCTAACCACATATTGCTCTAATGTGGCAATGTCCCATTTTAATCTTAATTCCCGATTCAAGAGCTTGTAAAGGCTCTTAAATTCAGAATCAAGACTAGGTGAACCCTGGATAGATGTTTCTCCAGCCAATAGTGCCCCAAAGTCTATTTCGCTAGAACTACAAAAGGAGAAAATGTCCATTATGGACAGTAAACTAAAGCAGCAGGTATAACTAAGACAAAAGGTAATGTATAAAAAAATAGTTAAAATACCGCGCTTACAAAGCAGAACTGATTATCTTCACTCCTCCACAGGAGTCATAAAACAGGGGGGATGCTCAACGTGTAAAACCCTTTGTCCATAGAGTTCAATCACACATTCAAAATAAACACAGAGCTTCCTACGTTACCAATCAGATGTAAATAGATTGTGTGCAGACACTTCTTCCACAAGTCCACTTAGAAGTACTTTTATAGAAATCTTATGGTCCACCAGTTCCAGGCGGCGATAATACTCCTCACTTTCACTCCTTAACCGACTCCAGATGAGATTCCAGATTGAAACCCACGACTCTTAGTGCAATAGGAAAGACCTCCAAACAGGATGCAAAGTAAAACAGAAAACACCTAGTGTAATACTGTAAACCACACACTGTTTTAATGGATAATAATAATGCACTCACATGTACAAAAGGGTAAAAACGCTCTAAAAAGCAGAGGGTGGAATTCCCCAACTCCTCATGCAATCAGATCTGGCCAGATCGGTTGAAATCACACATGGATGCCGCCCGCCGCCACCGCCGACGCGTTTCGTTGCCTATAGCAACTTTGACAAGGCTGGCGGCACCGCGGCATCCTACACTTTTAAATACCCGGCGAAAGGCAAAGTTTGCTGAAAAAGTGACTTTCATTACAAAATGCAACCAGTTAGTAGACAGGTACTCTTGAAATGTTTATGCTAAGTAATGACACCAGGAAAAGCTAAATAGGCAGGTGTGTTATTAACACATAGAGGCCGATTCATTAATAGCGCCAGGTAGCGACAGATGAGCGACTGTAGCGTGATTTTTTCAGCACCAGCCAGTATTCGCTGTGCTTGGCCGGCGTTAGCTTGATGACAGCGACTCAGTCGGTGTGCGGTAATGTTGAATACGGGCTGGGGGGTCGCTGTTTCACAGGTCCAGCGTTGTATGTGAGCGCCTGACAACGAATGGCCAGAGCGAACGGCTAGCTTCATATTCATTAACAAATCACGCTCCGAATGTGCTGTCGCTGTCCATTCCTTGTTTAAACCCCAGAGCGCTGGCGGCGATGTGTATTAACTAGTTTTTAACCCCTAAACAACCATATTTTTTGAATGTAACATTATACATGTTTTTAGAATCATTTTGTAATATGAATACATTAATCTCAGACCTGTTAGATCAATTCTGCACAAATTTTTTTTCAATTTTTTTTTACTTAAAAATAAATCCTAACATTGCAGAAGTGGTCTCCGATTTTGTGACATTAAAAAAAAAAAAAAAAAAAATTAATACCAATTAATTATGAATAATTATAGATTGCTCCATTGAAATGCATTGGACACCGCCAGGGAGCGACAGCTCATACCTGGCGCTGTGAGGGAATTTGCAGCGGTGCTGTTCGGTCCAGGCGGCTTCATGATGAATGCCACGCTAGCCGTCGCTCTCGCCGGCGCTAGCCTCATTTTGCTTGATAAATGCGTCATTGTGACCGCCGCCGGGCGTACTTGAGTCGGTAGTCGCCGTTAGCTGCCGCTACCTGGCGCTCGTCAGACACTACCTGGCGCTATCGCTTGATGAATAAGGGCATAAATAGGCTTGTAAGCTAATGCAAACTCTTTAAACTTTCCCTGTCTTTATCTGTCACTGTCACAGCTTCTCTCCTTCTCTATCTTTCCCTCGCTTCTTCTGTTCTTTGTTCTATCTATCTCTCCCTCACTGTATCTATCAATTTGTCTGTCTGTCTGTCTATCTGTCCCTCGCTCTCTCCCTGCCTGATCTGCTCTGGCCGCAATACAGTGTCAGAATGTTCTTCCGCAAAATAGCCGCCGTTTATATGGGGCTGTGACATCATCTGTAAGCCTGTCTGCTGATAGGTAGCATGTGACACCTACCTAGGATTCCTTGCCCCATGTGACATGTCCTGACATGTGGATCCACCATTTTAGATGGGCTGTATAGCAGCAAATGGAGTTTTAAGGCAATATTTTGAATCGTAACAAAACGAATTTTTCCTGAAATTCGTAACGAATTCGGGTTCGTCAGAATCGATTCACTCTTCTCTACTGGTCACCTTCTATCCCCAGCTGAGTGCCCCGAAATAGCCCGTGTTTCTTTTTTACTACTGCCTTTGCCCAGTATTCATAAAACAACACAAACTGGATGCAGTCTGCCATATTTCTCCCTTGCCAAGCAGCCTTGTCCCCTAATGCTTTCCAGCGATGATAACAGTACACACAGCTCAGCATTGGGGGTCAGCCTTATTAGCTGTAATAACTGCCATTACATGATAGTTTAGTTGTAACTGTATTAATTAGCTTATGGCTGCCATTTGGACATCAGACTGCATCCGGTTCGTATTGTTATATATATTGGTCAAAGACTTTAGTAAAAAAAGAAACACAGGCTGTTTTGGGGACTGGGCGGGGCATAGAAAGTGACAACATAAACTTCCTTTCTGGGTATAGGATCACTTTAAGCT
The DNA here is from genome assembly GCA_027917425.1 of Gastrophryne carolinensis. NCBI lineage: Eukaryota > Metazoa > Chordata > Amphibia > Anura > Microhylidae > Gastrophryne > Gastrophryne carolinensis. Next base: position 479,431,119 of record CM051236.1, read on the forward strand.
TCGGGGCCACTTAGGATTGGTGCAGCTTATACAACAGCGATGCACTGCGCTAAAAAGAAGGTGTGACTCATACATTTATTGTGATAAGGTGTACAGATTGGCACTAACTTCTGCACACTTTATTAGGAATAAGGTGTCACAATGGTAAAACTATTAGTACTAAATGATGCTAAATAATGCAGAGGCTTCATAAATCAGGCTCTTTGTGTCCCTATGGACCAGGCTAGCTTAGTGTTAATTTGGATCCGGACCCTCCCTGGTACAGGAGTTAAAAGGGATGGAATAGATCTTTCATTTGGAGCCCACCCTTCAGTGGGCAAATGCAAATATTACATGGCAATATTACAATAACTGACAGTACTCCAGTTCTTCCTGATAGTAGATACGCCATGTTCTCCTTTTGGTACAACATCTAGCATTGAGCATTACCTGCTGCTCTTATCAAAGAAAATTGGACAGCGTAATCATTACTGTCACATGGCACATCTTCTGACCACATAGTAATCCATCAATGCATTGTCAGTTAAGCATTAGGGCTGTACACAGGACCATGACTAAAAAGTGCAGACCATGATGGTCTCTGCTGCTCAACAGAGTGCTTAGGTTGTTAGGGCCATATGAACCGGAGTTGGAATGGGGGCCCCCGAGACAACCTTGCTTTTAACCATTTAAATGTTTAAAAAGTATGTAGATTCTACCGTGTTCTTCTCCTACCATTCACTGCTAAGCCCGTAGATTCTACGTATGCTCACCTCCATCTGGAATCAAGAACCCTTGGACTCTTCTTCACCCAGAGAGCATCCGCCCCTCCCTGGTCTAAATGACGTTGTCATCATCTTACTGTAGCTATAGAAGGCCCCTCCCACTGGTGGCTGGTGAGTTAGAAGTCGGAAGTGATCGCCCCACCTCCCAGTTTGAGATGTCTTCTGGGAAAGAACGGATATCTACTGATACGTATTTGGCTCCATTGTAACTGGGAGGAATGGAGCTTTTACGCACAATATAATTTTCTTGAAAAACGTACATATTTATTTTAAAAAAATGCGACAAAAAAAAAAATATATATACACACACACACACACACATTTCACCCAAAAAATCGTGAAAGCACTGTAAATTTCAATTAAAATTACAAACACTATATTTCATGTTAAAGCCCAAACTGAAAAATCACAGTTAAACATAGATAGAGCAAAATGGAGAAAATGGCCAGGCAACAGAGTGTGACAAAATCTCAAGGTAGGCTCACAGTTAACCGGTTAAGGGCCACTGGGGGATTCCCATGTACATCAGCAGTCTGAGCCTGATCTGAGCTGTATTCTAAATCAAATCATGCACAACTAAATATATACATTAGCAACATACAGAGGAGACAATCTCTACAAAGGCTTTTTAGGCTGACTAAACTTGTTTGGTACAGTCACAGCAGGAGGCAGATATAGCCTATCCCAAGGTATTAACATTCCATCCCAATATAGTCGCTTCTGTACAAGAAATTCCTTATGGCAGAAGTACATGGAATATGGGACTAGAAGTTTAGAATAAGCATTAGGCAGAATTATAAGCTGTTTTTTGCTATCTGCTCTGCTTTAGGACCCTGCAAACAAACACACACAAAAATAAAAAAAACAGTTTCAGCCTTCAGCTACTCGTGCTGATGCAGGCGCCCGCAGGCCGATAAAAATGTTTTTTAGCTTGCGTATATAGCCGAGGAAAGCCGGCAGTGCGGAGCGTAGCCAGCGAATTAGCATAGCATACTGCCACACACTCTATCAAGCCGAGTTTATGATATGCTTTGCTAACCTTCCTAACAATGACAGTGCAGTAGTCACAACCGGAATAGCTCATTCTATAGAACCTCTTTCTATGAATATGATGACAACTTTGAAAAAAGGAATAATACAAGAAATATAAATCTATCCAAGCTCTTTGCAGAAGCCTTAAGCACTGGGAGTTCTGTGTATGCATTAGAGCTGCAATCACACAATAATAAATTGCTCGATAGATAAAGAACCTTGTAGCTGTGTCAGGAGGTAGAAAAACAAGTCCTGATCACTTATATGTCATAAATGTGAAGGCTGCCTGTGTTAAACATTGTTATCATGAAAGCTAAGCAAAAGAACAACCAAAAATGTAACTATAGGGGGTGCAGCACTCACAACCGCATTATAACTGCTTTAGCTTCTTATTTAATAGCTATTGCATACAATGCATCATTTATTTTCATCTCAAGGCAACAATGGGTAAAATTATATATACTTAAAGTGCACCTACACCCAGAAAGGAAGTTTATGTTTCACCTTCTATCCCCAGCCAGTGTCCCAGAACAGCCTGTGTTTCTTTTTTTACCAAAGCTGTTGCAGGACAGGAAGCAGTATGACATTGAATGGCAGCCATTTGCTAATGAATTCTTTTACAAGCTAAACTATCACATAATGGCAGTTATTATAACTGATAAGACTGGCCTTCAATGCTGAGCTGTGTTTCTTTAATTGACTGTATCATCGCTGGAAAGCACCAGGGGTGGGGCTGCTTGGCCAGGGAGCAATATGGCTGTCTGCATCCGGTTCCTGTTGTTATGAATATTGGGCAGAGGCTTTAGTAGAAAAAGATACACAGGCTGTTTTGGGGCACTGGGCTGGGGATAGAAGGTGATGACATAAACTTCCTTTCTGGGTATAGGATCAGTTTAAATTATACCATCCTGGCATTTCTATACTATTTAACTACAATTTTATCGTTTTGAGTTTCTATTCTACTATACTTTAGATTTAGTACAAAGATGTAGATCTAGATGTACATAAGCATATTAATCAGAGTGATGATGATTAAATGTTGTTGTGACAGCATTGAGTAGAGGTTACATACATTTTAATGGATCTACACATTTAAAGCAGGCAAAAACATTTATAAATTTGAAGACAGAGATATCAAGAGCACTATGGGGTCGATTCAGTAACAGTTGAAAAAACATTATTTTCTCAAAAAAATTGTGGGGTCCCACATATCCCACACCATGCAACCTGCCCTAAATTATGGCACCACCACATTTATTTACAATACAGATATATTCATTTTATTGTTATTTGTCCAATACAAAAATATAAAAAGCAATTAAAAACAGAATACATACAGGGGCACTATGGTTAAAGGGTGGTCTCCTTCAAATCATATATACACCATGAATTGTGACAATTAATTATACAACACGTGCTCCTATATACACATTACACAAACACATAAAACAACTAATTCTAAGTATTCTATATATAAGCTGTTGCTCTATTTCATAATACAGTGGCAATTATTCCTAAGGACACACCAAGGAGGAAACAAGTAACCCAATAATCAAAAAATATAAATGTGCTATATACATCACCATGGGAACACCCTGTGGCCATACGCTGTACCCCGCCCCAGCCAACGTGTTTCGTAACGGTCCCCCCGTTACTTCATCTGGGCAAGAAGATGAAGTAACGGGGGGACCGTTACGAAACGCGCTGGCTGGGGTGGGGTACAGCGTATGGCCACAGGGTGTTCCCATGGTGATGTATATAGCACATTTATATTTTTTTATAGAATACTTAGAATTAGTTGTTTTATGTGTTTGTGTAATGTGTATATAGGAGCACGTGTTGTATAATTAATTGTCACAATTCATGGTGTATATATGATTTGAAGGCGACCACCCTTTAACCATAGCGCCCCCGTATGTATTCTGTTTTTAATTGCTTTTAATATTTTTGTATTGGACAAATAACAATAAAATGAATATATTTGTATTGTAAATAAATGTGGTGGTGCCATAATTTAGGGCAGGTTGCATGGTGTGGGATATGTGGGACCCCACAATCTTTTTGAGTGTATAGTATATAGCCAGCCCAGGCACACCAAAAGTGTGTTGGATTGTGGGGGTTGGCGCTTCTTTAGTTTTGTATACACTAGTGAAAAACATTATTTTGGTAGTAAATCCCCATCCCCACAGCCAACAAACCCCCATCTGCTTTAGAAGTGGATTATCTGCTGCCAACTTATTTTACATGCATGTTTAAGGCAATAAACTGATTCGTACCAAATGATTGCCTAAAGTTTTCTTCTGATTTAAAGGAAAACTTTTTTATAGGACAAAATCCCAAACCCCCGAAATCATTTTGCTCATCTCTACTCATAGCTTATAATGTCCAATATATTTATGCCATCACAGATGCATTAAATCACTTGCCATCACAGATGCTCAGATGTAGAGGTGTAGTGGGAATAGTAAACTGACCAGCTGTCCCACTTTTAGTAGGACAGTCCCACTTTGAGGCACTTTGTCCAACCAAAGACTCTGGGAACAACTAAATGTCCCACTTTGCTGACATTATGGGGAAGACCGGGCAGGATGACTGGCCAGTTTACAAAAGCTCGATCACCAACATCTTTTATGGAGTGAAGATTCCTGGAGAATGTGAGGAAGGGCGGGGCTAAACCACCCCTAACACTCTCAAATGAGTTTAGCTGCAACACTGGGTCACAGAGGCTTCCAGAAAATGGTCAATTTAGGGAATAGGCCCCTTCTAGGAATGACTTGGAAAAAGAAGCCCCTCCCAGGCAAAATCTTTAGCAACATCTGTGTTAGGGCGAGCGCTGCACGCCCATCTAGCAGCACTTCACTTACCTCCATGGCTGCATCCAGCCGTCATCCATTTTGCAGCACTTCCCTCATGGCTGTTCCCAGCTGTCTCCCTTCCCCCCATGCTTCCTTCTCGCATGCTCTGGTGCGCGCACGTCTCGTCCACTAGAGGGCGAGCGCACTGGATTCCTGAGATTTAAAGGGCCTGTACAGCACTGATTGGTGCCTGGTCATCCAAGCCTGCATCCACTTCTCCTATTTAAAGAGGCACTTCCTTCCTTCAGTGCCCGATCTTGGTCTCTCCATGCTTGTTGAAAGTCAGACATTTTTGGATTGCTCACCCGTGTACCGACCTCTGCCTGTCCCCCCCTGAACCTTTGCTGCCTGCCCCAACCTCGGCTACTCACCTTTGCCGCGAACCTGTGCTGCCAGCCCCGATCTCTGCCACGCCTACGCCTTTTGCCTGCCACTTGTGTGCCTCGCTTAACCTCGGCTGACTGTGGGACTGGGCCGCTGTTGGGGGGTAGCGACCTGGGGGTCACTCGCCGCACAAGACCAACCTGCCTTGTGGTGGGCTCTGGTGAATACCGGTGGCCCCTTAGACTCCGCTCCCCTGACACGGTACCCGCCATCGGTCCCACAGTTAAAGCGGATCCACACCCGAGTCCGCTCCACCCGGTCCATGACAATCTGAAATATAAAAACAGCCTACCTGTGCCCAAAAATAGTGGCGACAGCTAGAATAGGGAAGTGCACTGATAAGGAGTTTAAAGCAACTGTGCGTTACAGATTGGCCATTGTGTACCTTGAATGCCTGTATTTCTCTTGATCTTGCTATGACTTTGCAAACTGCTATTGAATATAATAGTAACTACTAAGAAATCCAACCTCACTCTAACCGCCTTACATATTTCTATGTAATTCCACTTGCCCATAGATTTGCCATATTGGATAGGCAAGGATTTACATTGACTATGTTTTTGCCAGTTAACTGTAGGCAGAATTATTATTCCCTTGTTCTAAGACTCTTTGTTTTTGGGCAGTCATGGCCTAGAGGTAAGGAAGTGCCCTTATGACCGGAGGGTTGCAGGATCCTTGCCAGGACATGACTAAAGTGCTCCTGAGCAAGGTACCTAATCCACCAACTGCTCCCCGGGCACCATAATTGGGACAGCCCACTGTTTCAGGCATGTGGACACTCATTGAAATATGTGGGTTCAATGTGAAGGAAAAATACCCATGTGCGTGCAAGCATACAATGGCCAAATACCGTATCCCCCAATTTTACTGATTTTTTTACTGATAATCTTGGTTAGTACCCCCCTAATGGCCAAAATCAGGCCACTGCTTACACCTCATTACAGTGTGGCCTAGATTCCCCCACAATAGTTCTAAAGCATCTATGCTTACACCACGCGGTTATTTTTATCTTTCTATGGTTAGTTTATTATAAATGGGAGTTAGTTTATTATCTATTTTTATAATAAATAACTTACAATGGGACTTGATTTTGGTCCTGTTAACACACAAGAGGGTGCTAGGGGGAGTACTGCCCTAAACAGCAAAACAAATAAAATACATTATATCATTAAACTATTGGGGGGGGGGGGGTGGTTATTGCAGGATTTTCATGTTTTCTATGGTTGGGCTAAAGTTTCCTAAGGCAGACGTTGTTTTTTTCTCATTGCAGGGGGACTCTGGTGGCCCATTAATGTGTATGCAGGGAAACCGCTGGTACCTGACAGGTGTGACCTCATTTGGTTATGGATGTGCGCAGCCAATGAGACCTGGTGTTTACGCTCGAGTGACAGCATTTACAGAATGGATTCAGAACTTCTTGCTTTAGAAGAAACATTTAACTCTTAAGAAACATTTCTCATGCACACAAATATTTTTCATGCACTGCTATGTTTTTACATAATCCAAAATGCAAACAATATTTGAAAAATATTAATATTGTAATTCTGAATTGTGACTGATAATTGCTTCTTTGTATATTGTGTGTCAGCATTTCCTAGCCCTACTCTTAAGGACCAGCAAGTGATTTGTGGGTCTCCAGCACAGGTCTAAAGTTCTAATTGCTTTGTGCATTTGTCTGGAGACCCACGTGTACATACCCTGTTGGTGATACTTGAGGACACTTTAGAGAAACACTGCTGTATGTAATTAGTGTGTTATTGCTTATAATTATATACAAGGGTGAAAAATATACTGTCTACAATTATAACCTTTACGATTTGTTAATAAAAATTCTGAGGAATATTTATTTGATTTATTTTTTTGTATTTGAAATGTAACCATGTTTATATTATGGAGTAAACTGATCCACAAAGGACCTTGACCTACAGAGACCGTCAGCGTAGTGTCATGTCCATGTAAACTAAGATTCTGGACATTCTGGCAGGTTTGGAAATTCTCTTGTGCAGGTGTCAGGACATGGGTTGCGGCCCGGAGAGCAAAGTAATTAACTAGAAACATAGAGACAAGTGACAATACAACTTATCTGTGCTCCAAAAATGCAAACTACTGACCACCCAGCAGTGGGAGGTCCGTTACTCAAAAGAGAGTCCATGACCTACGCAGGTCATTAGCAGCACCCCAAATGGAGAAAAGTACACAGGTCCCGGGTAGTCTGTTGGTAATTGTAGGCTTGAGGGTGAACTGCAGGCACAGTAAGACAAAAAATAGATGGCCCAGGCCCCAGTGCTGACAATGCAGGATTTGGGCCCCGGTGTAGATAGTGTAGGATCTGAACCCCAGTGTACTACAGACACTAGCATGAACAATGAAGGGCTGTGGGCCCAGCAAGCACAAGGAAGGGCATGGATTCCAATACAGGATTTAAGAAGGTCAAGAGCCCCAATACAGGAATTAAAGACAAGGTAGAAATATAAGAGGTGGAGAGCAAAGTTACACTCTGGGGAGACAATGCAATGATCCAACAGGGGGCGGGGCCAGGCACATACATTTTTTAGGAAACACAAAAGCATGATGAAAGCCAGGTGAGGGAAAACAATGGAGCTTTAGGACCCAGGGAGAACCACACTAATCCAGCAGACACATACAAACACTACAGTAAATAGCACAGTGGTAGGAGCAGCAGATCTGTAATGATGTTAGATGTTGGATCGCCAATTCACAACCCCTCCCATACCAGTCCTGACATATAGCTTCAGCAATGTTCCTTTCATGTAAGCCTTTTCAGGATACAGGGTATGGCAATTGTATCTGACCAATGTGCACAATGAGTAGCAACCAATGGAGTAGGACTAATTGAAATGATAATCACATACAACATAATATGCGCCAAGACCATTTCTCTTTATCAGGAAAGCTTGGTGTGCAGATCAGAAACCCTAAAGGTTTCTCTGGAAATGAGGGCATTCATGGACAGGGAACCACTACATGCAGTTGGCATGCTTTATATATATTATGGAATGGCCAGAAGGTATTTGAGTGTTGGAACTATGGAAATCAAAGGATCACTAGACATGTTATATCATATATCATATTCAAATGATTACAAAATGTTCTGAATCTCTCCATTAACAGAAGCACAGCATGTGGTCTGTTCTGATGACAAATGGTTCTTGGGACTTGTAATGTCGAGCTGTTAGAGTACCTGAAACCAAGAGTGGTCAGGCTACTGTTTATTACTGTTACTCCACACCATAACCCCCAGCAATAGGACCTGTGTAATGTCAAGTCCTCTTTATGGTGTTAATGAAGAGAATAAATCTTAATTTTAGCCCACCTTGTCATCTTGCTATGCACCATCCTGGTTATTGAAAGCAATGGAGTGAGATCAATGGAACATCTGTATCTGGATATTTAGGTCATAGCCCAACATAGTTTGCCAAACTAGGCTTGGGATGTGACGTCTAATTTTACCTGAAGTACAGAATGGATCACTACATGCCATTCTTCCAGTCACATGATCTGTCTGTTAAGTGGAACACCTCTTGCTTGAATTCCAGCTCATAATTGTTTTCCCAACCAAGACATGCAACAATGAACAATGCTGACATCTCAGCCCATATGCGTAACAATCTGCCAAATTGGGATGCCAAGATGTCTCAGTTCAAGGATTCTATTTGGCTCACCAACATCAACAGATGGAGGGGGCTGAGGCAAGAGCATGGGGGGGCAGTTTTATTCCAAAGGTCAGAGCCTCTTTGGAATATCCCCCCCCCCCCTGACTTACACATCACAGGATGGCAAGGGGGATTGAGAGGGGGTTTCTGGAGAAACCTCCCTTCACCCCCTCCTGTGATGTATGCAGTCACATGGGGCCCCCCTATGCCAGTTACAGGATAGGGAGCCACCCTGTCACCTGCCGGCATTGGCAGGTGACATATTGGTACCCTGCCCAATTATCCACACCAGACCCCGGGGGGCAGAAAAGCCTCGGCATGGGCACAACGTTCTTCTATGTGTTCCCATGGTACCCCTGGATGTGCCCCAAGCCCATACCAAGGGACATAAGGGCTGGTATAAAATATATTTATATAAAATATATCAATATAAATTTCAGCTGAATCAGGAGTAAGGGAAAATGTGAGTAAATGATGCACAAATGCCTACTTACTAATTACAGTGCTGATTCGACCCTTATGTGTCAAATAAAGTAGTAGCAGATGAAGATGTTAAATATAATCTTACCTTGTAAAAGAATTTAGCTAAATCGGAATGCCACCCCTCAAATAAGTCTACTGTGATCCAGATTACAGCAAAAAATGTCACCATTTTTTTTCTTTCTTTTTTTATATGCATAATGGTAGCCCCTGGTCTTTCTTATTCCAGCATACAGAAGTCGCTTATGCTTGCAATCCAGAACCACCTGCTGAGCTTGCGGCTCTGAAAGCACATCCAGTGCATGTGCAGTTGTAAGGGGGGGCACCTTTGCGAAGGCCCATTGAGAGGGCACGTGCATCCACATGCAGTCCCTTCACAGCCACTCAGGAGCTGAGCAGGTGCTTCCAAATTGCTGGCCAAAGCAGCTTCTGCTTTGTCAGCCAAAGACAGACCAACATTTTTTAAAGAAAACAACAAAGGTGAGAACTTTTATTTTTGTTGCAATCTAGATGTGGGTGGGTGGAGGGTGTTATTCCGGTTTAATATATGTGATGGTATTATTTATGTGGAGGTTATTTTTCCCATGTCTTTACTCAACTGTACTTGTGTGCAATTTTCTTACGCTTTTGAGGGCCTATTTCGCTCAGCCTGTTACAAGAGTTTTTGGAAAAGTAGCAGTAATAGTAGGTCTTGTGAGCAGGTCAGGTTGGCACGACATCTACAATCTTCAGCCTTGAGGAGTTTATCTACCCTTGCTCCGTCTCCCATCCAAGGTCTGGGGATGTATTGTCTCGCTTTTTCTTTGAGTGCTGTTACAGCCTGTTCTCTGCTTTGTGCATTTGTGAGGAATATTTTGGCATCCTCTAAATAAATATTTGAAAATTGTCACTTGGATCAGAGGCATGCTTTTCTTTTGTTAGGCTTCATTCCGAGACTTGACTATGATTGATATGACTGTGAGGCCCCCTCAATCCTGAATCAGAAATATAGAACATTGGCACTTTCTGCAAAAATAATAATTTGGCAAAAACATGTCGGGTGAAGGCACGACTGTCAGTTTACATTTTTCTATAAAGAATCTTTATCACACTGTATTAAGATGGCCATCAATGTTTTCATTAGACATAGCAACTTTGCAAATGTACTTTAATTTATAAACTAAATTATGAGAGTAATAAATGAAATAAATGTTTTTAAATAGTATTTAAGGGGGAATATGGCTTCATGTTATCTCTATGGCAAACTATCATATGTTTCAGTTGTTTTATTAAGTTTTCAATATATCACAATGATTATTCTTATAAAATGTATTATAATTTAAAATGTAGTTTATTATATAGATTAAAAGGGTAAATAACTGTAACCACGTATGCTAAGGAACGGACGTTATAATGGGCTGGGTAAACTAGAACAGGTTTTATAACTGAATTCACTGAATAGAGGAAGACAGCCTGAAAGCGGACCAAAACCCAAATTTTTAACTAGCATCCTTTGAATTTCTCCTCCCATGAAGAGCTTCTTTTGCCCTTTGTCACTGCTCCTGCGTTACTCTAATCCCAGATAATGCCGGCTGATTTAGATGTAAAGCTCAGCCTCCTGTATTTATTGGCACTGCTGTGTGTGGCAATGATGTCATTGCCACGTCTATGCAGCGAAAATATCTAGTTCTACACCCTAAGAAGGCAGTATTAACCGGGGCTTTGGCCAAATGTATACAAGTGCAGTGGGTTTTGGTCCACTTTAACAATTCTAGCCTTAAACCGAACCAACAGCCTTGCTCATTTGGAAAAAAAAAGCTCTCTAAAACTCACTTGACCCATCTGTATGCATGAGATTGAATCATTGTCAGCATTTACATTTGCTCCTGCATCAAAGATGAAAAGCTGTCCCACAGACTTTCTCCTGGTAGCAGTCATCTTGCAGGTTTCATTTCCCAGCATCCCAGCAGTGCAACTGCTTGAATTTAACTGACATATCCCCACAATGCACAACGGCAGGAATCTTCCACTTTACAGGCGGCCTGCAGCTCCATGAGACGTCATCTGGTTTTTAAAATTGACTAAAGCAGGAGTTACAAAAAGGTAAATTAATTTTTATGTGCAGCAATCAGAATTGTCCTAGGGAAGGATGCTTATGAGCACTGTTTTGTGAAAGGGTGTTGGTCTGGTTTAACCACTACCTGTTTTCGGTTTAGGGATTGTTTAGGGATGTTCTGTGTAAGTGTGGCCAGGTTCTTGACCCTTCCACCCCATGGCTTGCACTTGAGGTTTTGGGCAACCTCAGGTAACCCTGCTCCCAATTTATCTATTCCAAGTATGTCTCACACCCTGCTTCGGAAGTATTCATTACACGTGGGTTATGCCCAGTAGAGGGCGAACTTCTGCAGAGATGACTAGAAAAAAAGAAGCCCCTCCCGGCCCATAAATACCTGGGACCTCCCACACATTCCCCAGTAATCGTCTCTGCAGATAGCGAGCAAGTCAGAAGATGGCTGTCTCCTTCCTTACAGGTAAGCAGGGTTTACACCCGGCACATTTCTTTTCCTATTTCCACCCGGACTTCCATATTAATGCCCCTATGCCTCCCAGCTATGGCTGAGGGTCTGGGTGAGGGTAGAGAACACCTGTAGAGGTGTTTGACTAGGAGCCATGCACCATGCTCCTCCGAAAAGCCCCCACCAAGGGGTAGGCGGCCGTCAGGTTTGGTGATCCTGACATGGGATGCCCTGTCCGTTTTGAAGCCCTCACCACATATTCTACATGTGGCTATCGGCTTCCTCCCCCATTACTCCCTGTTCCCGGTTAGTAGGGTGGGGGGGGGTACTTCCATCTTTGTTTTGTCTCCCCTGAGATTGTGTGAGTGGAAGTTGTCAGTATGATTGGTGCTGTAATTTCTTTACTGTGTGGGGGCGCTGGCTACTGCCAGTGCGCCTCAATGTGTTTTAACTCAGTTAATTTTTATGTTATTTTGTTCTTGGTGGCCAGCACGCTCGCTTTCTGGGGTGGCAGCGGTGGGCTGGTGTCATCTATGCCGGCTACGCAGCCTTGGCTGGGGAGCGCGGTTCGCTGCTCGTTTTCTGTCAGGGGGAAGGGGCGGGGCTTGGCGCTCCCCGCGCTGGAGACGGCCGGCCCCTCCAGTTGGCGCTTGACCGGCTCTCAGTCCTATTGGCTGGGAGCGCGGCTGTTGTGTTCTTTCCCGGGAGGGGGCGGGGCCTTATGCGGGCGCGATCCGCGTCGGCCCGCCTTCATCCTCCTTCTGTCTGCGGGCCCTACGCCGCCATCTTTCCCATGCCTGTTACCTTCCGTGAGTGTCCCTCTGGCCATCCTTGATGCCTTAATTATATGCATATTCTCTTTTACTGTAAGCGGCTGCACGGGTTAGAGCATATGTTATGCAGCTCTGTTCCCCGGTGGTGCAGGTTCCTTTCCCACTCGGTCATTATATATATATATATATATATATATATATATATATATATATATAATTTTTTGCACACGTATGAGGACGCCTTTTTGGCTTCCTGTCATATTCCTATTGGACGGTCATGGATTTATTATATGTGTATGGCCATGTATGTGCGCATATAGGTATAACAAGAATATGTATATATGGGTGTATACAGTTATGTGTATATGTATATCTTTAGATTATGTACATTAGGCCCTTGTATATTCTTTACGTGCAGCATGTATGTTTGCTAATGGGGCCCCCACCTTTTGTGCTTGGCAGGTTGGACTGCCGTAAGCTTTTAGGTTCTTCCTCTCCTAGGTCCCTCGGTCATTTGGGGTTCCCTCCGGTGCTTACAAAAATCCTCCCACTAACGGACTCTAATTGGTCATTGCGACTACCTTAAAATCACATATGGAGGCTTCCCAGGATACAGGGCTCTGGGTCCCTTCGGGGCATCCCCGGCAGTGTGTAATATGTGGGGTATCCCTTGTGGGAGACATTTGAAAATTGGTGTACCATGCGCACAGCGGCCTATTGCGCAGCAATCTGGGCCCCGTGCGGCCGGGCCGACCCTGCTGGCCTCATCACCTGCACCCCCATGCCTGGTTATGACCCCTAGTGACTTGTCATTAGCGGGGAGTCGCAATCCAATGTCTGCACCAGGCGGGCCAACATTGTGAAGATGATTGCTAGCCTTGCGGCCGGGTAGGCACCAGCTAAGATTTGGCACTTGGCGCCTGCGGCGCCGGCCCTTTTTTTATGTCGGTTTTGTCTCCTTGCACCTGGACGGATGCCGGTACGGAGCGCGGGGATACCCCCGGGCTTCCTGCCTGTATTTTGTTGTGCTGGCCACTTCCCCTCCGCAAGGGGGGAATGTCTTGGGACTGCCATACCCCGTTTGGGGTTCCTGAATCTGAAGCACTTTAACAATCTGATCCTGACGGAATGGGAAAAGGCCTAGCCGGTTCCCTGGCATTCCTCAAGGGTGTGATGGGAAGTATCCCTTCCCTGTTGATGTGGTTAAGCCTTGGTCTGCACACTTTGAGGTCGATGCTCCTGTCCTGGGATTGTCCAACACGTCGGTTGTACATTCCCCGGATCCCTCGACCTTGAAGGACAGTGGGGATCGTAGTCTCTACCTAAGGGCTTTGCATGCCTTTGCTTGTGTTGATTCGGCCTTGCGCCCGGTTTGTGCTTCCGTTCTCTTGGCCGTGGCTACTAGAGTTTTTATTTAGGGGCCTTTGGATGGTTTCCTATTGATTCCTTACAGTCAGGAGTTTACTGACTTGACTCACTGTGAGATGTTTTTTGCCTTTGGCTTGTCCGCCTTGGATGATACCATCCGTATGTGTAACAGGACCTCGGCATGGCCAGTGGCTGTACTCCGATTGGGCTGGTTGCGCTAGTGGGCGGCCTATTTCGCTGCTAGGTAGGCGCTCACAGGGCTTCGCTTCGCGGGTCTGCACCTGTTTGGTTGCTCGATTAGTCTCTATTGTCTATGGAGGTAAGTTACCTCTACGCTAGAAGCAGCGCTGACCCTTTTCAGGGTTCAGACTCATTCAACCCCTCCTTTGTGACTCTCGGATGAGCAGGGGAACGTTTTACACTGCATTCAGAGGAGATTGTGCCCGACCCGGGGCTTCCTTGGGTTCTAAACCCAAATCTGCTGCCGAGCCAGATCAGCAATGAGGGGGCGCCCTCACCTTTGCGGGTGGGGGGGGGCGGCTGCGGCACTTTTTTCCAGGTCTGGGCCTGGGAGGTCACAGACCAGTGGATCTTGGAAGTGGTCTCTTCCGGGTACAAGCTGGAGTTCGGGTACCAGCCTCCTCCCAGATTCCTCAGTTCTCGGGTTCCCTCGGACTCCCGGGCTGCGCAGGGGCTCCTGTTGGCAGTGCAAAATCTTCTGGACATTGAGGTCATATGCCCGTGCTTTTCTCAGGGAGAGGCCGGTGCTATTATTCCAACCTCTTCACGGGTCCCAAAAAGGATGGATCCATCAGAACCATTCTGGATTTAAAGCTTTTCAACAGGTTCATCGGAACCAAGAAGTTCTGCATGGAGACTCTGCTCTCAGTCATCAATTCCCTTCGTCAGGGGGATTTCGTGACATCTATAGACATCAAGGATGTTTACCTTCATGTACCAATCTACCCAGCACACCAGAGATTATCAGGTTTGTGGTGGGAGATCAGCATTTTTAGTTTGTGGCCCTCTCTTTCGGGTTGGCTTCGGTACCAAGGGTGTTCACCAAGGTGCTGGCGGGCATAATGGCCCTTCTCAGAGCCCAGGGCATTCGCATTGTGCCGTATCTGGATGACCTACTCATTACAGCTTCTTCCCTATGTCAGGCGGAGCTGGACTCCAGGGTGGTGACGACGCTGGAAAGGTTCGGTTGGGTGAGCAACCACCCCAAGTCTTCTCTCTCCCCACCACGGGAGATCTCATTTCTGGGCATGAATCTGGATACCTGTCAGGCCAGAGTGTTCCTACCTCACCCAAAGGTGCAGAGGGTTCAGGATCTGATACGTACTCTCCTGGCCAATCCTCGCCCCTCTATCCGGCTAGGGATGAATCTGGTAGGATTGATGGTGGCTTCATTTGTGGCAGTCCCCTTTGCTCAGTTTCACATGAGGCCGCTCCAACTCTATCTATTGCTGAACTGGGATAGATGTCGCCGGTACTTGGATCAGTCCTTTCTGCTGTCTCCCAGGGTTCGGCAGTCCCTTCAGTGGTTGCTGGAACCATGCAATCTGATGAGGGGCAGATCTTTTCTGGTCCCTTGTTGGGAGACGGTTACCACGGATGCCAGCCTGTCGGGTCCGCTGGAGGCTCACACCCCCATCAATGTCTTGGAGCTCAGAGCTATTCGGTTGGTTCTCTCATGCTTGACGCATCACTTACAGGGCTTACCGGTTCAGGTTCGATCAGACAATCGAACTGCGATCGCTTACATCAATCACCAAGGAGGGACTCGCAGCAGGAGTGCCCTCAGGGAAGTTTCTCTGATTCTTGCATGGGCGGAGAGCAATGTTCCATGCATCTCAGCGGTATTCATTCCGGGAGTGGAAAACACGGAGGTGGACTCCCTGAGCAGGGGATCCTCTCGCCGAGGGGAATGATATCTCAACCACAAGGTATTCCGATCCCTCTGTCGCAAGTGGGGGTCTCCGGAGGTGGATCGCTTTGCCTCACGTCGCAATCACTAGCTCCCAACGTTTTTGTCTCTGTCTCAGGTTCCTCTGGCCCTGGCAGTGGACGCCATGTCTCTTGCTGGGAGGGATCTGGGGTTCCTGTACCTGTTTCCCCCCTTCTCCATGGTGGGCAAGGTGGTGTGCAAGCTGGCTCAAGAGGGTGCACCAGAAATTCTGGTGGCCCCAGGGTGGCCAAGACTGGTTTGGTTCCTACCACAATTTACAAACGCTGGCTTTGATGGCGTGGCTGCTGAAACCTCCTCCATCTTAATAGAAGGTTTGTCTGATGCTGTGATTCAGACACTGGTTAGGGCTAGCAAGTGATCTTCCTCTAACATCTTCTACAGGACTTGGGATCCTATATTGATTGGTGTGAGGCTAGGGCCTTGCCTTGCAGGGTGTTTTCGATCCCTAGGATTTTGGTCTTTCTTCAACATGGTCTGGGCCTGGGGTTCCAGCTTAGTACCTTGAAAGGGTAGGTCTCTGCCCTGGTGGTCTTCTTCTAAGGTCTTTTGTTCTTCGTCCTTTGGTTAAAGCTTTTTTCCAGGGGGCCACTCATGTGCGGCCCCCTCGAAAGCCTTGTGCCTGTTTGGGATTTGAATTTTGTATTTTTTATGCTTACACACAAGTTTGCCTTTTTGGTGGCTATTACCCCTGTTCGAGGTGTTTCTGAGTTGGCGGCTCTGTCTATTCAGGTCTCTTACTTTGAGAGACACCAGGACAAGGTGGTCTTCAGCTTTAAGCCAGATTTTCTACCTAATGTGGTCTCTGCCTTCCATCTCTTTCAGGATGTGGTTCTCTCTTCCTTGTGTCCTAAGCCTAGCAGTGACAAGGAGAGGGCCCTGCACTCTTTGGATTGATTGTTTGTTGTGTGAAGTACTCTTTGGTGGCTACTTCTCCTTTCTGTAGGACGGACGCCTTGTTTGTGGTGCCCTCTGGGCCCAAGAAGGGTTTGGCGCCGTCAAGTCTATCATTAGTAAATGGATATGTCTGGCCATTGTTGGGGCCTATATTGCCAAGGGGAGGGTTCCCCTTTCAGATTACTGCTCTTTATACTCGTACTGTTGGGGCTTCCTGGGCTTTTTAGCACCAGGCTTCTGTTGAACAAGTTTGTATGGCTGCTGCTTGGTGTTCTGTTCATACCTTTTCCAAGTTTTTATAAGGTTGATGTGCGGGCCTTAGCGGCTGCTGTTTTTGGCCGCAAAGTTCTGACAGCTGCAGTGGTTTAATTTGTGCACTTTTGCCTGTTGGGATCCCCACCCTTTTTGGACACTGCTATTGGATGTCCCACGTGTAATGAATACTTCCGAAGCAGGGTGTGAGACATACTTGGAATAATACCATTTTGTGATTACTCACCTGTAAAATGGGTATTACAAGTATGTCTCACACCCTGCTTCGCCCCACCCTGAGTATCTTGGATCCTCTATATGGTGCACCTTTTATTGGTAGAGTTTTTTATTTGCTTTACTATACTGGGGAATGTGTGGGAGGTCCCGGGTATTTATGGGCCGGGAGGGGCTTTTTTTCTAGTCATCTCTGCAGAAGTTCGCCCTCTACTGGACATAACCCACGTGTAATGAATACTTCCGAAGCAGGGTGTGAGACATACTTGTAATACCCATTTTACAAGTGAGTAATCACAAAATGGTATTATTGCATTGTATGTCCCAAATAGGGCTCCCAGAGATTAGAGTTAGGACTGCACCTCACAGGGGCGCCTTGGTGCTGGTGGTACAGCTTAAGCATACATCTGCAGATGTGTGTGACCGAGTCTTTTTAACCAAGTTTAGAGACAGATTGTAGGTTGGTCAGCAAGCTAACTGGTTTGAGTGCTGTGGCTCCGTTAAGACTCAAGTGTGGCCAGGCAATCATGGGCAATGTGCTGCTGATGGGGTGGAGTCTGTATAGACCACTGCTAGGAGCAGCATTTAGGAACATTTTCAAGAGATTTAGCTGTGTGATTAGCTGAAAGGAGCCAAGTTACCAGAAACCCGGGCAGCTGACACTGAGTAACTGCTGTTTTAACCTTACTAAGAGGTTACATGCTATAATTTATATTATAGTTTTAGTTTTATTATACTGTGCAGCACTTCAGCCAGACTTAGTAATTGTAACTGTAAGCACTTCTGCCAGATTATGCCACACTGGTTCAAATGGTGGTAGTGCAAAATATCATTTAGAATTTATCATTTAGAATTTTCTCAGCATGTTTCTGCACAGCTAATGTTTTATGAAATATGTTGCTTGCAGTGCAGTGACATGCAGCAGTCTAAATAAAATGTAAAGGGTATTTTGCACCCCTTTTATTTAAACCAACCCGGCATAGTCTGGCAGAAGTGCTTGATAAATCAGGCCCAAAGTCAACACAACAGAAACTCCTGATTAATACCGGTTAGTTTTGCTGTTGCAGATTATCCATTTTAAAGTTCAACACATGCTGAGGTTTTGTTTTTCTGATCACTGAGGTCTACAGGTTTGTTCATGTTCGTAACTAACAGAATTGTAACAAATTATACTTACTTGTTTATCTCTGTAGGATTTGGTGTACACATACTTTCACATCCAAGGAAATCAGTGTAAGCTGTACCAGAATTTCTGATTATGTTGCTTTTAAGGCATCTGACTTTATCCTTGCATAAATTAAGAAAATGATTTGCCTGGAAACCAGTATAGAGTCACAGCTTCTGTTCCTTTAGTGAATGCTACACCCAGTATGAACAATCCTAAGTGAAATTAGGCCAGCTTCCCCCAGTTTTCAAAGATCCTCACATCTTACCCTATTAATGCAACTTTGAGTTTCTTGCTATTATGCCCACACAAGTTGAACTCACCCAGCAGAAGTGGCATGGGTAGGCGCGTGCTCAGGTGTTCACCGCTGGTCTCTCCCCCTTTGTACTGGACGGATTGTGCTGGCCATTAGACTGTATGGTAATTTCTCTGTTTTTGCACTTTGATCTTTCCTATTCTTTTGCACAGTTGCACTTTGTGTCTATGACCATGAGACTGTTCTAAGGGGTTCTATTGTTTATTATTTGTAAATATATTGCTATATAACTTGATTTTTATGTATTGGATCACGTGTGTATATAGTTCACTTATTTGTTTGTTAGCTCTAGTCACTTTATTGGGTTATATTGCCCTCTCTTCCCAGTATGTGTTAGAATCATTGTCCCTCTCCTTGGCATAATAGGAACTATAGAATATCATTAAACAATTTTTATTTTTTAACTTTTTGTGCCGGCCCAAAAATATTATTAGGGCCCTATTATCAATCTTTTGGGGAGCCCTCCGTTCAACTATTATACTTATTATATTGATTATTGATTATGGATTCAGATTTGTATATTTTTTGTATATATTTATAAGGGAAAGGCCCAGCTGTTTTTAATCTGTTTAATAGGTCTGATGTGTTGTGTTTAGTGGTTTTGTGTATGTCTTGGTGTTATCTATTTGAATAGATATTTCGATTTTTTTTTTACATTGTTGTGGTGCTCCTTGTGTGAGGCAGGTGTGGCAATTGGTCCAAACCCCCTTCTTTTGTTGTTCACACAAGTTGAACAAGGAAGATAACCATCGCTATTTTGTGTAAATTTTAGAGTTGTGTGTGAAAGTCCCAGGTCAGTAGTTTCGGAAATGCTGAAATCAACCTAAATCTGGGCCAATCATCTATGCTGTAGTCATTCCTATGGGGTGACATTGCACTTAGGGGTCACCTCATGCATTTCCATCAGTGGCAGCCCATGTGTCCACAGCCCCCACTCTTAAACCGGACCTTCAGCATGACTGAATGAAGAGCCCAAACCCTTAAAAAACTATTACCCAGCATCTAAAATTAATATATTTTAAGTTTTTAGTCACTTACTTATTATTCTTTCCCCCACTGGGCTGCAACTCTGTTCAGGATTGGTTCCAGGTTCCAGAAAGCAGAGCGACACAGTCAGAAGACACTTCCTGTTTGCAGGCTGCCTGATGGTCCATGAGCCGCCATCTTGGACGTTTAAAGTCTCATAACATGCAGTAGATGCAGGAAGGATGATTTTTAATGTGAGCAATCTGTATGTACAGGGTGGGGGAAACATATAAGATAGGCTCTTATTCAGGTCTTCGCCTATAGGTCCACTGCCCAGTTCCAAGATACTGTGTGTAAAATCAAGGTGGAATATCTAGCTCTCAGGTCCTTTCCTTCAACCTCTATGGTGTTGTATCAGACTATGTGCTTCTTTGACTGGCTGAACTATTTTACTCCCCCAAGCTTCTATGATTGTTTTGTTTTCTAATTTCCTTGCATAAATACAAGGACTTCTTCCTAATGTGAGTAGTTTAGGAGGGAAGTAGAAAATAATGTATAATAACATAAATGAAAAGAATGTAAATGTCAATATGGTTAGCACTTACAATTATATAATGTTTCAATTATCAGGTGAATAAACATTAGTAGCCCATTATAAAGTGTCACTCCTAATAAGCAATTATTACTTTTAACTGCTTCTGTCAAGGAAAAAAGCTGTTCCTGTGTCTTCTCAGTTGTTATGGATAGAAAACCAAATCAGCACTCAGATGGTAGTACCATGAATCAGAAGTTCCCAGAATGAGAGAGGTCATTAATAAATCTGCAAGCCTGTGATTGTACGCCCTGTGTGAACCGGTCTACCAGCTTTGAAAGAGAGGACCTGAAAATACTTTTTAGTCTTACTTTATCCTTACCGCTGGCTCCACCAAACCAGCAACGAGGTGCACATTACCGATTTAATGGTCGCATGTTAAAACATAGTCAGCAGCTTTCTGGTTAGCCTATACTTCCTGAGTTGCCCCAGGAAGCATAGTCTCTCTTGCGCTTTTTTATACTTTTTTCACTACCATGTTTATGTGCAAACCCAAAAGATAATTCCCAAAACCCTTGTTCTGGATACTCTTTCTACCTCTACACCATCAATGTGAATAGGACAGACCTTCCTAGATTATTTCTGAAAGCCTATTACCGCCAATTTTTTTTGAGTTTAAGGATCTACTGTCATGGGTGTTGACTTTAAGCTGTAAGGCCTTGTTTCCTGCTGAAGATTAGTGTCTAGTACTAAGCAACTGTAACCTACTAAAGCCCAAAGCTCAGCTCCAAAGCTCTGTTTCCTGCTCAGCTAAAAGTTAGGTCTTCCCAGTCTGACACTGGTGGCTCTAGGGAACACTAAATGCCCCTTTAATTAAACTGGCAGTGGGCTCAACCCCTTTGGCTTGTATCCCTTTGCTCTAAGAAGAAATGTATAGAAATAATAGAATAGTATGGCAAAATAAAGGGTAGTCAACTAAAACCATTAGGCAAACATAAACAGAATTGTAACTATTACCAACAGAAAAAAGAAACATAGAATAACAGGACTAAAAAAGTAATTCTGAATGTCGTCTCAACTTTCTTCCAGTACAACAACCAGGTACAGTCATTTTAATTTAGCTATAAAACCATACAGCCGACTGGCAAGTAATGGGAAATGACTAAATAACTAAGCAGGGTGTCCCATTTTCTTCTTATAAAATATTGGCTGCAGAATTATTTAAAGTGATTGGCAAGTCAAAAGATAAATAAATAAAAAAATAAGTCACTCCAGCGCTCTCTTTCCTGCTGTGTCGGTCTCCTTTGTGAGGAAATCTTGTCCTCATTCTGCTTTCAGTCTCCACCTCGCTGACCTCGTCCTTCAATCAACCTTATGTGGACCGAGAACAGAAACACCCTCCCCTCCCTCCCCAAACGTCCTGATTGTCTGCCTCTCTCTGCAGCTATGAAACCCCGCCCCCTCTCTCCACACTATGTGCTGGAGATGCTCTTAGCCTGTAGCATCTCTCACCCCGCTTTTCTGGTCACACAATGTGCTGGCAGTAATAACTAGAGACACAACAATGCAGTTATTTTTATACTATGATATATGTAAAGCACACAGTGTGCTTACATCACATCGCTGTTACCACACCCACTGCTTCTCCTACTTTTTTCTCTGCATTTTTTAAAAAATAACTACAGGATCATTTTAAAAACAGATTAAAGTTTGGGACAGTGCAACGTGTAGCCTGAGACAATGGAATAACAATCAGGCTTGTTTTTAGTATAACTTTAAGCAGAAGGCTTGCAAGGTGCGATAGAGGTGATTAGAGGAGGTCAGCTCCTATCACTAATAGATCTTAAGCCCCTTGATTGTCCCTTTATGGCATCTGTGGAGCAGTGGCATTTCCCCTGCAATATATCATGGTGTTCAGTGAGTTCTAATCTTTTTTTTTTTGGACAAAATCAGCCATTAAGTGGTCCAATATTCTCCTGAGTTGGCCCTGAAGTGTAACCAACTCTAGGACCAGCAGACTGCCTACCCCAGGTGCATCTCAATTTGCCCCGCCGTGTGAAACACTGCGTCCAACCCCCAGAAACACCACCCCAAAAAACTCACCTTACACAGGGCTCCCCCGACTTCTCTTTAGCTCAGACATGCTCTAGCTCCCAGGTAATCAGATAGATGCCTCGGACTTGCAGGTTACCCCAGCAATTCTGCGAGGGTGGCTTGGGCGGCGATAGAATAAAGGCTTTCTGTTTTTTTAAACTGAGCTGCTACATTGGACAAAGGGGGGAGGATTAGACTTTGGAAGGTATTGGCCAGCTTTAATTATGGGAATGCAGACTAGGTGGGGGGTTCAAATGGATGGGGGTCTTTCACTTGACTTCTACACTCATGCCCTCTAGTCATATCTAGGGACTGCTAGAGTTTGGTTATTCAATTACAACATCCCATCTCCTTTATCTGGCCAGCCCATATCCAGCCCACAGCATCCCAGTAAGTAGCCCCCAATGTGCTTTCCTACGTGATTCCTGGCTACTACAAGTGCACTCATGAGACTGTAGGAACAGATCATGGGCAGGGCGGTGATATGGCCACTTCCAAATCAATGGTACTGAGGCTTGTGGATAAGTATCAGGGGTGGATATTGACCCACTGGCATGATTCTGTGGCTATAGCACTGCGGCAGAACAATAGCTGGGGTTTCTTGGCTGGAGTGGTACAGTAGGCCTGGGTAAAAATAGTTAGGGGTAAAGTAGGGAGGCAGGGATTGGCAGAATGTGTTAGTAGCAGAAGCCTGGCAGGCCCAAAAACAATGCTGCCCACCAGGTATTCTCCCACTCCTCCCTATCGTCAGTCCACCTTTGTCTATACCAGCCAGGTATGCCCTCCCTTGACTCTTCATAATCTGCAGATTTGTCCACTCTAAAATTCAAGGTAACTTAGTTTAGTTAAAGATTCAAATGTTCCATGATATGCTTTCAAAGCAGAACCGCTCCAGGTACTAGATGTGTGCAAGCAAGCCAAGTAACTGATTGGTGGTTGTCTGGCACCCGCCTACTCACTGGAACGTCAGATCGAGTCCTTTGTGCCCCCCTTGTGCGGGTGTGTGCTGCTCAGGAACTCCTGCTTTGCCATTCTGGGTGGGGGGTAGTTTAGTCACCCAGCTGGCCCAGCAGAAAACAGTTCCCTGCATTGAGCTGCCAGCGGCTGTGCTTGGTGGATTATGTGCAGTGAGCAGCCGCTGATTTGACAGCTCTGCCCCACCCATCACTTTAGCGTTGCTGACGGCAGCTTTGCTGCTCTAGACTCTCAGTCCTGCTCTATGGCTGCAGGTTTGAAAAAACAAAAAGACTTGCCCAGGCCCCACAGCCTGTCAGACCTAAGACTCAAAATCCTCCTGAACCAGACCATAACTGAAAGGTTGATGGAGGCCCCCTTTGCAGGGCAAGTGGTGGAGGCCCTGGAGCTTGCACCCCTTGCGCCGCCCTCATAATCCAGGCCTGGCACTCACTGCTTTTGTTTTTCTCACTGAATGGATGGGTTAAATGCAGAGAAAAAACTCCCATGTTTTCACAAGCATGTATACCTTATAAGATTTTACTATTAAAACGTCCTAAGAGATTAAGAGATAGAATTTCTTATAATGCTGTCCAGATAGGCCATCAGGGCTAGGCCTATTAGGTTTAATCGCATTAGATACTTCTTCAAGGGTGATTTCCTGTTTCATGGTCTCTCTTTGAGAGGCAGAAATCTGGTTGATTAGAAATTTATCAAACCAAGCCTTAGGCCCTTATTTATGAAGGAATAGCGACAGGTAGCGACTGGGGAGCGGCCGGTAATGACGGGCCCCGCCACGAGAACGCCGGCTCCCCACCACAATCACACATTTATCAAGCCAATCCTGCTTAGCGACTGAGATGGCGCCATATAGCCACTCATTCATCATTATTCCAGCCTCAGCCCACAGCGCCAGCGTCCGACCTTGAACAGCGACAGGTATGACCTCTCGCTACCTGGCGCTCTCCAATGCATTTCAATGGAACAATCTTTAAATATTCATAATTAATTGTTATTAATTGTTTTTATTTATTTTTTTTTTTTTTAAATGTGAAAAATTCTGTGACCACTTCTGCCATTTTAGATAATTTTTTAAGGTAAAAAAAAAAAATAAAAAAAAATTGTACAGAATTGATATTACAGGTCTGATATTAATGTATTCATATTACCAAATTATTTAAAAAGCTTTTTTTTTGTTTTCCAAAAATATGGTTGTTTGGGGGTTAAAAAACTACTTTTAACCCATCGCCGCCAGCGCTCTGGGGTTTAAACATGCATTTTACAGCGCGAGAATTTTTTGAGCGTGATTTTTTTATGAATATGGTGGGAGCCGGTCGCTAGGGCCAGTCGCTATCATGCGCTCCCATACATCGCGGAACCTGTCAAATAGCGACTCCTCACCCAATATTCAACATTACGGCAAACCGACTGAGTCGCTATCAACTACCGAACAACGGCCAAGCACAGCGACTACTAGCGGGCGCTCTGAAAATGCCGCTACAGTCGCTCAACTGTCGCTACCTACCGCAATTAATGAATCAGCCTCCCCGTTTGATTTAAGGATGAAGGATTGGAATATAGGTTTGAATTGAATTTGTGGATTAACTTGCATACCTTCTCTGGGCTCTGTGATAAATGTTTTGTTTCACCTTTCTAGCTAAGTGAACAAGGTTTAGTCACCCCATGTATAGAATTTATGTTTACCCTACGCTAAAACCTTTTCCACTATTATGGTAAGCATTAGGTTGATTTCCGTTCTTAAATCATCAATTTTTAGTCTCATAGCTTTATTAGGTGATTTTTTATGTCGAGGGAGCCAAACAAAGAAAGATTGTCTTTAATGAGCTTATTGGCTTGTCTCTTGGTTCTACTGGTTAGCTGGATAATTTTGCTTCTTATGAAAGATTTATGGGCCACCAAGTTTGTTTGGCGGTTGTGGCCTGTATCTTATTGTTGTAAAAAAAACTCTACAATTGCCACCTAAATGCTGTATGTGTCTCCAACTGAATGAATGGAGTCTCTTCCATAAGTGCTGAATAGAAGTAGATATCAAGGCGTGATCGGACCAGGGAATGTCGACAATTGCAGTAGTACTGCAAGCAGTTACCGTATATTGGGGACCATTTGCAAATGGACAAATATAGGATCAATTCTGGAGTAGGACTGGTGGGCCTGGGAGAAAAAAATATAATCTACGCTGGTTGGAATCAATTCTCACCATATATCTATTCAGTCAAAAGAGTAGAGAATCTTGGCAAACGCTCCGTCCAGAGCAAAGGGAGGTCTCAGCAAGGGGAAGATTTATCTAGAACTCGGTCCAAGGGAAGGTTAGAGTCTCCCGTCAAAAAGAGAGTACCTTCAACCAGTGGTAGTAACTTCTGGAGTAGTTACTTAAAAAAGTCAAGTTGGTTAAAGTTGGGAGCATAGTAGCAGATGAAAGTAAGAAGAGCTTCATTAATATGTCCTTTCACTAGGATATATCTAGAATCAGGATCCCTGACAACTGCTATTAGAGAGAAAGATATAGATTTTGAAGCAGATAGCTACTCCATGTTTTGTTTTATCTGAACTAGCTAATAAAAAAGTGGGTAACTTACTGTGTAAATATTTGGGGGAAGATTTAAAAGAGAAATAGGTTTCCTGTAGGAAAAACAGCCTTTAGAGAATTATAGAAGTTAAAAACTTTGCATGGTTTATTTGGATAATGAAAAACCTAATTAAACCTAATTTAATATTGTGAGTAATTAGTTTAATGTCTTTCTCTTTAGAGGATATTTTTTTATAGGGGGAGACAGAGGTGGATGCACCTGTGTGTATGAAGCCCCACACCCTCCACCCCTCGAAGAAAGGAAAGAGGAGGGGAGGAGGATGTGAGCAGAAATATAGTAGGAGTAAAGAAAGTAAGAGAGTGCTTCTCCCTCCCCCCCCCCCCCCGCCTCCACATCATCAGCTGGCAGGATCCGAAAGGAAGCTGCTCCAGAATTGTAGCGCATTTATAAATTAATTTGTACATAACTACAAGATCTTTACTGTATAAGGTGGCCATTTGAGGATAACCCAGGGGAGACGAGAGAAGGAGAACCCTCACTCCTAAGGATCCTGAAACGGAGTGGAGAAGCGCAGGGCAACCCTGCCAGGCACCCATGCAAATGAACTTATAAACTTTAAATGTAAACACATTAACCAACAATTCCTTTATCTATTATCAAAACATTTAAGAAGTGAACATTCTGGAGGATTCCATTTGTCCCCAAACTTAAGTAAAAATAGACCCTGTATATATGGGATCTGGTATCGGGCCCAGTGGTGGTAAGAACATGAGGGCAATGAAGATGATGGTGTTAAGGGAGTTCAGTAGGCAACGGTGGAGGGGATAGGGAAAAAAGGGAGGAAAGGGGAGAAAGGGGGAACAAGAAAAGAGAGGCACAAATGGCAGAAATATGGAAGAGATCGGATCGAGGAGTCCATTAAAGAAAAAGTGCTGGGGTAAGAGGTTGAAGAGGAAGGGGGAGAAGGACAGATGGAGCCAAAGCAGGAGATCCTTACAGAGATACTGACAAGTTGCAGATACAACGTGGAAAAGAGAGATGTAAGCTGAAAGAAAGAGTCCTGGGGCGAGATAGAAGTGACCGCTTATAGCTTTTGGGTGGCTGCCTTAAGTAGACCCGAAGGAATAACTAAAGTAATAATAAAAATAGGATATTATATAGAATAAAAAGGAAAGATGGGGAAAATGGGGGGGGGGGGATTTTTTTATCCAGGACCCACTGAGAACTGTCCTCTAGGGAACAGGTAAGCACTTCCCAGCCAGGAAGCCTGGAGTATTAAGAAAGATATACACACTTGGAGGGGAGATCTACATCCATTCCATCAATTCTTGCATTTGTGAATGGCCGGCGTGGGCAAACTTTCTGTTAAAGGGTAATGGGGGAAATCAGGAGCGTAGCGCGAGCATACCCAGAAGCGCATTCGCTCCCACTCCCAGCATATCTAAATGGCTGGGGGCAGAAGAGTGCTCACATCCTAAAGATGCGGGGATGCGGAAGCAGGTGAATGTTGCTGCACCCCTTTTAGATCCCAGGGCCATATCGTGGGTGTTTTGTTCCACTTTAATGACTCTTCTCATATTTTTAACAAATGTCAAAAAAATAAAAACCTACAAATATTTCTTAGTTTAAACTTTCTCTTTTTTTTACATAATACAATTCAATACATATACTGTAAATTTCTGTAAAATTACTGTAAAGAACTACTGAAAATAACCCAACATAAGGGCTGTAGGGCGGGACTACTCATCCAGCACTGGAGGATGAGGAGTCAAAGCGGGGTAGGAAGGAACTTTAGGTCCCTAATGTAGCCTCTGCCTCTCTGCTGGTCACTTCCACCAACCCCGGCCCGACTGGTCCGGGAGCACAGGTCAGTCATAGGATGTCTCTCATAAAGTGGCTCGCCCCAACAGCCCTGAAATCTATAAGATTCCATGGCCGCTGAATTCCCTCCCCCGGGGCATTCAGAATCGGATTGCCCTGCTGTGTGAAACCCCCCAGGTCGCTCGGAAATGTAAATTCGTTCCTGGTCCAACGGCCCACGCGCGAGCAGCCGCCGCATCCCTGCTATCCCTTTAGCAGGACGCGTGCCTGCGCCAGACATTTGTGAATGGCTGACGCGGGCACACTTCCTATTACAGGATAGTGGCTGATGCGGCCGACAGCATATTTGGGGCTGGAGCGAATCCGAGCGTGCTGGTTGGATGAGAGGGCTGCGCATGCACCGTAGGACTTTAGGGCGACAGTACCCATCGACCTAGGAGCTCTCCTTAGACAAGCTATTAGACGAAGGGGCGGGATCATATCCGAGTGTGCTGGTTGGACAAGAGGGCCGTGCATGTGCCATAGGACTGGGGAAGGGTGAGTCAGATCAGGCGACCTGGGGGGTTTCACACAGCGGGACATGGACCAAAACCAGGATAGTCAAAATACTGGGTTTTGATCCACTTTAAGGAGACAGTACCCATCTTTTTTAAGATAATTTCCAGTGTAATTAATAAAACATTACAAATAAGAAAAACTGTTGATATTAAATCTAAAATGTCCTGCCCTTGCTTTTTTTTTTTTTTTTTTAATATCTCATAACGGTTGAAATGAAGCCTGTTATCTGATCCTCCAATGCTTGATTCATTATGAACCATGTTCCTGCCATATCTGTTCATCAGGACAATTCACTGCTGTTTTCCACTTAATCATGTTGTCAGATGGACTGAACAGGCTTCATAAGATCAAGAGCATAATCTATTACATATATCATTTCTTTCTTATTTTGTATAATAAAATATATCAATAAAATGTCATGTCACAAGAGAGTAATGAGATATACGAGGAATTACGGAGAGATAACTAATACTGCAAAATAATAATAATAATAACAAAATTGTCTCTTGTCAAACCTATTTATGGTTTATGGTAAGTGCTCCAAATTGAATTGCTAAAAGAACACCATTCAAATGTGTTTGTAATAAATGTCTTCAGACTTAAAGTGGACCTTCACCCTGAATAAGAGCCTATCTTATATGTTTCCCACACCCTGTACATACAGATTGCTCACATTAGAAATCATCCTACCTGCATCTACTGCATGTTATGAGCCTGTAAACATCCAAGATGGTGGCTCATGGAGCATCAGGCAAGTGTCTTCTGCCTGTGCTGCTCAGCATTCTGGGATTGCTGTCCTTTCCCTGACCCCAGCTCTGCTCTGTCTGTGCAAAGCACGGCTATAACCTTGTCCCCTGTATTTGTGATGCTTCTAAGTCAAGATGGCGGCTCTCGTATCTTAGAGTCCTGAATAGAGTTACAGCCCGGTGGCAGAAAGAATAATAAGTGAGTAAAAACTTAAACTTAACAGGTCCAATAAATGAAATCCACATAAATATGCTAGATGGACAAATGAGGGTTAACTTATGCATCCTATATCAAAAATAAAAAAATCCAGTCAAGCTTGGTTCTTTTTATCATAAGGAAGAATAAATTGGGGTAACAGGTTTGGACTTTGGACCATACCAATTAAACAGAGGAGAGCTGCTCAATTCTAATAAACTGTCTGCTGAGCTAGTCTCCGCTAGAGAAATAGCTTATTAATATTGCAGTTTTTCTGATGGATGCTGTAGGGATCTTTACCAGGGGGCTCTCGGCAAGCGTCTGCTGAGTGGCGCAGCATTCGCCGGCCTCCTGCTGCCGGGCACGCCCGCAGCCCCGAGATGATGGGGAGTGCGTCGCGACACTCCGGCAGCCTCCCTGACTCCCCCGTAGCTGTGCGGTCCCACATGTTTGCAGCCAGGAGGTGCTGCGCTGCTAGCGGCATGTGCTGCAGCGTCCTCCTCACCTGTATAGAATCAGGGGCTGGTCAGCCCTGCTGCCGGGACTGACCAGTCCCTGGAAGTTTTACACCAATCACTATCACACTTAGTATTGCACTAATTAGCACATAAACACCCCTCCCCAGGGTGGTCATTGGTCAGTTCCCCAATAAATATGGAATCAGCAAAGTACTCAGTGCCCGTGATAGTCTCTTGTGATTAGGGGGTGATTTCGTTAGTTATAATCTGTTGCCGACCCGGCTTGATCGACCATCCCCGTCCGCTGCCTGTACCGACCTCTGCTTTGTTTGACCTCGAGCTGGCCTGCCCCTCTGTATAACCCGCTATCTCTGACCTCCCGGCTTGACCCTTCGGCTGCCCCTGACTACGCATTCGTTTCATCCCTGAACTTTGACGCACCTTCTGGACTGTCTTCCCATGTGTGACCTTGACTTTGGGATACCCTCAAGGTTCATCGACCTTCACCGTAAGCAGACATCCTTTGCGCCTATTAAGACCTGGGGGCAACCATGTCCAGTGAGGCGTTTCTAGCGTCCCGGCAAACGGGGGCTTGGCTATAGGCAGAAGCGGCGTTGGAGATTGGGGGTTGTCTACTTACAGAAGGCTGGTGTCCCGCTGGGCATCACATATGCAGTTGCTTTTATCCATCATGCAATGCTTTGGCCAAATTTGAATACGGTTAATGCAACTGTTTCCCACAGGCTGGCTGGGGCAGATCGCTTCATAAAAGACGATTGATACACTCAAAAATCTGTCACCCCTGGATTTTATTACTACAGATAGAAGGAAACCACAAGCTTGGTGTTTTTTTTTTCAGTTGGGGGTGTATAAGTCATTTCTCTTCTTTTATCTAACATGTTTATCATTATTACAATATATGACAAATATATGACTGCGCACACTGTAAAAGAAATAAGAATAAATTAAGAAAAAAAGTAAACCGGACCAACAGTCTGGCACAGTTGGAAAAGAAAAGGTAGTGTCCATTTTGGAGCATCCTCACCCAGCATCTCAGCCATGCTGCTGCCTGGATTCAACTGTCATAACTGACAAATTTTAATTGCCCTGGGAAGGGGGCATATAAGCACTGTTTGCTTTCTTGGTCTGGTTAAAGTCATTGTTGACTGATGGTCCTCTTTAATTCATTCCAAATATTAACAATCAAAACTAGCTGTATTTAGGGGTTTTGCCAAAATACACTGAATCACCAATCACCAGCCAGTGACAAGCTTTGAAGTTTGCTGTCTAAGGCCCTTATTTATGAAGGAATAGCGACAGGTAGCAACTGGTAAGCGACCGGTAATGACGGGCACCGCCACGAGAATGCCGGCTCCCCACCACAATCACACATTTATCAAGCCGATCCTGCTTAGCGACTGAGATAGCGCCAGATAGCCACTCATTCATCATTATTCCAGCCTCAGCTCACAGCACCAGCGTCCGACCTTGAACAGCGACAGGTATGACCTCTCGCTACCTGGCGCTCTCCAATGCATTTCAATGGAACAATCTTTAAATATTCATAACTAATTGTTAATAATGTTTTGTTTTTTTTTGTTTTTTTTTAAATGTGAACAATTCTGTGACCACTTCTGCCATGTTAGTTAATTTTTTTAAGGTAAAAAAAAAAAAAAAAATGTGCAGAATCTGATATTATTGTATTCATATTACATATTACATATATGTTATATATTTATATTACATATAAATTCTTTCAAAATTTTTTTTTTTTTTGGTTTCCAAAAATATGGTGGTTTGGGGGTTAAAAAACTACTTTTAACACATCGCCGCCAGCGCTCTGGGGTTTAAATATGCATTTCACATCGCGAGAATTTTTTGAGCGGGATTTTTTGATGAATGTGGTGGGAGCCGGTCACTCTGACCAGTCGCTATCATGCGCACCCATACATCGCGGAACCTGTCAAATAGCGACTCGTCACCCCGTATTCAACATTACTGCACACCAACTCAGTTGCTATCAACAACCGAACAATGGCCAAACACAGCGACTACTAGCGGGCGCTGTGAAAATACTGCTACAGTCGCTCAACTGTCGCTACCTGCCGCTATTAATGAATCGGCCTCTTAGTACCCTTTTGGGGTTTGAAACAAGAAAACCACATGCAATAATCAGAGGTGAAGCGCCCGTGAGGTGGGTTGAAGCAGTCGTCTTGGGTGGCACAATCCCAGGAAAAATGGCGTGGCCACTTTAGGTCACAGAGGGCCCAGCAGTGTATGAAAGTGGCAGTGACTGGTTGATCTTTGGATGTGGGAGATGGACACATTTGAGCGGAGCAGAGAGAGCCAGCAGTTCTTCATTCACAGCTCCTCGCTCTATGCCCCGCCCCAGTGTCACATGTAGTCACATGTCAGAAATAAGTGAGCAATGATGAGCTGTGAATGGTGATGCCAGCAGCATGGTAGCAAATAAAGCACCCCACAACGGCCACTCAATTCCCAGCACCAGCTTTTATACACTGTCAGGATCAATAAGGCCTTGTCTGGGCAGCAACTAGTGAACCAAAAGAGGTGGGGGTGCAGCATATAGCTGTTGGGGTACAGAAAACCCAGAGTGGGAGAAGCACCCATAATTTTTTTCATATCGTAGGTCAGTATTTTGTAGTTTTTATCATTTTTAATTAAACCTCACTTAAAGTGGATCAATTTTTTTAACTACCATCCCCAGAATCGCTCCACCTATCAAGAGGCTTCTTTTGCTAATTTTCACTGCTCCTGCTTCACTCTAATCCCAGATAATGGCGCCTGTTTTAGCTGTGAGGCTCCGCCTCCTGCATTCATTGCCACTGTTGTGTGTGACAATGATGTATTTGCCACACTTTTGCAATGACTGATCTCCTGCCATCTAATACTGAGGGGCAGCAAAAAAAATCAGTGTTCCAAGTCGATTCAAAAAGCGAAAATATCTAGAAGGAATTATCAGCAGGGGTTTTGGCCAAATATATTTCACAAGTTTAGTGGGTTTTGGTCTGCTTTAAACATTTAAACTAATATGCTCAGAATAATGTTCCATATATGGTGTGGTGTCCATATATACATGTCATCATGCTGCCTCACTACTATACCAGTTTCCCCACTATTTGGAAGCTAGGCATTCCTTTGCCTTTAAAATTCTTACTCAAAGGGACTTGGCAGGGAGGTTGTTCCAAACATCTTAGAGAACAATCTGCAGATCTGTGGATGTCCTATTGCTCAAATCCTTCTGTCTCCACATCTAATCCCAGACAAACTGATTTGAGATGTTGTGATCTTGGGGGGCTATATTATAACTTCCAGGACTACTTGTTCTTCTTTACACTGAAGGGGGAGGCCGATTCATTAATAGCGCCAGGTAGCGACAGATGAGCGACTGTAGCGTGATTTTTACAGCGCCAGCCAGTATTTGCTGTGCTTGGCCGGCGTTTGCTTGATGACAGCGACTCAGTCGGTGTGCGGTAATGTTGAATACGGGCTTAGGGGTCGCTGTTTCACAGGTTCAGCGTTGTATGTGAGCGCCTGACAACGAATGGCCAGAGCGAACGGCTTGCTTCATATTCATTAACAAATCACGCTCCGAATTTGCTGGCGCTGTCCATTCCTTGTTTAAACCCCAGTGCGCTGGCGGCGATGGGTGTTAACTAGTTTTTTGATTGTAACATTATACATGTTTTTTGAATCATTTTGTAATATGAATACATTAATATCAGACCTGTAAGATCAATTCTGCACAAATTTTTTTTTTTAATTTTTTTTTACTTTAAAAAAAAACCTAACATTGCAGAAGTGGTCTCAGAATTTTCGACATTAAAAAAAAAAAAAAAAAAATTATACCAATTAATTATGATAAATTAAAGATTGCTCCATTGAAATGCATTGGACAACGCCAGGGAGCGACAGGTCATACCTGGCGCTGTGAAGGAATTTGCAGCGGCGCTGTTCGTTCCAGGCGGCTTCATGATGAATCCCGCGCTAGCCGTCGCTCTCGCCGGCGCTAGCCTCATTTAGCTTGATAAATGCGTCATTGTGACCGCCGCCGGGCGTACTTGAGTCGGTAACCGCCGATAGCTGGCGGTACCTGGCGCTCGTCAGACACTACCTGGCGCTAGCCCGTGATAAATAAGGCCCATAGTTCTTAATTACCTTGACATATGTCCTGCTGCACAATACATTACGAGCCCACCTGACATTTTCCCAAATGGTTTTGCACGATGGATAAGTACCTGACTGTATTTCTCGGCATTAGGGACACCATTAACCCTGAACACATTCCCAGCTCTATTTTCTGAAACACAGCCCCAACATATACAAGGAACCTTCTATGAAGACACTAATTGTATCTTACCCAGTGTTTTGGTGAACAAACTGCTCTCTGTTACATGTGAATCATCAGTGCAGAGAACATATGAACAAACCTTTGGATCCCAATTGATAATTGAATTGAATTGTTCATATATTTGTAAATTCCACTGGCAGGAAGTTCTTATCACAGCGATGAATTTGTTCATTTTTCTAAAAAAAAAACATATTCCTTGTATAGGTGTACTTGGAAGATTTGATGCTGTGGTTACGCCAAAGATTTATTTGATTTAGATTTTCTTTTGTTCATTCATTTTGCTGTTTGTTAATTGATAAAAAGAAACTATTAGAAGTCTATTAACATACTCATATACAGTATATAGAAACATGTAACATTTATTTCATTTATACAGTAGGCTGGTAGGAATTACTGGAGCTATTGGTAAGACTACAGTTAACAGCTTTATCAGATTCAATCATCTTTTCATAGAGTGGGAGTGGGAACATCAGAAAAGGAAGTTCTGTTACCAGAAATTCAGCTTCAAATAACTGTTCTTGGACCTAATTGAAAGGGAAGTCACATCAAAGAAAGAGTTCATTTGCTCCCAAATAGAGAGAACAGCTGATGTAAAGAGCATCATGATGTGTCTTCACAACAACAGTAAAGTAAAGGTATAAAGGTAACAGTGAAATATTAGGACATACCGAGATTTGCTATAACTGGAATTTCTTTTTAACATCAAATCTAACAATTCTAATTTATATATGTTTCTCTTCTGCTCTGCACATCCAGATACTCAATAGATTCAAATAGTTGGGTGAGAAATCAGAATGTATATTCTGATCTCTGGAGACAAATTCAAGCAGCCAAATTCCTCAAAATGACATGGGGAGACCAGTTAACATCGAAAGAATATTCACACAAAATACTGCTAATACATTAAATAAATTAAGATAAGTATTAGAATGCTCAACGTGCTGAAATCTGATTACCAAAAAAAGTTCCCAGTTAGTAGTCAAATAAAAGCACAATCAGAGCAATCCGAGCAAGGAGCTACATGTCACTTGGTCAAAAAGACCCCCCCCCATCAAAAGAAGTGTCCTCCACCAGCTTAAACACTCTTACCAACAATGAAGGTTATTCAGTAATGCCGTAATTCGGTAATTTCAGAAAGCTTCTGCTTGGCAATTTAGGGAAGTATTCAAGATATTCCAGCAGATTAGATTAAAAATCAGCAGAAATAAACCTCCACAAGTAGGGCATACAAGCAAAAATAAAAGAAAATCAAGTGCAATATGCTTTAAAACTCCATAAAATATTTAATAATAAAAGGAAAGCCACTTTTAAACATAAAACAGTAAAGCACATAATCACAACATGGGAAGCACCGGATGTCTTGACACTCACCCAATCCAGTACGGACGAATCTCCTTCCAATACCTTGGTGAGGCCCATGTTGTAATTATGCGCTTTACTATTTTATGTTTGTCAGTGGCTTTCCTATTGCTATTAAATTATTTATGGAGTTTTAAAGCATAGTACACTACATTTTCTTTTATGCTTGCTTGCATGCCCTAACTGGAGACGTCCTGTGAAGGTTTATTTCTACTTTTTTTTAATCTGATCTCCTGGAATATCTTTGCAACCTATGAACTGAATACCTACATAAATTGCTCATAAGCTCCTAGGAACTTTGTAGCAACTGTTTCAATGCTGTGCGGCTGCTGTACATAGGGTTTGGTGGCTCCCTCCATGCACACAGCATTCCTCTCCTCCACACTGCTCACTCCTCATCTGCTCCCCGTGAGGCTGATGGAATCTCAGATGTGATTGTACAGACAAGCTGCTATGCCTATCTCCCGCCTTTATTTAATTGTGTTCAGCTTTTAGAAGAACAACGGCAGGCTGAGAGGGGCCCCAAGTTACCATTGTGCAACCTAGATGGGAACTTTCTTTTAAACAATGCAGCCAGATAGAGAAGGATTGTTTTTCATTCTTTCTTTCTGTGTGGATAAAATCTCTCAGAAGTGGGGGCACATTTCGGGTGTGAATTGCCACTTGCATCTGAGTTTTTTACATTTTGACAAACAAAAAACAAACAAAAAAGTGCAATTAAAATATTTGTTCTAAACAATCACCTGAACAAGTGATGGGTCATCTTTACAGGTGAGGCCATTTATCCAGCAAAATTAGAATAATTGTTTGAAAATTTAGGAACAACAGGACCCTTTGAGGTATGCAAACTTTCTAAACTTTACAAAAATGTTCTTACCCCATTGGAAAAATATTGTCCCTCGCCAGTAAAAACACATGTGCAGGTGAATATTTTTAGGAAAAATGAGAACAAATATGATTCCATAATTACACTTACTTAAAGAGGAACATCGGATCAAAAATAAAAAGGGACCGACCCCCCCCCCCCCCCATTGGCCCCTACTTAACTTTTGGATGTCGCTGCTGTTTGCTGTCAGCAACACCCGGCTGCTTCAAGGCTTGATCACTGCCCCCCGCCTGTTAGACAAGGCTTTAGCCATGCTCTTCAAAGTCCCGCGTCTATCAGCAAAGTCTTGCAAAATTTCGGGCGGCCTCATTGCATCCCATTCAAGGGCACTGTGCAGGCGCAAAATAAGTGACCGTGCACAGCGCCTTATGGGATGGAAGATGGCACCGCCCGTCAGAAAGTCTCCTGGAAACAGAGGAACCTAGAAGATGGATCCCTTGGCGAGGTGAGTAAAGAATGCCCTAAGGTAAAACCGGAGGGGGAGCAGATTGGTGAGGCTTGGGAAAGGTTTTAACCCCCCTCCCCTGATGTCCCTCAATGTATTGTTACAGTTGTAACAATGATGATACATAAGCTGCAGCCTAGCTAAAACAATGTAACACAATGTAAGCAGACATACCGCTGGGTTAACATTATTTTTACTCACAAGTGAAATTAAATACCTACTTTTATTAAGGAAAACCTCCCCTGTGAGTTTAACAGATCTTTTTTTATTAAATCATTTCCCCATTAGTCGTTTTTGGCCCTTCAATGAATGGAAACATGTCTTGGTAGGGTGAGCAGGGTGATTATGTGAAGAAAGGGGTACAGCATGGCATATACCTGTATGGAACAGCGGCACCACCATAGAATGGGTGAGGAGGGGGGCAGAATATTTTGCTTCCCACACTAGCAGCTATTTTGCCCAGAAACTGCCCTGAATGAAGCCTGTTGTCAGTAGATGATACTTTAGAAGACTAATCTGTTTTGTAGACCGGAGTTCCTCTTTAAGCGCTATTTCTCAAGAGAAACCATGTTCTTGTGATGACAGGAGAGCTGAGTACATCAAGATGATGGGGGTAGTTAATTAGTTTTATGGCGCTGAGATCAAAATGGCTTGCAGCGAGAGAGAATAAAGCTTTCACCCGTCATAGAGGCGGCAGGTGAACGCAGCGGCTTTGTTCTCGCTGACACTTGTATTGATCGGGAATGGCACTGTGTGAAACAGGCTTTCTCAGAAAGAGACAGGCTTCCATCTCTCTTCCAGTTAAGCACCCAAATGAATTGCAGCAACTGATCCTATACAACTTAAGAGCAGTAACTGTCACCCATTAACGCTGCAAAGCGTAGGCTTTTTTTTTAATGAAGATACTGTGCGATGCATCGAACATGTTGCTCACAGAAGATTTGGCTGCTTAAAGGAGCTTGATCACAAAATAGGGTAAAATCAAATGAAAAAAAATATATAAAATGTGTATAAACATGGTAAAGAGCAAAAAGAAGGTTACTTATACATCCCGTGTAAAACAAAAAATCCTTGGGAGATGACACACCATTCTACTTTGAAAGGGGAGACCTGCTCACTTAAAGCAGACCAACAGTCAAAAATGACTTAAACCAGACCAACACAGCAAACAGTGCTCATATGTACCCCTCCCCAGTGCAATTTAGATTGCGGCACATAAAAATAATTTACCTTTTTCTAACTCCTGCTGCAGTCAATTTTAGAAACAAGATGGCAGCTCATGCATTTGCAGGCCACCTGCAGACAGGAAGTGCTGCTGGGCGTCCTGTTACTGTGCATTGTCAGTTATGTCAATTGAAACCAGGCAGCATCATGGCTGAGATGCTGGGAGTGGAAGCTCCAAAATGGCCCCTACCTTTCTTTTCTAGCATTAACCACTCTAAAATCTGCCCAAAGCATAGCATAATGGGTAAAACAATCTTAAAGTGGACCAACACCAGGAATCTATAAGACACCCACAAACCTTACCTGGATCCCGATCCAAGGGCGCATACACTGGCCACGGGCGCATTCCGCGCTTCTTTCTAGCAGGACGCGTGCCCGCGCCAGCCATTGCACACTCCTTGTTAGAGAGAAGCGTGAGATGCGGGTGCCAGCATGCTCGGAGCCGCTGTGCTTTGACGTCGTTTTGACGTTCATAGATTGGCGGCTCCGAATGCGCTGATTGAACGAGCACCCGCGCATGCGCCATAGGAGCGGGGTGAGGTGAGTTTTAAATTGCGATCTGGGGGGGTTTCACATAGCCGGGCACCCCGATCGGGGTCCCCCGGGGAAGTGGACCAAAATCCTGGGTGTTGGTCCACTTTAACACAGCATTCTTCTAGCGCAGGCTTATTTTCCGAGACAGGCATTTTGTTTTTTGCAGACCTCCCCTGTAAATGCAAACTGGTACATTCACAAACCACCCTGAGGCCAAATATCTGCCCGGGATTTTATGGATTATAGTTCAGATCTAATAAAGTTACTTGGACAAATGAGTTTATACACTTTCGATTTATTGGTATAGCATCATACAGGTTGGCAAGGTGTTAAAAAAGTGTGCATCTAGGATTTTTTCTGGTACCAAACAGCCCAGGAGCAGCTCACGAGCCACTGAGCCCCATGCCCACCATGCTTCGGTGTTATAGCTATAGCAGTTTATGGGAAGGGATGAAATTGGCTTTGCTTTAAGGCTGAACAAAACCCATTAATTTTACTCTCCCAAGTTTTGTTCCTTGTCCTAGAGGCATCCCCATTACCTACCAGGTCTAACTCTCCAACAATCACACAATTATCTGCAGGCTCTCCTCCATTCACTGTTCCATCCCATACATATCAATGAGCACCAAATATTGCCGAAGGGAAGGATAAAGTTGAGCCTTTCTCATCCTAGGGTCATACCAAATACCCACCGGTGCCCACCCCTCCACTGAGCCCACAGCGCATGTGCAGGCTCTTCTCAAATCAGTAGTCCATCCCATGCATATTAAGGAACGCCTATAATGCTGAATTGAAGGAGAACAGTGAGCATCTCCGATTTCCTCCCACTCTAGGGAATTATCATCAGAACATGGATGCCTCTGTGGGGCATACATGTTCTGTGGGATCACCAGAAAGATCCATAAGACCCCTATACCAATTTACAAGGCTCTGAATTTGGCAATCACTTGCCGCTAGTGGATGACTTGCCATTAACCCCCAGCCCCCCATTACCTGCCTCCCTAAAGCCCAGGGGGTGCAGAAGAGCCAAAAGGCTGTATGGGCTTGTAGCATGTAGGGCTGGGGGCCATCAAGGCTGGCAAAAAAAACCTGGCCTATATAGCTGCTGCCTGGGCTGGTTGTGCTGGGA
This sequence comes from Gastrophryne carolinensis, assembly GCA_027917425.1. Lineage (NCBI taxonomy): Eukaryota > Metazoa > Chordata > Amphibia > Anura > Microhylidae > Gastrophryne > Gastrophryne carolinensis. The sequence continues at coordinate 479,470,600 of CM051236.1, forward strand.
AGGGGGGACCTTCCTGCCTTTTTTAAAGGGTTTTAACTCTTTAAAAAAAGTGGGTCCCCCCCCCCCTGCTGGGGAGGGTTACCCCATGCCAATTTTTTTTATGTTTATTTAACCTTTTACAGTGTGAATAGTGTTGTAATTTATTTTAAAATGTTATAAAGGGCTTTTTTCAACTTGGGGGGGGGGGGGGTCCTCCTGGGCAGGAATGAGGGGCTCTTATTAAAAATACTATTCAAAATAAATGTTTAAAATGTTTTCAGATGTAGCTTGTTTTTCTTGTTTGCCTATTGATATTTTAGGAAAATGTGCTTTTTATTCTATTTTTTTAGGGAAACCCTGTACAACCCAAAAAGTATTTGAGGGAAAACTTACAGAAAAATGAGGCTGCTACAACAAGGTGGCTATGCCTAGACTGCTTAATGTATTTACTTTCAGGGAATATATGGTTTGTTAGGGGTATTTTTAAATGTAAAGAGTTAGGAAAAGGTGGCTTTGATTCTGCTTTTTTATTCTTTTGTAGGTAACCCTTTGCAATCAAAGATTTCATTGAGAGATTACTTCTAGAAAACTGTACCCAAGTCAACAAGCCTGGTACGACTAGAAAGTTTGAGGTATATACTTTCAGAGAATATATAGTTTGTGGGGGCTATTTCAAAAGCAAAGGGTTGTTTTTCTTGAAAAACTTCTAGATGTGCATAGCAGTTGTATTTTATCTGTAAATCTCCTAAAGCGCTTTAAGTTTGGGGAAGTCTCCTGGGCAGGAAGGGTGTCTACCAAAATATATGTGGTACTGCTGCAACTGAAAGAAATGGGGCTTTTACACCCAATATGATTTTATAAAAAAAATTAAATGTGTTTATTATGAAAAAAAACACTGTGAAAAATGTTTTTGCACATATTTTAGCCGAAAATATTGAAAATACACTAAACAAAGCCAAAGAAGACTCAAAAATCGCAGTTGAACATGTGAAGCACAAAATACTGAAAAATAGTTTGGTAACAGAGGGTGACAAAATCTTCAGGTAGGCTGGCAGTTAAAGGGTTAACCCTTTCAGTGCCAAGTACGTAGATTCTATATGCTCGCTTCTTCTTCTTCTCCCGTTACGTGACAAGCACGAAGAATCTACATGCCTGGTATTTTCCTCTGCCAACGCCAAAAAGAACACCTCACCTTCATCATGGATCCAGATCACCTGTCCCCACACCTGGCTTTCGCCAATCACGTTTGCTTGTCAGTGCATTGGCAGTGATCGGTGCAGGGCATCGGGATCGGAGGTAAGTTAAATGAAAAAAAGAATAAAAGACCTTCTCTCTGACAGTGTGTTTTTTTTTTACTTTTAACTCTTTTTGAACTGGTAAGGGGGGGGGGGGGTTGGCTAATCACCTGCCAGCAATGGGTGTTTTTCCATCCACTCTACGCACCATTACCTGCATCCCCAAAGTCCAGGAGGGTGCAGAAAAGCTTATGGCCTGTGAGGGCTATGCGGGCTGGAATTCTTGAGGGCCAGGGCGCAGCTGATCGGCCTCTGTTCCCCGGTGTATCAGCCTCCATAGCTGGTGCTCAGGCTGGTTTTGCTTGGATAGGGGAGACGCCACGCCATTTAAAAAAAATGTAAGGGCTTGACCCTTGATAGTGTGCTTGTATTTCATTTGGAAATGGCATCAAAAGCTCTTTTCAGTTTAGGGTGTTTCCTGAGCAAGAATGGGTGTCTACCGATACATATGTGGTACCTTTGTAATCGAGAGGAATGAGGCTTTTAAACGTAATATGTTTTTCTTAAACATACTTATTAAAAAAAAAGCAACAAAATGTAAATTTTTCTGTAATTTTTATTCACATATTTCAGCCAAAAATATTATAATTATTATATTATAAATTATGAACAAGACATTTCATGTTAAAGCCCCCAAAAAATTATTATTTTCCTGGAAATTTCTGCAAAATCACAGCTAAGCATATATAGTGCAAAATGGTGAACACTTACCGGGCAACAGAGGGTGACAACTTCTCTAATTAGGCTGGCACTGAAAGGGTAAGGAAATTTAATTGCTGCTGAATCAAATTACTTATCACTATTTACTACTCTAAACGCTGCTTCTTTTTTTTTTACCTTATTTATCTACATCATTTATCAAGTAATCATGCCAGACAATGTCAGTGCAAATTAGAGTGCTGCAAAATATAATTTTTTTTTTTTACACTGGCGTATGTTTCTGCACTGCATTTAATAAAACATTAGAGGTGCAGCAATATGCTGAAAATATATAAATTATATTTTGCACTACTATTTCTGTTTTACTTTGACTCACATGAACCGATTTCTGTTGAGGAGGATGGAGCCACCATGATTCAATGTTCTCTGGCAATAATCTATGCATACACTTTATACAGTAGGCTGTGGACATAATTACAGATCTACACATGGACAGTAGCAGTTTTGTTCCAATTACCTTGTGGTCAGTTAAATTATGCGTTTTTGTCTCAGAAAGGTCACTCAAAAAAACATTTTTTAGCTTTGTAATAACTTGGTTGATGTCTGCTACATTAAATGCACCGTGCTTTTGTAAAACTCAAACTGTTAATTTATCTGTGCAAAGAACATTTGTTCAAATAGCATATTGTTCAAGGAAACCTTTTAACGGGAGAAAAGCTTTATTCCTGGCCTGCATGAATACCTAGCATTAAGCAAAGCAATACGCTCAATATACATGTACTTAGAAAAAAATCACATCCGGGACTTTTAAATGGCATTCACTTTTCTAACTTTAAAATAGAGATAATGAAGCATGCTATGATAAAATAAAGTTTTTCTAGAGATCACCTTAAAGAGGAACATCAGGGGAGGTTAAAACCTCCTCCAAACCTCACCGGACTGCTGCCCTCCCTACGGTTTCAGCTTTGGGGAGTTTGTACTCACCTTGGCGGGGGCATCCATTTTCTGGGTCCCTCAGATTGTGGGCCACCCCCTTGACAAGCAACACCATCTTGTATCCCATCAGGCACTGCACACGGCGCCCGATCTCGTGCCTCTGCAGTGGGATACAATGGGGGTCACCAAAAAAGCTGCAAGACTTTTCAGAGCGGCGGTGAACTTTGAAGAGCATGGCTAAAGCCGTACTGTCATGTAGCAACAGCTGAGCTGGTGTGAGGGGGGGGGAGAGAGAATCAGCCTTAAGGCAGCCGGATGTCGCCGCCGGTATGAGGCAGCAGTGACATCCAAAAGGTAGGCAGGGTCCGATAAGGGGGGGGGGGGGGGGGGAATCGCCAATATTGTTTTTCAGTCTGATGTTTCTCTTTAAGTTTAAATTCAATTACGAGGAACCATTCAAAATATTGTATTTGTCTGGATTATAGCATTGCTATTTTTGTTTTTTGATGGGCTATGCATTTTATATACTGTACATACCAATAGTGCATAATGGCTATTTGGGATTCCAGGAACCTCAATTAGTCACTTGTCTATGTAACTTCTGGTTCTGGTGTCTTATTAGTTTAGTGTTATTCGCTGTAGCAGAGCGGCACAATTACAGAGCCTTGAGGTGGCATCGGCATGACGATCCCATATATTGCCTGAAAATCACACCCTGGAGTTGGCAGCAGCATAGGGAGCCCATATATTGCCTGAAAGACGCACCCAGGAGTTGGCATCATTTGGAGCCCAGACACACCCAGGAGTTTGAATCAGCATCAGCAGCATTAGGAGCCCATATATTGCCTGAAAGACACACCCAGGAGTTGGCAGCAGCAGCAGCTTTGGGAGCCCATATATTGCCTGAAAGACACACTCTGGACTTGGCAGCAGTATTAGGAGCTCATATATTGCCTGAAAAACACATTGGACTTGGCAGCAGCATAGGGAGCCCATATATTGACTGAAAGACACACCCAGGAGTTGGCAGCAGCACAGGGAGACCATATATTGCCTGAAAGATGCACCCAGGAGTTGGCAGCAACAATAGGAGCCCAGACACACCCAGGAGTTGGCATCAGCAGCAGCATTAGGAGCCCATATATTGCCTGAAAGACACACCCAGGAGTTGGCAGCAGCAGCAGCATTAGGAGCCCATATATTGCCTGAAAGACACACTCTGGACTTGGCAGCAGCATAGGGAGCCCATATATTGCCTGAAAAACACATTGGAGTTGGCAGCAGCATAGGGAGCTCATATATTACCTGAAAGACACACCCAGGAATTGGTAGCAGCAGAAGGAGCTCATATATTGCCTGAAAGACACACCCAGGAATCGTCAGCAGCAGCAGCAGCAGCATTAGGTGCTCATATATTGCCTGAAAGAAACACCCAGGAGTTGGCAGCAGCATAGGGAGCCCATATATTGCCTGAAAAACACATTGGAGTTGGCAGCAGCATTAGGAGCTCATATATTGCTGAAAAACACACCCAGGAGATGGCAGCAGCATAGAGAGCTCATATATTGCCTAAAAGACACACCCAGGAGTTGTCAGCAGCAGCATTAGGAGCCCATATATTGCCTGAAAGACACACCCAGGAGTTGACAGCAGCATAGGGAGCCCATATATTGCCCGAAAAACACATTGGGGTTGGCAGCAGCAGCAGCATTAAAAGCTTATATATTGCCTGAAAGACACATTCTGGACTTGGCAGCAGTATTAGGAGCTCATGTATTGCCTGAAAGACACACCCAGGAGTTGGCAGCAGCATAGGGAGACCATATATTGCCTGAAAAACACATTGGAGTTGGCAGCATAGGGAGCTCATATATTGCCTGAAAGACACACCCAGGACTTGGCAGCAGCATAGGGAGCTCATATATTATCAAAAAGTGAGACTTCCCGCATAGTAGATTATTTTAAAAGACTGGATGCTGGCTCAAAATGGGCGTATATAAGTATGTAAAGAGGAAATGGGCTGCCAGTACAGACCACAGTTGCTCTCCCCTATATATAAGTCAGCCGCACTACAGTGAATATCTTTATAATTCACAATTTTATTATGTATAGTAATATTGGTAGCCAGACAAAACATACATTTAAAAGCAATTTTAAAACTTTTTTGCGGAGATTAGGGACATATTAGACTAATGATCCTTGATTTAAACTACATAAATATAATAATAATAATAATGCCACAAATGCCAGTAATGCCTTGGGGTCTCTCCCAGAAAGTGCTTGTGCAATAAAAGAAATAAAGAAAGTTATATCATAAAAAGATACAAGCAATAAGTGATTTGTGCAGAAGAGCAAGATTGTGCAAAGACTGCAAAGAAAATTTGATAAGGGGACTAAATTGTCCGTCTGAACACATAGGTGCACCAGTGAAAGTGCTATGTGCAGGTTGTGCAATAAAGAACAAAGAAAGGTAACGAGGCACCAAGGCATATATCAAGGAAAAATGGCAAAAAATGATAGCTCTAGCTAAACATTATAGCCACATAACAATGAACATTACCGGATAGAAGAGTCTAAGTCCACTTTAATACCCCGCCCGCCAGACACCCCCAGGAGTTGGCAGCCGCAGCAGCATTAGGAGCCCATATATTGCCTGAAAGGCACACTCTGGACTTGGCAGCAGTATTAGGAGCTCACATATTGCCTGAAAAACACATTGGAGTTGGCAGCAGCATAGGGAGCTCATATATTGCCTGAAAGACACACTCAGGAGTTGGCAGCAGCATAGGGAGCTCATATATTGCCTGAAAGACACACCCAGGAGTTGGCAGCAGCATAGGGAGATCATATATTGCCTGAAAGACACACTCTGGACTTGGCAGCAGCTTAGGGAGCTCATATATTGCCTGAAAGACACACCCAGGAGTTGGCAGCAGCAGTAGCATTAGGAGCCCAAATATTGCCTGAAAGACACACCCAGGAGTTGGCAGCAGCAGCATTAGGAGCCCATGTATTGCCTAAAAGACACACTCTGGACTTGGCAGCAGTATTAGAAGCTCATATATTGCCTGAAAAACACATTGGAGTTGGCAGTAGCATAGGGAGCTCGCATATTGCCTGAAAGACACACCCAGGAGTTGGCAGCAGCAGAAGGAGCTCATATATTGCCTAAAAGACACACCCAGGAGTTGGCAGCAGCAGCAGCAGCATTAGGAGCCCAAATATTGCCTGAAAGACACACCCAGGAGTTGGCAGCAGAAGCATTAGGAGCCCATATATTGCCTGAAAGACACACTCTGGACTTGGCAGCAGTATTAGAAGCTCATATATTGCCTGAAAAACACATTGGAGTTGGCACTAGCATAGGGAGCTCATATATTGCCTGAAAGACACACCCAGGAGTTGGCAGCAGCAGAAGGAGCTCATATATTGCCTGAAAGACACACCCAGGAGTTGGCAGCAGCAGCAGCATTAGGAGCCCAAATATTGCCTGAAAGACACACCCAGGAGTTGGCAGCAGCAGCATTAGGAGCACATATATTGCCTGAAAGACACACTCTGGACTTGGCAGCAGTATTAGAAGCTCATATATTGCCTGAAAAACACATTGGAGTTGGCAGCAGCATAGGGAGCTCATATATTGCCTGAAAGACACACCCAGGAGTTGGAAGCAGCAGAAGGAGGTCATATATTGCCTGAAAGACACACCCAGGAGTTGGCAGAAGCAGCTGCATTAGGAGTCCATATATTGCTTGAAAGATACACCCAGGATTTGGCAGCAGCATAGGGAGCCCATATATTGCCTGAAAAACACATTGGAGTTGGCAGCAGCATTAGGAGCCCATATATTGCCTGAAAGATACACTCAGGACTTGGCAGCAGTATTAGGAGCTCATATATTGCCTGAAAAACACACCTAGGAGTTGGCAGCAGCATAGGAAGCCCATATATTGCCTGAAAAACACATTGGAGTTGGCAGCAGCATAGGGAGCTCATATATTGCCTGAAAGGCACACCCAGGAGTTGGCAGCAGCAGAAAGAGCTTATATATTGCCTGAAAGACACACCCAGGAGTTGGCAGCAGCAGAAGGAGCTACCATGCATAAGCTACTCGCATGCAACAGCTATTGGTGTGTGGAAATCCTGGCTGATCCATGTCTGATTCATCTTCACAAAGGTGAGTCTCTCCACATTTTTCATGGACAGATGAGTTCTCCTTGGCGTTACTATGGCCCCCGCTCATATATTGTCAAAAAGTGAGACTTCCCGCACAGCAGATTATTTTAAAAGACTGGATGCTGGCTGAGGGGGAGCCACCGCTCAAAATGGGCGTATATAAGTATGTAAAGAGGAAATGGGCTGCCAGTACAGACCACAATTGCTCTCCCCTATATATAAGTCAGCCGCACTACAGTGAATATCTTTAAAATTCACAATTTTATTATGTATAGTAATATTGGTAGCCCGACAAAACATACATTTAAAAACAATTTTAAAACTTTTTTGCGGAGATTAGGGACATATTAGACTAATGATTCTTGATTTAAACTACATAAATATATAATAATAATAATAATGCCATAAATGCCAGTAATGCCTTGGGGTCTCTCCCAGAAAGTGCTTTTGCAATAAAAGAAATAAAGAAAGTTATATCATAAAAAGATACAAGCAATAAGTGATTTGTGCAGAAGAGCAAGATTGTGCAAAGACCGCAAAGAAAATTTGATAAGGGGACTAAATTGTCCGTCTGAACACATAGGTGCACCAGTGAAAGTGCTATGTGCAGGTTGTGCAATAAAGAACAAAGAAAGGTAACGAGGATCCAAGGCATATATCAAGGAAAAATGGCAAAAAATGATAGTTCTAGCTAAACATTATAGCCACATAACAATGAACATAACCGGATAGAAGAGTCTAAGTCCACTTTAATACCCCGCCCGCCAGACACACCCAGGAGTTGGCAGCAGCATCAGCATTAGGAGCCCATATATTGCCTGAAAGACACACTCTGGATTTGGCAGCAGTATTAGGAGCTCATATATTGCCTGAAAAACACATTGGAGTTGGCAGCAGCATAGGGAGCTCATATATTGCCTGAAAGACACACTCAGGAGTTGGCAGCAGCATAGGGAGCTCATATATTGCCTGAAAGACACACCCAGGAGTTGGCAGCAGCATAGGGAGCCCATATATTGCCCGAAAAACACATTGGGGTTGGCAGCAGCATTAGGAGCCCATATATTGCCTGAAAGACACACTCTGGACTTGGCAGCAGCTTAGGGAGCTCATATATTGCCTGAAAGACACACCCTGAGTCAGACCTGCGAGAGTATGGACCATGGCGCAGATAGGCATCGGGCAACTGATACGTAGAATGTCTTTGTAGTAGGTCAGTTTGTCCTCCCTCTCAGCGGGTGTAAAAAATGCCCCCATTTTGTGCCGGTAGCGAGGGTCCAATAAGGTGGAGAGCCAGAAGTCATCCCACAGAAAAATTGAGACAATTGAGACAATTCTGCAGTCACTACGCAAGCATGTGAGCATGCATCGTGCCATTTGTGCACTTGCCCCTAGTCTGCTGCGACCTTTGCCTGATGAATCTTAGCCTCTCCTTGGCGTACATCCTGGCACATCTCTGACTGACATTTTTACTGCGTTTAGGAGGGGAAAACAATATTTTATACAAAAGGCAAAAGGTTAGCAGGCAGGTACTCTTAAAAGATAAGTGGTAGCACTGACAATTGCCCCGGTGAAAGGCAATGGGTGCTTTAAACTTTAAAACCAGACTTTTATATACAAAAGGCAAAAGGTTAGTAGGCAGGTAGTCTTAAAAGATAAGTGCTAGCACTGACAATGGCCCCCGGTGAAAGGCAATGGGTGCTTTAAACTTGTAAACCAGATTTTTTTTATACAAAAGGTTAGTAGGCAGGTACTCTTAAAAGACACGTGCTAGTATTTGGGATGCCCCCCCGGCGAAAGGCAAAGTTTGCTTAAAAAGTGATGTTGATTACAAAATGCAACCAGTTAGTAGACAGGTAGTCTTGAAATATTTATGCTAGTGTTTGGGTTGCCCCCTCCTCACATACAGAGGTTGGCTCCTTTGATTGTGGAAAAGTGATGTTGATTACAAAATGCAACCAGTTAATAGACAGGTAGTCTTGAAATATTTATGCTAGTGTTTGGGATGCCCCCTCCTCACATACAGAGGTTGGCTCCTTTTATAGTGGTAAAGTGACGTTGATTACAAAATGCAACCAGTTAGTAGACAGGTAGTCTTGAAATATTTATGCTAGTGTTTGGGTTGCCCCCTCCTCACATACAGAGGTTGGCTCCTTTGATTGTGGAAAAGTGATGTTGATTACAAAATGCAACCAGTTAATAGACAGGTAGTCTTGAAATATTTATGCTAGTGTTTGGGATGCCCCCTCCTCACATACAGAGGTTGGCTCCTTTTATAGTGGAAAAGGGACATTGATTACAAAATGCAACCAGTTAATAGACAGGTAGTCTTGAAATATTTATGCTAGTGTTTGGGATCCCCCCTCCTCACATGCAGAGGTTGGCTCCTTTAATTGTGGAAAAGTGACGTTGAGTACAAAATGCAACCGGTTAATAGACAGGTAGTCTTGAAATATTTATGCTAGTGTTTGGGATGCCCTCTCCTCACATACAGAGGTTGGCTCCTTTTATAGTGGAAAAGTGACGTTGATTACACAATGCAAACAGTTAGTAGACAGGAAGTCTTGAAATATTTATGCCAGTGTTTGGGATGCCCCCTCCTCACATAAAGAGGTTGGCTCCTTTGATTGTGGTAAAGTGATGTTGATTACAAAATGCAGCTACTTAATAGACAGGTAGTTTTGAAATATTTATGCTAGTGTTTGGGATGCCCCCTCATATACAGAGGTTGGCTCTTTTTATAGTAGTAAAGTGATGTTGATTACTAAATGCAACCAGTTAGTAGACAAGTAGTCTTGAAATATTTATGCTAGTGTTTGGGATGCCCCCTCCTCACATACAGAGGTTGGCTCCTTTGATTGTGGAAAAATGACGTTGATTACAAAATGCAACCAATTAATAGACAGGTAGTCTTGAAATATGTATGCTAGTGTTTGGGATGCCCCCTCCTCACATACAGAGGTTGGCTCCTTTGATTGTGGAAAAGTGACGTTAAATACAAAATGCAACCAGTTAGTAGACAGGTAGTCTTGAAATATTTATGCTAGTGTTTGGGATGCCCCCTTCTCACATAAAGAGGTTGGCTTCTTTGATTGTGGAAAAGTGACATTGATTACACAATGCAACCAGTTAATAGACAGGTAGTCTTGAAATATTTATGCTAGTGTTTGGGATGCCCTCTTCTCACATACAGAGGTTGGCTCCGTTTATAGTGGAAAAGTGACGTTGATTACAAAATGCAACCAGTTAATAGAAAGGTAGTCTTGAAATATTTATGCTAGTGTTTGGGATGCCCCCTCCTCACATACAGAAGTTGGCTCCTTTGATTGTGGAAAAGTGATGTTGATTACAAAATGCAGCCAGTTAAAAGACAGGTAGTCTTGAAATATTTATGCTAGTGTTTGGGATGCCCCCTCCTCACATACAGAGGTTGGCTCCTTTTATAGTGGTAAAGTGTCGTTGATTACAAAATGCAACCAGTTAGTAGACAGGTAGTCTTGAAATATTTATGCTAGTGTTTGGGATGCCCCCTCCTCACATAAAGAGGTTGGCTCCTTTGATTGTGGAAAAGTGATGTTGCTTACAAAATGCAACTAGCTAATAGACAGGTAGTCTTGAAATATTTATGCTAGTGTTTGGGATGCCCCCTCCTCACATACAGAGGTTGGCTCCTTTTATAGTGGTAAAGTGACGTTGATTACAAAATGCAACCAGTTAGTAGACAGGTAGTCTTGAAATATTTATGCTAGTGTTTGGGTTGCCCCCTCCTCACATACAGAGGTTGGCTCCTTTGATTGTGGAAAAGTGATGTTGATTACAAAATGCAACCAGTTAATAGACAGGTAGTCTTGAAATATTTATGCTAGTGTTTGGGATGCCCCCTCCTCACATACAGAGGTTGGCTCCTTTTATAGTGGTAAAGTGACGTTGATTACAAAATGCAACCAGTTAGTAGACAGGTAGTCTTGAAATATTTATGCTAGTGTTTGGGATGCCTCCTTCTCACATACAGAGGTGGGCTCCTTTGATTGTGGAAATGTGATGTTGCTTACAAAATGCAACCAATTAATAGACAGGTAGTCTTGAAATATTTATGCTAGTGTTTGGGATGCCCCCTCCTCACATACAGAGGTTGGCTCCTTTTATAGTGGAAAAATGACGTTGATTACAAAATGCAACCAGTTAGTAGACAGGTAGTCTTGAATTATTTATGCTAGTGTTTGGGATGCCCCCTTCTCACATAAAGAGGTTGGCTCCTTTGATTGTGGAAAAGTGACATTGATTACACAATGCAACCAGTTAATAGACAGGTAGTCTTGAAATATTTATGCTAGTGTTTGGGATGCCCTCTTCTCACGTACAGAGGTTGGCTCCGTTTATAGTGAAAAAGTGACGTTGATTACAAAATGCAACCAGTTAATAGAAAGGTAGTCTTGAAATATTTATGCTAGTGTTTGGGATGCCCCCTCCTCACATACAGAGGTTGGCTCCTTTGATTGTGGAAAAGTGATGTTGATTACAAAATGCAGCCAGTTAAAAGACAGGTAGTCTTGAAATATTTATGCTAGTGTTTGGGATGCCCCCTCCTCACATACAGAGGTTGGCTCCTTTTATAGTGGTAAAGTGACGTTGATTACAAAATGCAACCAGTTAGTAGACAGGTAGTCTTGAAATATTTATGCTAGTGTTTGGGATGCCCCCTCCTCACATAAAGAGGTTGGCTCCTTTGATTGTGGAAAAGTGATGTTGCTTACAAAATGCAACCAGCTAATAGACAGGTAGTCTTGAAATATTTATGCTAGTGTTTGGGATGCCCCCTCCTCACATACAGAGGTTGGCTCCTTTCATAGTGGTAAAGTGACGTTGATTACAAAATGCAACCAGTTAGTAGACAGGTAGTCTTGAAATATTTATGCTAGTGTTTGGGATGCCTCCTTCTCACATACAGAGGTGGGCTCCTTTGATTGTGGAAATGTGATGTTGCTTACAAAATGCAACCAATTAATAGACAGGTAGTCTTGAAATATTTATGCTAGTGTTTGGGATGCCCCCTCCTCACATACAGAGGTTGGCTCCTTTTATAGTGGAAAAATGACGTTGATTACAAAATGCAACCAGTTAGTAGACAGGTAGTCTTGAATTATTTATGCTAGTGTTTGGGATGCCCCCTTCTCACATAAAGAGGTTGGCTCCTTTGATTGTGGAAAAGTGACATTGATTACACAATGCAACCAGTTAATAGACAGGTAGTCTTGAAATATTTATGCTAGTGTTTGGGATGCCCTCTTCTCACGTACAGAGGTTGGCTCCGTTTATAGTGAAAAAGTGACGTTGATTACAAAATGCAACCAGTTAATAGAAAGGTAGTCTTGAAATATTTATGCTAGTGTTTGGGATGCCCCCTCCTCACATACAGAGGTTGGCTCCTTTGATTGTGGAAAAGTGATGTTGATTACAAAATGCAGCCAGTTAAAAGACAGGTAGTCTTGAAATATTTATGCTAGTGTTTGGGATGCCCCCTCCTCACATACAGAGGTTGGCTCCTTTTATAGTGGTAAAGTGACGTTGATTACAAAATGCAACCAGTTAGTAGACAGGTAGTCTTGAAATATTTATGCTAGTGTTTGGGATGCCCCCTCCTCACATAAAGAGGTTGGCTCCTTTGATTGTGGAAAAGTGATGTTGCTTACAAAATGCAACCAGCTAATAGACAGGTAGTCTTGAAATATTTATGCTAGTGTTTGGGATGCCCCCTCCTCACATACAGAAGTTGGCTCCTTTCATAGTGGTAAAGTGACGTTGATTACAAAATGCAACCAGTTAGTAGACAGGTAGTCTTGAAATATTTATGCTAGTGTTTGGGTTGCCCCCTCCTCACATACAGAGGTTGGCTCCTTTGATTGTGGAAAAGTGATGTTGATTACAAAATGCAACCAGTTAATAGACAGGTAGTCTTGAAATATTTATGCTAGTGTTTGGGATGCCCCCTCCTCACATACAGAGGTTGGCTCCTTTTATAGTGGAAAAGGGACATTGATTACAAAATGCAACCAGTTAATAGACAGGTAGTCTTGAAATATTTATGCTAGTGTTTGGGATCCCCCCTCCTCACATGCAGAGGTTGGCTCCTTTAATTGTGGAAAAGTGACGTTGAGTACAAAATGCAACCAGTTAATAGACAGGTAGTCTTGAAATATTTATGCTAGTGTTTGGGATGCCCTCTCCTCACATACAGAGGTTGGCTCCTTTTATAGTGGAAAAGTGACGTTGATTACACAATGCAAACAGTTAGTAGACAGGTAGTCTTGAAATATTTATGCCAGTGTTTGGGATGCCCCCTCCTCACATAAAGAGGTTGGCTCCTTTGATTGTGGTAAAGTGATGTTGATTACAAAATGCAGCTACTTAATAGACAGGTAGTTTTGAAATATTTATGCTAGTGTTTGGGATGCCCCCTCATATACAGAGGTTGGCTCTTTTTATAGTAGTAAAGTGATGTTGATTACTAAATGCAACCAGTTAGTAGACAAGTAGTCTTGAAATATTTATGCTAGTGTTTGGGATGCCCCCTCCTCACATACAGAGGTTGGCTCCTTTGATTGTGGAAAAATGACGTTGATTACAAAATGCAACCAGTTAATAGACAGGTAGTTTTGAAATATTTATGCTAGTGTTTGGGATGCCCCCTCATATACAGAGGTTGGCTCTTTTTATAGTAGTAAAGTGACGTTGATTACTAAATGCAACCAGTTAATAGACAGGTAGTCTTGAAATATTTATGCTAGTGTTTGGGATGCCCCCTCCTCACATACAGAGGTTGGCTCCTTTGGTAATGGAAAAGTGACTTTGCTTACAAAATGCAACCAGTTAGTCTTGAATTATTAATGCTAGCATGCTTTTTAAAGAATGACCCCAGGAAAATGAAAAGCTAAATAGGCAGGTGTGTTATTAACACTAAATAGGCTTGAAAGCCTCGCTTCTTCTGTTCTATCAATCTATTTATCTATCTCTCCCTCGCTGTGTCTATCTATCTATCTATCTATCTATCTTCTCTCCTTCTCTATCTGTCCCTCGCTTCTTCTGTTCTATCAATCTATCTATCTTTCCCTAGCTGTGTCTATCTATCTATCTATCTATCTATCTATCTATCTATCTATCTATCTATCATTCTGTCTGTCTGTCTGTCTTTCTGTCTGTCTGTCTATCTGTCCCTCGCTTCTTCTGATCTATCTATCTATCTATCTATCTATCTATCTATCTATCTATCTATCCCTCGCTCTCTCCCTGCCTGATCTGCTCTGGCCGCAATACAGTGTCAGAATGATCTTCCGCAAAATGGCCGCCGCTTATATGGGGCTGTGATATCATCGGTAAGCCTGTCTGCTGATAGGTAGCATGTGACACCTACCCAGGATTCCTTTCCCTATGGGACATGTCCTGACATGTGGATCCACCATTTTAGATGGGCTGTATAGCAGTAAATGGAGTTTTAAGGAAGCGATTCGAGCGATCGAATCGCGGAGATATTCAGAATCATAACGAATCGAATAGTTCCTGAAATTCGTAACAAATTCAAGTTCGTCAGAATCGATTCGTTCATCTCTAGAATTTTTACTTTTTTTTTTTTTTTTTTTTGCTTATGTTGGCAAATGTTTGTATTTAGGAAGCTGTCTGCCTGTTGTCTTTTTCGCTGTCTGCAATCAGGTTTTATTGCCAAATGTACACCCATAAAAGAGAAGTGAGCCCTGTGCACACAGAACACTGCTGCTGGGCAAGTTTAAGTCTGAGTGAACTCCCTTACTTTTGCGGCAGCCACAGTAGCAGTGTTCTGTGTGTACACGACACCCTTCTCTCCTCTTGGCATACAGCTGTTAACAGCAACGGAGGTAGTGAAAAGTGCTACTCCGTAGCACACACATTTGCTAACATAAGAAACAAAACATACTAGATAAGCTCAGCAACTCAAAGACATCATTTTGGCACAAAAAATGTACACTTTCAAAAATACCATTGACAGTGCACTCTCCCTTCATTGATTTTGCCAGTTTTGAGATGCTATAAATCTCAAAGGGTCATTGCTCAATTCTTATAGGCTGGATTCGGTGACAATATACAATGTCATGTATGCAGAATGCTATAATGGGCATTGAGGCCAGGGATTGAGTCCTATTTATGGGGTACTGAGCCAATGGGAGCTGCAGCCGGACTAACTGGAGGTGAGATGTGATTGGCCAGAATAAAATCGCTGACCATATTAGCCGTGCATTTCCCAGCAGCTGGTCAACTCTGAGCAGTAAGGCTGACCAGCCCCGGATTGATTTCAGCTGCTGTGCTGCCTGCTACTGGCAGCTCAGCATCTTCTTAAGGAGAACTTCACTGACAGCTCACGCCCGCACAGCTGGAGGGGAGCTAGGGAGACGGCCAGGGTGGCTCACTGACTTCCGGGAGTGGCATGATCACACTGCATCAGCATGTCGGGGAGCACCTTGCCGTTCTGAGGATGCTTGCCGTGGGATGCCTGGATCAGGTACGTTTCCTACAAAAGGTATTCATGTTTCGCAAATTAGGAATAATGTGCTTCATGTTTAGCGATGCTGTCCAGTGTGCATTTGTGCCATGCATGTACTGTTTGTACAGCCGTTCGAGGGGGCATACTGCTGTGCAGTATGTGTGCGCATTGCACATTTGGAAGCCCAGATTTTGAATTTAAATGAGCTACTGGCAACACTGAAATACATTGATAACTTGTAAAGAAGCAATCCCTGGTTCAGGAAATGGGAAAGATGTTAGGATGGGGGATAAACAGAAAAATGAGGCAGATAGCTGGATAATACCTAGAAGGCGGTATGGGGTAGAAGTTGCAGGGAGGCAAGCCCTGAGTTGGCACCCCCAACAAGTGTACCCGATTGGTAGATGAGGAGGGTGTTCAGGGGTTGCACAGTTGCGGCCAGACAACACTGCCATCTGCTCCAGTAAGGAGGGGAATGGAAACAAGAATTCCGGGCTGGCAAGACAGGTGCTGATAGTGAGTGACTGAATTATAAGGAAAACAGATAGGGCAATCTGTCACAAAGACCAGGATCACCCGGTGTATTGCCCTTCAGTGTGTTGCCTTCTTGGTGCTAGAGTTCAGCATGTCACAGATCGGGTTGATAGATTATTGGGAGGAAATAGTGCGAGCCCAGCAGTCATGGTGCATATTTGCACCAATTACTTAAGAAGAAGTAGGTGAAAGGTCATCAAAAATTATTGAGACTTAGGCTGTAAGCTTAAGTCAAGGACCTCAACGGCAGTATTCTCAGAAATACTACCAAGACCAACAGCCACACCAGAGAGGCAGCGGTATGCAGGTGGCTCAGAATTTGGAGTAAAAAGATGGGGTTCTTAGAGAATTGGGCCAAAATCTCAATGGGCTACAGATTCTTTGGCAGGGATGAGCTACACCTAAATGGGGAGGGGGCATCTTTCTGCGTAGAGGGTGGCTAAAAGATTGGAGAATTTTTAAAATTAAGTGCAGGAGGGGTGTCTATGCAGATATATAAAGGGGAAGGCAGGAAAGATAGAGACATGGGTGTATTAATGGAACTGGAGAATAGGGGACTAGGGGAAAATATGACATAGTGGGGGGTTGTACTGTACGTATAGAAGAGGCCAGGAGAAAATGCAAAGGGGTGGAGCCTGCTTATTTGTAAAATCCTGTCTATATGCCACACTGTGTGAGGATAGAGGGAAATTTGTCTCTATGGGAAGAAATGCATTAAGGAAAAAACAAAAATAACATACTTATGCTACAAGTCTCTAAATAACAGAAATCCACAGAAAATGTGCTGCTAAGGCAAACAGATAAAACATCTCATTTAAATTAGGCAGTTTTTATGGTGCACTTTAACTATCTTTAAAGCAAGAAGGCACTGTAGAAGCATTAGAAAACAAAAAAGAAAAAACAACTATAAGCAAAAGATGGAAATAATAATAAGGGAGTAAAAATGTCCCCAAAATGTTCTATAGTTATGTAAACTATAAAAGACACAAGCATGAAATTGTAGGACCCCTGAAAAGCAAGGAGGGGGCAACTATAGAGGGGGGTTCAGAGAAAGTCAATTTACCAAACCTCTTCTTTGCGTCAATATTTACAGAGAAAAGTGATACAGTATGTCATTGCAGAGCAATAACCCAAACTCTTCATCAAAAGTCACCTGTTTAACCAAGGAATAATTGCAGCAGCGGCTTAACCCTTTCAGTGCCAAGTACGTAGATTCTACGTGCTTGGCACTTAAGTGAGTGGAAGCGAGCACGTAGAATCTACGTACTTGGCACTGAAAGGGTTAAGCCGCTGCTGCAATTCTTCCTTGGTTAAACAGGTGACTTTTGATGAAGAGTTTGGGTTATTGCTCTGCAATGACATACTGTATCTTTGTGCCTGACTTTCCCCCTGCTAGTTAAAAAAATAAAAATACTCACCTGACCCCTCGTTGGATTCGGCCGGGTCTCCTCTTTAATTTGGTCCCACGCGAGATCGGATGGCTCCAGGAGAGCCCCCGGAATAGCCCCCCCCCCTGCTTCGGCAGCAGCAGCTGCTAACTGTAAAAAAAAAAAAAATTAAAAATGACATTTACTTACCTGAGGCCACGCTGTCTCCCGACGGGGGTCCTCTTCACTGGGGGGGCCTCCGATCGCCCCCCCCAGCTTCTTCCGTGGCGAGGAGAGGGCAGAAATTGCCCTCCCCCCTCACTTTCTGGAACGGTCTCCTAGCCCTGCCCCTGGGGGCGGGGGCGGGTGACATCGATGTGATGTCACCAGCAGCCCTCTTAATGCCGGCACCCGACACAGAGAATCAGTCTGCTCGGGTGCCTGGAGGAGAGCAGATGGGGAGGAGGAGAGGGCTGAGATCGCCCCCTCCCCAGGCTCTCTCCTCCAAACACCCAAGCAGACTGTCATCGCAGATCACCGGGGACACAGGATTAAAGTAAAAAAAAAAATAAAAAAAAAATAAAAAAAAATAAAAAATAAAATAAAAAAGTGAGTAAAGTAAAAAAAAAAAAATAAAGATCATTTTTTTTTCTTATGTGTCTGTGTCTTTTTATTTAACATTTAACCCCTTGTGAACTGGTAAGGGGTCCATGAGACCCCTTATACCAGTTCACAAGGCTGGAGGATGGCAAGTAACCCGCTTGCCACAGCAGGTGACTTGCCATTAATCCCCCGGCACCCCTATTACCTGCCTCCCCAAAGCCCGGGGGGGGCAGAAGAGCTGGCCGCCCCACTCTGTTCCTACAAGCCCCCATAGCTGGTCCCGGGCTGGTAATGCTGAGTAAGGGGGACCCCATTTCATTTTTTTTGGATTTTTAAGGGTTTTTAACCCTTAGAATTAAAAAAAAATGGGGTGTCCCCCCCCCCCTTCCCCGGGAGGGGGGACCCTATGTCATTTTTTTTTAATTAACCCCTTATGTTCAGTCACCCCGCAGCTATAAAAGGCTTCCAGCTGCAGCAGGAGAGCAGGAAGCCAGATTGATCAGCGTGGGACACAGGGATGGATGGGAGGTAAGTATTAAAAAGTTACAAAAAAAAATAATAAAATATTTTTCTTATGTGTCAGTGTCTTTTTTTTACACTTAACCCCTTGTGAACTGGTAAGGGGTCCATGAGACCCCTTATACCAGTTCACGAGGCTGGGGGCTGGCAAGTTACCTGCCGCTAGCAGGCGCAGAATGAGGAAAAATGACCTGTCAACAGAGGGTGACAAAACTTCAAGTAGGTTGAAAATTAAAAGGGTCAATAGTACCTACGCATGTTGGGTATTGTTCTCAGGCGACTTTGCTCTTTCAGATTTAGCTCAGATTTATGTTTTGTTTGCATATTTATATTTTAGGAAAACATGTTATTTATTCAGTTTTTTTTTATTCATTTTTTTAGGGAAACCCTGTGCAACCTAAGAATTCTTTGAGGGATTACTTCCAGAAAGGTGAGCCTACTACAACAAGCTGGGTACTCTTAGAAAGCTTAACATGTGTACTTTCAGGGAATATATGGTTTATAGGGGATATTCCAAATGTAAAGGGTTGTTTTGGTTGAAAAATTGCAAGGTGCGCATTTTGTCTGCAGAGCTGAAATTTTCAAGTAAAATTACTGTTATGCGCATGCTTTACTTTGGGTTGTTTGCCAACTCTTCCCTTGACAGTAGCTATGCATGTTGGGTATCGTTCTGTTTGGGGCATGTTGCTTTTTGAGATTGTACTTGTTTTTTCTTGTTTGCACATTTTTTTTAGGAAAATGTGTATTGATTCTTCCTTTTTATTCTTTTTTAGGGAAACTTTGTGCCAGAATACATTGAGGGGTTACTTCCAGAAAACTAAGCCCACATAAACAAGCTTGGTACGCCTAGAAAGCTTGATGTGTGTACTTCCAGAGAATATATAGTTTGTGCGGGGTATTTTAAATGTAAATGGTTGTTTTTCTGGAAAAACTGCAAGGTTTGCATAGCGCAGTTGTATTTTATCTGAAAATCTCCTAAAGCTCTGTTTCAGTTTGGGGGAGTCTCCTGGGCATGAAAGGGTGTCTACCTATACATATGTGGTATTGCTGTGACTGGGAGAAATTAGGGTTTCGCACGCAATAAAATTTTATTGACAAACTTATATTTTTTTATTGCAAAAAAACACTACAAATTGCAAAAAATAGATTATTTTTTTTTTTTTTTTTTGCACATATTTCACCAAAAAGTATTGAGAATACACTAAAAAAAGGCCAAACAAGAGATTTCATATTGAAGCCCAGACTCTCTTGAAAAAAACAATACATCATTTTCCTGGGAAATCCCTGGAAAGCCTTTCAAAAATCACAGTTGAACATGTGTAGCACAAAATAGTGAAACATGGTCTGGCAACAGAGGGCGACAAAAGCTGCAGGTAGGCTGGCAACGAAAGGGTTAAACTAGCTAAAATCGATAAATCCCCAGGTCCATATGGCATTCATCCCCTGTTTTAAGGGAATCCAATGCAGAAATAGACAAGCCATTTTTTTTTTACTATTTAAAGATTCCAGAATGTTAGGGACAATTTCACAGGATTGGAATTTCACATAGAAAATGAGGCGCCAATATTCAAAAAGGGGTCTAAAGGGGAACCTGCAAACAGACTGGTAAGCTTAACATGTGTGATGGGCAAGCTGTTTATAATGCCCCACGGAACACCTGCCTATGGGTGAGCTGGCAACCCCCAATCTCCACTGCTGCTTCTGCCTATAGACAAATTCCCATTTGCCGGAACACTGGATATGCCTCACCAGACACGGTTGCCCCCAGGACTTAGGTAGCACATAGGATGCCAGCTTACGGGTGAAGGCAGGTGAATCTAGGGCACACAGGAGGATGGTCAGGAAGCTGGGGTCGTACAGGGTTTATCAGTCCAATCAACATCACAGCACGTAAATGGAGTGGATGGATGGTCAGGGATAGCCAAAAGTCAAACCGAGGAGTCAGAGATCACAATATATCCAAGGGTTTAAGCAGAATTGTAGTCAGGTGAAGCAGAGGTCGGTTCAGGCAGCAGACACAGATGGTCAGACAGAGCAGAGCCAGTAACAGGTAGTGCACAGCACACCCTTAGCACTGAAAGCTATCACAGGCATTGTAGCTTAGTCCTGATTCCTATTTAAGGGGAAACTGGCCAGTAGGAAGCTGTGGGTGGTAAGACTGCTGCTGTGATTGGCCTGCCTAGGGGTCGGATTGGCCATACTATTCCCAGGGGCTGATCAGTAAGGCCGACCAGCCCCTTATTACTCTCAGCTGCCCCAGAAGCTGCAGTGCCTGCCACTGACGGTGCAGTGTCTCCTCAGAGAAAAGTCCATTGTCACCGGCACCTGCACACGAGCTTGCACCTGCCCTGCCGAAGAGGAGCGATGGAGGTGCCCAGGGCAACCCACCACGCACCCTGACCCTCATGTGTTGTGCAGGGAAGCCAACCACTGGGGAACGCCACGCTGCCCGTAGGGACACGAGGATGCTCGCCATGGGCCACCCGTACCAGGTAAAATTCTTACAATGTTTAGAAGGTTTTCTAAGAGAAGCTATCCTTAAGTATCTCAATGAAAGTGACTTTAATACTTCTTATAAGCATGGATTTATGAGGGATCTCTCCTGCCTGTCAAACGTCAGGGGCATAGCTAGGGTGGAGCAGGAGGGGCACTTGCCCCACTTGCAGCAGGTCAGAGTGGCATATAAGGGGAGCCTGAGAACAGGTAGGGGGCGTCATTTTGAATCTTTGCCCCGGATGCAAGAAAGCCTAGCTACTCCTCTGCAAACGTAATCAACTTTTATAACGTAGTCACAGCAGAAAGTGGATGAGAGCCTAGTCATGCACCATTGGAGTGTGGCAAGGTGAGTTGTTATGGGTGAACTGAGATGTTTCACACAGCGGGGCATATTGATTCAGCCAGCCGTCATTTGAAAAGCCAGCGGGCATGGAACAGAACCCAGGAAAGTCAAATTCCTAGCTTTTGTTCTTCTTTAAAACAGTAAAAAATTAGTCTTCACAGAATATACTAAGCTCTGCAAAGTAATTAAGAGGACAGCAGGCAGCTACAAACAGATTTAGATCAACTAAAAGTATGAGTGGAAAAATGGCGAATTAAGTTTAACACAGATAAATGTGAGGTTTTGCACACTAAATAGGGAAATTTGGGGTAAAATTACAATGGAAAAGGACCTAGGGGTTTAATTAATAAACTTAATTGTAGTGACCAATGCTCAGGATCACAGGATCACAGGTGCTTATGAGCATAGGTGCCCATGGCTAGGGCATCATCTATAATTAACTAGTCAGAACACCCATATGAAATATCCTGCACAGTTGTGTGCACCTATGCATAAGAAGGACATTGCGTTCAAAGGTTACTACATTGAATGGGGGGAATAGAGTACCCTGAAAGAATGTCAAAGTTAGGTTTAATAGGTTTGGAAAAAAGATGCCTGAGGGCTGATCTAATAACAACGTATAACTATATCCAGGGCCAATATAAGGATCTGTTGCACAATCCATTTATAGCCAGGACTGTAACAATAACCCGGGGGCATCCACTAAATTTAGAGCCGGTGCTCCTTGCACCGGTACAGGAGGGGATTCTTTACTGCATGAGCAGTTAGACTATGGAACAGAGCAGGAAGTCATGAGAAATAACCTAATAAAATTCAAAAGTGCCCTAGATGTCCCACCTTGTATGTAATAACATTGACAGGTAAGGCTACAAGACCATTAATAAACAGGCTAAACTGGATGGACAAAATTATTTTTTCAGCCATATTATATTATGTTAATATGTTACCATGTAACTGTATTCCTATCTAGTGAGACGTTATGAAACTAATCATAAAGTCATGGGAGCAGAGTGTGCTTCAAATGTCAGGGGTGATGGACCAGCCATTCATGCACTCATAGATGCCCTCATGAATAGTGTTGGGCAAACCAGAAACCGCAAAGTTTGCTTCAGCCAGAAGTCCTTGTCAGGTTCGGCGTGCTGATGATGATATGGTTGTTCTGCCACACAGGCCCTTATTTATGAAGGAATAGCGACAGGTAGTGACTGGTGAGCGGCCGGTAATGACGGGCCCCGCCACGAGAATGCCGGCTCCCAACCACAATCACACATTTATCAAGGCAATCCTGCTTAGCGACTGAGATAGCGCCAGATAGCCACTCATTCATCATTATTCCAGCCTCAGCCCACAGCGCCAGCGTCCGACCTTGAACAGCGACAGGTATGACCTCTCACTACCTGGCGCTCTGCATTTCAATGGAACAATCTTTAAATATTAATAATTAATTGTTATTTTTTTTTTTTTAAATGTGAAAAATTCTGTGACCACTTCTGCCATGTTAGATATTTTTTTAAGGTAAAAAAAAAATAAAATTTTTTGCAGAATTGATATTACAGGTCTGATATTAATGTATTCATATTACAAAATTATTTAAAAAAATAGTTTTTTTTGGTTTCCAAAAATATGGTTGTTTGGGGGTTAAAAAACTACTTTTAACCCATCGCCGCCAGCGCTCTGGGGTTTAAGCATGCATTTCACAGCGCGAGAATTTTTTGAGCGTGATTTGTTAATGAATATGGTGGGAGCCGGTCTCTATGGCCAGTCACTATCATGCGCTCACATACAGCGCGGAACCTGTCAAATAGCGACTCCTCACCCAATATTCAACATTACTGCACACCGACTGAGTTGCTGTCAACAACCGAACAACAGGCAAGCATAGCGACTACTAGCAGGCGCTGTGAAAATACTGCTACAGTCGCTCAACTGTCGCTACCTGCCGCTATTAATGAATCGGCCTCATAGTCTACTTTGGGAACAATGGGGGGATTCTGTCACGCAGTCTGATATTTTTATTATTATTATTTATTATTGTTTATTTATATAGCGCCATCATCTTCCATAGCGCTTTACAAAGTAGTAATTACAGACAGGGTAGAAGCATACAGTACATAGACTATTACAAATGCAGTGTTACAGAGTTTACAATGAATATTCTGAATACAAGATACAATAGGAGAGAGAGTCCTGCCCTTGTGAGCTTACAGTCTAAAGGATGAGGGGTGAAGACGAGGGGGAAGGATCACAATCAGTCAGTATTGAGCTTTGTGGAATGTGCCCTTTAGAGAATTGCTTAATCCAGATTGTATGCTTGTCTGAATAGGTAGGTTTTAGGGGCACCTTTGAAAGCTTTGAGGGTTGGGGAGTGGTGGATTGGGTGGGGGGAGGGCATTCCAGAAGATTGGAGTAGCACGTGAGAAGTCCTGGAGGCGAGCATGAGAGGAGGTGAGCAAGGTGGAGGACAGCAGCAGAGCGGAGGCTGCATCTTGGTTGGTTTTGTTGGATTAGAGATTAAAAGTAGAAAGGGGCCTGGCTGGAGAGAGCTTTGTAGGTAAGAGTTTTGAACAGGATTCACTGTGGGACTGGCAGCCAGTGTAGAGATTGGCAGAGAGGTGCAGAGCTGGATGAGTGGGAGGAGAGATGGATGAGGCGAGCAGCAGAGTTCAGGATTCTGTCACAAAGTCTGCTATGGACGTGATGGGGGGGCTCCATCACACAGTCTTCTATGGGGGTGATGGGGGGATTCTGTAACACAGTCTGATATGGCGGTGATGGGGGGGGTTCTTATTATTAATTTTAATAAAGGATGCATAATATTAGTACTGTCCCTACCCCATTTTGTGCAGGACAATCGCCCTCTGACTCAGCAATCCCCTCTGACACCCTTCAGAAAATTAATATTTTAATTGTTTAATTTATTTTTAATTTGTTTATGTATTTTTCTGTTTTCTATTATTTTTTGAGTACTTCTCCACCCTATTTTTGCAGGGAAATAGTGACCCGGGGGCCTGGTGACCCCTCCCCCTCCGATTTGTAGTTCTCTAGCCTTTTCTACCCCCATTTTACAGCCATTTTTGGTCCCGTTCGGGTCTCTTCAATGGGGTTCATATCAAATTTGGGGTTAGGGTTTGGGTCAAGTTTGAGTACCCAAACTGAAACCTGCCGAACCCGACCTTCTACAGGTTCACCGAACATTACTCATGAACACTCCATCACCCCAGCAACATAGTACATATGACAAGTGCAGTTTGGGGCAGGTGTATTTTAAATATAGCTAGAGGTCAATACTTGTGCTGGGCTTCGAAGTTTCAGGTAAATCATACCAGAGTTTAACAAGAGTTTAATAAATTCGTTTTGGTTTAGTCAAAACAGAATATTAGCAAAGTTCGGGTCCGATTCAACCGGCTCTGTTTTTTTGATAAAGCAAGTTTTTAACACCAGGAATGTGTCTCTAAGGCCAAAGATTACCATTGGGCAACTAATGTATTTGAAAGAGGGAAAGAACAGAAGAAACCCACTTCAACTATAGTAAACTTTACATTTAATGTTGGCGGCCACTATTAACAGTAATGTATTTTCACACTGAAAGAATAATTCCTTAAATCACTTCTATAAATAACTTATTTAAATCCTCCTTATGTAAAGCTAGAAGACTCTTTAACCGAATAATGTCAATTTAGCATGGAAGAATTTTCCTTTACTTTATGGTATAACATTTGCATAAAGCCAAGGATACAAATACGTCATTAACTGTTACAAAATTTCAGGTCTAAATTGATTTGGCCAAATTAGCAATATTAGTATAGGATTAGTATAGGATTGGTTTAGTTTCATAATGGATTCATCAAATTTGTTAGACACTGACTGTAAGATTTATTTGCGGTCCACATCGGTATGGATGAATCAGATTAATTGAAAAACAGATTTTGAATTCATTCTAGCTTGATCAATTTTGATTCTATCCTAATCGATTCACTCAAAACAGGTAACCAATCAGCTATCTTTTATTTAGGCGCTAATATAATCATGGTGCAACCTATTACCGAACCAACAAAAAGGAGTGGTGCAGTAACATCCCAGGAGAGGCAGGTCATAGTTGCTAGCTCAAATAAGCCAGTAGGAAAATCACATAGACTCCCCTATTGGATTACAAATATAAATACATGAAATATGGGAAAATAACTAAAATTGACATTCATTTTATTACATTTAAATTGCCCTGATGTCTAATTAACTTCTTTTCCTTGTACTATTGCTAGGAGAACATAAAATGTGCAAAGAAAAATAAACACAAAAGCATCAGCCCTCTTGGTTTATCCATGATCAATATTCCTCATGCTGTTTTTTCAATGAGGAATGCGGTTCCCAATCAGCTTAACAGATTTAAGACAAACACGGACATAAGAGAATTGTGCTACACAGAGCTAATGTAAAACCAAGATCTATAATACCAATACGTACAGGAATATTGATGCGTCTGTGGATGTTTCTTTCATAGGTCAAGCTAAGTATAATTCCTGTACTACAACCTCCTCCCCAGGCTTCAGTGTGCCGCATACACCTGCTCAATAAGTAAAGCTGATCTAAACCATAGTTGCCAACAGAAGAGATCCCTCACACACTGCACGGCTGTGAGTCAGCTGTGAGCTGTTTACATTTTAGGAGCAGGATGCAGTGGAGTCCCCAGGGAGTTTATCTGGGGGGATTACAGATGGGGCATGGCTTTTGAATTTCGCAGCAAGAGAATAAGTGAAAATCAAGATATGACTACAGCAGGAATGGGGATGAGCGAATCGGTTCTAACGAACCTGAATTCGCTCCGAATTTCAGGGAAAATCCGATTCAGCACGAACCCGAATTTTTAGTGGTTCATGCTGATCGAATTTTCCCTGAAATAAAAAAAAAAAAATGCCGGCATGGTGGGAGCGGGGAGACCGGCTGCGCTGTCAGCGAGCGGCGGAAGCCGCTGACAGCGCAGCCGGCCTCCCCGCTCCCACCATGCCGGCATTTTTTTTTCAGCAAACACTTACCGCCATGGTGAGAGCGAGGAGGCCGGCTACGCTGTAAGTTGTCATCAGAGGACGCATCATCAGAGGAAGCCAGCTTCCTCTGATTACACGTCCTCTGATGACAGCTGACAGCGCAGCCAGCCTCCTCGCTCCCACCATGCCGGTAAGTGTTTGCTTCCGCCGCCCGCTGACAGCGCAGCCGGCCTCCCCGCTCCCACCAGAGATGAGCGATTCGCAAAAGACCTGAATCGAATTTTTGAGAAGTTCGCTCATCTCTAAGCAGGAACATTGATCAGTATTTTACATGACTTTCTGGGTGCTCCTGTGGTCAGGCACCCACTCCGAGCTGCCGAGCACCTCCTAAACAATGACAACCAGCTTCTCCCCCTCCTGAGATGTCCCCCTGGCTACATGAACTCATGTGCCAGCCATCTATCAGGCCTCCTCATCCCTATTGCTGATTTTTACTGGAATGCTGCTCTCATTCTTACAGAGTCCTTGTCTGGCTGCTCATTGCTGCTAAGCATCTCATAATGCAAAAAAAAGAAAGTTACAGACTCCACTTAGGGGTCAAGACCCCTGGACCATCCTTGACAGGATATGTGATTACTATACAATGGACCTGATTCAGAGCCTGCACGTGAAATGCTCGTTTTTTTCCAGGAACAGAAATAGCGAATGCTCGTATCATTCACATCCATGCCTTTGTGTACGCATACGGTATAGCTGAGCATTTACGGTATTTGCAGAACCAGTAGTCTGGAGTTTTTACCAGTTTTTGGGTGCAACTTGTCGCGACTTTCGGTGGCTTTCCAGCGTATGCCTTTTTTTAAAATCAGCTATTTTAAGGTGCTTCCTGCTGTCTTCTACCAGTGTACCCATGGTAGTCTGCATGTCCTTGTACATACTTATCTTCTCCCCCCTGTTAGCATCTAGGGTATCCCATGTAGTCTGCAAGTCTGCATAAGTCTGCATAAATAAATAAAACAAATATATCACTTTATTAAAATTATTTGTGGGACCAACATGGCACCTGCAAAGAGAAAATATATATAGATTACCACTAGTTTGTCCACATGTGTGCCTGTAAATGCACGCACATTTTTACATATGTACACAAACTGGTTAATGCATATTTATAGGGGGTCGCTCTCCTCCGTGGCATCATCCCTTCTTCAGTTTCTGTAGAGGGAAAGAGTTAGTATTTATGGGCATGTGCTGTTTGTGTAATGCTTGGGTATTGTTCTGCTTCACTGGCTTGACACCCACCTGAGTCGATGTGGAGTTGTGGAGCAGCAGCATCACCATCAGCAGATGGAGACACTGGTTGGGGCTCTGCTGGTGGCCAACCAAGTCACCCTTCAAAGGCTGGAGAGGCTGGATTTACAGCAAGCTGCAAACACCAAAGGCCGGGCAATATCCTTCTAACCTGGGTTGTGGGGGGTCCCTTAATTTTAGTTACACCAGACAGGCACATTTCTAGTGATCAAGTTTATGTTGACCTGCTTTCACAGTTGTGCCATAACCCAACAACTACCAACTAATTTGATTAATTAATTAGAGAAAAAAACAAAAACCGGAACTTTATGGACAAAAACAAAAAAAACCAAGAGAAAAAGGAGGAGTCAACCAAATGCTGGTGAATACTTTGGCCTACAAGGCTCTGGGTGCCAGCATACAGATGGTCAGGAATCTTTGGAGCAGAAGTAGGGGTTGTCTCCTGTAAATATGCTGCCACCCTCTCGCTCAAGGCAAAATGATGAAGGGTGAAGCACGCCAAGATAATTTTCATAACCTTCTCAGGCTTTAGGTATTAAATGGTGCCCCCTATGTGGTCAAAATATGGCCTAAGGCACATTCAACTATTGCCTGTATGAGCCTCATTATAAGCCTCCTGGCCAGGTGTCTGGGGCTTTAAGAAGGATGTCAGGAAAATCAAGAAAAATAAAAATGGAAATTAAATTACTAATAGGCAACACATCAAAACAGCTTAGACCAAATAGTAAATATTACAAAAGAGAAAGGCCACACAAGCAAAAGGTATGAATGGCAGAAGGCTCGGACTAAGGATTTGGTCCTGCAACAGGGAGAAGTGGACATTCATAGAGTGACATGAGCACAGTCGAAATGATGGAGGGCAGGAGGACCAATTGGCAAACACTCGGCTCGCCACTCTCAAAACGGGTGCATAAACTGGTACTCCTCAAGATAAATGCATTGTGAAATGAGCCAAGGAAGCTGGCCAAAAAGCTGAAAAGCGAAGATCTGGCCCCACAACACATTGGAAATTAAGTGGCTCATTTTGCAGTTGCCCAAAAAAAGGCTCAAATAAAAAAAGGGTCACTAGACTGGCAACAACAAATAGAGAGAGAGGGTATCGGTGTCCCCTGCCTCCCCACCCTCCTCCACCGATCACCACCAACTGTCATCGAAAATTGTCGAGGGTCATTAAGCATGGGACACAACAACAGAGCCTCTCTGAAAGCTCCATAGTTAACAGCCCCCACTGCTGCAGATGCTAGAACTCTTCACAGAACTCGTAAAGGGGCTTCATCATAGGTGCAAAGGCTGTAGGGTATCTTCTAACTAGCAAAAAGAGGTCGTTCAAGTTTTCCCGCTGGCAAAAAGATGGCATACATTTGAACTGGAAATCTACAGCTTTTATAGGACCGAAAACGCACATGCATACCGTTATTTCCAACAAAAAGGACAACACGGCCAAAAAGAAAAGGCTCTAATTCACCCGACATGGAAAAATGACCTAATACGGTCCTTTGGAGTCATTCCTGCTGACGGGAATGCGGGCAAGAGAGGCTTTGAATCAGGCCCAGTGTAACACAGTAAACAGTTGTGTTTATGTAACATTTCCATGGGTCCTCTGTTTCATGCTTTCTGCCATCTCACAGGTATTTCTAAGGTCCACATCTATGGACCGGATCATTGCATCTTTTTGCCCAAGTATTCTTGTGCTCTGCAGCCCTCTGTGACCCACATTCCTTGCTCTGTGTACTGGGGTTCAGGCCCTCCATTGTCTGTACTGGGGCTCATGCACTTAACAGTATGGTGTTTTTTATACAGGTAATGAGTTCAAACAGGTGCAATCAATACAGGTAATAAGCACAAAAAACTAACAAGTCTGTGAGAATCATAATTCTAGCTGGTTGGTAGGTGGTGAAATACTTAATATTTGCATTAAACGCAGATTGATTATTTTTCCCTTTTATTGCCAGCTATGTGAGTCTCACTTATCTGCCTCTCCAACTGCTAAATGCCAGCTATGTGATATCATGTAACTGACTTTGTGTTTTTCCTTTTTTACTGTTAACCCTTTGTGAACTGGTAAGGGACCCATGAGCCCCTATACCAGTTCACAAGGCTTGGGGGGCTGAAAGTCACCTGGGGCTAGCAGGTGACTTATCATTATCCCCAGCACCATATTACCTGCCTCCCCAAGTCCCCAAGCCCAGGGGAGAGAGGAGCTCAGGGCTGTGAAAGTTACACAGGCTTGTAGTCTTTCAGGCCAGGGGCCACCGAGTCTGGTCTCCACGCCCTGTTCTAAAATCCCTGCATATATGGTGCCCTGGCAGGTTATGCTGGCTAGTTGGGGACCCCATGCCATTTTTTAAGGGTTTTTAATCCTTAAAAATCCCCCAAAAAGGCAGGAGGCGGACCTTATGTCATTTTGTTTAATATATGTTCTGTCACCCAGCAGGTAAAATAGCTTTCAGTAGCAGCAGCAGAAGCCAGAGTGATCGGTGTACTCGGGATGGATGAAAGGTTTTTGTGTGTATCTGTGTCTTTTTACATTTAACTTTTTGGAACTGGTAAGGGATCCATGAGACCCCTATACCAGTTCACAAGGCTTGAGGAGCTGGCAAGTCACCTGCGGCTAGCGGGTGACTTGCCATCAACCCCCGGCCCCACACTACCTGCCTCACCAAAGCATATATACATATATGTGGTACTGTTGTAATTGGAAGAAATTAGGCTTTCACATGCAATATGATTTTCTATGATTTTTTTAATAAACTAGGACATTTTAAAAAGAATAATTTTTCTTTTTTTTACAATTTTCACCCAAAAATGTTTAAAAAAACACTGGAAAAATTGCAAACAAGACATTTAATTTCAAAGCCTAAACTTACAAAAAAAATTATAATTCCCACAAATTCCTGAGAAAAATCACAGTTAAACATAGAGCAAAATGGTGAAAAATGACAAGAGGGTAGAATGGCAGTTAAATGGGTTAAAAGTACCTAGGTGTTAGGTACTCTTATGTTCGGGCGACCCTGCTTTTTCAGATTTAACTTGTTTTTTTCTTGTTTGCATATTATTTTTCTAGGAAAATGTGGCTATGATTCAGCTTTTTTTATTTTTTTTCTTTCTCTTTTTTAGGGAAACCCTAGGCAACCAAAAAAATCTTTGAGGGATTATTTCCAGAAAACTGCACCCACATCAGCAAACCTGGTACACCTAGAAAGCTTGAGGTGTGTACTTCCAAGGAATAAATAGTTTGTGGGAGGATTTTAAACGTAAAGGGTTGCTTTTCTGGAAAAACTGCAAGGTGCGCTGTTTCAGTTTGGGGGATACAAGGGCAGGAAAGGGTGTCTACCAATACATATGTGGTACCATTGTAACTGGGAGAAAATGGGCTTTTACACGCAATATGATTTTTTGAAGAACATACATTTCTTGTTACAAAAAACACTACAAATTATAAAAAAATACTTTTTTTTTTTGCATATATCTTACCCAAAAATAGAGAATACACAAAAAAATTACAAACAAGACATTTCGCGTTAAAGCCCAGACTGAAATAAATAATATAATTTTCCTGGGAAATCCCTGGAAATCCCTTTAAAAATCACAGCTGAACATGTATAGTGCAAAATAGTAAAAAATGGTCTGGCAACCTAGGGTGACAAAATCTCTAGGTAGGCTGGCACTTTTCAGTGTGGGAAAGAGGGAAAATTTGTAATTAAACCCCATCCCCTCATTGTGGAATAGATGGGAGGTTGTAACAGTTACAGCAATATAAACACTTTGAATGCGCAAAGTGATGGAGATCGGCAAATTAAACCTCAAAGACTGACAAATGAAAGCATTAAGGGATGGGGAATATGGTCTCAAAAGAGGGACATTTGGGAGGTATGCTTAACCCTTTAAATGCCAGCCACGTAAAATTTACGTGGCTGCCTCCCCTGCAGTTAACTGCCAGCCACGTCAATTTTATGTGGCTGGCGTTCCCTTACCTTACAGGCATTGGGGGGGGGGGGGCATCAGCGGGCCAGTTGCCGAGGAATCATGCAGAAGGGAGTCCAGGGGTCAGGGGGTGGTGACCTGTCACCCGATCGCCTCCCCGACCAATCAGCAGGGGGCGCACGGCAGCTGTCATCAGCCGGCGCCCCCTGCTCTTTCCAGGCATCACGCGGCCGCCGGCGTCATTTTTCTGTTCAGGGGTCAGAGGGAGGTGACCTGTGGGTGACCCAAGTCACCCGATCACTCCCCGGACCAATCAGCGGGGGGCGCACGGCAGCTGTCATCAGCCGGCGCCCCCTGCTATGCCACCACATGGATGCCAGCCAGCCTCTTTCTCCAGGATCACAGGTAAGTGAATGTGTGGGGAGGGCCACTCTTGCACCCCTGGTCCCCCTAGCCACTTTTTTACCCAGGGGCGTACTGGCCATAAGGCATACTGGGATCCCGGTGGGCCGCGCCTGACCCACACTGCAAAAATGGGGGAGGGGGACCTCACTGCCTGCAATTGGGATGCCCCTCACTGCCTGCAATTGGGATGCCCCTCACTGCCTGCAATCGGGATGCCTTTCACCCTGCCTGCAATTGGGATGCCTTTCACTGCCTGCAATTGGGATGCCCTTCACTGCCTGCAATTGGGATGCCCCTCACTGCCTGCAATTGGGATGCCCCTCACTGCCTGCAATTGGGATGCCCCTCACTGCCTACAATTGGGATGCCCCTCACTGCCTGCAATTGGGATGCCCCTCACTGCCTGCAATTGGGATCTGTATGTTTTTGAGGGGTGGGTGGCCACAGGAGGCAATTTTTTTATGTTTGAATCTCATATGAGATTCATTGACAAAAAACGGCGATCTACCTGAGATCTCCATTTTTTGTGAATGGATCTCATTACTATGAGATGTACTACAGCTGTTCTGTTTTGCAGCCTACATTTGAAGATTCCAGTTGCTTGATATATATTATATATAATCCTCATTGGTCAAGCAACTGAAATCTTCTAATGCAGGCTGAGGCACAGTGAACAGTACTAGTAAAAAAAGGAGAAAATGTTTTTTTCTTCCTATTTTTTTAGTGAAATCCGGTACAACCAGTGAGTTTCGGGAAGGCCTAGAACGCTTGAGGTGTGTACTTTCAGGGAACATATGGTTTGTGGGGGGTATTTCAATTGAAAAGTGGTGTTTTGGTTGAAAAAGTGCAAGGTGCGCACTTTGTCTGCAGAGCAGGAAATTTCAAGTGAAATGCCTGTTATGCATACGCTTTGCTTTGGGGTAATTAGCAACCCTACCCTTGAAGGTAGCTATGCATGTTGGGTATTGTTCTGTTCAGAGGACCTTGCCGTTTCAGATTTGGTTAGTTTTTTTTGGTTAGCACATGTTTTTTATAGAAAAATTTGGTTTTAATTCTGCATTTTTGCTATTTTTTAGGGAAATCAGTCGCTCTTTTCAGTTTTACGTGTCTCCAGGGCAGGAAAGGATGTCTACCAATACATATGTGGTACTGTTGCAATCGGGAGGAATAGGGCTTTTACACACAATATGATTTTCTGGAACAACTTGCATGTTTTATTAAGAATTTTCCAGGGAAATACTGGGAAATCACAGTTGAACATGTGGAGCGCAAAATAGTGCAAAATGGTCTGGCAACAAAGGGTGACAAAATCTCAAGGTAGGCTGGCGGTTAAAGATAGGGATGAGCGAATCGGTTCTAACAAACCTGAATTCGCTCCGAATTTCAGGGAAAATTCGATTTAGCACGAACCCGAATTCTTAGTGGTTCGTGCTGACCGAATTTTCCCTGAAATAAAAAAAAAAAATGGCGGCATGGTGGGAGCGGGGAGGCCGGCTGTGCTGTCAGCAGGAGGCGGAAGCCGGCTTCTGCCGCCCGCTGACAGCGCAGCCAGCCTCCCCGCTCCCACTATACAGCAAACACTTACCAGCATGGTGGGAGCGGGGAGGCCGGCTGCGCTGTCAGCTGTCATCAGCCGGTAGGAGGCTGTTATTGTTATTTACTGTTATTTACTGTTACTGTTATTTATATATTTATATAGAATGTATAGTTCTGTATTTTCTGTTATTTTCTTTGTACCTAATTTTACAATGCTGCTGCAATAATAGTTGTAAAGACGACTTTTTGCCCCTATATCAGTAAAATGTCGGGAAGGAGATTATGGGGGTTATTTAAGAAGGTCTAGCACCAGGTAGAGCATTGTAGCGGCAGCAGCGTCTAGTGAACGCCGGGCACTGTAAGCAAAACTGCATTTATAAAAGGGAATCTGGTGAGCGACTCTAACAGCGCCATGTAGCGCCTGATGTATTATTACAGGAAGCTCAGTGTATAGCGCCGGCGCTCTAGCTTCCAGAGCCCCAGGTACTACCTTTCGCTCAGTGACGCTCTCCCAAACATTTCAATGGACGTTCATTTGCTTGTATTTAAACAGCGTGTTTGACATTTTTTTTTTTTGCTCCAATCATTGTGTGACCTCTCCTGGCTGCAAACAAACATTTTTAGAAACTTTTTTTTTTTTTTTTTTATGCAGAATTGTCATTACAGGTCTGGCACTAAAGTGTTAATGTCACAGTGTTAAAACAATGTAATTCCATGTGTTTTCGCTTTGTTACTTTAATTACACAGCGTCTGCCGCTCTATGCTATAGCGATCAGATTTAGAGCGCCGACGCTGTGTGTGTGTGTCCTTTTTTGAAAAGTATGGTGTGGGGCTCCAAGAGTCGGTCACACTGATGTGGTGCTACCTTTCGCTCCCTGCAGCTCTTTACTGGTGTTAGAGCGCTCAACATACACCACATTCATCAATGCGAGCCAGGTTACTACAGCAACTGAGGCGCCCGATACCTGCTTACAGCGTCTACTAGCGGTCGCTCTAAGCGCCGCTATACAGGCGCTCATCTGCCGATACCTCGCATTAGTAATAAATCAGAACTGAGAATGGATGCCATCTAGTGAAGCCTATTATTACTAGTTAATTAAAATAATTACTGGCAGCAGCCTGCTGGTCAACCTGGCCAAAAATATCACCTGGCTACACCAATATCTGCTATTGCTTTAATTAAATGAAAGTCATTTGACAAATTAGTCAGGCTTTGAATTCAACTGGTACAGCTACTGACCTTTTAACTACACATAATAATTCCTTCTCTGCTTATAGGTGGCATTGAGATATAATGTTCACTGAGGTGTACCTGAGTATTTAGCTTTGGCATTCTTAAAAATTGCTGTGTGTCACATTTTCAGCAGCACTGCAGAAATGGTATGTCGTGCAAAAGGTCATCAGCTAGGGAGTTTGCTGATGGAGATTTCGTTAAAAATATGCTTTATGAACCCTTAAAATATGGCTTAGCCTTTTGGCTGAGATCGAAAGCATATTTTATCTCAGAAACATAAGGGTTGTTAATAGTGATAGGTTTTGGGTCCGAGCCGGAGCTAGATGCAACCTGGATCTTGCCAATGCGGTCTGCATTGCTATATCCCAGATGCCAACAAATTAACCATCATGCCATCCGCCAGTGCCGGACACCACTACCCTGTGGACTGGTATAGGGGTCCCTTGTACCCCTTACTGAAATAGATGATGCCAATAGCATCAATTAAAGGACAGAAGGAGCGGATGGGGTAAGCATTGTAAAATGTAGATTTATTTTACTCCTATTCCAAAAGAAACCTATACATGTTCAAATGGCAGGGCGGAAGTCCCCGCTCTATTGCCCACACTCCCACTGGCTCCCACTGCTGCTTATATACTATTATGTTATATATGTGACCGGAGTGACACCTAGTGGGCACTTTTTGTATCCTTGTTTTTCTGTAAATCATAACGGATTGTAGTATACTCTTTGGGACTAATGCACCATGCATGTGGGCTGGTAAGCCAGGGCTCAAGAGCACAGCTGCCGGCTCCTATCTCTAGTACTTACAAAACCCTAGACCTTTTTGCACAGGTATGGTGCTTATCCAGGGTGCCAGAGCCACAACTGGAATAACACCTAGCTCTTTCTAAGGGGAAGCGGACTCTGCTGCATTCCCCTAGCCAATGGGAGTGTGGGTATTGGGGTGGGGGGTATCAGCTAGTCAGGCAGGTGCCTTCCACCTTCCCCCTGCCCTGTGAACTGGTATAGGGTTCCCTTGGACCCATACTAGTTGACAAGGAGTAAAAATATAAGACACCACCAGAAATATTACTAATCTAATAATTTCACTATACTCCCTCCACACGCCACTTCTGTCCCCCCACCGGACATAGGACACCTGGAGCAAGGGAAGACACGGGTCCCCACCTCCTCCTCCCTTGGCATCTAGCCAGGTAACGCTGGGAGCAAAACTATTGCACTACAGAGGTGGAGCTTGAATTTGATCAAAGGCTTGTACTGGAGCTAAAGGCCTTGAGACCTGGGATGGGTAGTCCAGGTATGCAGGAGTCAGCAGCCCGGAATGCCCTCCAGATGCATACTTGATTTGGGTGAGAGATACACAATGCACAGAGTGTCTGCTGGCATGTACTCGAAATTTCCTATTGTGTACGCTCATTAAGATATGCACACATAATAGCCCACATATCCGAAGTGAAGCATGTGCACCATCACACACAATTTTGGCCCACCTGCACACAATCCATCCATTATTTCTACATTTTGGGAATGCACACACATTAGCACATCACAACAACTTCTGTGTTGTTTCATTGTTATCAGTCTCTGATCCTACAGATGTGCCTTTTTCTAGAGGAAGATCTCTAGTACATTACACTCAACTGTGCTGATTACATTTTAACAGCAAGGTGTGTGGTTGCTTTTACAATGCAACACCAGGAATTGAGGATGAACGCAGATGACTTTTTACAATGTAACAGGGGGAGGCCGATTCATTAATAGCGGCAGGTAGCGACAGTTGAGCGACTGTAGCGGCATTTTCAGAGCACCTGCTAGTAGTCGCTGTGCGTGGCCGTTGTTCGGTAGTTGATAGCGACTCAGTCGGTTTGCCGTAATGTTGAATATTGGGTGAGGAGTCGCTATTTGACAGGTTCCGCGATGTATGGGTGTGCATGATAGCGACTGGCCCTAGCGACCGGCTCCCACCATATTCATTAAAAAATCACGCTCAAAAAATTCTCGCGTTGTAAAATGCATGTTTAAACCCCAGAGCGCTGGCCATATTTTTCGAAACCAAAAAAACAAGTTTTTAAAATAATTTTGTAATATGAATACATTAATATCAGACCTGTAATATCAATTCTGTACATTTTTTTTTACCTTAAAATGGCAGAAGTGGTCACAGAATTTTTCACATTTAAAAAAAAAAAAAATTAATTATGAATATTTAAAGATTGTTCCATTGAAATGCATTGGAGAGCGCCAGGTAGCGAGAGGTCATACCTGTCGCTGTTCAAGGTCGGACGCTGGCGCTGTGGGTTGAGGCTGGAATAATGATGAATGAGTCGCTATATGGCGCTATCTCAGTCGCTAAGCAGGATTGGCTTGATAAATGTGTGATTGTGGTGGGGAGCCGGCGTTCTCGTGGCGGGGCCCGTCATTACCGGTCGCTCACCAGTCGCTACCTGTCACTATTCCTTCATAAATAAAGGCCTAAGAATCAATCATGCTTGTTGCATAGTACAGTGTGAGAGTAAGGAGGCAGTAGTGTGAGTTTTGCAACACTGAGTTCTATTGTAGTTGTAATAAGAAACATTTAAACATGGAAGAGTGATGGCAGAAGAACAGCTGGTCCATAAAGTCTGCCTTTATGTGTGTGTTCTTTTTATCTGGGGATAGATGTATGCTTATCCTAGACATGTTTAGATTCACTTTGGCCCTTATTTATCACGGGCTAGCGCCAGGTAGTGTCTGACGAGCGCCAGGTAGCGGCAGCTAGCAGCGACTACCGACTCAAGTACGCCCGGCGGCGCTCACAATGACGCATTTATCAAGCAAAATGAGGCTAGCGCCGGCGAGAGCGACGGCTAGCGCGGCATTCATCATGAAGCCGCCTGGACCGAACAGCGCCGCTGCAAATTCCTTCACAGCGCCAGGTATGAGCTGTCGCTCCCTGGCGATGTCCAATGCATTTCAATGGAGCAATCTATAATTAATCATAATTAATTGGTATTATTTATTTATTTATTTTTTTTAATGTCAAAAATTCGGAGACCACTTCTGCAATGTTAGGATTTATTTTTAAGTAAAAAAAAATTAAAAAAAAAATTTGTGCAGAATTGATCTAACAGGTCTGATATTAATGTATTCATATTACAAAATGATTCTAAAAACATGTATAATGTTACATTCAAAAAATATGGTTGTTTAGGGGTTAAAAACTAGTTAATACACATCGCCGCCAGCGCTCTGGGGTTTAAACAAGGAATGGACAGCGACAGCACATTCGGAGCGTGATTTGTTAATGAATATGAAGCTAGCCGTTCGCTCTGGCCATTCGTTGTCAGGCGCTCACATACAACGCTG
This sequence comes from Gastrophryne carolinensis, assembly GCA_027917425.1. NCBI lineage: Eukaryota > Metazoa > Chordata > Amphibia > Anura > Microhylidae > Gastrophryne > Gastrophryne carolinensis. The sequence continues at coordinate 479,508,751 of CM051236.1, forward strand.
AACCTGTGAAACAGCGACCCCCCAGCCCGTATTCAACATTACCGCACACCGACTGAGTCGCTGTCATCAAGCTAACGCCGGCCAAGCACAGCGAATACTGGCTGGCGCTGAAAAAATCACGCTACAGTCGCTCATCTGTCGCTACCTGGCGCTATTAATGAATCGGCCTCTATATCTTCAATATGCTGAAAGTTTTTTTCAAACATCTACTTTCAGCAAAAAATATTTTCTGACATTTCTCCAGATCTTTCCTCCAGCTAGCTTCATGTTGTGCCCTCTTGTTCTATTATTAAGCTTCTTCTTAGAAAAAACTCCTCCCTGCACCTTATTCAATCAAGGGAATAGAGGAGACACTATCAAGACCCCTAAATATGTGAAAGGATTGAATGATGTTCAGGTGGGATGTGTTTCTAAGAAGAATTATAGAACAAAGGAGAACATCCTGTAACATGTCAGAGGGAAGATCAGTAGCAATATCAGAAAATAGTATTTTACAGAAAGAGTGGCAGATGCCATGAACAAAACTTCCAGCAGATGTGGTTGTAAAATCAATGGTAAGTGAATGTAAATATGTCTGGTATAAGCAACCAACTATCCTCAGATAAAGAGAACATTTACACATGAGGGGAGACTAGACAGACCATGTGGTCACCAACCTTTCAAGGTACAGGAGCTCAGGAACTACAGCACTGAGAGTTATAAAACCCACACAGCTTCCTCTCTCCCCTGTGTTGTACAATGTGGGATGGAGTCCTACTGTAACATTGTAAAGTGCCATCATGGGTCAACTTAGGCTCAGACTGAGTCATGTCAGGATTCTCAAGTGGACCTCTCCACTGAACCATGAACGGGGTTTGCCATATGCAGACCTTCTCTTAACTCTGGACTAGAGCACAATCAGTGGCAATGGAGGAGGTGGAACAGAATGGAGGCCAAGTGGCAGCAGCTCAGATGGTAGCGAGGACCAGAGAATGATTGGCAGCAATGATGGACATTTTAACAGCAGCAGAGAAAGTAGTGAGAACTGGGGGGCAATGGGTGGCACTAGTAAAATGTTATAGACCATTAGTGGCAGAAGTGAAGGCGATAAATAGACATGAGCAAATTTATGGCCTCTCTATACAGGGGGAGCACGTTGGCAGGAGCCCAGTGCAGCTACAGAGTGGTATGGGACACCCGTGCTGAGGACCACATGGGAGGAGGTGGGTATTAGTCACTTACCTGCATAATGGCTCCCTTGTCACTCTGGTCCAGCGACTTGCAGTGGTTGCTGGGCTCTGCCTCGACACTGCAAGAAGCTGGCTTGCACAGATGACAGCATGGCCGGCTTCCCCTGCTCCACTCCTGCTGTGCTATTCCTTGCACAGTGACAGTAAGGCAATGCAGAGGTGTGTGTGCACTCACACAGCAGGAGGGGAGTGGAGGAAGCTAAGACAGCTCTGAAAGCCCGCCACCAACAGGAGAGTCAGCGTGCAAGTACGTGACCGCAAGTTTTGTTTTGTTCTATTTGAGAATTTCAGGGAAAATGTGATTGGTGCCAATCTCAAGAAGTTCAAATCCTTGTCAAAATGAATTTCCCCTTAAATTCCGAGGCAATTCCAAGTCCCTGGCAGTGGAGAATGCTCAGAAAGTGATCAGTGGCAGAGGAGGACCCATCAGTGGCAGTAGAGCTGAAGGCAGATGTGACGTGGCATGTGACGTGACCTACCACAGATATGACCACAGAGACTCTGGCCCAAAGACCCACATAAACCTGGATCCGGCCTTTGTCGTGGGCACACTGCTACAAAAAAACTATTAAAAAATTAAATTACAGTATGTAAGTATTACACATCCCTCTTTCTGTCCTTGTTTTCTAGATTTACTTTATATGTCCTTGTCACAGAAGACCAAGAAAAGGCAACACAGAAATATACAAAAGCGATAAAAAAAAAAAAAAAAATACAAGCAAAGATTCTCATTTCTCACAATAGCTTTGAATGCCTCTGCAGATGCTGTTTGCATTTATAAAATACTCAAACCCTCCAAACAATGCGAGACATTTCATCAGAATATGGGCATTCTGTCTGCAGCCCATTGAAATACAACACAATCTATATTAACAAAAAGAATAATGCAATAAAAGCCATCAGAACGAAAGAATGGAATATATCTTCTTTTTTTGTATCAAACCTTTATGTAAAGATAAATTAGTTTTTAACAATACATATCCATAGCAATGCACCTGAAAGTACATCAGAAAGTACAATATAGAAGGGAAATCTAATAACAATTCAAACAGTCATATAGCAAACAATGACAATCATACATCTCTCAGTATAAATTTGAAGATTTCTCTGCTTCCTCCACCACATGATAATGGATCAATTTTCAATTAAAATAGCAAAATAAACAGACAGTCGGAGAAGGGTGGGTTGACAATGCATGAAGAATAATTATTATAAAATTGTTCTTAACGTGTGCCTCAAGGGGGAGCCATTAGTTCTTTTTGCTGAGCTGAATACTGATGCTGAGATAACAAGGCATTCCAAGCCGACAAGCCGATGCTTTAAAGTTGGCGATCCAGAAAATAAATTTAGATACATGTATTTTTTGTTCTTGCACTCTGGTGGTATGAGTCATTGTTTTTGTTCTTTTGTCTTTTTTCTATACCTCCATGGTGATTTCATTCCTCTGGCCTTTTGAAATCCATAGGGTAGACTGGGTTGGACTGGTCTTTGTTCGTTCTTTGCTACAAAAATATGATGACACATAATATAAAACTGGAAAGTAATAAAATGCAAACATTTTTAGCAATGTGGCCTTAAATCAGTAAATTTAGGGCCTTTTTAAAGAAGTGCTAACGCCACGTAGTACCACGTAGCATCAGGTGAATGCCGGACGCAGTATGTTAAAACCATATATATGTCAAACTGGTGAGCGCCTCTAATAGCATCACGTAGCGCCACATGTATGACTAGCGGCGGCTCAGTGTATAGAGCCAGCGCTCTACTTCAGCAGCGCCATGTAGCACCTGTTGCTCAGCTGCGATCTTGCATACATTTCAATGGTCTTTAATTTGTTTGAGTATAAATCGAGTTGGGATCCACTTTTTCCCACTATTTTATTATATGATGATTATTTTGGCTCTCCTGGCCACCAATCAAAGACTTATATTGTCATTAGGGATGAGCGAACCGGTTCGGACGAACCGGAATTCGCTCCGAATTTCAGGGAAAATTCGATTCGGCACGAACCCAAATTTTTTTTGGTTCGTGCCGATTGAATTTACCCTGAAATAGAAAAAAAAAATGCCGGCATGGTGGGAGCGGGCAGGCCGGCTACGCTGTCAGCAGGCGGCGGAAGCGCAGCCGGCCTGCCCGCTCCCACCATGCCGGCATTTGTTTAAAAAGCAAACACTTACCTGCATGGTCGGAGCCTGGAGGCCGGCGCCCTCTGATGACGCGTCCTCTGATGACGCGTCCTCTGATGACGCGTCCTCTGATGACGGCTGAGAGCGGCGCCGGAGCGTGGGGGCCAGCGCCGTTCTCAGCTGTCATCAGAGCTGCGACCATGCAGGTAAGTGTTTGCTTTTTAAAAAAATGCCGGCATGGTGGGAGCGGGCAGGCCGGCTGCGCTGTCAGCGGGCCGGCTTCCGCCGCCCGCTGACAGCGTAGCCGGCCTGCCCGCTCCCACCATGCTGGCATTTTTTTTCAGATGAGCGTTTTGTGAAAGTTCGATTCGGGCGAACCCGAATTTCTTGGGGAAATTCGGCGAATCGCCCGAATCGAACTTGCAAGAAGTTCGCTCATCTCTAATTGTCATATATTAAATGTTTTTACAGAATTGTATGTGTTGGTCTGCCATTGCATTGTCAGTATTACAGTGTTGAAACATTCCATGTGTTTCCACTCTGGTGCTGGTGTATCGACGATAAATCATCCAGTTTTATAGCACCGATGCTGGCTTTGTGTTTTTTTTCTAAAATATGGGCTTCAGCACCGAGTGTCAGATGCACTTAACTGGTGCTACCTATCATTTGATGCAGCATGGTCCTTTTTTTTATTTCCTGCAATGCTTCTATCTAGCATTGCAGGAAATGGCACATGGGACAGGCATCAGGTGATCTGCTTGCTGCCTTATTATTTCCATTGGGTTAAAGTCCCTTTAAAAGGTTTACTTCAGGGTAGTAAAGTTATAAATAAGCCGTGAAACCTAAAATTTACTAAAGTATTATTTTTAGAGATGAGCGAGTAGTATTCGACCGAGCCGGTATTCGATCGAATACTACGCTGTTCGTCATACTCGATTTCGATCGAGTACAGCGGCGATGGCGCACTCACAATTCGTTTCCCCTCCCACCTTCCCTGGCGCGTTTTTTACACCAATCACCATGCAGAGGGGGTGGGACAGGTCCTGGGAGGACGCTGGCATCGCGAGAACGGCGTCTACACGCATTGGCTGGAAAAACCATGTGACCTCGAATATACAAAACTCAGCACTTCCTCTTCGTCAGCATTAGCAGCTTGAACTTAGTGAGGGACAGACGCTCACAGCAGGGAAAGACAGGCTGTCGCTGGCAGGGCCCCAGAAGCTCGGAAGATCGCATTTACCACCATCTATACCAGCTACCAGAAGACAAGAGAGTCATTAAGAGCCCTTATTAGGGCTACTACGCTGAACGGTATATGGCTCATATGTAGGCAGGCAGGGTACTAGAAGCTCAGAATCTCGCATTTACCACCATATATACCAGCTACCAGAAGACAAGAGAGTCATGAAGAGCCCTTATTAGGGCTACTACGCTGAACAGTATATAGCTCATATCCTATGTAGGCAGGCAGGGCCCCAGAAGCTCAGAATATCGCTTTTACCACCATCTATACCAGCTACCAGAAGACAAGAGAGTCATTAAGAGCCCTTATTAGGGCTACTATGCTGAACAGTATATAGCTCATATGTAGGCAGGCAGGGCCCCAGAAGCTCAGAATATCGCTTTTACCACCATATATACCAGCTACCAGAAGACAAGAGAGTCCTTAATCCCTTATTAGTGCTGCTATGTTGAACAGTATATAGCTCATATCCTATGTAGGCAGGCAGGGCCCCAGAAGCTCAGAATATCGCTTTTACCACCATATATACCAGCTACCAGAAGACAAGAGAGTCCTTAATCCCTTATTAGTGCTGCTATGTTGAACAGTATATAGCTCATATCCTATGTAGGCAGGCAGGGCCCCAGAAGCTCAGAATATCGCTTTTACCACCATATATACCAGCTACCAGAAGACAAGAGAGTCCTTAATCCCTTATTAGTGCTGCTATGTTGAACAGTATATAGCTCATATCCTATGTAGGCAGGCAGGGCCCCAGAAGCTCAGAATATCGCTTTTACCACCATATATACCAGCTACCAGAAGACAAGAGAGTCCTTAATCCCTTATTAGTGCTGCTATGTTGAACAGTATATAGCTCATATCCTATGTAGGCAGGCAGGGCCCCAGAAGCTCAGAATATCGCTTTTACCACCATATATACCAGCTACCAGAAGACAAGAGAGTCATTAAGAGCCCTTATTAGGGCTACTACGCTGAACAGTATATAGCTCATATCCTATGTAGGCAGGCAGGGCCCCAGAAGCTCAGAATATCGCTTTTACCACCATATATACCAGCTACCAGAAGACAAGAGAGTCATTAAGAGCCCTTATTAGGGCTACTACGCAGAACAGTATATAGCTCATATTCTATGTAGTCAGGCAGGGCCCCAGAAGCTCAGAATATCGCTTTTACCACCATATATACCAGCTACCAGAAGACAAGAGAGTCATTAAGAGCCCTTATTAGGGCTACTACGCTGAACAGTATATAGCTCATATCCTATGTAGGCAGACAGGGCCCCAGAAGCTCAGAATATCGCTTTTACCACCATATATACCAGCTACCAGAAGACAAGAGAGTCATTAAGAGCCCTTATTAGGGCTACTACGCTGAACAGTATATAGCTCATATCCTATGTAGGCAGGCAGGGCCCCAGAAGCTCAGAATATCGCTTTTACCACCATATATACCAGCTACCAGAAGACAAGAGAGTCATTAAGAGCCCTTATTAGGGCTACTACGCTGAACAGTATATAGCTCATATCCTATGTAGGCAGGCAGGGCCCCAGAAGCTCAGAATATCGCTTTTACCAGCATATATACCAGCTACCAAAAGACAAGAGAGTCATTAAGAGCCCTTATTAGGGCTACTACGCTGAACAGTATATAGCTCATATCCTATGTAGGCAGGCAGGGCCCCAGAAGCTCAGAATATCGCTTTTACCACCATATATACCAGCTACCAGAAGACAAGAGAGTCCTTAATCCCTTATTAGTGCTGCTATGTTGAACAGTATATAGCTCATATCCTATGTAGGCAGGCAGGGCCCCAGAAGCTCAGAATATCGCTTTTACCACCATATATACCAGCTACCAAAAGACAAGAGAGTCATTAAGAGCCGTTATTAGGGCTACTACGCTGAACAGTATATAGCTCATATCCTATGTAGGCAGGCAGGGCCCCAGAAGCTCAGAATATCGCTTTTACCACCATATATACCAGCTACCAGAAGACAAGAGAGTCCTTAATCCCTTATTAGTGCTGCTATGTTGAACAGTATATAGCTCATATCCTATGTAGGCAGGCAGGGCCCCAGAAGCTCAGAATATCGCTTTTACCACCATATATACCAGCTACCAGAAGACAAGAGAGTCATTAAGAGCCCTTATTAGGGCTACTACGCTGAACAGTATATAGCTCATATCCTATGTAGGCAGGCAGGGCCCCAGAAGCTCAGAATATCGCTTTTACCACCATATATACCAGCTACCAGAAGACAAGAGAGTCATTAAGAGCCCTTATTAGGGCTACTACGCTGAACAGTATATAGCTCATATTCTATGTAGTCAGGCAGGGCCCCAGAAGCTCAGAATATCGCTTTTACCACCATATATACCAGCTACCAGAAGACAAGAGAGTCATTAAGAGCCATTATTAGGGCTACTACGCTGAACAGTATATAGCTCATATTCTATGTAGTCAGGCAGGGCCCCAGAAGCTCAGAATATCGCTTTTACCACCATATATACCAGCTACCAGAAGACAAGAGAGTCATTAAGAGCCCTTATTAGGGCTACTACGCTGAACAGTATATAGCTCATATCCTATGTAGGCAGGCAGGGCCCCAGAAGCTCAGAATATCGCTTTTACCACCATATATACCAGCTACCAGAAGACAAGAGAGTCATTAAGAGCCCTTATTAGGGCTACTACGCTGAACAGTATATAGCTCATATCCTATGTAGGCAGGCAGGGCCCCAGAAGCTCAGAATATCGCTTTTACCACCATATATACCAGCTACCAGAAGACAAGAGAGTCATTAAGAGCCCTTATTATGGCTACTACGCTGAACAGTATATAGCTCATATCCTATGTAGGTAGGCAGGGCCCCAGAAGCTCAGAATATCGCTTTTACCACCATATATACCAGCTACCAGAAGACAAGAGAGTCATTAAGAGCCCTTATTAGGGCTACTACGCTGAACAGTATATAGCTCATATCCTATGTAGGCAGGCAGGGCCCCAGAAGCTCAGAATATCGCTTTTACCACCATATATACCAGCTACCAGAAGACAAGAGAGTCATTAAGAGCCCTTATTAGGGCTACTATGCTGAACAGTATATAGCTCATATGTAGGCAGGCAGGGCCCCAGAAGCTCAGAATATCGCTTTTACCACCATATATACCAGCTACCAGAAGACAAGAGAGTCATTGAGAGCCCTTATTAGGGCTGCTATGTTGAACAGTATATAGCCCATATGTAGGCAGGCAGGGCCCCAGAAGCTCAGAATATCGCATTTACCACCATATATACCAGCTACCAGAAGACAAGAGAGTCATTGAGAGCCCTTATTAGGGCTACTATGCTGAACAGTATATAGCTCATATGTAGGCAGGCAGGGCCCCAGAAGCTCAGAATATCGCTTTTACCACCATATATACCAGCTACCAGAAGACAAGAGAGTCATTGAGAGCCCTTATTAGGGCTGCTATGTTTTAAAAATTGTGTGGAGGCCCAAGAGCTGAGACCTTTTAAAAATTGTGTGGAGGCCCAAGAGCTGAGACCTTTTAAAAATTGTGTGGAGGCCCAAGAGCTGAGACCTTTTAAAAATTGTGTGGAGGCCCAAGAGCTGAGACCTTTTAAAAATTGTGTGGAGGCCCAAGAGCTGAGACCTCTTAAAAATTGTGTGGAGGCCCAAGAGCTGAGACCTCTTAAAAATTGTGTGGAGGCCCAAGAGCTGAGACCTTTTAAAAATTGTGTGGAGGCCCAAGAGCTGAGACCTTTTAAAAATTGTGTGGAGGCCCAAGAGTTGAGACCTCTTAAAAATTGATTGTATTAAGCCCAAGAGGTGAGCGATAATTGTTTTCATTAATACAGCAATTCTACGGCGGTTAAGGAGGAGGAGGAGGAGGAGGAGGAGGAGGAGGAAATGGCACTTCATACAGATGGCACTTCACTCTTGGCTGCTTTCCACTGTTGTACAAGCAAAGTCCGGGTCAATCCACTTGCTGTTCATTTTGATTAGCGTCAGCCTGTCGGCACTGTCGGTTGACAGGCGGCTGCGCTTATCGGTTATAATGCCCCCGGCTGCGCTGAACACCCTTTCTGATAGCACGCTGGCGGCAGGGCAGGCAAGCACCTCCAAGGCGTACAGGGACAGTTCCAGCCACGTGTCCAACTTGGAGACCCAGTAAGTGTAGGGCGCCGAGGGATCGGGGAGGACAGGGGTGTGGTCAGCCAGGTAGTCCCGCAACATCCGCCGATACTTGTCCCTCCTGCTGATAGCGGGCCCCGCAGTGATGGAAGTTGCACAAGGGGGTGACATGAACGTGTCCCACACCTTGGAGAGTGTTCCCCTGGTGGCTGTGGGCCTGATCGATGTTGTCAGACTCTGGGAGACACTCTCCTCTCTGCCGCCAGCGATGCTGGGTGGGAAAATCTGCATCATGTTCTGCAAGAGTTCCCTCTGGTATTCCAGTAATCGATTCGTCCTCTCCTCTACCGGAATAAAAGAGGAGAAGTTATCTTTATACCGGGGGTCCAGGAGTGCGAAGACCCAGTATAGTTTGTTCTCCAATATCCGGACAACACGTATGTCCCGGGAAAAGCAGCCCAGCATGAAGTCAGCCATGTGTGCCAGACTCTGAGTAGGCATGACCTCACTGCCCCCACCAGAAGGATCATTTTCCATTTCCTCCTCTTCCTCCTCCTCTCCGCCCCATCCGCGCTGAACCAATGGGACGCACACAGCCTGACTGCTACCCTCGCCGCCAGCATCCTCTTCCACAGCCACCTCCATGTTGTCCTCCTCCTCCTCATCCTCCTCCTCCTGCAACTGCCACCGAGCAGCAGACAAAAGTGTGGTCTGACTGTCTACCTGCGTTGCGTCTCCTCCTACCCCCGTCTCCTCTGTGCAATGCGTTCTCCCTTATTGCGATGAGCGATTCTTTAAGGACGCATAGGAGCGGGATGGTTACGCTCACTATAGCGTCCTCGCTGCTGACCTTCTTAGTGGACTCCTCAAAGATACGCAATACATCGCATATGTCTGCCATCCATGGCCACTCGTGGTTGGCAAACTGAGGGAGCTGAGTTGGAGGCACGCGTGGATGCATCATCTGGTACTCCATCAATGCTTTCTGCTGCTCACACACCCTGGCCAACATGCAATAGGTGGAATTCCAGCGAGTGGGCAGGTCGCACAACAGCTGATGTTGAGGCAAATGGAGGCGTTGCTGGATTTTTTTTAAGCTAGCAGCAGCTACAGTTGACTTCCGAAAGTGAGCGCACAAGCGCTGCACTTTGACCAGTAGCTCTGCCAGGTTGGGGTAAGTCTTTAGAAACTTTTGTACTACCAAATTAAAAACGTGGGCCAGGCATGGTACGTGATTGAGTTCTGCAAGCTCCAGAGCCGCCACCAGGTTACGGCCGTTATCGCACACGACCATGCCTGGTCCTAGCTGCAGCTGCGACAGCCACATCTCTGTCTGCTGCAATATGGCGTGCCTCACCTCTGCGGCGCTGTGCTTCCTGTCGCCCAAGCTGATGAGCTTAAGCACCGCCTGCTGACGTCTCCCCGCGCCAGTGCTGCAACGCTTCCAGCTAGGGGCTGAGGGCGATGTTAAGGCAGAGGAGGAGGAGGAGGAGGAGGAGGAGGAGGAAGAGGAGGGGGGTCTATCAGAACCCGTGCTGGCAATCTTGGGTGGGGGTGGTATGTAGGCCATCCCTGTTTGCGACCCCGTCCCCGCTTCCACAACATTCACCCAGTGTGCCGTCAAAGAGATGTAGCGTCCTTGGCCGCAAGCGCTTGTCCACGAGTCGGTGGTCAAGTGGACCTTTGCGCTGACTGCGTACCTCAGGGTCCGCCTGATGTTACGCGACACGTGCTGGTGCAGGGCGGGGACGCCACACCGGGAAAAATAGTGGCGGCTAGGGACGGAATAGCGAGGTGCGGCAGCCGCCATCAGGTCGCGGAAGGCCTGCGTCTCCACAAGCCAAAACGGCAACATCTCCAGGGCCAGCAGTTTGGAGATGAGGCAGGTTAAGGCTTGGGCTTGGGGGTGACTGGAGGCGTACTTCCGCCTGCGGTTGAACGCCTGCGAGATGGACAGTTGATGGGACGAGGAGATGGAAGGTGCAGACGAAGATGCGGGGGAAGGGGGGGCTGAAGGAGAAGGCCCCAAAGTAGCCGAGGCAGAGGCAGATGTGGAGGTGTCCTGGCTGGAGGTCTGGACCGCAGTGGCAGCACACAACAAAGGGGAAGAGGCAGTGGCAGCAAGACGGGGCACAGGTTGTATTGCGTTTGCTCTCTCCCACTCAGCCCAGTGCTTGAATTCCAAGTGACGGCGCATACCTGAGGTGGTCAGATGGCTCTTCTCAGAGCCCCTACTCAGTTTTGAGTGGCAGATTGCGCAAACCGCGCTCAGTTTGTCATCCGCGCAAACATTAAAAAATCTCCACACCACAGAAGTACGAGGCCTCGATGGGGGAGCTTCGCGCGACTGCCTGCTGCCGGGAAAAGCTTCGGCCCTGCTGGCTGTGGCCTGCCTTCTCTGCCTCTGGACTGTCCTCTGCCTCTTGCTGCCTTATTCGGTGATGCGCAGACCGCATCTCCACTGCTTTCCCCGCTGGACATCACCCCTGTCCAAGTGGGGTCGGTAATTTTGTCGTCCACCACCTCCTCTTCCACTTCCTCTCTCTGCTCCTCCTCCTGCCCACTGGACATTCCAACAGCCTCCCTTGATGGCAACTGCGTCTCATCATCATCGCTCATGATAGCAGATGCTGGTTCCGGGTCCACATCACTAGCAGATGGCGGATACTCAAGTGTTTGGGCATCACTACAAACAAATTCCTCTGCTAGCTCCTGGGATTCTTGCAGCACATCTGGAAAAGGACCCGAAAAGAGGTCCTGGGAGAGGTCAAGGGTGGGCTGACTCTGTTGGCCAGGTTGGGAGGAAGGAGGGTCAGAGTGAGACTGTGTGGATGACTGGGTGGTGGACAAGTGACTGGAAGCGTTATCGGCCATCCATTGCACCACCTGTTCACGCTGCTCAGGCTTTAACAGAGGTGTACCCCGCCCCCCGCATAACTGTCCCATAAAGGCAGGGAAGCTCGATGAGCGTAATGCTGGCTGCCCCTCATCAGCACGCATTGTATCCCCACTGGCTTCAACGCGGTTTGTGCCCCCACCAGCATTTCCGCGCCCCCGTCCTCGTCCACGTCCCTTTGCGCTAGCCCTCCGCATTTCAGACGTTTTACTTTTTTGGCCACGCGTTATGCCAAATATAAAAATATTTTTAAGAAGAACACCTGGCTATACAGCCGTATACTGCCAGAAGGTGAAATGGTGCCTATACGCACCGGGTATATAACAAGGTTTTGTTGGTAAAGAGGACACAAAACAGTAGTGCCAAATATAAAAATATTTTTAAGAAAAACACCTGGCTATACAGCCGTATACTGCCAGAAGGTGAAATGGTGCCTATACGCACCGTGTATAAAACAGTGTTTTGTTGGCACAGAGGACACAAAACAGTAGTGCAAAATATAGTTTTGTATATAGGTGCTAATACACCACTGAAGTCTTTCTGTCCCTATTCCAGCATCAGCAGCTACCCCTCACTAAAGCAGCCGTTTTGAGCAGAGTGTATATAGTTTTGTATATAGGTGGTAATACACCACTGAAGTCTTTCTGTCCCTATTCCAGCATCAGCAGCTACCCCTCACTAAAGCAGCCGTTTTGAGCAGAGTGTATATAGTTTTGTATATAGGTGGTAATACACCACTGAAGTCTTTCTGTCCCTATTCCAGCAGCAGCAGCTACCCCTCACTAAAGCAGCCGTAGCTGCAGCACTAATAAGTGCTCAGCTCTTGGGCCTCCACACAATTTTTAAAAGGTCTCAGCTCTTGGGCCTCCACACAATTTTTAAGAGGTCTCAGCTCGTGGGACTCCACACAATGTTTGAGAGGTCTCCGCTCTTGGGCCTCCACACAATTTTTAAAAGGTCTCAGCTCTTGGGCCTCCACACAATTTTTAAGAGGTCTCAGCTCTTGGGCCTCCACACAATTTTTAAGAGGTCTCAGCTCGTGGGACTCCACACAATGTTTGAGAGGTCTCAGCTCTTGGGCCTCCACACAATTTTTAAAAGGTCTCAGCTCTTGGGACTCCACACAATGTTTGAGAGGTCTCAGCTCTTGGGCCTCCACACAATTTTTAAAAGGTCTCAGCTCTTGGGCCTCCACACAATTTTTAAAAGGTCTCAGCTCTTGGGCCTCCACACAATTTTTAAGAGGTCTCAGCTCGTGGGACTCCACACAATGTTTGAGAGGTCTCAGCTCTTGGGCCTCCACACAATTTTTAAAAGGTCTCAGCTCTTGGGCCTCCACACAATTTTTAAAAGGTCTCAGCTCTTGGGCCTCCACACAATTTTTAAGAGGTCTCAGCTCTTGGGCCTCCACACAATTTTTAAGAGGTCTCAGCTCTTGGGACTCCACACAATTTTTAAAAGGTCTCAGCTCTTGGGCCTCAACACAATTTTTAAAAGGTCTCAGCTCTTGGGCCTCCACACAATTTTTAAGAGGTCTCAGCTCTTGGGCCTCCACACAATTTTTAAGAGGTCTCAGCTCTTGGGCCTCCACACAATTTTTAAAAGGTCTCAGCTCTTGGGCCTCCACACAATTTTTAAAAGGTCTCAGCTCTTGGGCCTCCACACAATTTTTAAGAAGTCTCAGCTCTTGGGCCTCCACACAATTTTTAAGAGGTCTCAGCTCGTGGGACTCCACACAATGTTTGAGAGGTCTCAGCTCTTGGGCCTCCACACAATTTTTAAAAGGTCTCAGCTCTTGGGACTCCACACAATGTTTGAGAGGTCTCAGCTCTTGGGCCTCCACACAATTTTTAAAAGGTCTCAGCTCTTGGGCCTCCACACAATTTTTAAGAGGTCTCAGCTTTTGGGCCTCCACACAATTTTTAAGAGGTCTCAGCTCGTGGGACTCCACACAATGTTTGAGAGGTCTCAGCTCTTGGGCCTCCACACAATTTTTAAAAGGTCTCAGCTCTTGGGCCTCCACACAATTTTTAAAAGGTCTCAGCTCTTGGGCCTCCACACAATTTTTAAGAGGTCTCAGCTCTTGGGCCTCCACACAATTTTTAAGAGGTCTCAGATCTTGGGCCTCCACACAATTTTTAAGAGGTCTCAGCTCTAAGCTTCCCTTACTGCTCGGGTGACACACTGTAACAAACCTCCTCCTGTAAGCTTCCCTGACTGCTGGGGTGACACACTGTAACAAACCTCCTCCTGTAAGCTTCCCTTACTGCTGGGGTGACACAATGACACAAGAGGACATGTCTGACCACATCTCACACACACACACACACACACACAATGACAATTAGGGGTGGGGTCTATTTATTTTCCCCCTTGCCTATGCCATCTGTGGTTGTCATTAGGCAACGTGATTTTAAGGGGTGCAGAATTTTGTTCTTCTTTTTTGTACAGTTTGGCTTGGGGTCCATGGCAATGTAGAGGAAAGAAGGTTTCCTTGTCTTGTCTCACTTTACGTAGAAGTAATATTGTGTTTGGAGTGTATTGTTGAGTGGCTGTGATAGTGGCGTAATAGTGCGACTTGGGCGCGTTATATGCACCCAGACATGCTTCCCCTGCTGTCCCAGTTGCATTCCAGCAGTGTTGGCATCATTTTCTGATGTTTCAGGGTGGACTTGGTGACCTCCAAGTGGTCGAATTGAGATTTCCAAGTGTCGAGCATTTTTTTCCCATAGACTATAATGGGATTCGATATTCGGTCGAGTAGTCGAGTAACGCGGTCTATTCGAATCGAAATTCGAAATTTCGAATATTTCACTACTCGCTCATCTCTAATTATTTTGAAAAGCAAATTAAATAAATTGTCATATTGATTTAGTGAAGGGATTAGGTGCAGATGCTCTGTTTTCCTTTTTTACTGAATCATATTTTATTTTTACGCATGTTGTATTTTGAAATTAAGAAAGGAACAGTCCTAATTTAGATATTTTAAGGCAAGTTTACTGAATCAGGGCCATAATGTTCCTTTTGAATGCTTGCTCCAGGTTTCTGAAAGATCCTTTTCTGTACAAGGATCAGGACCCGCCAGTGAGTTTGTGCCCCCCACCCACTGAAGCACCCAGAATTTTTACCTGGAGGGGGGGGGGGGGGGGTTGTCCCCAGCCAGACAGTGCTGTTCCAGTGATCCGGACAAAGTGTTTAGAATCTCTATTTCTATAGCCCCAATATATAACACTTTCTAATCAGAGGGTTTATGTGCAGGAGGCATAAATAGTCATTAACAGTGATGGGCTTCGGGTACGGGCCAAAGCTAACTTCCACCCAGATATTGCTCGGATTTGCCCTATCCCAGACAAGAGCAAGATCCAGGTCAAATTATCAGGCATGTCACTCGTCTATGCTGGCAGGTAGCAAGCTGGCCATCAGTGCTCTGTGAATTGGTATATCGGTCCTTTGGACCCCTTACCAATTCACAAACAAATAAAAAAGACAAAAATATCCATTTTTGAAAAAATGAAAAAAGAAATGTTGCCACTTCTTACTTCACTTGTCCTTGCTCCGGGTGGCAGCAGAGAGTGACTTCCATTTTGGTACAGTGGGTTATGATCTTCTTGAGGCCAGGAAGACGCTTTTGCAGCCACCCCTCCAGCATTAGGCTGAATAGCCCCTAATATCTTGCATCCTGGGGCATTTTCGCCATATCCCTCCCCTCCAGTCACATGGGGTGAGATTCCACAGAGGCTCTTCCTCTGGGGTAATAAAGCCTCCCTGCCCAGACAGGCTGGAGTAGCTTGGCAGCATGTCAATGAAAGAGAAGAGGGGACCTGTAACACAGCAACAAGAAGGCCACAGCCCATCTGATATTTCTTTATATTAAAAATGTAGGCAGGATATACTTGTGATTACTTCGTAATCATGCCACAATCAAACCATGCCTTATTGTCTACCTAGAGGTCAAGTCAGCAAAAGGCATTTTTCCCCGAAAGTGCACTTTTTGTACCCTGTGCTAAAAAAAAAATGTGTAAAAACTTCAAAGGATTGAATGCGCACAATGTGTAGGTGCTCGGCTGATTTAAAGTACCAACTGTAAATTTTGTGCATGTACATTTGCATTTGCAAGTTTTTCATTTAAATGAAGAAAAGAATGTCTGGCTGTTTTTTTTTTTTTTTTGCCTGGCATGCCAACCCAGGGCTCAGAGGCCAATCCTCTAGACCATGGCCCTGTCAGCTTGCCAGCCCCTATAGCCTTCGGCACAGAGTTTCCTGTGGAAGAAACCCAGGTTCATGTCAATGGCCACCAGTCTCATTGCCCCCCCCCCCCTTCCCAGGAGGACATGCTGGCAGTTGGGCAGGCTTCCCTTCCTGACTGTGACTGATTGCTTAGCCTGTCAGTGCATCAGTACAGCAAAGTTGGTGCTGCTGCACAGTGATTGACTGTATCACATTAGGGGCAGCAGATTCCATGACAGGTGTCGCCAAGATCTCTATGGGATTGGGCAGGTCAGTGTCTTGTTTTTTTTTTATTTATGAAATCAGCTTAGAGCTGGGAGAGCGATGGGAGGGGTTGCGTGTTTTGGGTTCTAGGCCAGGTTGCCACTTTAAAGTGGACCTACATTGAAGAAAAAAGTTTAGTAAATTACTTCCCCTCTTATGATCAGTGGCATACACAGTTTCAGAGGGTTTAACCCCATGCAGATATTGTTGAATGGCATAAAGATTATTCACTCTTGAATTACATGGAGGCGGCCATCTTGCCACACACCTGATAACACTGCCTAAACATTAAGGGGGTGTGGTGCCAGCAGCAATGTACACCAGATTGAGGGATTTATATGCCTCCGGACCAAGGAGAAGCTTGCCTGTCACTTTTCACACACACACACACACACACACACACACACACACACACACACACACACACACTGAGTAAACAGCTAATGTAGCAAAATCAATCTGTGTGAAGGAAGCTGTTACAATGTATCTCTATGGCAGCAGCTGCCACAAAAGCACTCAGTCAGGGGAGACAATGTATATAATGTATTTTATTCAAAGATGAATAATTACAGTTGAAGGCTTACTAATTCTATCTAGAAATAAGAGATAATTGCACAGAGCTATGAGGAAATTTTGACTGAGAGTCTTGGTTTTTCAGAATCCGCTTCTTCATGTGTGTGGCAAGATGGCCACTGCTTTAAAACTGCAGAATATGCCTGCTACTCCAAACATCTGCATGCAGCTAATCCTTTTCAATAATCATATGTCACTGATGGCCACAGAGGGGTTTTAGGGGAGCAATTTACTAAGCTTTGTTTTTTGACTGGAGGTCCCCTTTAAAGACATAAATCGGGTTGGGGAATCAGAGTGGGGCTTTTGATGACATGTCTGTCATACACTTACTGCCTATGATTGTTAGTCTCTTTTGTTAGAGACCACATCAGATTAACCCAGGACTGTTTCAAAGTTAAGTAATTTATTTTCATCAGCGTATATACTGTTTGCTTGATATTTTTTGTCTCACATGGGAACAGTATTTTGATTGTTGATTGTTTTGACTTAGTAGTATTTTATTCTTGCTATTCTATGAAGTCAGGGTTTTTACCAGGAGCATAGCTACAGAGGGCAGGGGTTGTGACCACACTGGTGGACATGAAGTCAGGAGGCCCCACCATTGTTGCTCCTCCTCCTGTTTGTTAGATTTGAGTTAGCATAGAATGATTTACAGAATAGAAGCACCATGTGTCTCCTCTGTTTCAGTCTTTGGTTGTCTAATTGTATCCAATTTAGTTCAAATGCCAGGACAAAAGTTGCTTTATGAGCTTTGATGGGGCCTCCGCGTCAGGGCTGGGTCACATTACAGGTGCATTGCAAAAAATGTGAATATCATCAAAAATGTGTATATTTTTAGTAATTGAGTTGAAAAACTGAAACCCATGTATTATATTGAGTCAATACAAACAGTGAACTCACTCAAGTTTTTTTTTTTTTTATGTTAATGTTGATGATTATGGCTTACAGCCAAGGAAAACCCAAAATTCATTATCTCTAAAAATTAGAATATTATACAAGACTAACTGTAAAAAATGATTTTACACGGAAATGTTGGCCAAATGAAAAGTATGTATAGTAAATTCACTCAGTACTGGGTTGGGGCTTCTTTTGTATGAATGACTGCATCAATGAGGCGTGGCATGGTGGAGATCAGCCTGAGGCACTGCAGAGGTGTTATGGAAGCCCAGGTTGCTTTGATAGCAGCCTTCAGCTCGTCTGCATTTTCTGGTCTTGGTCTTTCATCTTCCTCTTGACAATACCCCATACTTTATGGGGTTAAGGTCAGGTGAGTTTGCTGGCTAATCAAGTACAATGATACTGTGGTTATTAAACCGAGTCTCGGTACATTTGGCAGTGTGGACAGGCACCAAGTCCTGTTGGAAAATGAAAAACCCATCTCTAAAAAGCTTATCGGCAGAGGGCAGCATTAGGTGCTCTAGAATTCCCTGGTAGACGGCTACGCTGACTTTATTCTTGATAAAACACAGTGGACCAACACCAGCAGGTGACATGGCTCCCCAAACCATCACTGATTGTGGAAACTTCACACTAAACCTCTAGCAGCTTGGATTGTGTGTCTCTCCACTCTTCGTCCAGAACTTGATTTCCAAATGAAATGCAAAATGTACTTTCATTTGAAAACAACACCTTTGACTACTGAAATACAGTCCAGGTCTTTCTACCCTTGGCCCAGGTAAGACGCTATTGGCGTTGTCTATTGGTCATGAGTGGGCTGACACATGGAATGCGACACTTGTAGCCCATGTCCTGGATACGTCTATGTGTGTTGACTCTTGAAGCACTGACTCCGTCTAATCCTTGTGAATCGCCCCCAATTTTTGGAATGGCCTTTTCTTAACAATGATATCAAGCCTGCGGTTATCCCGGTTGCTTGTGCACCTTTTTCTACCACACTTTCTCCTTCCACTTAACTTCCATCAATATGTTTTGATACAGCACTCTGTGCACGGCCAGCTTCTTTAGTTGGGACCTTTTGTGGCGCACCCTTCTCGTGGAGTTTGTCAGTGACAGCCTTCTGGAAATCTGTCAAGTCAGCAGTCCTCCCCATGATTGTGCCGCCTACTGAACCAGACTAAGGAGGTTATTCATGAAGAGATAGCGTCAGGTAGCGCCTCGTAGCGGCAGGCAGCGTCTGGTGAATGCCAGGCGCTGTATGCAATACCACATTTATGAAAGCAAATCTGGTGAGCGGGTCTAACAGCGCCATGTAGCGTCCGATGTATTACTACAGGCGGCTCAGGGTGTAGCTCCGGTGCTCTAGCTTCCAGAGCGCCAGGTATTACCTTTCGCTCAGTGTCGGTCTCCCATACATTTCAATGGCCGTATTTTGTTTGTGTTTAAAACAGCCTGTTTGACATTTTTTATTTTATTTATTTTTTTTTGCTCAAATCATTGTGTGACCTCTCCTGGCTGCAAACAAACATTTTTAGAAACTTTTTTGACTTTTTTTTTTTTATGCAGAATTGTCATTACAGGTCTGGCACTAAAGTGTTATTGTCCCAGTGTTAAAACAATGTAATTCCATGTGTTTTCCCTTTGTTACTGGTGGATATGTGTTCAAAAACAGACTTTAATCACACAGCGTCTGGCGCTCTATACTACAGCGACCAGATTTAGAGCGCCGACACTGTGTATGTGTCCTTTTTTGATAAGTATAGTGTGAAGCGCCGAGAGTCGGGCGCTACCTTTAGCTCCCTGCAGCGCTGTACTGGTGTTAGAGCGCTCAACATACATCACATTCATCAATGTCGGCCAGGTTACTACAGTGACTGAGGCGCTCTGTTGCAGCGCCCGATACCCACTTATAGCGTCTACTAGTGGTCGCTCTAAGCCTCGCTATACAGACGCTTATCTGCCGATATCTGGCGTTAGTAATGAATCAGCCTCCACAAGACCTTTTTATACACTTAGGAAGCCCTTGCAGCTGTTTTGGGTTAATTATTCTAATTTTATGAGATAATACATTTTGGGTTTTCCTGTAGGCCATAATCATCAACATTAACATAAAAAAAAAGAAAACGTTCACTCTGTTTGTATTGACTCAATATAATATATGAGTTTCAGTTTTTCAAATGAATTACTAAAAATATACCCATTTTTGATGATATTCTATTTTTTTGCAATCCACCTGTAGTTACATTACGCCATTGTTCTTTACCTTTTATGCAGCATCTGGAAACAGCAGGTTCCAAACGCCACCAGGATCAGCAGCAGCAGCGGAATGGTCGGTATGATGACATAGATTAGGTTTGGCATTAGTCCTACAAACAGAAACACAAAAACGAATGAAAACCTAATTTTCCACTCTCTCATTTCTATTTCTCCCACGCCCCTTCCAACTAGATTAATATAGCCAATCGCTTTTGCTTAAACAGCATGAGGATTTTACGTCTAGCTTAGTAGAGTATTGATAATTAATAAATGATCAGCTATGGCTACAGCCTTAATTACTGCAGAAAGAAAGTGCATGTGCTGCGGCTTCCCCTCGGGCTGAGTAGAGCTTTCCCTCAAGCTGACAGCTATATTTTGGGATAATTTACAGCAGGCTGCAGCTCTAATTGGAAAATGGAGTAAGTGCTTCACCCCCACAAGTATTATAAGTGAGTATTGTGTGGTAGGAAATAACTAACCTGTTTCTACGGCGACAACATGAGAGTTGTCTGGTCGTTCTGTGCCGAAGGTTTTGTCGGTTGTCACGGGAGACGCGGGATCTGGAAAGCACACATGAAGATTGTTGTTAATAAGATGGATATTTTATCTCTTTGGAACATGCAGCTAAACTCTCTGGGGTATTCGTGACATCTCATCAGAATTATGGCCCTGTGCCAGAACAGAGGTACAGGCAATTTAGTGTTTGTTTTGCTCATTGTGACGTTGAGGACATACAGCCTGGCTGTAAAGCAGACCTACAGAGGCCCTAATAAATGCTTTTTTTCAACCCAATTTTCCCAATATTTCTAATAAAATAAAGCAGATATTCACCATTTTGCAGATATGATGGGGCCCTGGTGTGAACATTAAATGAGGCCCTTTCATGGCTCATATAGTAATCTTTTTCTTTTAACTCAATTGGATGCAGCTAGACAACCAAGACAGAAATAGCAAAGACAAATAGACACTTCCTTTCTCTAAATGATGCCAAGTGAGCACAAATATGATAAATAAGGTGAAGGAGCAACAATAATTTGGCACTCTGACCTTCTGGGCCCTAGTGCAGTCTCCCCCACTGTACCCCCTCAAGTTACACCCCTGCCATTTTGCCTGACCACCATATTTACCACAATGTCTTCTTTTGGAGAAAGACTATAACATAAACATTACACTGTTTTGCCCGATCGGATGCAAAATATTATCTTATTACTCTCAGTCTTACTTTTTCTGATGTTACTAGGGATGAGCAAGCCATGAATGGGGAGTTTTTATTAACTTCCCAATACATGCAATGTTCTTCCTTAACCCTTATTAAAGTGGAAGTTTAGTCAAAATTTGACTTTAATCTTAAAGGAAGTTCCCCCAACATATTTGACATAATATACATGTATCTATGTCTGCAATGAATGTGGAATATGCTCTCTCATCTATAAGATTCCCGGACCGATCAGACCCCTGACTGCGGGGCACCCCGATCGGGGAGGTTTCACCGCTGTGTGAAACCCCCCAGAAACCCCTAAATCCCTGCCTTATCCACGATCCAGCGGCGCCTGCCGCCGCCTCCCGCACGTCCCTCTAGCAGGACGCGCACCTGCGGCGGCCATTTGTGAATGGCCGGCGCGGGCGTGCGCCCTGTAAGAGTGACGCGCGGGAGGCGGCGGCGTGCGCGCTCTCTTGTCCGTCGCTGCCTCCCGCTTGTCCGTCGGCGGGATTGGCAGCGGCGGTCACGTGGGAGCGAGGAGAGGTGAGTTTTTTGGGGTCTCTGGGGGGTTTCACACAGTGGGGCACCCCCAATCGGGGTGCCCCGCCGAAGTGGACCAAAACCCAGGATAGTCAAAATCCTGGGTGTTGGTCCACTTTAACACTGGCTCCAGCATTAAAAGCAAACCAACAGTCAAAAATGACTTTAATCAGACCAACACAGCAAACAGTGCTCATATGCATCCCTCCCAAGGGAAATTTAGATTGCTGCAAATAAATATTCATGTACCTTTTTCTAACTACTGCTGTCGTAAATTTTAGAAACAAAATGGCAGCTCCTGCATTTGCTGGCCACCTGCAAAGAGGAAGTGCTCCTGGGCTTCCTGTTACTGTGCATTGCCTGTTATGTCAGTTGAATCCAGGCAGCAGCATGGCTGAGATGCTGGGAGAGGAAGCTCCAAAATTCTGCTTTAAGAAAGGACCCAATAATGACGCTGCTAACAATTATCTCCTTTTGGACAGTAGCTGTGTGAAGGGAGGTTTATGAAGTTATATCTGGTACCAGATCTGACTGGCTAATTAAATGGCTCATATAAAAACTTCCCAATGCACAGATACTGTTTGTATGAGGTCCCCCCCCCCCCAAGATTGCTTGAATGTTCAGATGATTTCCCATGTCCCCACAACACCCAGAAATATCACTCTCCTGGGTTTTGGTCAGCTTTACAGGGGAATCCAGCTATCCCCTGTGTAAACCCCTTGGTTTGCCCAGTCATTCCCTTTAATCCACTCTTCCACTGCTCTTGCGAGTGGTTTCCCCCAATCAGCAATCAATGCTGAATGGACTGCCAGACACCCTACATCAGTGGTCCTCAACCCTGTCCTCAAGGCCCACCAACATGTCATGTTTTTTGGATCTCCAAATTGCCAGCTCTATTGCTCTGCAGCTGCACTAATTACTCCACCTGTGCATCTTTGTGGAGATCTGCAAAACCTGGCCTGTTGGTGGGCATTGAGGACAGGGTGGGGGACCACTGCCCTACTGCCTGTTGGTGGGCATTGAGGACAGGGTGGGGGACCACTGCTGTAACCAGGGAGTAATGGCAGTTTTTGAGATAAAAAGGGGTTTTGGGGGAATGTGTGTGAAGTGCCCCCTGGACAGGATCACACTGTAAACGGGGCCTCTACTGGGTGCAGAAACAGGAAATGTGAAAGTATTCACCAAGGCCACCCTGTAGGTCCAGTGGCAGGTCCCCTGGTCAATCCAGGTGACACAAATTGCAGCCAGAGTCCGTAAAACTTTTATGCAGGTTCTCTCTTTATTGGCCGGTGAGGAACAACTGTAGAAGTCAGGTAGTGTAGGACCTTGTGTGTCAGGAGGTCCTGGAAAGTCTGCTTATTTTGCCTCAATAAAGAGAGAACCTGCATAAAACTTTTACGGACTCTGGCTGCAATTTGTGTGCAAGATTCCACCCCAGCCCAGTTTTCCCACCCTCACAGCCACAGAAAGAGCTTCAATACTGTGGCTTCCTAAGTGAGTACTCCACCACCTGGACATCAAATTTCTCTCCCTTGGTGAGCTAGCTGGTATGTTCCATCTAGCTCACCCTGACTACACTCCTTGGCACAATTATCTTTTCAGGGTAAACAACGTAGTCAGCCCTATTTTCCCTCCAATTCATTGACTAAATTTATTCGGGAAATTAACCTACCAAAGAGCCCTATGACTTATATTAATGTTCCAATCCTATCCGCGTGTTTTCTTTTAAATAACTGTTCATTTCTTTCCCTACGGCATCAAGTGGCCAAACAAAGTAACAATGATCAAAAATCTATGAATATTTTCTTATTTTTTAAGCAGTTCTAAACTTATACTATTTATATAACAGAGGTAATGGCTAATCCTGTTACACCACTCCCTCTGGCTGTGCCCACCCACCGCTTGATGCTTGATGTGCACAATGGATGGATACCAGGGATGCTGGCAGCGGCCCATGTATATGCTGTGGCGGGAAATTTCAAGGTGCTCATGCAAGCGAATTTGGGAATTTCACGAACTGGCATATTTGAAATTGGGATGGCCTGGGTACAAGGTGTAACCAAGACCCTTTAGAGTTTATTTAACATAAGTTACATAGGTTTGGATCCACTTTAAATGTATTGTTTTATATCCGAGTACCTCAAGTGATGTACCTGGATTGGAGGGGGTCCGTTTTTTACAAAAAATGGATTTTCCACTGCAGAGGCCACATCCACATGGCGTTTTTGGGGTTGCTGATGTCAAGAATGCCAGCTAATGTTATCAGACTGGTCACCTCTATGGTTTCCCTGGAGTTTGGGGAGTGCTCCCGCTCCATCCTATCTGAATGGCTGGGCACTGGAGTGTGCCATAGGGATGCTGCTGCCGGAAAAGAGTGTTGTTGGAAAAGTGTTGTTGGAGCCACCGGTAAAGTGAGTTTACCAGCAACCCTGGGGGGCTCA
Source organism: Gastrophryne carolinensis (assembly GCA_027917425.1). Taxonomy (NCBI): domain Eukaryota; kingdom Metazoa; phylum Chordata; class Amphibia; order Anura; family Microhylidae; genus Gastrophryne; species Gastrophryne carolinensis. Next base: position 479,532,784 of record CM051236.1, read on the forward strand.
CACAATGGCACATTCCAACTTCTGATGCCTCCAGAGCAGGCTAGCGACCGGTCCTGAAATCTTTTAAGCTCCAGGGCCAACCACTGTGACTTTTGGGCTGCTTTAAGGATATCAAACGAAAGTGGTGGGGGACACGGGCTATATTTCCCACAGGGCGGGGCTAGGAACCTGCCAGCTTGAGTGTATAGATGGGGGGTTATTTAATTACATGGGTTTGAGTGGAGGGTTATTTTATAGATGCGGAGGGGGCCCACAACGACTTTTGCTATGGGGCTCTGTGAAACCTACAGTATGTACACCCCTGGTTGTAAATATATTTAAGATGATGTAGCGTGTATTTTATGTATTCATATCTACCAACTTTTGAGGGTGGGAAAAAGGGAGAGAGGCCACACCCCCTCATTGAGAGATGAATAGGAGATTGTTAAACAATATAAACACATGAAATAGGCAAATGAATCATTTATTAATGCAGATCTGCATGTTACACCTCAAAGTGGGACAAATGAGAAATGGGGGAAGTGGACTCAAAAGAGGGACAATCCCTCCAAATCAGGGACACTTGGGAGGTATGTGTATTTAGTAGAAAAAGTAATAGTAAGCAATTTATTCAAATGTTTTATTTTCTTAGAACCTGACTAAAACATTGAACATATTAGATCAGAAAGTAGAAAGAAAGTAATGTTGCTTAGTAAATAACTTATTTTTATGCTGATCACCCTGCCATGTAGCAGCTTCTCATGCTGGAGCATGTCACCTGCTGGTCACAGGTGATAAATGTAAAATATTCATGTACGATGTTGCTTTTTTTTTTTTTTTTTTGCATGACTGATGTAGAAGAATCCGTTAATAAATCACCCACTGATCATATTGTTTATGGGACTTTCGTGTGTAAAGCAAAGCATGCTGGTGCTGTTCGTCTGCTGTCTACAAGTGTTAAAAATGTACTGAATTCTATGTAGAAGTCAGTCAATTTTTTACAATAGTTTTTAACAATACTGATCAGTGGTGCTGGAGTGGTGGTAAATTTAGCAGATCATGTAGTGGTCTCCAGCACTGGCCTGCCCCAGGGTCTTTGAATAAAGTTCACAAAAGTTGAGTTTCCTTTAAATCATTTGGATTTTTTTGTATGCTAAAGTGGAACTCCAGGATCAGAATAATGCCTTTTCTTCCCCGCAGCAGCTCCTGACCAGTCCACCACTCAGAAACCTGCTAGTCCTACCCCTTACGGTAATCACTGTGACTGTGACTTACACTACAATAGGGGGTGCCAGGGGAGTGCCCCATGGCCCATGGTCATTGCAGTGGATGTAGAGGTTTGTACACAGGAACTGTTCAAGGAGTGACAAGGCCCAAAGAATTCTGGGGACTGCTTGTTGTTGGCCGTGGCCCATCAAATTCTGGGGTCCAAAGAATTCTGAGCAGTCGACCATGCGGGAGTTGCTGTGGGAGAGAGAAGGTAGGTGCCTGTTTGTTTTTTTTTTTTTATTTAGGTTCACAGTTCCTTTAACGAAAAAGTCCACCTTCCAAAGACTCCAGGGCCGATCAGTGCTAAAAGGAAATAGACAATCCTCTTACCTTAGCGGCACGTCCACGCTACTGAACAGTCTCCTGAAGCTTAGTTTGTGAAGCCAGGAGTGGCGCTTTCTGGTTCCAGCTGATGGGAGGGCATGGCCTGTGTATCACAGGCGCCCGTTGAAAACAATGGACGCCTCTGTACACAGATGTTTATATACAGGCCACGTCCAATGGACTTCTGGAAATAGATGCCACTCCTGGCTTCACAGACCAGGGCTGCAGGAAACTGATCGGTTGCACTGGAATGATGGTAAGATGAGCAGATCATCTAGTGCCCTCTGGCACTGCCCCGCCCTGGGGTATTTGAAAAAGTTCACAAAAGCTTTTTTTCCTTAAATCAAACAGGGGCAGCTTAATAATAACACCAAGATGATCTATGTTGCTTTTTGTTAACATGTATATTGTTGTTTTTTTATCAGTATAGGATAACTGTGACTCAAGACAAAATATATAGAGAACATTTGCATGTGGTGCTAATAATGAGATTCACTCTTTATCAGGTGACTATATCTGTTTTCTACTTTAGCCATTGAAAGCCTTTACATTAAAAAGTCACAACGTTTTAGCAACGTGAATGTAGTTTCCCTTTAGTAAATAACCAGTGACTTTATAGATGATGATGTTTCTCTCGCTATGCGGCAGTTGTTTCTAGGGAGGATCCACATGCTGGGGCTTGGCGCATGCTGGCTACACATGCTACATATAAATTATTCATAAGAAAGATTCATGTTTTTACCTTATTTAAACATTGATAGATGTAGGCATTAAAATGTTTTATACATTCCATGAATATGGAAGTAGGAGGGGGTGAGAAACCCAATGGGAACATGAGTCATATTTACATGTGGTGTGTTTTTATCATTTTTGTCTTCCATTTTGCCAGTACATTTGTTTACAGTATACCCCCTCCCACCCTTTCCCAGCCCAGAGATATAAGCTAGCTGTGAAAATCTGTGCATGAAATATGTCCTGTATCACATTACATCAAATCTGTAAGTTGAATTATAACAAGTCACACAAGGGGAACATGCATGATTATAATCCACTACTATCTTTCCATCTTTATACGCTGCCATAAATTTCTTTTCCATAAATTTTATTTTTATTATCCAGTTTTCCCTACTCCCCGTGAACCACTTGCTGTCCTGGCCGGATGTTTTACTTGTAAGTTCTTACCATAGTCTGGCTCGGCCCGGTCTCCTAATTCTTTCTCCAGGATATTCTCTGTTAAAGAAACAAAACAGGCCGAGAGGCGTAGAATTCTGTTAGGTGGCTGTAACAAGTAGTAATTTTTTATACCTACTGCATCATGCCAAATATACTGCAAGCTACACAATACAACAGTGATTGGTATATGTTGGAATAGTTTTAATGCAACAACTAATTCCTGTATGTGACTGTCTGCTTTTTATGCTATTGATACATTTAATCCAAAGAAAAAAAAAAGAAGTCTTAGGCAGACCATGTGACTGTATGCATGGTGTGTGTTTAACCTGCTAACAGAAATGAGCTTTGTGTCCTTAGCTCCATATCAAAGATGTGTTGTTGATGTATCATGCTCACATTTATGTTCCTGATTGTTGCTTAATAAACATCTATTGTTCCTGCACACTAAAATAGTGTAGTGTACAATCCATTGCCAACAGGTTATGGGATCAGAGCTGGATTAGCCCAGAGCAAGAATAGTCCCAGATGAGAATTTTCACAGAGCAACAGTGAATCAGAGAAGTGTGAGAAACAGAGAAGATGTCCACTAACAACAATCCTGTCAAATTCACGTTGCCATGTCTTACTTATCAGAACTACCAGTCCTGGAAATTCAAGTTCAAGATGTTACTGATAAGAGAAGGTAAGTGGACATTTACTCAAGAACCTATGCCTAATCCGTTACCAGATGATTGGCTAGAAAAGGGTCAGAAAGCACAGAACACTATCTTCCTCAGCATAGATGACAATCAGTGCATATATGCAATTGTGCTACTGCAAAGGAGATGTGGGATGAGTTACAGAAAGAGTGTGAAAGATTACACCTCAGCAATAAGCTTTTTCACATGAAAAAACTGTATCATTCCAAGCTAAGTGACAGCCAGGATATGCAGGACTATATTAGAGACGCCCTAGAGATTGTGGAGGCATTAGGGAAGAAATTAATGATTTTCATGTTGCTGCACTTCTGGAAAGTTATGGCACACTTATCACTGCACCAGCCAGGTGATGAGCACACACTAGAGTATGCTAAAGGCAAACTTGTTGATGAGTACAAGAGAAAATCAGAGTCTATAAGCAAAAGTAATGAATCCAGAGAAGAGGCAGCATTACAGACACAGGATTTCTCAAAAAAAATAAGAGCTATCTAAAGCAAACTTGTGAATGTTTTGTGTAAAAAGCCTGGTCATCTGAAGGCAGATTGTAGTCTGGAAAGCTAGAATGAGTCATCTTCAGAAGCATAAAGTTCAGCAAAGGCTTAATGTGATTGGCAACTCAAAAGTTAAAAAATAAATATCAGTAGCTTTCCTTACCTTGCAACCCTCCAGTGCTCTCCTGCTATGTCTGTCTACTTAGTGAAAAATTCACATCCTCATTCAGCTTCAGTCTCCACCCCACTGACCAGGTCCTTCAATCAATCTGGATTGAGAACGGAAACATCCCCACCCCCAGATGTCCTGATTATCCGCCTCTCTCTGCAGCTATGAAACCCCACACTCCTCCCTCCTGTTTGGTCGCTCTTAGCCTGCAGCATCTCTCACCCCTTTTTTTCTGATCACACTATGTGCTGGCAGTAATAAATAGAGATACAACAATGCACTTATTATTTTACTATGATATATGTGAAGCACACAGTGTGCTTACATTATATCACTGTTGCCATACCCACTGTTTCTCCTCAGTTTTTCTCTGCATCTCCAATGTTCTAATACTTTTACAAATACAAAACAAATTGACGTTTGGGACAATGCAACATGTAGCCCGAGACAATGGGACAACAATCAGAATCACCCTTATTATAACTTTAAGTATGATGTGGAGGAAGCTGATGATCCTGAATGTATTGAAGCTGATGAATGTATCCAAGCTGCATTTAATGTAAACTCGGGCACAGCTGCAAGGAATGTATGGTTTAAAGACTCGGGTGCCACATGCCATATGACTCTTCCCTAACACTTGATTAAAGCAAGTCAGAAAGAGTTATGTTAGCTAATGGTCACTATGACTTCAGAAGGTGTGCAGAATAGTTTTATCCATTGTCCCGTTTTCCTATCGCAAACCAGAAAGATCCCAGTAAAGGATGTGTTATATGTTTAAAGTCTTGAAAGCAATCTTTTGTCAGTGAAAAAGCTCACTAAACAGAGGAGTGTAGTTACTTTTAAGGATGACAGCTGCCTCATTTCAAAGGAGGAACACACTCTCTCTAGAAGTTCAAAGGTGAACTTTATCAGCTAAATTGCAAAGAACGTGTGTACAGTGCTAGACAATGTCTGCATAAAAACTATATCCATGTATCGCACAGACGCCTTGGGCATAGAGACCCAGAAGCAGAAGCTCAACAGCTTGCATATAGAATTGCAATTGACCAATGCAGTCAAGTGATGAAATGCACCAGTTGTCTTATAGGGGAAATGTACAGAAAAATGTGCTAAAAGTAACAGCACTAGATATGCATAGCTACTGGATTCCATACACACAGATGTACTGTATGTGGTCCAATAAGTGTTCAAACTCCCGTCAAGAGATATTTCCTCACATTTATTGATGATATTTCAAGATACACATTTGTCTACCTGCTGCACAGCAAAGATGAAGTGCCACAGAGACTAGAAAAATATCTTGCTTTAGTGTTACACATTTGGAAGAATGCCAAAAGCCCTGCGTGCAGATAATGGGGCTGAATATACAAGGGGCAAGGTGCAACCACTCACTGGTGAAGTGCAAGATGTATGCTGTTTGATGCAAACCTACCTACAACAAGCCACTATGACAGCCTAATATCTTCAAAACAGACTACCATGCAGCGCTACAAACAACACTCCACATGAGCTATGAAACTGCAAGAATCCTGACCTGAAGTACCTCAAGATATTTGGAAGCAAAACATTTGTGCATGTTTCCCAAAAATGATCAGAACTCTATATCACTAAAATTATATGAAGTTTTGCCAGTAATTCAACTGAAGCAGAAAAAACAAGAATCTCAATCACAAGCTCTAGATACTGAAAGCACTGATGTCTGAATTAGCTCTGAAACCACCAAGGAAGGTAAAGAAGAACAAAGTCTACCTCCAGTCAAGGAATCGGAGGGGCCAAACAAGGGGACTCCAAAATGAACAAAGCCTTGCATGATGGAGGATTTCAAAGATCTCTAGATGTTGCATATTTATACTCAAAATGTGTAGTACAGAAATGGTCTTATGTTCTTCTCAAGCCCTGCAACCACCAATCTGCCTCACCAGACACAGCTGCCACCAGGTAGCACAAAGTATGTGGACTTACAGGGTGAAGGCAGATGAACCAGGGACTAGACTGGGCGATGTTGGGCTGGCAGGGGCCATATGCGAGAAAACAGTCCTCGCGATATGTGGCACCAAGGATAGTAGCAGAAGTGGGAAGCCAAGGGTAAAACAGGGTGGTCAGAGAGTTTGCGGTACACAGGATGAGACGGGTCCGGGATCAGGCAGACAGGCGTCGCTCCACACAGCGTTTAAAGGAGCGGTCAGGCAAAGCAAAGTCGGCAACGCATAACAAAATAATAAGCAGAGGCACTATAACACCCATCAGAACGCTATCATGAGACAGTGAACTGTCAAGACATTAATTGGGCTATGGTGCTGGGGATTCATTGGCATGTGAATAACACGAGAGCTGGGATTAGCCCACCAAAACCAAGGGCATATGCCCCATTTTAATCGATGGGGCTCATCAGCCTATTCAAATTGTCCACCGGCAGGTGTGCTGTCTGCAGTGCTGGTAGAGGACATAAATCACACGCAAACATGCAAGGGGAGGAGGAGGGCTGCAGCAAGGCTCAAGCCGGCGCTGCTTGAGCGGGTACCCCAAGGTCAAGAAAAGTTTTAAATGATGTACAGAAACTTTTCAAGTCAATAGAGATTATGTTTTATTACTAGATTGTAAAGATTTTCCACACACTTGGAAATATCCTATAGCAGCTTTAAGATACAAAGTGTCTCCAACCTATTAGAGTAGAACATATAAGGGGCTGTGTATGCTCAGCTTACAAGTCCCATTGCTCACCATTGGATATCGTGGTAAAAGAATGCAGACCAAAAGGTCAATAGGTAAAGTATTTCAAGCTATTTTGAGGATTCTGGGGCCCTTTTTGTGATGCTCGGGGATCAGGGGGTGAAGCAGGAACAATGAGTTGCTTTACATCTTGGAGATTTTCAGCTCATCTCTCCAACTAGTCATGGGCAAAAAAAAATCCAGCCTTGAACCTGGTCTCCAAATAAGGTGGAGAATCCTTCCAAGTCAGTGGAAGAGCTCCCCACAGTATAGTAAAAAAAAGGCTTTTGTCACTCTGAGAATGTCTTAACTGGAGAACCTAGTCAAGGAAAACAATAATTTTGAATCTTTTACGCTAATGGTGCTGAGATATAGAAAATAGCCCTCAAAATCTAATAATCAAAGTCTGCTGAAGTGCATCAATATGACATACTAAATTCTGTCTAACATAGAGGACTGGTAAAGGACAAAACTTATATTTGTTCTGTTCAAGAGCACTTTGCATTCAGTGGGAAGCTCTGCGTGATTGAAATGTTACTGAAACCACTGTGTCCCGAAGGTTACATTTTTTTTATCATACCTCTCTGCAGTTGTTACAGTTACCTGCTAACTGCAACAAACAAGTGAACTATACACTTTGTTTTAAAATAGTTCAGAGAGTGTGTGCTACTAATGCCTGGTCATTAATAAGTTAAAAGCTTTTCACCCTCTGCTCAGTATGTGATGTTTCTGATGCAAGATGGCAGCATCCGTATCCCAGAGTCCTGAGCCCAGCGGGTGAAAGAATAATAAGTGAGCAACTAATATATTCATTTTAGATGCTGGGAAATAGTTTTTCTAGGGTTTGGACTTTCATTAAATGATGCTGATGGTCCGATTTAATTTCATGTGTTCATTTATTGATTCACTTCATTTCTCTACTTCACTCTCCACTTCACTTGACATTTTATTTATAAGCATATAATCTGGCTTAACCAATTTTCTAAAGGGCATATGCCACAAAGCTCAATACTGACTGTTTGTGATCCTTCCCCCTCGTCTTCACCCCTCATCCTTTAGACTGTAAGCTCGCAAGGGCAGGGCTCTCTCCCCTATTGTATTTTGTTCTCAGAATATCCACTGTCAAATCTGTAAAACTGCATTTGAAATAGTATATGTACCATATGTTTCTACCCTGTCTGTAATTACTACTTTGTAAAGCGCTACGGAAGATGATGGCGCTATATAAATAAACAATAATAATAATAATAATAATTTTCTCAAATTTATATATCCCCTGACCATTATCTGCATCTCCCAAAATTGTTTTATGCTTGAAGAAGAAACCTAAAGGATTTTGAAAGCTCGCTTTTCCAATATATTGAGTTAGCTTTAAGTAAAATGTAGAGATGTTCCCTACCTCAACACACAATCAAGTGCAAGAAATAAAAAACACAGGTAGAAAAGTCTTCACTAGTGTAGTTACACTTTACACTTTACTTTGCACGGATGGATTTAAAGCGGAGCAAAAGTTCCTTTGTATGCATAAACATACACTGGTCATATGAGCACATTATTTTTATTACATTAGTTATAAAGCTAAATATAAGTGGCCCACAATTTAGTAAATAGCACTCATTAAGGTTTTAGGATCCTCTCATTGCCTCAGTCTGCTATTAGAGAGAGGTCAGCTAAAACCATGTCTTATTTTCAGTTCACACTCAGGCTATGGCCTATCACTTACAGTACATAACCCCCCGCCAGAGCCCGTCAAAGCATTGTCTGGAGCCAGACAATTGAGTATAATAGAGTTAGGAAAGGAAGATTCTAGTTTTTTAGTGTTTTACATTCACTTTTTTTTAATTACAAAGATAAAACTCAGAATAATTGACTAATTGCATACATATCAATAACCATAAATCCAGTTTTTAGTGGAAGCAGTTACAGTTTGTTCAAACCTGTATCAGTATTCTGTATTTCTCCTCATTCGCCTTCAAAGATGCCTGGTTAGTTTTATACTGCTCTGACACTTTGAGTGAAGGGTAGGGGAATGCATCAATTGGCTGAGCATGAGCTTAATCAGCAACATGGACCGAAGCATGTGACTGGGGGCAGGGTTTCTCCTACTTAAACACATGAGAATCAAACAGTGCTTGGACATTTGTTCATCAAAAGCCCTTAAATTAGCAACAACCTTAAACCACACCCCCACCACACCCATCAACCAGCTTAGGGGTGCTTCTACAGTTGAAAGATCCTTAAAGCGTACCAACACCCGTGTGGCGTGGGTGTTGGTAACACCACTATAAGACAGTCAGTGGGAAGGGATCTGCTGCCCCTCGTACATAGCCCCCCAGAACACCTATAAAGCTTACCTTAACGTCGGTTCTCTGCTGGGAATCCAGTGCCACCACTGGCCGCCTGGCGATCATGAGGGTAGCAAGGTCCACCATTGTTCCGGCCTGAGGAGTAGCTAGGCTTTCTGGCACCCGGGGCAAAGGTTCAAAATGGCGCCCCCTATCTTTCCTTAGGCTCCCACTTTGGTGCCCCCTGAATGGCTGCACCTGGGGCACCTGCCCCCTTGCCCCTCCAGCTACACCCCTGGTTCTGGCCACCTAAATGTCTTGCCCACGTGAGCAAGACCGAGGTTAAGGTAAGTTTTACAGGTGCTCTGGCGGGTTATGTGCAGGGGGTTCTAGCATTCTGGATGCCCCCCTCAGACTGTTGTGTAGCCACTGTACCAGCACCTGTGTTGGTCTGCTTTGAGAAGCCAAATTTGGGCATTAGGTTGTGCATTTCAGTGTAACATATCTCCTACTGGGTGAGTTCCACACATGGGTTGCTAGTCTCCCAACAGGCTCAACTCTGCTAGGAAAAAGTAAATGGATCACTAATGGTATAGGTTAGTTTAGTGTCCCGTACTTCCTGTACTTTTTAGCCTTAGGAAAATGTTTGGTTGTCCATTGGATTTAGAGATGTGTATGTGGGATTTTTTGTATAATAAAAAAAATGTTAATCAAAGCATGTGCATACAAGTCCCATTTTGAGAGACCTTCCCAGAGTTTGGCTGTCGCTTGCTTGGTCTGAAACCCAGAACAAGACTCCAGACCACATAGGCCTGGTCTTGCCAGGGGAGCAAAATCTGGGCTTGTAAGATAAGGGTATGGGTATCACCAGTCAGTTTGCCCCATGCTGTTTCAGTAAACTGGTGTGGGTTAACTACATTTTTATACAATGACATTGTTTCTTAACCAGAAAAATCAAAGAATTTTGGAACACCCCTCCCATGCCTTCCTTCCCCTGTGATAAGCCTATTTTGGCCAATAACATAGAAACTTAGTGCACTTTGCACTGGAGCTGGGACATGCAGTAGTTTGACTATGCTGGTCTGGGCTGGGGTAGCTTAAGGGGTACAGAAAATTTGAATTTCCTCTTTAAACTCTTTAAGAGAAATTATGTTTTCAGTAAACAGAGACATATTTGATAGGACCTACCAGGTGGGTATTTACATATAAAATTGTGCTTCATGTTGCAGCGATCATCATTCCACTGGTACATGTATGGTCCTCCTATTCCTGGATGAGCAGTTGGCTGATGGTACATGACCACACAAGCTTCACTACCACATGATGGTTCATCAGCGTACCAGTTCCTAGAATAGACAGAAGCAAAACATGCCTGAGAAGCATTTCTGGGCAAAACATGAATTATAAGGTGGGGATCTCTCACACAGAAAGTTGTGAATCAGCTGTGAGAAGCTACATTGTAACTGCAGGTGAATGTCTGCAATACAATGTACCTCAACAGGGAGCCACACTTGTTACACTGTGAACAGCAGCTACCTGCCTGGCTGTGAAATACAGAGGAGCAGGCCAGCTTTTGCAATGTAACTGCAGGACTTTGCCCAGCCCAGCGTTACAATATAGAGCATGAGGAGAGATTCAACAAGGCAATTTTTGAAACTCCCAGCCCCAGTTTTATTACAATGACAATTGCTGTCTCTGTATACACTGTAGTACAGTTTACCTGAAAAGAGCTCTATAGCAAAATGGACTAATATTAAACATAATTACATTATCTAGCAAATTTAAGGTCAACCAATACGCATTCTTAAATTTTATGGGTGGGCGTGGCTTCCACTGGAAAACGAGGCAGGATATTTATGAACCAAGCTACATTGCAGGAAGATGGATGCTCCAGGTATTTGGGCTGGAAAGGGCAAGGGGAGGCGATAGGGGAAAGAAATTTGGTTAATTTTAGGTCCTGATCTAACAATTAACACATTTTACATAAAATAAACATATCTATGTCTGCAGTTGCCTGCAATGTGGAATGTGCTCTCCAAATGCCAGTGCCACTTCCTACAAGGCTCTCTACAACCAAGCCCCCCCCCCCATAAATTTCAGCACTAGTCATACAATATGCCATCCCAGCCGTAGTCTCTGTTCACGACCTCCTTCTGTCCTCTACCTTGATCACCTCTTCCCACCCTCAAGTCTAGATCTTTACACGGGCCGCTCCACTCCTCTGAAATGCCCTTCCTCACACAATTAGTCAATCCCCTGCCCATAAAACCTTCAAAAGTGCCATTAAAACCCACCTATTTAGGCATCACCTGACATAACCCACCCATTTTACAGTTTTATCACCCCTCAGAACACAGGCCACCTGCTTAGTACATACCCTTTGTGACCTGGCCTCTTGTCTCAACTCCCCTTTAGATTGTAAGCTCTCAAGGGCAGGGCCTCTGTCCCTATTTATTTCTATTTCTGTTTATTTCTATATGTTTTATTTACTTGTCTTTATAAATAAACAATAATAATAATTGAAATTGTGAGGCTCCAGCATGTACTAACAGAGTCATACTGTTGGGTGATTTCTATCCTTTCTCCCTCTTCATACTCTAAAAGAGAAGTAGTCTAAAGGGAGGGGAAGAAGTAACCCAGCACAGCAAGTCTAGCTGCAGCTGAGCGCTTATTTTTGGTCAATTAACATTAATTGCATTGAGAGATAAGAAATTTTCTTCTGGAATTTCACTTTAAACAGGTCTTGCCATATGAAATAAGGGTCTGATTTACAATATTCCTCTAGGTTCAGTGCTGCAACACAAGAACCTGGCAGCCAACTGATCACAAACAGAGCTATAATTGTATTGGCAACCCTTGGGATAATTGGCTTTTTGTTGGCATTACACGTGGAGGCTTATTTATTACTAACGCCAGGTATCGGCAGATGAGTGTCTGTATAGCGGTGCTTAGAACGACCGCTAGTAGACACTGTAAGTGGGTATTGGGCGCTGTAAGAAAACGCCACAGTCGCTGTAGTAACCTGCCCGGCATTAATGAATGTGATGTATGTTGGCCGCTCTAACACCAGGAAAACGCTGCAGGGAGCGAAAGGTAGCGCCAGCTCAGTGCGACCGACTCTCAGCGACTTATACTATACTTGTCAAAAAAGGACTCACACAACGTCGGCGCTCTAAATCTGGTCGCTGTAGCATAGAGCGGCAGACGCTGTGTGATTAAAGTCTGTTTTTGAACACATATCCACCAGTAACAAAGCGAAAACACATGGAATTACATTGTTGTAACATTGTGACATTAACACTTTAGTGCCAGACCTGTAATGACAATTCTGCATAAAAAAATCAAAAAAGTCTTCAAAAATGACTTTTTCTAGGCTAGGAGAGGTGACACAATGATTTGAGAGAAAAATAAATAAATAAATAAAACCCTGTTTAAACAGAAGAAAAGGAATGTCCATTGAAATGTATGGGAAAGTGACAGGTAGCGACAGGTAATACCTGGTGCTCTGCAAGCTAGAGCGCCGGCACTATACGCTGAGCCACCTGTAATGATGAATCGTACACTACATGGTGCTGTTAGAGTCGCTCACCAGATTCGCCCAACGGGCCCAACGTTCACCAGACGATGCCTGCCGCTACGAGGAGCTACCTGGCGCTATCCCTCTTAGTTTCACTGCACGTCACCTGACTAAATGAGCGATATTTACTTTAAAAAACACTTTGGCAAAGCTAGCAAACTACTCGGGCCAATTTGGTTAAAAACATTAAGTTAAGTTGTGGCCTAGAGGTAAGGGGAGCGGACTTGTGACTGGAGGGTTGCAGGTTCAAATCCCGGTCCTGGGACATGACTGAAGTGCTCTTGCGCAAGGCACCTAACCCCCCAACTGCTCCCCGGGAGCCGTAATTAGGGCAGCCCATCGCTCCGGGCACGTGTACACTCACTGCACGGATGGGTTAAATGCGGAGGGCAAATTCCTATGTGTGCGCAAGCATACAATGGCCATCTATGCATTTAAAAAAAAAAAAAATAATCACTCATAGTCAAAATGAACCCTCCCACGCAGGGGAGACATATGACAATCTGTGCTCATGAACAAACGTACAACTCCAGGTTGATTTTAGTTGTACAACAATAAAATGTAAGAAGGATGGTACATAGTAGATACATCAAAGTCATGTCTTCTTTTCCCATCGCGCGCACAGATTGTAACGAATATTAGCCTGTCCGCTCACCTCTACTGCACATTGGTTAATAAACACTGATAGATTTTAATAAGCCACAGACTGCAGCTGCAGCCCGGTGCAGAGGCCATGGCAATAGAGGTTAGAGAGGAAGACATACCAAGATAGAGTGAATAGAACAAGGAACTGGAAAGGGAAGAAAGGGGGAGGGGGGATTCCCTGTCCTCTGCCACCACGTTAATTTCAGTTAGTTCAGTGCCCCCAGGAAGGCATTCGGACAGGCATACTGTCTCCAGGGCTCCCATATTGACAAGAATCTACTGTGGGAGTCAGTCAAAACACTGGTCAATCTTTCATTGAGGAGGAACCCATATCCTTGCCGACACTTCTGCCAAGGGGGTGAACTGTTTCCTCCATGCACTAGCGATGGTTTGCTTGGCCGCCAGGAGTAGATAGACAAACAGCCTATTTTGCCTCCTTGTAAGCTCAAGGGTCCTAAGGTGGAGGAGGGCCACCCATGGATTCTTCCTGATTTTAAATTGGAATATTGCATTGGCCATCTTATAAACCTGATTCCAGAAGCGGGCCAACATGGGGCAAGTACACCAGATGTGCATGAAGTCCCCTTCAGCGTTGCAGCCCCTAAACCATGTACTGGCCTGCCCTTGATGCATCTTACTCAGTCGGCTCGGTACAAGGCACCAACGGAACAGCATCTTGTATGCTGTTTCGGTAGTCAGTACATTAATAGAGCATTTTGAGGCCGTTGCCCATATTTCCGCCCATCCCTTTACTGATTGGCAGGGACCCAGATCTTTCTCCCAGTTTTTCACATAACCATGGGTACTCGAACCACCGTCATTGGGATCTTAACTGGTAGGACTCTGAAGAGATACATTAGCTTGGGGAGCAGTGTCATTTTGACAGTGTTGATTCGGCCCAACCAGGAAATTGGGTAGGTCCTCCATGTCTCAAGCAGGGGCGGGTAGTTGGCTCCGTATAAGTCTGCATAGTGTGCAGGGATGTGCACTCCCAGGTATGGGAGTGGCGCTGTAGTCCAGCGGAAGGAAAAATGTACCTTTATCTTATACACCACGTCCACTGGCAGGGATATGTTGAGTGCTCTGGACTTTTCATTATTTATGGCTAATCCTGAAATTTGAGCGAAATGATCTAGGATGCCATACAAGTTTGAAAGAGAGGTGACTGGCTGGGAGAGAACCATTAGGACATCAGCGAAGAACAAGGCCTTGTGCTGGATACCCGCTACCTCCAGTCCCTTAACATTCAGGTTGGCTCTTATAGCTAATCCTAGAGGTTCCATAGCCAGGATAAAGAGGAGTGGGGATAAGGGGCACCCCTGCCTGGTGCCTCTAAATATCTGGAATGAGTCAGAGGAGTGACAAGAGTATTGATGGGGGCAGCGTAAAGGGCACTGATCCATTTCAAAAACTTCTGACCAAAACCCCATTTTCCCAACGTCCCCAACAGATAATCCCAAGATATTGTGTCAAAGGCCTTTTGTATATCCAGAGACAATAGGAAGGCCGGGATATTCCTAGCATGGGCGTGGTGAATCAGATGGACAACCCTCCTAACATTATCCCCGGCCTGGCGGTTCGGGACAAAACCCAACTGATCTCTATGGATGAGATCTTCAATAAACGTGTTTAGTCTGGTGGCAAGCACCTTGGCCAATAGTTTTACATCGATATTGATTAGGGATATTGGCCTATAGTTAGGGACTAACAGACTATCTTTGTCAGGTTTAGGTATCATGCACATATCCGCTAGCAGGGAGCTTGGACCCAAAGAGGATTCTGCACAGAGAGCATTAAAAGATTAGATAAATGGGGTGCTAAAATGGGGGCAATTTTTTTGTAATATAGGCCGCTAAATCTGTCTGGCCCCGGGGTTTTTTAAGTTTTCAGGGACTTTATGGCAGCGAGCATCTCTTGGGAAGTAACAGGGGACTCCATCTGGTCAACATGGTCTTGGGCAATTTTTGGCAGATCGATATACTCAAAGAACTTCTCAAGGGCCACTCTGCTCGTGCCCGGAGGAGCCGAGAACAAAGTAGCCAGAAACCCTCTGAATGCGGTGACAATTTTATTGGGGTCTGCTGAAATAGTCCCCGAAGCTAATTTTAGCTTAATGGGCTGGTGCTTATTGAGGTCCGTGACGCGAAGCCGCCGGGCCATCATAGTATCAGGTTAGTTTCCCCTGGCGTAAAATTTTTTCTTTGCCCAGCGGAGCCTCTTTTCTGCCTGGTCATCTAAAAGAATATTAAGTTCTAGTCTCACATTGTCAACCTCTCTTTTGTTTTTGGAGCTCGGGGCTCTCTTCCATTGCCTCTCCACCTGTTCATATTTTAGAGTGAGGTCTTTAATCTTTTTTTGCCTCTCCCGTTTTTTAAGTGAGGCTATGCCTATGATGTTACCTCTCATGGTTACCTTCTGAGCCTCCCACAGTGAAATCGGAGAGTAAACCGAGCCGGCATTCAGGGCAAAATATTCCTTGAGGGCCTCCTGAATTTTATCACAGGTGTCCTGAGAGGAGAGACGAGAGTCGTTGAGTCTCCAATTGCAAGAGCGTCTGGTCGTAACCAGAAGGTCAATAGCCGCCATCACTGGGTTAATGTCCGACCAGGCAGAACTGTAAATTCTAGAGTCCAAAATAGTGGGGAGCATAGTTTGGGGGACTAAGGTATGGTCGATCCTGCAAAAGGTTCCATGTGGGTTGGAGTAGAATGTGAAATCCCGGGTGGTGGGGTTCCTTTCCCTCCAGACATCACAGAGATTATGAACGTTGAGAAGCTCGTTAAAGGCAGCAGACTGTGAATCCGAGGCCAACGGTGTGGCCGAGGATTGACCCGTCCTCCGCCTATCCAGTTTGGGGTTTATTGTCAAGTTTGAGTCCCCTCCATTAATTTAGACCCCCTTAGCATTGTTCTGGATCACGGTCAGTAGGTGCTTAAAAAAGCGAGTTTGAAAGGTATTAGGTGCATAATACGTGACGAAAGTGATCTCAATATCATTGAGGGAACCCTGCAGTATGAGGTATCTCCCTGTTGGGTCTGAGATTTCTTTGGAGCAGATAAAAGGGAGGTTTTTATGGAAGGCAATTACCACCCCTCTTTTTTTCTCTCTGGCATACGCCCCATATGACACTGCAAAGTGATTGCTTGGAGTGGGTGGAGAACCTAGTTTCCTGAAGGAAGTCTATGTCGACCTTACAGGACTTATAGTAGTGAAAGGCCTTGCTTCTCTTGGCAGGGGCAATAAAACCCTGGACATTATGGGATATTAATTTAATACTCACACCGACCATACAGAGTCAAATGGTGCACGCCTGGTGTGGATTGGCGAGCAGAGCACGAGGGAATCCAGGGAGGGGTAAGGGACAGGGATGGGGGACCACAGGGGAACAAAGGGAGCAAGGAAAAAGCTAAACAAGATAAACAAACCAAACAAAATAAACGGTAAACCGATAAATGATCTTGGACCAATAGCGGTCAAAAAAGGTTCTGCGATTGCAGAAAGCGACCCGTACATCGGGGAAGTATTCACCCCGGTGCAGGTCATTTTGACGTTCGGGGGTAGTCCCCGGGAACACAGGACAATACTATTTAAGCAGTGATATCTATTTAAAGCCACAATAAGTTCACTTTAGGTTGCCCATTTTTCTTTAAAATCACAATAGGTTCAGCCCAACAACAATAAATGTTAAACCCAACATATTTTAGCCCAGCAACGTCCAGAGGGAGCACACCCGCCACCCCCCAGGACAGGCCCAAGCCCACGGCCCGCCCCCAGGGACCCCCCCAGGACCAAGCACCACCCTCCAGGGGGAGCCCAGCGGGCAAGGCCCCGAGGGTGATGGCCCCCGGGCACGAGCCGCAGGACCCAGACCCATCCATCAACCAACCGACAGTGACATCAAACAGTGATATATAACCAGAAAGACAACCGATAAACTATTACAGGCAGTCGTCTCCAGGAAGCAGCTGGGCGAGGGCCCAACCCCCCGGCCGAAGCACACCCCAAAGCGGGGCCCATCAACGCACCCAGCCTAGGAGAGGGGCCCAGAACCCACCGAAGCCCGGACAACAACACGTACAGCCCGACAGTTGGAACAAACGCTAAGAAAAAAGAAGAGGGTTAATTAAGGCATAATAACCAATAAGCATCATAAGTTCTAAGGTCATAGCAGGCAATCTCCCAAAGGTTTGCACGTTACCCAGCAGTCGGATAAAGTCCTCATCCCGGATGTAGGGTGGAGCTTGCCGGGTACTCAGCCAGGCGGTCCCTCCTCCTGCGGGGGCGGACCTTCTCCCACAGGGGCTGTAGGGCTTGGCGCTTCGATGACTGCTGAGCGGCCAAGTCGGAGGTATCAGTTTCAAGTTCTTCAAGATCTTCAGCAGTTCGTCCACGGAGGAGGCCGCGTGATGGCGGCCGGCATGCACAAATGCTAATTTAAAGGGGAAGCCCCAGCGGTATTTTATTTTATGGCGTTTTAGGGCATCTAGACCTGATTTCATAGTCTGTTTGCGCTGGAGTGTTTGGGGAGCGACGTCGGGGAAGATCTGATAGGGGTGGTTCTGGAATGACAATTCCCCTTTCTCTCTAGCCGCCAGTAGGATCGCTTCTTTTGTGCGGTAGAAGGTGGGTTTAATCACGATATCCCTTGGAAGGCCATCAGGTCTTTTGGGCCCCAGCGCCCTGTGGGCTCTATCCAGCTCCAGACGCTTGATTGGCATAGATGGGATTAGTTCCTGTAGCAGCGCAGTAACAGTAGCAGGTACATCTTCAATGGTTTCCGGGAGGCCCCGGATGCGAACGTTGTGCCTCCTAGACCTATTTTCCAGATCTTCCAATTTTTGCTGCAGCAAAGGCACCTCAGCCCGGGTAGCCCTAGATTTAGACTCCCTGGCCTCCAGGGCCCCGACCAAGCCATCCATCTTATCCTCCATGGCGCTGGTCCTATCACCCAGAGCTTTTAGGTCGTTAGAGTAGCAGGCAGAAAGTTGGGCCACAGCAGCAGCCATCTCCTGCTGCAACAATTCCTTGAACTTCGCCAGCAAATTTGGGTCTCGCACAATCGGGTCCAGGGTCCCCGAGTTGGGACTAACTTGTGGGCCCCGCAGGTCCCCGTAATCTGTATCCTCAATTAGAAGTTGGGACATATTGCTGCTCCCTGGGGAGAGTGACCTCCCGGCCTCCGAGTGGCCCCCCAGGCCCATAGAAAGTGACGGGGTTGAGCAGCTGCGCACTTGGGGGGAACACTCCGAATGGCATGTTGGGGGGCCTGAGCATCGGGCGCCTCCAGGGGCCCCATCCAGGTCAGCCTGTATGGACTGGGGTTTACCCTCCTCATATATCCGGCTGCTGGCATGCTAAGGGAGCTGTGCTGGTGCCTGTGCCGTTCTGGGGGCACCAACCATGGGGGAGAGTGAGCGAGATGGGGGGGCGGTGTCGGGGGAGAAGGAGATCCACGGCGAGGGTGAGCTGTGGTAGCTGTGGGGGACTGGGGACGCCGCAGGGCCCCCGCCGCTGAGGAGCGCTCCAGCCCGGGGGAGGGTGGGGGAAAAGGTGAGGCTGACGGGGATGGCAGTAAAGTCTCCCTCCACCCGTCACAGGACCGGGCAGCCCCGCTCACCTGCTGTTGGCCCCGGAAGGTAAGGCAGCCAGGCTGCAGAGGTCCCGAAAGTGGCACCGCTTGGTTGGCCGGGCCGGCGTTCGTTGGCGGAGCCTGTCGCGGCCGCTTTGCAGGGCCCGCCATGCTGTCCTCCATGCGACTGGGGCACGGGGAGGACTTGCTCTCCTTCCCTGCCTCCTGCCCCCTCGTTTTGGCGCTGCTTTTGCCCATCAGTGAGCGGACATCTCCCGGGCGTCGGTCGGGCGGCTCAGGTGGGCAACGCTGCTGTGCTGGGCTGATGTGGCTGCCGTCTCTGTGTTCCCAGGTGCAGAGCCACACTAAGAAGCAGCCATCTTCTCCGGTGGCTAGCCACGCCCCCTTGCTATCACTTTTAAAGATTATGTCAGCATGGTAGGGGTCTCAGAATGTATGTGTGGTGGCTTGGTGTGAAGTGTTTGTTTCTTCAAATTTGGTGAAAGTACTTTTTGTTGGCCTCTCAGTACCACAAGTAAAAAAATAACACAACTTAAAGCCTAACCATATTTTTTCTTTCCCTTTGTGTATAACTGTTTGTTAAGCTTTATATAATGAGTTTAAAAATTTGAAAAATGAAAACAGTTCCATTAGTTGTTTTTTCAAATACTATTTATTACTAGTTATTTATCTACTGTTGAAACTTAAAATATCAGCTACAGATGCAAAACTCACCTAAAGAGAAAATCTTGGTAACAAAAAAAGCATTGATTCCGATGGGGTTTATTCTAAAAAGCTGGAGAACAGAAAAAGTGTTTGCAAGCAATTGCCCAACTTTGCTGAACTAGAAGGAAATACAGCAAACACGGGTATAGTAAGGTAAACACGGGCATAGTAAGGGCGCATTTTGTTTGGTAAATGTGACATCATGACGTAAACCCAGTGAATAACGACGAAGTGGTTGGTAAATCACCCCCTAAGTGTTTTATGTAGAATAATCAATAGACACTTTAGTGTTTCTATTTTATTACCATTATGACATTATAGTACCATTTGCCTAGATCATAAAATTAGTAATATCTTCTTTGGATTTTTTTACGTTTATATTTAATACCAAATGCCAGCTCAATGAGCCCTTTCCTGTAAAATGAAAAATGTCATTTTGTAAAATTAACCTAAAAATAGAGAAGTGTGTTTTGCATTATCTCCAAATAAGTCAAATGTAATTGGCTCTTGAGCGTATCCAGAGACATTCAATGAAAGAGTTATTCTATTAACATCTTCTAATAAACTGAATAATGTGATTACCTTCTACTAAATTAGCTTGGGGATTATTAGGATCATTGATAATTATACCTGAACTGTGCAGTGCTCCCATCAGCCCACTGGTAAAGGTCTGGACAAGCTCTTGATGTGGCCATTGATTCCTTATTCCGGGAGAGCCCAATCCAGAAGTCTCCATCGGACTTCCCAGATCCTGAGTTGGTCAGATTTCGCAACATCCTCTCGATAAGTTTTTGCTCAGCTTCACTTTCTATGCTTAAAAGATGGCCTCCCTCTCCACTGCAGACCTGATGAGCCTGATGATAGCCCACTCGGGCAGTTAAGTCTTGAAAAAAAGCAATTTTGTAGCATGGATGTTTGTAGTCCGCATAGCAAATCTTACGACCTGTAATAAAACAATAGAATAGTAGCAAGTACAATTGAGATTGAAATAGATTTAATGTTTACTGCATGAAAAAGGTAAACCTGTCATCAGCATATCGCTCTATAAAATCTCTATCACATAAATAAATATCCCTTTAAGACCTGCTTGCAAAATATTTATTCTTAAAAGAGCTGCATGGAGAAACCACTCAGAATTAATAATCTGTATAAACAAGATAGATAGTAAGTAAGATACACTGCATTCCAGCCAATTCACTCAAATCCTGCCAAGCTGGTGGTTTTCTTCAATCAAGAGAAAATAAATCAAGGGACACATCACACTTATTTCGCTGCTACTCACTCTGCATTAGATAGGGAGAGTTGCCGTTGGCTACTGCTGAGGGACATTTAAGGCTTTAGTTTTTTATTAAAACTGTCCTTGTAAGTAAATGTATTTAGGGAAAGCACCTGGAGTCAGGGCTAGAGGCTTATTCAGGGAAAGAAGCTAAAATGAGGGCTAGATAGGTTGGGTGTCAGTACACTGTAGTAGCACTTGCTCCAAGCACTTGGGCGTCAGTACTCTGTTAAAGCACTTGGGTGTCAGTACTCTGTAAAAGCATTTGGGTGTCGGTACTCAGTAATAGCACTTGCTCTAAGCACTTGGGTGTCAGTAATCTTTAATACCAATCATTAGTGGAATATCCATTGGTTCAGGGCACTTGTGTGTTAATACTCTTTAATACCAATTGGTACAGGAGTATCCACTGATTCAGTGTACTTAAGACCTTAAAGGGTTTGTGTATTGTTCACTGGTTCAGGGAACTTGTGTGTTAATACTCTTTAATACCAATTGTTCAGATCACTTGTGTGTCAGTGCTCTTTCATTTCAGTAGTTAAGGGCACTTGTGTGTCAGTATTCTTTAATACCAATTGTTAATGGAGTATCCACTGGTTCAAGGCACTTAAGACCCTCTTGAAAAAAAAGGTTTTGTGTAGAATACACTGGTTCAGGGCACTGTAACTGCAGGTGTCTAATAATGCAGAATTCAGTAAATAAGGGACATCGATGTGGTCATCGTGCTGATGCTGGTGATGACAGAGCTGGTGCTGCAGGGAGAGGACTTGTTTTATCCTTGTCTGCTACACCTTCATCTGGTGCAAGCAGGCATCAGGGTTTGGGATGCATTTTTGTGGACCCCAATACTGCTGGCAGAGTGGTGAGGCCAGAACAAGTTGAGGCAGTTGTGGATTATATGGAACACAGTGGTACCAGTTGCAAAGGATTTTCTCCCACCCACTCCACTTCTGCCAGGAGTATTGAGCCCTCCACCTCACCCCCTGTAAATCAGCAAGGCCGTCCCACCCATATGCCAATAATGCTCTATGATGACACTCCTAGCTGAGATACCGTGGGCCACCCACCTGCCCCAGTTGCAGACCTAAAGCACCCAGATGCCCAACAACATATGTTGGAGAATGAGGAAATGGCCAGCGAACCATCAAAGGACACCCTCGATGAAGTTAAAATCCTAGTGCAGATTGCTCTAGCTTTCTGCAGTGTTGAGGCTGAGAGGGAGGCTAGCACGGAAGACTGGGTGGAAGAAGAAGCCAAGGGTGATGACAAAGTCCTAGCCCTAAAGTGTAGAAAGAAGTGGAGAAGGTCACACAGCCCCAGGCAGCCAGAAGAAGACAGAGAATGGTGCCAGCAGTCAGCCGGTTGCTGCCACTGCCCACCACATCCAGAGACTGAGAGCGCCAAGGCAGACTCAAATGCAAAAACATGAGCTGCAGTGGCAGAAACACCTAAAAAAACATGGAAACATCTGAGGCTCCTTCTGCTGCTTCAGTTGACTTATCCAGTACCACCACCGCCCCAACAATAAGGCCACCTCCGCCCCAAGGATGCAGGACCACCATCATCTCCACCACCACCTCCAGCACCAGCAGCACCATCACCAAGCCAGTCCACACCACCCCAGGGAAGTGTACCGAAGTTGGGCCCATCCCAGCCATGACCCCTGGCCCTGAATACAAGTATTTATAAGTTGCTGGACTTTGAAATGCTCCCATTCTGCCTGGTGGAGACGGACGGTTTTAAAGATCTGATGGTGGCAGCTGTTCCACAATACACTGTTCCCAGCCGCTGCTACTTTTCTCGCCAGGCTATCCCTGTACTACATCAACAGGTTGTGGAAAAAATAAGATGTGTACTGGGCAATGCCAATAGTTCCAGTTCCACCTCACCACTTACATGTGGACAAGTAAGCATGGGCAGGGACGCTACATCTCTCTAACTGCCCACTGGGTCAATGTAGTGGCCGAACTTTAGCGGCAAGTTTGCCCGAGCTCATCGAACCCGAACGTTGATGAGTTTCTAATAAGCTACTATTCCCGCACAGGCTGTCTCAGGAGGAAGGTCAATAGAGGAGATCTTTTATGCAGAGTATATAAGTAATTCCCCAGCAAGACCCCAGAATATGTATATACAGAAGTGACAGATCTCACAGTGCTATAT
Organism: Gastrophryne carolinensis; assembly: GCA_027917425.1. NCBI lineage: Eukaryota > Metazoa > Chordata > Amphibia > Anura > Microhylidae > Gastrophryne > Gastrophryne carolinensis. The sequence goes on from CM051236.1 coordinate 479,555,834, forward strand.
ATTGCATTGGGAGTTTAAAAATAAAAGATGCCTTATCTCTCCCTCCTGCTTGGACCATAACAAACATGATGAGCCATTATGGAAAAGCCTGTCTGCTCCCTACTGAGAGAATCACATTGTGTTACATTGTTATAGGCTGCAGCTGATGTATCATAAGTGTTTCAATTGTAATTAGCTGCATAATATGTAAATAGGTCACAGATAGCTCACAGATGACCTACCAAACAACTTGCACTGTTGTGATTAAGAGAATATTGTGAAGATTGTATACTACTGTGCAAAAGTTTTAGGTAGTTAGGAAAAAGGTGATAAGTAAGTATACTTTCAAATATTGATGCACTAATTGTTTATTCGTATCAGTTAAGAAAATGCAACAAAATGAGCAGAAGAGAAATGAAAATCAAATCTATATTGTATTGTTTTGTAGTGTTAACCAATTATACCAGGAAGGCAGTAATGAACATCATTTCCATATGTATTGTCAGTTTAAAAACAGCTGTGTGGGAGTTTTACAATTGGTTGTGGAACAGCCAAACTAAGGGAAGACACAAGCACAAAATAAAATAGAATAAAACAGGTTGAACTGGTTCTTCTTCCTTCCATTACAAGAAAGGTATTGGGTTGAATTTTTTGATCACTTAATAAGTGACCCCTTCACTTGCTATTTAGCAAACGTATTTGTATTTTTATTATTGGACAGTTTTTTGCAATAACTTTAAAGAGGAACAACGGAGGCCCTGGAGTCAAAATGACTGTTGGTCTGCTTTAAGTTAAGTGCCAGCCTTCCTAGAATTTTTGTCACCCTTTGTTGCCAGACCACGTTTCACTATTTTGTGCTACATATGTTCAACCTGAGCTTCAACATGCAATATCTTGTTTTGCCTTTTTTTAGTGTATTCTCAATACTTTTGGGTGAAATATGTGCAAAAAAATAAAAAAAAAACCCAAACCAGGTGGGGGGAACCCATTTTTTTTTAATTTTAAGGGTTAGGGTTAGGCTAAACCTAACCCTTAAAAAAAAAAAAAAAAAAAAAAAAAAAAAAAGACGTAGGGTCCCCCTTACCCGTCATAACCAGCCCGGGACCAGCTATGGGGGCTTGTAGGAACAGAGTGGAGGGGGCAGCTTTTGTGGCCCCCCCACCCTGCAGCCTAAAAGCCCACATAGCCTGTGTGGGCCCGGGCTCTTCTGCCCCCCCCCTGGGCTTTGGGGAGGCAGGTAATTGGGGGTGCGGGGGTTAATGGCAAGTCACCCGCTAGTTGCAGTTGACTTGCAAGCCCTCAGCCTTGTGAACTGGTACAGGGGTCTCATGGACCCCTTACCAGTTCACAAAGGGTTAACATTAAAAAAACACACACATAAGAAAAAATTACTTTTATTAAAAAATAAAAACGTTTTTTTTACTTTACTTACCTCCGATCGTCAGCTCCTTTGACAGATGCGATCATGCTGGCTACAGTAGCAGAGGGGCAGGTGATGATCTCCATCGGATGTCACCAAATTAAAGAGGAGACCCAGCTGGATCCAACGAGCGGTTAGGTGAGTATTTTACTTTTATATTTTTTTTACTGGGGGGGCTTAAAGTCAGCTATGTGCTCTCCATCGGATGTCACCAAATTAAAGAGGAGACCCAGCTGGATCCAACGAGCGGTTAGGTGAGTATTTTACTTTTATATTTTTTTTACTGGGGGGGCTTAAAGTCAGCTATGTGAGTCTCACGTAGCTGGCACTTAAAGCGGACCTTCACTCTGAATAAGAGTCTATATTATATGTTTCCCACAGCCTGTACATACAGATTGTCCATATTAAATATCATCCTACCTGCATCTACTGCATGTTATGAGCCTTTAAACATCCAAGATGGCGACTTATGGAAGCCGCCATCTTATCAGGCAGCCTGCAAACAGGAAGTACCTCCTGACTGTGCTGCTCTGCATTCTGGGACTGCTGACCTTTACCTGACCCCAGCTCTGCTCTGTCTGAGCAAAGCACAGCTATAACCCGCCCCCTGTACCTTATCCCACTCTCCTCTCCTCAGTAAGTGTATAAAAAAAAAGCAATATATTAAATTCTTGGAATTTTCAAACAAATATTCTAAAATCCAAAAACAAAAATCCAAACAAAATCCCCCCAAAATGTTGATGTAGATCATGTTTCCTCTACTTAGGCCTACATGTAAGCCAGCTGAACATGAAGGAACACATTTGTTTTCCGCCCACATTAGAGTAGTGGTCATCAGACATATTAGAGAGATCATTAACTTTAATTGCACTATCCCTTACTACTCTGTTTCTCATATATATTAACAGCAGGGCAGTAAAAATCCAGCAGTGATGAATTGTAGTGATGTTTCTTGGTAAAGTGCCAAAATAATGGCTAAGATGGATGATTTCAAATCAACATCTTTATTAACTGTAATACACTTATGGTTACATACTTCTTAAAGCCATGGGCCCTAATTTAATAAGAAGAAAGATCCAATTTTGTCACACCCCCCCATGCTTGATTGGGTATTTCCCAGAGAGATTGCAAAGTGAAAGCAGTCTTCATAGTACAGTAAATTAGGGTATTTTCCACCCTATAAGAGGCACTTATTTTTCCCCAAAAGTGTGGGGGGGGGGGGGGGGGGAATGTCAGCTCCTCGTATCGGGCAAATGTAAAAAAAAAAAAAAAATAACAAAAAAAAAACCTTACATTCCCAGCTCCCACACCTCAGCCGTCTCCTGCCGACATAAAACAACACACACACAGGCTTTCACTGCCCTTGCTGCTGCCTCCACTGGCCACCATTGCCACTGCAGTTGTCCCCATAGCTGCCCCAGATACCCAATTCAGGCAAACGAGTGGGGCGTGGCCTGTGATGCTGGCAGGAGTAACAGGCCATAGGGATGTCCACAAACTGCTTGTTTTTGGGATGCCCACACACTGCCTGTATTTGGGATGCCCGCACACCGCCTGTAATTCTGATGCTCGTACATTGCCTGTATTTGGGACACCCGCACTCTGTCTGCAATTGGGATGTCCGCACACCGCCTGTAATTGGGATGCCTGCACACTACCTTTAATGGGGGATATTGCTCACTGCCTGTAATTTGGGATGTCCCTCACTACCTTTAATGTGGGATGCTGCTCACTGTCCGTAATGTGTGATCTGTAATGGTGTGGTTGGGGAATTCTGCATACTGTCTATAATAGAGTGATTGGGAGGGGGTATTTTAGCACACAGTTTGGTTCAGAATATTTTTTTTCTAATTTTTCTCATCAAAATTCTGGGTGCATCTTATAGGACAAAAAAATATCACTAACAGCATTGTGTAATATTATAAAGAGGGATAAAGTACTGTAGTCAACAAACAGGTTTGGTTTTGGAAGAAAAGCTTTACAAAGACAATCCTATTGTCAATAAATATTCCTAGGAAATCCTAAATGCTCCAGATAAGAATGCTCATTTTTTTCTTTATGTCATAGTTTGTCTGTGACTATCCACCCTGCTTGTGATAGACGTCAGTGATCAGGGTGCACTGTGGTCTGCGTATCCATTGCTGACCTTTGCCTATTTGACCATCTGTTTGATTGATGCCTGGGCTTGACTTCCCCTGTACCTAACTACTCTGGATTCTGGATTATCTTGTTATGCTTAGTGGACATTCTGGCTTATTTATGATGATTGCTGACTTTCTAACTCATCTCTGGGGTATACCTTAGGTACAACACTCCCTGAACCATCAATTTTAATATTACCTGGCCTGATCCTGGATGTTCTATGCTTTCTGTTTTGCCTTATTCATTCTTGCTTTCCAGGCATTTCTGTTTGCTGGGAATAGTATAAATAGGCATCTGGTTAAGAATAATGGGTCCTTATTACATTATTATTTGTCAATAAGCGTGATATACTAATACCTCCCATTTAATAAGGCAATTCACATTTATAATCCGACACAAACATTTCCACAGTTGGGGAACTATTAAAGGACAAGGGGGTGAACTGATGAAGTTATTTATTATTCCTTCTTTATCACCCAAAAAATGTATTTTCTGTTTTTTTGTGAACGTTACAGTCACATTACATTTGGCATAGCCGGTAAGATAACCTGTTTATAATGAGTCTCAGTGACAACAGAAGAGTAGCTGACAATCCACGGGAGTGAGGGAAAGAAGGAATCTAGCAGGGAGAATAAAGGCTGATGTTAGTTAAAGCAGCAGAGAGATCCTTGGACCCGAAAGTGTTATAGACATTAGCCTCGATTCATAGACACATTTGTCTGGACTTTCGTAGCTGTCTGTGTATGTTTTTTTGTGTGTTTGTCATTTGTTTTGTTTTTTTCGTTCCATTTTCCATTCGTACGAACGTTCGGGCTAATGCGTATATGCGCTTTCGAAGAACGAAAGCAAATCGGATCATTTGCGTTAGTTCAGAACATTTTCCCACCAAAATCTGATATTTTGCGTTCGTTCAGATAACTTACGTTATTGCTATGGGCTTGTGTCTCAGAGAGCTGATTGCCGAGGGACCACCACCCTATAAAACTGTTTCATTTGCGATCCCCTTACAGGACCATTTTGACCTCGGATACCCTTGCTATGAACCTGTTTTATGTCGTTGTGGAGGAGCATCACGAACTCCAGCTAATGGGCATAGAATGTATCAGCAGGGCCGAGAACAGATTGCACCGGCCACGCATTGATATCAATGGCATGCATGACGTTGAGCTGTTCGAGCTGACCAGACTTAATCGCGCTTCCCTTCATAAGTTGTATAGTGAGCTGCGGCCATGGTTAGCCCGCACCACAAGGAAGGGGCAAGCAATTTCAGGTATGACCAAGATGCTTGGCTGCCTGCAATTTTTGGCGAACGGCTCGTTCCAGAGGCTGGGTGCCCTCTCCGTGGGGATCTCCCAGCCTACGCTGAGCCATGTGCTATACAAGTTTTTGGAAGGCATGGCAACCATTAGTCAGAAATATATTTATTTTCCAGACGACATGGTAGCCTGGAACGCGCTTAAGCTGGCATTTTATAATATCGACGACATGCCCAACGTCATGGGTGCCATTGATTGCACCCATGTTGCATTGGTCCCTCCGGCAGCCGACGAGTACATCTATAGGTAAGTTCAATCGGTCATTTTTTTATATAGTTTACATAAATTCTATTTTAACTATCTATTAATCCCTCCTTGTAAATTGTCCCTGTGAAATAGCTTACACTGTATATATATATATATATATATATATATATATATATATATATATATATATATATATTAATCCCTCCTTGTAAATTGTCCCTGTGAAATAGCTTACACTGTATATCTATTAATCCCTCCTTGTAAATTGTCCCTGTGAAATAGCTTACACTGTATATCTATTAATCCCTCCTTGAAAATTGTTCATGTGATACATTTGCCCGTCTTTAGCTTCATCAATGTTTTTCATGTCGGCCAAAGCCAAACATTTTCATGTGGACCTTAATTAGTCATTTTCAAGGTAATCTTTTTTTGGAGGGTGTTAGGAATTAGTGTTTGACTAGTTTACTTTGCCTTGCTAATTTTTGTTGTTTTTCTTTTTTCCCAGGAACTGCAAAATGGGCCACTCACTGAATGTCCAAGCAGTGGTAGCCCCGGACATGCGGTTCCCTAGCGTCGGGTTTCCAGGCTCATCCCATGATGCGTACATATTGCGACGATCTGAATTGTACCGTCGGTTTGAGTCTGGAGAATTCTCACGTGGATGGCTCCTTGGTAAGTTGACGCAAATAACGTAATTCGCTTTTCAATGCCTATGAATATAGTTGATGACCCATGTCTGAACCTATGGCTGTTTTTACCCCTTAATGACATGTTAAACCGGACCTTAACCATGATCTTTAGCAAAGCACAAACCCTTACAAAATGATTTGAAACCATTTCTAAATAATATATTTCTACTTTCTAGTAAATTACTTATTATTCTACCCCACACTCGGCTGCAAATCTGTTCTTGACTTTATGATAGGGTCTGCGCCATCTTTGCTCAGACGCATGACACTTACTGAGTAGAGGAGAGCGGGATAAAGTGCAGGGAGCGGGTTAGAGCTGTGCTTGGCTCAGACAAAGCAGATCTGGGGTCCTGAAAAGGTAAGACATCCAAGAATGCTGAGCAGCACAGTCCTAACCCAATTCCTGTTTGCATTCTGCCTGATTTGCCCTCATCCACCATCTTGGATGTTTAAAGGCTCAGAACATGCAGTAGATGGTGTTAGGCTCTTTTTTGAGGTGAGCAATCTGTATGTGCGCCAAAATATAAGATAGTCTCTTAGTCAGGGGGAGCGACCGCTTGTCCCCAAAAAATTTTGTTGGATTGGGTAATTAATGTAAGTATTTTCTAATTCTTTCAGGGGATTCCGGCTATCCGCTTCTTCCCTGGGTGATGACGCCCGTCCTTCAGCCACAGAATGCAGCCCAGTATGCCTGCAATCGGGCCCATCGAAATACCCGGGCCGTTGTGGAGAGGGCCTTTGGCCTCCTAAAAACTAGGTTCAGATGTTTGGACCATACCGGGGGGGCACTCCAGTAACACCCCAAAAAGGTGATTGATATAATACTGGCCTGCTGTGTGCTACACAACTTATAATGCAGCCATAATGCAGCGTGTCCCCCGGTATGTGGATCTTCTCCCCTCTCCACCCAGCCAGGAGCCTGATGCCAATTTCCGTGGCACACCTAGTGCCTCTGGGCAAGCTGTGAGGGCAAATTTGATTAGGACCCATTTTGCCTAATTTTGTTTTCCTGTTTTTGTTTGTTGTATGTATTTGTTGTTTTGTACTCTCATTTGCCTTTGTGAAGGCTTGGGTTTTTATTATTTAGAAATAGTAATGAATGAATTACTAACATTTTCAAACTTGATCTGAGCCTCATTCATTATTTTCTCACATGTTTGATTAAAAAAACCTTCAATAATCTCCAAATAACCCAAACATTAATGCACCAACTTAGTCCACAACAGCTAAAGTCACAATATATTTAATATTTCAATATATTTATCAATATCAATATATTTAATATAAATATGTCAATTATTAGTTGAAGGGCACTCGCAGCCTTCATGTATATACATAGTACAACATAAATATACATTGGTGCAGAATCATGGCACCTAGCAATTGGCCACATCCAGGAGTTTTTAAGTAATGCACTCCAGGCCGAAGTTTCAAGAACAAATAATAGAAACAGACATAGGGAGCAAGCATTTGCAGGTCAATATTTGTGCAGTAATACATAGGGCCACATACACACCCTCTCCTGCTTGGCCACATTTGCCCCAGGCACAGGTGGAAAGCAGCCATACCTATGCCACATCCACGCCTGTAAGTCAGTGGCCCACCTAAACAATAACCCCCAGTCCAAATCCAAGTCCAGTCCAATCTTTGCCAGGGTTCAAGATCGTAGTTTGCCAGCCCAGAAGGTCCCCCAATCATGCCTACAAACAGGATGAGCCAGACACAATTTCATTAGGCCAAAGCCTGCAGCGTGACAGCTTGAGTGGCAGGTTCAGTGAGGATTGAGCTCAGGCATTGGCTAGTGGGGTATCTCAGCACTCTAGTGAGCTATATGGGCAAAAATTCAAATCAGACAAGCAAAGCCATAAAAAAAGGCTATTTTGGTAGCGCTCAACAGACAGGTCAATACAGTAGTGATGTAGAGGAAAGATGTGGAGCAGATACAGGGCAAATAGCTGTTAAAATGGGTGTTGCCCATAAAACCCTGGTGGTGGGCCTTGGGGATGGCCCATCACCTGGGCATGTGTGGCATTAAGAATCTGCCACTGTTCCAACATGAGTCTATTGCTATTTCTAACTTCCTCGATCATGCCTGTCAAAGTTTTAGTTAAGGTGGCCATGTGGCTGTTGCTCGTCCTAAATTGTGTCAGCATGGAGGTGAATGTATTATTTAATGTGTCTAATTGTGCAGAAAGCTGCTCTGTGGTTCTTTGAGTCCCCTGGCGAAATAAACGCCTCTCATGGTGCCACGCTAACTCCAGGATCGGCATGCGCCTCCCCTGGGAAACTGGGCGATGTTGCTGACTACGCCTCCCAATTCCCCGGGTTTGAGCGCCTGCAGATGCTGGACCTCTAGGGCGAGCAAGAGTCGCAGATGTGCTCGGCAAATCCTCTGCAGCAGAGCTACCACTGAGGACTGTAGGCTCAGTCTCTGCATGCTGCACACGATGGGCTGGCAGCATGTGGCCAGCTTCACTCTGCTGCAGAGGATTTGTTGCAGTAGCATGTTGGGACCGTGGCAGATTCTGTTCCAGGGGGGTCAGTTGTGAAGGTCCCATCAAGGTGCCATCCTCCTCCATCTCCTGGATTTCCTCCCTCAGTGTGTGGGTCTGTTGGGACATGTGCAAAAAAAGGTTCAGTTTGGTCCCTAAATATATTAGTTAGGCTAATTAGTCATGTTCATTCACATGCATCAGCAGATTCAGCAAAATACACCTACCGTATATATATGCTCCTGGCTCCTAGGCAACACAGAAGTTGATGGCGTGGTCAAACTGGATTAGGCTTCCACATTTGCTGAGGGTTGATACTGGGCTGTATTGTAAATAAAAAGGCACGTAAACACCCAACTATCCATTGATGATCTGTATAACTACATATGCTTCACTAAAACACGTGGGCAAGCAGGAATGTCAACTCCCCCAACGGTACAAGGTGACCTTCACTATGAATGCCATTATCTGTTATATGTATGACTGACCCTGTACATACACATTGGTCACCTTAAATAATACAAACATGCATGCACTGCATGTTATAAGGCTCCAAACATTCCTAAAGGGCTATTAGGGACCCACACTCGGCTTGCAAATAGCATTTGTCTTCAGAGTATGCTGGTGGGCATTCTTCCTATGTAGACCTTTCCCTGACCCCAGATCAAGTATTTGAGAGCAAAGCACAGCTAAAACCCAAGTGGCCTAAAGACAAAGAAGGAAGTTTTGGATATGATTGAGTAGAATCGCATAACAGGCAGTGCTTTGCTAATATTAAGACTTTAATAGTGACCATAAATACTGTCCAAGGTCATGTATGGGCTGGCAAATTAGAAAATGAACATTCCGCACACATTAAATACCCTGCTAAAACTAAAACCTCCCCTACAAGGCACTCCCTAGGGGCATGTGTTCATATATGCCTGTGAGCCTCATTTTTCACCTTTAAAACATTTCACATACACACTAACATTACTAACCTGCAGGAATAGTAAGGATGTCCGTGTCCCGTCGCCCCGAGCGGCCCTCTAATGCCACGGGATGTATCAGCCCCAGCACCATCTGCTCAGCTCGGGTAAACTGTAATTTTGTGGGGAAGCCTCCGCCAGTTTGTAAGCTGAAAAATATAGGTTTGCAAATTTAAGAAATTGTTGACAATACAAGTAGCAGACAAATGCACAACTCAAATATGTACCTGTAATTGCGCCGTTTATTTTCTTTCTTCCATGCTGCATACTTCAGGTCAGAAATTTTGCGTTGAATCTGCTCCACATCTTTAACCTCCTCCCCCGCTGCATTGACCTGTCTGGTGAGCTCCTCCAAGTGTTCAGTTTTTCGCAATTTGCTTATTGATTTGGATTTTTGTCCATATAGCTCATCATAATGTAAGGTCAGCCCACTTGCCAATGCCAGAGTTTGGGCCTCACCAAACCTGCCACTCAACTGTCCTCTGCGGAATGTCCGGCCTATTGCTTGATGTTCTGGCTCATCTCTGGATGTAGGCAATTCAGGGGACATTCTGGGCTGGCTCTGTTGTGTAGAAATGTTGGACAGGTGGCTGGATAAAGAATGGACTGGACTTGGAATTGGACTTGGGGTCCTTGCCTGGGCGGCCACTGAACTTGCAGGCGTCAATGTGACATATAGATAGTTGCTTGCCACCTGTGCAGGTGGCAAATGTGGCCGAGGAGGAGAGGGTGTGCTTGAGGGTGTTGTGCTTTTGGCCCTGTGCCTCTTTGTGCCCTTGCCACTTGTGGTTCCATGCCCCTGGGGGGTACTTGCACGTGGCTCTGGAGATTCTGAGCTTGGGGGGCTGGGGCTTTTGGGCCTGTGGCTTTTGCTCTTTCCATGGACGTGTTTCCCACATGGCTCTGGAGATGCTGAGCTTGGGGGGCTTGGGCTTTTGGGCCTGTGGCTTTTGCTCTTTCCATGGACGCGTTTCCCACATGGCTCTGGAGATGCTGAGCTTGGGAGGCTGGGGCTTCTGGGCCTGTGGCTTTTACTGGCCTTGCCAGTGGAGCATTCTTTCAGAACGGATCTGGTAGGCTGGGGAGGAGGGGATGGTGTTTTTGGGGGGCTGGGACTTCTCACCCTCTTAGTGGCCTTTTTTGCGGGCGTACCTGCCTGCTTGGTTGGGGTCTTCTTCTTCGCCACTGCCTCCTTTGCTTTGCTGGTTGTTTTTGGCTTAGCAGACTTGGTATTGTCACCTTGGCCTGGCCACTGTGGCTGCGCATTTCCCGCACCTTCACCGTTGGAATTTGGGACCGAGTGGTCGGCCGTGAAGAAGCCTCCTTAGGCCGCTGTGTCATTTTGCTGCTGTCTTCCTTGCCTGGTTTGGCCTTAGCGATGGCTTTTTTAGCTGGCATGTTAAGACTCTGAAAGAGAATGAGCTGTGTGTCCAGGACCCTTTAAATACTAATGCCTGCGTATGATGCTTACGCATTCGTGTACACGTGCGTACAACCGTTCGTCCGGCCATGCGGAACCCGGAAACTGCTGGGGCATTACTTATCTGCTGCGGACAAAAAGAAAGATGGTGCCCACGATCTTCACCCGCCAACAAGAAGAGCTGATTATGAGACGACAACTAGTGACTAAGGGCTAGTAACAGCCTGAAACGCGTTACCTGGTCCCAATGGTGGAGGGGAGCACTTTCTGACTTACAAGACGTTTGACGGCTGTGTTTGGAATTATCCTAATTTTAAGCTATGAAGTAAAAGCTAAGTTTTAACCCTTTTCAAGCTGGACATTGCAATTGTAAACGTTTTACTGGTTAGTGCCATGACCAGTAGAGCACTCCTTTTAAGGGGTGTATTCTCAGGTGACACTGACCCCTAAAAGTAAGGCGGATCCTGCCCCTCTGCACTTGAAAGTGAACCTACAATTTCCCTGGCAACTCACCCCATCCATCCTACTAAACCTTTATCAGCATTGCTCCATTGAAGAGGAGCAAATCTCTCTAAATTTTGAATGTCCCACTGTGTGTATCCTCTGGGATCGCCAAGCTTGCATAAGCTCAGAGCAGCCTGGAAACTGGAATGGAGAATGTGCCGCTGACCGATTTCCTGCTCACTTCTGTGTCCTAAGCCCACACTGCCTCAATCTTTACCAAAATGTCACTGACGTGTCTCTTTAGCAGTGGCTGCATCCTGCAGTATCAGATGCAGCTTCTAAATGCTAATCTCTGTCAAGATAAGCATCCTAGCAGCAGTAGTGCTTGCATGCCACAAATTCAGAGCTCAACTGGGATGATAGATTTTAATAAAAAGAAGATTAAATAAAGCACAAAGTAAAAGTTTAATTTCTCGGCTTTTGGGGGCTGTTTTAAAAAAACTAGGAACATTTGTACCTTAAGGGTATTCTTGGTCTGTATGAGCACCTTACCTTGTAGTCTCTGGATTTTTTACAGCATCTTGAGTCAAATTGCCACTGAGGTCAATACCCTCAGAAAAGTGCATTTGAAAATCAGAGGTATAAAAGATTGTAGGTCTGTAGGAAGTAATTTTGGTCTTAGGCATAATTACATTGCTTCCTGTGTAGAGCTATCTATTTACTAACTGATTCTTCTTATTATTACATGTAGCTGCTGGCATTTATTCTCTTCCAGGTGTATGTGACAAATACATATTGAGTTTCAGGAATCCCAGCAAGTGTGTATTTATTGTTATATCCTAAGATCACTGTCCATTTCAGCATTAACCATCTTTACTGTCAAAATTACTTTAACCAACAAACCGAGAAGAGATCTCTGGGGCCTTATCTCATCTAAACAGTTTGGTTTCTGGCCGAGTACCAAACCACTGTGCGGCCTTGGGAGAGATACAGTTGAAAATGAGATCTGAAAACAATGGAATGCTTCTAACATCTCACAAATCAATTAGAATAGTGGAGCTCCTTGCGGGAATCCAATTTACTGCATTACCGAGGCTTTTGTTTGTTTCAAAGACATACAGATGGAGTTTCACAGTTTAAATAACTTTAAGAACCCTTTCCTCATCTTAACAGCCATTAGAATAAAAAGAGTGCTAATGTTGCTCTATGCCTCCAACAGTCACACATATACATAGTAACATAGTATGTAAGGCTGAATAAAGACTTTAGTCCATGCACTTCAGCCAGTTTATCTCTTTCTATATGAAATAATTAAAAATCAAGTACCTTAAAGAGCTAAATATGGGGCATCAACTGGTAGTAAAGATAGCTGATTGTGAAAGGAGAACAGGCCAATGATATTGGGCTTCCAGTGGGGATTCTTCATTAGAAGAGAATGATCCAGTAAAATTCCATCTTCTACTGGTTATTGAAGTATGATTATGATGTCACATGGAGGTTCAGTACACACTTTCCACACATTTACAAAGAAGTGAGACATCACATAGTACTAAGTAACAACTGATGAGCAAGATAGAACTTGTTCCCTATCTATAATGCAATTAATAAAGACATTTTCAGTCCAATGCTCGCTTGGACACCCATTCAGATGCCAATGCTGACTTTTCCTTCTATTGATGTCTACAGCATATAAGCCTAGGTGAAGAAAGGGTGCTGGTACCACATATGCCCAGAGCATGATGGATAGAATGGGAGCCTAGATGAAGAAGGAGTGTCAGCACCACATGACTTTAATGCATGATGGGTTAAAAGGGATCTCAAGTGGGGGACCCCACCATCTTGGAATTGAAACTTGACCCCAGAATGAACGAATTATTAAATAAGATGGGGCGGGGCAGACTTCATACAGCAAATTTAGTGTTTCATCCCCCCTCCAAACCTTCAAGTTAATGGCTGGGGCCCTACTCTAAGTTTTGGTGTTCTTGTCTTGGGGCCACTAGGGTTAGCTTAAACTAGGGGCCAAGCCATCATGCATTGATTATGAGGGGGGCCCAGATATTGCTGTTGTATGGGGCCAAAAGGTGCCCCCCTCTTTGCCACACTGGATGTTATATACTGGATGCTATGTACTATAACATAACGTATTTGTACACATGTATTTTTGTCTCATACAGGATAACAAAATAAAGCATTTGTTCATAACAGTAGCAGAAAGCATTTAATTGCATTATAGGTCAAAGGTTAAAACAGACCTGCAGTTAAAAATTAACAAAGGTCGCCTAGCAACCCCACCCCTATTAGATAATCATAGTTTGAAGCCCAAATCTGTGCTTTAACACTAATCTTTACACAGGGGTATGTATTGGTTTCAAAGGGACCCATAGCAATTTACTCAGAATTAAGAAGAGTACCCCCCCCCCCCCCCCCAGCACATTATTGTATATAGCCATGGAGTCAGAATGAGATCTTTCATCTGCCAAAGGACACCGGGCCATGTGCATTGTTAAGTGAGCATGGAGGATGGCATCAAGTTGGCATCTACTTAGTTCCTCCCTGTGGAACATACAGCCCACATCCCCCACTGCTGCCTATTTTCAGCCTAATAGGGCAATATGAAACGCTGGTGCAACACATTATTTTAAAAAGACAACAAGCTCCTGCCATTACCCTTTGTCTGTGGCATCCAGAGCACCATTGCTGCTTATCCAGATAGCAACTGTGCTTCTCTGATGGGTCAATATGAGCATTGCTCCCTTCTGCCATGGGCCCAATATCATATGTGCAGCCTGTAAACCCCATTAGCCGCCAGCTAACACATGTACTCAACTTCCCTGCTCAAGGGCCACCAACAGACCAGGTTTTTCAGATCTCCACACAGACACAGGTGATATTATTAGTGCTCAGACAGAGCTATAGACCGAGAAGCATTACTACACCATTTTTCTTCATTCCTGCATTTAGCGCTAACCGTTTACCACATTACACCTAGGCTCAGCAAATTATCTGGGTAGATAGAAGGTTTAATTATCTATTAAATTTCAGGTGTGTTGAGTTAAATGGTCATTGTGAAGTGCTGGACTGGAGAAAAATCACCCTGCAGGAATAGGTCAAGTTGACATCCCTGCATTTAGTAGCTTTTCTGTAGACTGGTGAATCAGGCTAAGGCTACCAGTGCTTGGCTTGAGTCATGTCTCCTGCTTTTGTCCAAAAATCATTCTACCTTCCTATAAAACTGGACCCTTACAAGAATCAGTGGTCACATGTATCCCTCCCCAGGGCAATTCACATAGCTGTACATAAAAACTAATTTACCATTTTGTAACTCCTGCTATGGTCAGTTTTCTCCTTTTAATGGCATCCTATGGAGCTACAGGTCACCTGCAAAGAGGAAGCGCTGCTGGGGTTCCTGCCACTGTACATTGTGGGTCATGTCCGTTAAATCCAGACAGCAGCATGGCAGGGGAACATGACGGCTCTCAAGATGGCCCTGACCAGGAAAAATGAATTAGTTTAGCTTTGAGTGGATGCAGAAACAAATGTTTTGGCAATGATTCAGTATCATGAATGCAGATGGGGCAACGGAGTTGGTTCAGTTTAAGTGAAAGAAAAGCTAAATAGGATTGGTAAGGTGGAGTAGCCAATGAAGCCTTGGTCAGCTCCACTACACTTAGAAAAATAGCAAAAATTGCCTTAATCAGTTACTGATAAACACAGAAAAAAGTTTTCTACTTGCACTGGAACCCGGACAGTAATCAGTTTTTAGCAAAGTACTTCTTTAAAGCATAAAAAATCCTATTTCCTCTGTTTTACAGACTTTAATCCTATAACCGTAATAGTAGTAATTGCATTTCTCATCATTAGCTCCAGCAATGAGTGATGTCACTGTGATTCAGCTTCAGATGTCATGAGCAGCTAAGTAGTTGTATCTAATTATAATAATTTATAGCTTAATGGTAGCAACAAAAATTATTATTTCAGAACAAGCAGTTATATTGTGTTTCACTTGTATTTATTCCTAGGACGTTATTATTCTTTTCTGAATAACTGCTGCAAACAAAAGACGTCTGGCTTCTAGATGACAAAAACTAATTGCTATATAGATGCTCCAGACAACAAGCAACAGGAGGATAGCACCAAGCAGGGCTAAAAGACAATCAATCGTCCATATAGTTAGAGGGACATTCTAGATAAAAGGGAAGAAATGCTCTCTAAATATTCACACAGCGCTCTTGAATTATCTCAAAATGGGCAGAGATGTAATAAATGTGGACACTGTTGTACTGGCTCAGAAGAGCACCCGTGGATCATCTGGTGGGCCCCAGACATTGACCCAGGGCCACCATCAGGTCATTATAAGAGGTCTAAGACTAAAACAGTGAGTTTGCCTTCAGTTTCTTATTTCTTTTAAAAGCTTACTTTTGTTATTTGGCCAAAAAACATTATAATGTTACATTATTACAATATAATTGTGTTTTAGGCTGTTCTTATGCCTTTAGCTATACTATAATAGTTTCAAATAAAATATTATCATTGCAATGGAGGGGACATGCCAAGGCCCTCTACATACTGTGGTTTTATATTCAAAAAGTTGATGTGGGGGGTGGCTTGTTAATGGAGGAGTAGAAAGTGGGGAATAGGAGCTCCACACGTGGCCCTAAATAAACAGCAGATTACCTGGCAGCAGACCTAAACACAAGTCTCCCAGAAGAAGACTAAGGGGGCACCCCAGCAGCAATATAGAGACCCTATAAGTGAGTATTTTGCTGCTACGCCACCAGGGAGCCCAGGACTATCGCCCCCCAAGATTGGCTCTGGACTGGAGGAAGCGATAGGCGGCAGCCGAAACTAACATCTGAAGGAAATGTCCCATTCGCAGCCTGAAACAGAGAAACATGGAGGCCTGAGGCGATGAGGGAGGAGCAGACGCGGCTCTGCAGTTGGTCAAGCTCGCCAGCGAGAAATCTAAGATGCCGCCGGACAGTGAGAGAGAAGGAGAGAGAGTCGGCGGTTTGCTTGCTGATATGATGCGGGGGACCTCGATCAACAGGAGCAGGGGACTCCCAACACACCCCAGGGATCTGTGAGCGGTGGAGAAGTCGCCCGATGGTCACCTGTATCTGCAGGAGTTAGCACAATGGTGCCAGCTGGACTATGGGAGGCCGAGAGGAAGGAAACCAGCAGGATCTTAATGTTAGCTGCAGAGATCCACAGCAACAGCGATGGGTTGAGGATCATCAGAAATGGTCGGAGGATGACGCCGTGTATTCCAGCGCCTCAGCAGATTGCTGAATGGGATGAGGTGAGCAGCATGGAGGGGCTGGATGAGTGTGGCCAGAGTGTGAGGGATGAATCCCCCCCCTGCATTTTCCCCGGAGCAGCCGACACATAGCCCAGGAAGCCCTCCTGGATCAACAGCCATCACCCTGCCCAATACACTGAACACTATGCCATCAGGAGGGTCTTTTGTAGCTTAATAGCCTTGTGCCTTGCAATGGCCATATGAGGACACACCAGGAGGACTGGCCGATATGGCTTGTTCAACTTTGCCTCAAGCGCTGATCTCTGCTATAGCAGCAGCTGTTCAAGTGAACTTCTCAGAGGCCCTTATACACTATGATCAAGGGCTGCCTTTGAATTCTATATAACCAGGATATTGGGAACATTCTTTCCGGATATTACATCTATGCAAAACTCCCTGATAGAGATCACTAGCAGGGTAGACACTATCTGTGCTATGCAGAATGATATGTTGGCCAGGATAGCGGATTTAGAACGGGATTGCGATGCTACCAAGTGGATGTTTTCCTCATTTCAACGACAGCAGGACAATCAAGAAAACCGGAGCAGACTTATATCCAACTCAGGGGCGTCCACAAATCAGTACTACAAATCAGAACTAGGGCTCACAGTCACAAATCTGTTTAATAAGCTCCTGGAGCAGCCATTTACAGATCGCATTGAAATCTATCGCATAGACCACTCCTTGGGCTCTAGATCAGATAATCCTAATAAGCCGAGGGACATGATCTGTCAAGTACATTTTTATCAGCTCAAAGACACGATAATGCAAAAAGCCTGGTCTAAAGGTCCAATTGATTTATAGGGCGAGCAGATCATTCTGTTACCCGATTTATCACAAAGGACTCTCCTGATGCGGAAAATTCTGAAACCCCTTTTGAATCTTATCCAAGGTCAGGGAGCCACGTACAGATGGAGACACCCCTTCCAACTTGTAAAAATAGGAACTCCTATATTTCGAAAACCTGGACACTGCTAAATCCTATAGCGGTCCCGCTTCTGCAGAGGCCCCGAGGAAAGAGGAGGAAGATCTCCTGGGAGGGGGTGCCAGCCTGGTCTGACTAGAGAACCCTGCCCCACAAGACGAAGAATAGTATGCGCTGGTCTGTTGACCCCCCCCTGGTTTATTAATATATTTTAAGTGTTTGGGTTAGAGATCTGAATTTTTTACTTTTTAATTTTTATGTTGCAGTTCAAGGCTCGGCAATGGGAGAGACCTAGGTTTGAGTCTAGAATATTGGAAGGTCAACACTATCCTAAGCCTGGACTTGCCGCTATTAATGTTCAACGTTGACAAGAATCTAGACTGGGGCATGGAAAATGTAAAATGTAAAGTTCAACTTTATCCTGGGCCTGATGTAATATTGACTGTGTAACTGCAATGTCATGTTTAGCGTTGATTAAGGATTAGGCTTCAGTCTACAAAATAAGTGGGTCACTATTTAGCTCTGTATATGTTCACATTCAGGGGAGCTTCACTGATATACAGGAGCACAATGATTGGGGTTGCCTCTCCCTGGTTGGCCTGCCCCTTCCTCCCCAGTGCACACACTCTCAGTTTATCTACCCAAGTCAATTTTCATGCTGTTGTGTCTGCTGATGCTAGGGGGGGGGCTGGGGGAGGAGGAACCCCCACACTAGCGGACGAGGTAGCCTAGTGCATCCGCGTGGGGCTTGGCATGTTTGGTCCTGAGGTTGGATCTGAGGCAGAGGGGGCACAGCGGGAGCAGGACAGAAATTATCAAGGAATCCATGGGGACTGTGGTTTACCTCAACAGACTGTTATACATTTATGATTATTGAATAACCCCAGACCTCAGCTCAGTGGAGATTGTTGACCTACTGCCTAGAATTTGCTATTGGAAGTAGTAAGTAGTCATGCCTTTTACCACTATAACTTCTTGCTACCCACTTGATTATTATTATTAACAGTCTGGGTCAATGTTTGGGGCTAATAATTAAATTTAGAAAAGCTCCTTTTCTTCTCTAGCTGGCCTCCACTAGCCCCCAGCTGGCCTCTCGGTCTCCCGATGGGACTTCCAAGACCCTGTTGAGGGCTGTGAGACCTGACTTCCCTGCTTTAGAGTTGTCGAAATTCTTTTGCTACAGTTTTCCTCTTATTTAGGGATGTTCCCGGAACTACTGCTTTTGGTCTCTGTTTCTCGTCCCCCTTTCTTGCTCTCCTCTTTTCTCCCCTCTTCTTTTCCTGCTCTGTACCTCACTGTTCCTCAATAGGAGTATCTATTATCTTATCAACTAACTTTTCTCTCTGGAGTGCCTAATATTTTATGGAGAGGAGGGGATTGGCTTTGAGGGCTGGGAATGCCATCTCAAAATTTCTGTAAGGTGTTCATGTCCCTTAATTGTAGAGGCTTAAATACCCTGGAAAAAAGGTTGGCTATATTATATGAGCTGAAAGGGTTGAAAGCTCAAGTTGTATTTCTCCAGGAGAAGAATCATTGCCCGAAACTCTCATCCAAACATTTCTCCTAAATGTTCTCGAGTGCCCCCCCCCCCCCCCAAGGGGTTTGCCATCATTCTGTCCAGTTCTCTGCCATTTCAGCTCCTTGGCTCTCTTATGGACACCAATGGGAGATACATCATGACTAATGGAATCATATCTGGTGAGATGTATATTCTGGCCCCAGTTTATGTCCCTAACAGATGGAAGGTGGATTTTTTAGTGGATTTTCCTTCCAGATTAATAGACTCCCAGGCAGGAGGGGGTTATTCTGGGAGGGGATTTGAATCTCACATTAGACCCCTGATGAATTCCTCGATGGGTAAGTCTTCCATTCCCTACATAGGTCTGAGGAAACTAATGATGGCCCTACAGGGCCCCCAGCTATGTGATGCCTGGCGTATAGCCAATCCATCAGTAAAAGATTAGTACTTCCATTATTCGCAGGTCCATGCATCTAATGCCAGGATAGATTATATCCTTATTTCCCATAATTAACTGATGAGACTACAGGACACCAAAATTGAAGTAGTTTCCCTATCAGATCATGCCCCTTTCTGCCTGTCACTTTTACAATGTGAGTAAGAAAGCCTGGACATGGTGCCTGAGTCCCTCCTGACTCGGTGGCTGACCAAGCAGTTCATACTGCTCTTGAGGAGTACTTTGAACTTAACGTGTCGGAAGAAATATCCCAGAATACTACTTGGCACACTCATAAGAGTGTGATCAGGGGAGTCCTTATTTAGCATGCAGCCAGATTGAAAAAGGCTACTACACAATCAACTATTGGACCGTATTAAAAACTTGGAAACTAAGCAAAAAGAAACCCAAATGCGAGATGTACTTAGAGACCTGACACAAGCTAGGTAATGGCTAAAATCTCTCTTGTTACGAAAAGCAGCTTTCACAAAATATCAACGCTTCTATGAATGGGGTAATAAAAGTGGCTCCCTTCTAGCCAGAACTTTAAAGAAACAACAATCTCTTAAATTAATTAGTGCAATAGTAGATGAACAGCAGCAGAAGCAGTATAAGATGGAGGAAATCGCCAGAATTTTCAGGGATTAGCACCATGTACTCAAGCTTAAGGACATAATGACGCAATATATAGAGGACTTAGAGGAGCCAGTCACTGAAGCTGAGCTACAGCTGGCCATTAAAGAGGACCAATCACCAGGATTTTGGTATATACCTGAAAGTGAACAACTCTATAAAATGTACATCCTCCTGGACAGGAGCTACAAAATGTAACATGTATGAGTAGGCGCGGCTTAAAATATCTGGGGCCCCATGCAAAGTTGTTCCTGGGGGCCCTTATCAAATGCATTTTTATGTAACAAATACAATTTTAAAGAGGAACAAATGACGGAGAAAAGCTGCTTTCTTTCTCATGTAGCCTTGGCACTGACAACATCACCAGTATTACACCAGTATTAACAGTATTACAAGCTGCAAGTGTTCACTCAGCACAGTTCTGGGGGGGCCCTATGCAAATGCATGGGTTGCTTGGTGGCAAAGCACACGACTGTGTATAAGGAATGGGCCTGTCAACATATTTGCTTTTTGCATAGTAGAGATAAAGAGCTTGAAAACCAACTCAGTCGAAGAGCTTTCCACATAAAACAGAAAGTTTACCTACATGAGGTAGAGGGATCACCACATTTAAATAACACTTCTTCGGTTTACACAATTTAGGCAGAACGGTTTATATAAGAAGGCATATTTAACCCATTCAGTGCCAGCATACATAGAGATGTTGTCAGGCCATTTTTTACAATTTTGTGCTATGTGTGTTTAACAGTGATTTTTGCAGGAATTTCCACTATAATGTGTTTTTTGGCATTAGCATGACGTAAAAAATCTATTTTTTACATTTTTGGAGTATTTAAACATTTTTTTCAAGAAAATCGTTTTGCATGTAAAAACAATATGATACCACATATGTATTGGTAGACACCCGTGCAAGCCCAAGAGACTCCACAAACTCAAAAGAGCGCTTTGTGAGATTTTCAAATAAAATGCAAGTACTATGCTCACTATTCAGGGGTACCAGGGGACCCCTTACCAGTTCACAAAAAGTTAAGTGTAAAAAAAAAACCACACAAAGAAAAGTCTTTGAATTTTTATTTACTTGAGCTTAATTCCCCTGGTAAGTCCCCTCACCTGCTCCTAGCTTTCGCCAATTACTCCTGGCATCTGACTCCTCACTTCGGCTGCTGGAGGAGCCTTTTTAT
Organism: Gastrophryne carolinensis; assembly: GCA_027917425.1. Lineage (NCBI taxonomy): Eukaryota > Metazoa > Chordata > Amphibia > Anura > Microhylidae > Gastrophryne > Gastrophryne carolinensis. Next base: position 479,576,904 of record CM051236.1, read on the forward strand.
AACCGCAGGGTGGTTATCTCATCTCACTTACTGGTATAAAAGACCCCTCCCTGCGGCAACGAGCGAGCTGTCAGAAGCCAGTGTGTGGGGCAGGGAACAGGCATTCTCTGCTGTGCTGAGGACCCAGGGAAAGAGAAGGCCGCCAGTGCTAGATTGCAGATTGAGGGGAGGTTTTTTTTAGTTCAATAATAATAATTGAAAGATTTTAGTGTACACCAAAGTATGTAAAATGCTTATAGTGCAACAGCCGCCTGAAGGCGATCTATCGAGAAACAATAAAAGACATATGTCGCAAAGTTGACTGGCTTGGGCCCGCATTTTTTCCATTGCTTGCATGCTGTCCGCGAAGAAGTACCAGATGAAAGCCGAGCTACCAATGTACACAAGCAAACATAAGGTTTTTTGGGAGTTTTTTTTTATTGGCCGCAACAGGAGGAAAATGCCAGCTGCCTAGACTTTACGTCTTAATGGTCAGAGAAGCATTGTAGAGTATTGTTTAGGGACAAAAAGGGAGTAAGGAAGTTTTTCTTTGATTGATATGTCTGGCTGATTTGCTGGTCGGTAATTTTATAGAAAGCTAGTTTTATAGTGCGTGATTGACATGGGAAGGAATCACTTTAAGGGATTAGCCAGCCAGAAAGAAAAGAACAGCATTACTTACCTATGTCCAGATCAGCTCCACTGCCAAGACCCACTTGAGTACAACTTACCAAAATTGGAGCTTGAGTGCTTGAGTTCAAATTGACAGCCTTGAACGCTTTGGGTATACGCCCCACAGCACGCCCCCTTCCTTCACTGCAATGGAGGGGATGTGTCTGCATAACCCGGCTTTGGCGCTCGATCTCTGATCTTGGTAAGTTGTAGTCCAGTAGGTCTCGATGCTGGAGCTGTGCTTGACAAAAGGCCAGTAGCGCCTTTCTTTTTGTTTTTTTGCTTGCAAATCCCTTGAAAAACCACTTCCTACAGTCTACATAATTGCTAGACAAAATGGTGAGTCTGAAAGTTTGGTTTTCCCCAAGGGTCCATACCATAACGGCAGTGTAGGCAGCTGCTACTGGCCCTGTGGCAAAATAGGGGCCCAGTATAAGCAGTGCTGCATTGGAGAGATGACAAATTGCAGAAAGCTGTAAGCTATTAACAATAAAATAGCAGGATTGGATATGCTATACAACTCATCAGGACCTGTCTATTGTTACAACTGCCCATCAGCAGGGACTCTGGGCTGTCTATTGTTACAACTGCCCATCAGCACTAGTTTTAAAACCCCCAGCATCAGTTTCATTACTTTTTGTACTGTGGCAGTACCATGGACAATATATAGAACAATATTGTACACGTCCAGAAGGGGTTAACTCATATACATCATGATGATATACATCATCATTATACATCATCTACATTTAGGCCTGTGCCATCCTATATAAATCTCAGCAATGATGACATGACGTAAGACAGAAAGATGCCTCTATTCTTGGATGAAACGCAGCTAGCTCAGCACTTTTTTATGCCAGTTATTGTTAATTTACCTTGAGCCGCCATAGGTGTATTTTAGCAAATGAGACAGCGTATTTGTCGCCAAATCTCTCTATCTGGGAAAAGATTATAAATTTGTTATATGACGAAGAGCATCCCAGCTAAAAGGCTGAGTCATGACAGCTTTACAGTAGCTTTTAAGTGGAAAAATGTTCAGATTGCTGGCTTTCCTTCCATACTGTATATTAAACATTGATCTTTCAAAATGGATTCTGCTCTGTAATTCAGCTGCTTGTCCAATTACTCCATTTTTATTTTATCTGGCTCCTTCAGATCCTCTGCCCGTGTTTTACTAGCTGCCGCTAAATGCAGTTTCTCTTTGTTTACTGATTTTTTCTTTGGGAGCCCTAATGAACTTTACGACTCAGTTTGATTGTGACTGAATACTCGCCAGAGGCGACTGTGTATTCAGCAATGGCGCCTTATTATGCTTCACGGCCGTGGAAGTGAGGATGGCATGGGGGTTAGGTTGTAAAATAAATGATTCGAGTTGGTAGCATGGGTTTTCGAGGTGAGGTTGTGCATTATCTTAAGAAATTAAATATGCAACACTACATTAATATAGGATTGAGCACAGCTGTGACTAATCACCTCGGAAGAGAGTTAATGGAGGCTGCCAAGGAAAATTTACATAAATGGAAATCCAAATGCCTTACAAGAAGTAACAAAGTTAGATTAAAAATCAGGAGGGAGGTTAGATTAGGAAAAAAAGTAAAGCTGTATACAAATTTGGTGATTTGTATATTGCATGGGTGAAACTAAGTTCAGGCTCAGCAAGCATTTTGGATAGGTCATAGTCTAAGCTCTGGTCTTCCTTACCTACTAATCCCTGTTTCTGACCATCTAAGGGCCCTTTAACAACAAGGCCTCGATTCAATAAAGGTAGAAAAAAAATCTCATGGTAGTAAAAAATGTAATTCATGAGAAAAAAGCCTGAGAATGTCACTGTTACTGAATCACTAGAAAAAAAGACAATGAAAGTCAATGGCAGCTTTTACTACAGTGTAGAAAGAAGTAGAGAAACGTTCTCTACTTTTCTTAGGAGTAAAATAGTGTCATTGACTTTCATTGTCTTCCTATCTGGTGATTCAGCAACAGTGACATTCTCAGGCTTTTTTCTCATGAATTGAATCTTTTACTACCATGAGAATTTTTTTCTACCTTTATTGAATCGAGGCCCATGTCTTTCCACTGTATTTGTGCTTCGTGCACTGACGTTAACAAATGTTGTGGTACAATATTCAATGTCATGGCTCATGCCGCATCCTTTTAAACTCATTTTAAACCGGACCTTCAGCATGATTTAATGAAAAGTCCAAACCCTTAAAAATGATTCCCCAACATCTAAAATTAATATATTTTAAGTTTTTCGTCACTTATTATTCTTTCCCCTACCGGCTTCAACTCTGTTCAGGACTCTAGGATACGGGCGCCGCCATCTTGACTCAGAAGCATCACATACCGAGTGGAGGAGAGCAGGATAAAGTACTGGGGGCGGGGTTATAGCTGTGCTTTGCTCAGACAGAGCAGAGCTGGGGTCAGGGAGTGGACAGCAATCTCTGAATGCAGAGTGACACAGTCAGAAGACACTTCCTGTTTGCAGGCTGCCGGATGCTCCATGAGTGACTATCTTGGATGTTTAAAGGCTCATAACATGCAGTAGATGCAGGTAGGATGATTTTTAATGTGGGCAATCTGTATGTACAGGGTGTGGGAAACATATAAGATATGTTCTTATTTAGGGTGAAGGTTCACTTTCAATTAGATGAATACAACTAGACAGCTAAAGGTTGAAACAGACGAGACACATGTTGCTTCTTTTTCTATACATGATCAATCCCCAGTGCAGGTGCACTCCCTATAGCTACGCTCCGATATTGCACTTTATCAGCGTTGCTATACATTAGGTCTTCACTGACTTGCCAGTTCCTTGCATCACCACCACAGTCTCTGCTCCCTCACCAACACCGATGACAGCCTCCAGTCCTTGATGCTGTCGTATTGCCTTGAAGTGGATCAAAACCCAGGATTTTGAGTATACTGGGTTTTGGCTCTTGACCCTGGGGCACCCTGATCGGGGTGACCTACTGTGTGAAACCCCCCAGGTCGTGCGAATCAGAGCACCCAGTTTCGCTCGAGCCCATTCCTCGAGCTTGTCTAATATGAGCGTATTCGAGCGCACTGACAGCCACATCCCCCCTGTTATCCTCTAACAGGGGGCGTGCCTGCACACGTCATTCACAAATGCATGGCACGAGCATGTGCCCACCTAGAGGGATAGCGGTGATGCGGCTGCTGCTCGCACATGCGCCATTGGATTGGGAAAGAAGGTGAGTTTATGGCCGATCTAGGAAGTTTCACACAGCGGGCATCCCGATTCTTGGCTGATCTAAGTGGGTTTTGGTCCACTTTAAAGCGGACCTTCACTCTGAATAAAAGTCTATCTTATATGTTTCCCACACGCTGTACATACAGATTGCTCACATTAAAAATCATCCTACCTGCATCTACTGCATGTTATGAGCCTTTAAACATCCAAGATGGCGGCTCATGGGACATCAGGCAGCCTGCAAACAGGAAGTGCCTTCTAACTGTGCTTCTTCATTCTGGGATTGCTGACCTTTTCCTGACCCCAGCTCTGCTCTGTCTGAACAAAGCACAGCTATAACCCGCCCCCCTGTACTTTATCCCGCTCTCCTTTCCTCAGTAAGTGTGATGTTTCTGAGTCAAGATGGTGGTGCCTGTATCCTAAAGTCCTGAACAGAGTTGCAGCCCAGTGGGGGAAAGAATAATAAGTAAGTGACTAAAAACTTAAAATATATAAATTTTAGATGCTGGGGAATCATTTTATAAGGGTTTGGGCTTTTCAATAAATCATGGGGAAGGTCCGGTTTAAGTCCTTGTCACTACCACAGCCAGCTGTCACTTGGGATAGAAGGTAATACCTTGGGTTGCATTATCTCTCCCTCCGGCTGTGACTGTAACATACAAGATGAGTCATTCTGAAAAGCCTGCCAGCTCCCAGCTGAGAAGATCATTGTGTTACATTATTTAAAGCAGAACAAATCCCAGGAATTTGACTTTCCTGGGTTTTGTTCCATTCCCCTGGGGCATCCCGAATTGGAATGTCTCGCTGTGCGAGACCCCCCAGAATGATGCTTTTCACTCACCTCTTTCAAGAGCGCATGTGAGAGCTCTTGTTCAATGAGAGTCATCTGCCATCACTATGGGGGTTATTTAAGAAGGGCCAGGTAGTGCATCGTAGTGGCAGGCAGCGTCTGGTGAAAGCTGGGCGCTGTACGCAAAACCACATTTAAGAAAGTAAATCTGGTGGGCACCGCTAACAGCGCCACATAGCGCCCAATGTATTATTACATGTGGCTCAGTGTATAGCGCCAGTGCTCTAGGTTCCAGAGCGCCAGGTATTACCTTTCGCTCAGTGTCGCTCTCCCATACATTTCAGTGGGCTTTCATTAGTTGTGTATAAATAGCGTGTTAGGCAATTCTTTTTTATTTTTTGCTCAAATCATTGTGTGACCTCTCCTGGCTGCAAACAAACACTTTTAGAAACTTTTTTGACATTTAATATTTTTATGCAGAATTGTCATTACAGGTCTGGCACTAAAGTGTTAATGTCACAGTGTTAAAACAATGTCATTCCATGTGTTTTCGCTTTGTTCAAAAACAGACTTTAATCACACAGCGTCTGGCACTCTATGCTACAGCGCCCAGCTTTAGAGCACCAACGCTGTGTGTGTGTAGTGTTTTGTTAAATATTGTGTGGAGCGCTGAGTGCTGGACGCACTAAGCTGGCGCTACCTTTCACTACCTGCAGCGCTGTACTGGTGTTACAGCACCCAACACACATCACATTCATCAATGCCGGCCAGGTTACTAGAGCGACCGAGACGCTCTGTTACAGCACCCGATACCCGCCTACTAGCGGTCACTCTAAGCCCCACTATACAGGTGCTCATCTAGCAATACCTGGCGTTAGTAGTGAATCAGCCTCCACGTCATTCGGCAAACGGCTCTCATTGACCAGAATGGGAAGCGTGTGCTGCTGCCAACCCTGTATCCATGCTAGCTCCCTGTATGCAGCTGGGGATGATGCAGGAGATGTGGCATCATGTGTTCCCTATTCACAAAAATGAAAGCCGTTGATGATATGCATATATAGACAGGTCTTATTGGAGTCCAGGCAAGTGCCATCGAAGTGGGGAAAAGTGTTTACAGGTGCCCTGGGAGTTTTACACATCTGGGCATTCTGATTTGGGATGCCCCAAGGGCAGCTCATTGGCCAGCCCTGGAATTTTTGAGATTCCAGGGTCGACCTGGGTGGGTTCTGTTTCGCTTTAAGCCAAATAACAATTAATTTTCCTAAATGTTTCTATTATAATCAGCTGAGATCATTTCTAAAGCAGTGATGAGCCTTTTATTGGAATTCAGATAGCTTACATTGCAATGTAATGTGTGCATCTCACTAAGGGATGGGATAGGCTCTCAAAACGTTGTCTCCGGTGTACTCAGAAAAAACGTATAATAACGCTTATTTCAGCATGGTTAAAAATATATGTGTAGTGTTTCAGGAGTGTCTTTGTTGTTTGCAAAGCTTTTTATAATGAGTTTTAAAAAATGTGAAACAAACAGTTTTTTTAGTTGTTTATCCAATACTCGCTAACTATCTGATGTTCACGCTCGAAATATCAGTTAAATATGCAAAAATGACCTAAAGAGACAATTTGGTCTGAAATAACATCGATTCCTTTGGGTTTTGCTTTTAAAGGCTAGAGAAATCTGTTCACCAGCGTTTGCCGAGCTACAATGAATGAGAGAGAGTCATTGGCTGGCGAAAATGCCACATTTTGCTCAGTAAATGCAGCAAACATGCCCCAAGCCACAAATACCCACGAATGACATGCAGAGAGATTTGTAAATTACCCCCCATATGTTTCCATCGCATGTTTGTACAAGTGCTGTAATAGACCCCCAGTGACTCAATGATGGGCTTCGGTCCCTTGCATCATGGCTAGGGATGAGCGAACCGGTTCGGACGAACCGGAATTCGCTCCGAATTTCAGGGAAAATTCGATTCGGCACGAATTTTTGGTTCGTGCCGATCGAATTTTCCCTGAAATAAAAAAAAAAATGCCGGCATGGTGGGAGCGGGCAGGCCGGCTACGCTGTCAGCGGGTGGCGGAAGCCGGCCCGCTGACAGCGCAGCCGGCCTGCCCGCTCCCACCATGCCGGCATTTTTTTAAAAAGCAAACACTTACCTGCATGGTCGGAGCGTGGAGGCCAGAGCCGCTCTCAGGCGCCCTCTGATGACGCACCCTCTGATGACGCGTCCTCTGATGACAGCTGAGAGCGGCGCCGGAGCGTGGAGGCCGGCGCCGCTCTCAGCTGTCATCAGAGGACGCGTCATCAGAGGGCGCTTGAGAGCGGCGCCAGCCTCCATGCTCCGACCATGCAGGTAAGTGTTTGCTCTTTAAAAAAATGCCGGCATGGTGGGAGCGTAGCCGGTCTGCCCGCTGCCACCATGCCGGCATTTTTGCCGACATGGTGGGAGCGGGCAGGCCGGCTGCGCTGTCAGCGGGCCAGCGGCGGCCCGCTGACAGGCGTAGCCGGCCTGCCCGCTCCCACCATGCCGGCATTTTTTTTTTCAGATGAGCGATTCATGAAAGTTCGATTCGGGCGAACCCGATTCAGCCGAATCGAACTTTCAAGAAGTTCGCTCATCTCTAATCATGGCCTCTGTTCCCTCACCAACACTCCTGACAGCTCCCAGTCCTTGCTGCTGCTATTGTCATATAGGCTCCAGCAATGACCAAGAAGCTGCAATGACTTGCCAGATGTCATGGTGAAGACCAGGAGGCTAAAAAGTGCAGGTGGCTTCCATACTGCATTTTGTAGCCATAACATTTTGGATGTGTTGTGTTACAGCCAGGACTGTTTCTAGGGGAGGGCAAGTGCCCTGGGCGCCAAGGCCATTGGGGGCGCCTTTAACCCAGTCATCCTGCTTTCTGCAGATAAGTCAGGGCCATCGATAGTGGTGCAGACCATAAGACAGGCCCCTCATGGGCAGGGGCACAGCATAGCACATACCTGTATGGGACAGTGGCAGCTCCATAGGATGGGTGAGGAGGGGACAGAATTTTTCCTTCCAGCACTAAGTGGTGGAGGCTGATTCACTACTAACACCAGGTATCGGCAGATGAGCGTCTGTATAGTGGTGCTTAGAGCGACCTCTAGTAGACGCTGTAAGCGGGTATCGGGCACTGTAACAGAGCGCCTGGCCCGCATTCGTGAATGTGATGTATGTTGGGCGCTCTAACACCAGTACAGCTCTGCAGGGAGCAAAAGGTAGCGCCAGCTCAGTGCGACTCTCAGAGCTCCACACCATACTTATCTAAAAGGACACACACACAGCGTCAGCGCTCTAACTCTGGTCGCTATAGCATAGAGCACCAGACGCTGCGTGATTAAAGTCTGTTTTTGAACACATATCACCAGTAACAAAGTGAAAACACATGGAATGACATTGTTTTAACACTGTGACTTTAACACTTTAGTGCCAGACCTGTAATGACAATTCTGCATAAAAATATAAAAAGTCAAATAAGTTTCTAAAAGTGTTTGTTTGCAGCCAGGAGAGGTCACACAATGATTGGAGCAAAAAAACTAAAAAGATATCAAACACGCTGTTTAAACACAAGCAAATGAACGGCCATTGAAATGTATGGGAGAGCGACAGTGAGGTAATACCTGGCGCTTTGGAAGCTAGAGTGCTGCCGCTATACACTGAGCCACCTTCAATGATGAATCGCTACATGGCGCTATTAGTGTCGCTCACCAGATTCGCTTTCATAACTGTGGTTTTGCGTACAGCGCCCGGTGTTCACCAGACGCTGCCTTCTGCTACGAGGCACTACCTGCCGCTATCCCTTCATGAATAACCCCTTAATTTGCCTACAAGCTCCCCTGGTTAAAGTCTTTACTTCCCTTGCTTTCTATTTAGCACCTGCATGGTAATACAATGAAGATAACGGTGTAATGCAAATCACTAAATTAGTAATGATCATGTCTGTGCTGGTCCTCTAATTTCACTGGAGACCTAGGCAGAACCCCACTAATGGGGTAAAAACACTGTTAGATTAAATCACAATGAAGCAGATGTAACAAGCCTGGTGCAAGGAAATGGTAACGTAATCCGTAAAGCTGCGCCAAGTAAATAATTAGATTCCTAGTTTTATATTAAAGCACAAAGACCCCAACTGGCTGTACAGGATTTAGGTTTTGTGGAGCATATTTATGTAAGAAAGCATTTAAAGAAAAAGGACGTATGCTCCATATGTTCCTATAAGCAAAAACCTAAATATTCACAACCTTGAAAGTTTTCATGCTTTCATAAAGTGTCAAATTCTCGATTTGCACTAATAAATAGAAATACTGTATCCCCCATGAGGATGCCCCAGGGGCACACAACAAAACATGGGTTAGTCAAAACATCCTGGATTTTGCTGCTCCTTAAAGGGAAAGTCCAGGCAACTGTAAGAATAGGTTCACCTGATGCATGTTCCATTTTCCTCTCCTCTATTTTTTGCAGCACCAGTTAGAAACCCCTGCAGGGCACAAAAGTTTGCCCTCATTTCTCCACGACCACAAACAAGTGGTCCAAAATGCCACTCCCTTTGGGCTCTGATTGCAAGTGATCACGGAAGGTCACAGTGGTCCCACAGCTGTTTCTGACCACAGCAAAGCATGCTCAAGACTCATAAAGCTGTGCCATGACTTTCTCTTCACGGCTCAACCATGCCCAGAAATGAAGGCCAAGCCAGAGACTTCACTTGGAATATATTGCTCCCATGAAGGATAAGTTGGAAGGAAGTTGTCTGGAGAGGAAGCTTCACAACCATCACACGTTTTTTTGAGAGATGGGATCTGGGTTATTTACAGATAGAGACATAGATACATGGAGATAATTGGGTATATGAAAGGAGCTCCTGAGAAGATACTTACTGCCTGTGTTTTTCTACAATCCTTCAGTGGGGTGGGGTAAGAATCTGCAATGGCATAACCTAGGACTGGTTTGAAGAAACAGGACAGAACAGGACAGGTTCAGAAGCCCTCTGGTCAGATCGCCCTCTGTACTCGGTGACCACTATTCCAGAATGCCGGATACAATAGTTCCGGCCACCACAACATGTGAACTTGTAGTGGACCACTTACCAGTACGGTGTCTTCCTTCTCCTGTCTTGCACTGGTAAATCACCCTCCATGCCCCTCCCCTCCAGTGACATCATTAATTGCATCAGGGGATTCCACAGAGGCTCCTCCTCTGTGGTATAAAAGCCTCCCTGCTCTGGCGGCCCAGCATTAGCTTGGCCAAGGAAGGAGGAGGGAAGGGGCTGTGTTCCTCCTCACTACAGGTGCCAGTAGGGTGCCTGCAATAGTGCCTTCCTGGCACTATATTTTTCAGTGTGTGAACTTGTAAGTGGTCCAAGGAGCCTTTATAGCAGTTTAGATGTGGTGGCTGGCTTACCAGCTGGCAGCAATGGCGGGTGGCATGCCGGATGATTTGACCTGGATCTTGCCGATATCCAGGATGGGAAGAACTTGAGCAAACTGGCAGGATCCAGGTCGTTTATAGCTTCGGTCCGAGCTAGAAGCCCATCAATACTTATCACCAGAGCACTGTATATTGAGGACATTGCCTCAGCAATATTTATTCTCTATAAAAAAGCCCTTTTTTTCTAAACCTTGAATTTTTAAATACGCCTCCAAACAATATGCCGGAATGGTAGCTTTGAGAGGGAAGTCCTGCTGAGATGTTTTTCATTGTTATTTTGGGGCATTTGCTGCTTTAGCTGCTGTCCAGAGAAGAACCCCATTTTACCGTCATAGACTTTAATGTAAATCTATCATGGAAGTTCCCCAATTCTCAGTTAAGCCAAACAACATCCAACCCAAACCTGTTCAGAAAAATTGTAAAAAGTCCTTGAATGTAACCACAACCTGTCCCTTTAAAAATATACGCTTTCATAGAATTAGGACATCTCTGCTTCGCTGTTCCCTAATCTCGTTGGTAGAATGACAGTCTCTTTCTGGAAAAGAATCATTCATATTAAATGTCATTTACAGTCAACCACTGGCTGGGGAGCCGTATCCCGAATACACTCAGCCTTGTCAAATGTGTGAAATGACTTATACATCATAAAGTAATTTATTCATAGTGATCATCCATGAAATCAAGTAGTGCTCCATTCACATTACTCAAACACGTTTTGACAGGGGCCCCTTTCCCTTAAGCTGACAGAAATGCTTAGTAAGTCATGTACAGAACAATGTTGCACCTGTTAGTGTCAGTTACGAGTCTGACTTTCTTTCATGCACTTGTCTGTCTTGCTAAATAAATACAAGTGATACCACCTCCCCATCTTTCTGAATGTAAACAGTTTCTAGTTCAGCCGCCCCTACAGTCTATGCCACATATGCTCAACCTGTGGCCAGGGGGACACATGTGGCCCTTGGAGCCATCTGATGTGGCCCCTGAACTGCTATGGGGAAAGTGAGAGAGTAGAGGCTCAGTATGGATGAGAGGTCGCATGGAGATATAGGAGAGGGCACATTGCCAAATAGAGGTGGCAGTGGTTGCTTGGGGGAATGTGGTAACATTAATAATGCAACAAAATCCCTGGCACCATAGAAAGAGTAGTAGATGCTTGGAACAAACTTCCAGCAGAGGTAGTTGAAAAATCAATAGTCACTGAATGTAAACATGCCTGGGATAAGCATACATCTATCATAAGATAAAGAGAACATACAGTATACACATAAGGGCAGACTAGATGGACCGTATGGTCTCCTTCTGCCGTCTACCTTCTATGAAAGTTAGTATACACATAAGGGCAGACTAGATGGACCGTATGGTCTCCTTCTGCCGTCTACCTTCTATGAAAGTTTTTTCTATAGTTAATTGTATGTTTGGTATTTAGATGGGTTACATTTTGGGAATACAGTAATGATTTGGGATTGTATATAACATAGTAACATAGTATGTAAGGCTGAATAAAGACTTTAGTACATCCAGTTCAGCCTGTTTATCTCCTTCCAGTGGTCTAGTAGCCATAGCTGGAGATGTTATTACATGCCAGGAAGACATCCCGGCCACTATAGATCTCCTTCCAGTGGTCTAGTAGCCATAGCTGGAAATGTTATTACATGCCAGGAAGGCATCTAGGCCACTTTTGAAATCCACTACGAAACTCCTCTCGAATATCCTGCCTTGCACAGTCCAGGATGCCCACAATCCAAACGTGATGACAGATAAGGTGTCCAGCAAAGGATGCAGTAAAAACATTCACTTTATTGTATCCATGATGATCCAAAATACATCATACCCTCTCACCGTAAAAGGATAATGTCCATAACATGCAATGTCTACGCGTTTCAGGCGAGACCTTGCTCTTAACCGTAAACAAGGATTTGGGACTGATGAGAGAATAGGCTATAAATATGGGACCCATATATTTGGAGATGTAAGATGATCAGCATGTGCATAGATAACATGTGGCAATGTACAATACAAATGTGGTAATAGGGTGGTGTGGTAGAAGGACCTACAAGTAAAAAAACATCTATGGAGTTTGTGGAGACAGTGGGTATCCTGAAAATTGTGAACCTATTTATTGTGGCCTGCAACCAGTTTTTAAAAAGCTTATATGGCCCATGTGCTTCAATGCCTTGCGTACATGGGTAATACCTCTATTACGCTTCTCCTTCTACTCCTCTAGGCTGTGTTCCCCTTTTACAATAGTTTTATTGAATTATATATCTATATAAAGGAATTATACAACCTAAAATATTATCTTCAGCTAGCAAATTGCAAACATATAAGAGGACAAATTGTCCAGCTTCAAAGGTTTCACTTACATAAAACATTAAAGGAGCAGTATCGCGAAATTTGCATTAAAAAAGATAAATAATTAAATAGCCACACAATAGCTTCTAACATGTGTATAAATAATCTGGCGATAGAAAAAGGAAAAAATATATGCCTTACTTTTAAATTGTATAATTACAATGGCTCAGTCCATTTGCTGAATAGGGGGATCTGCTGGGTTGTATTTAGTGAGCTGCTTCATTTAGCCCACTGGTCTCCTAGCAACACTTTACCTCAGAGGCTGACACTGTAATCAGTGGTAACGGCTGTGTGTGTGTGAGGTGCTGCTTTTGTTATGAGACCAGGTGACTCAAATGTGTAAAATCTATACAAAATAAACTAAACTGACTGAAAATAACTGAAATTCTTCTTTGAATAACTGTGCAGGAAAAGCTAAAGGTATTAAAGTGGAACAAAACCCTGAGTTGCCGACCCTGAAGTCTATAAGACCCGGCCATTGACCTTGCCCCTTGGGCATTCTAAATCAGGATGCCCACTGTGTGAAACAACCCCTGGATAACCACAGATCCCCCCATTTTTCTGGCGCGCTCATGCAGATAGTCATTTAGACAGGCCGGGCGGCCAGGAAGGTTACTGCTCAGGCTCCCCATCTGCGTGCAAACAGAGCTGATTGGATGAGAGCTCTCCCTGTGGGACAGGGAAAGGTACGTTTTCACAGGCGAACTTGGGGATTTCACATATCAGGGCATCCCAAGTCGGGATGCCCCTAGGGGCACAAACCAAAACTCCAGATAGTGAAAATCCTGGGTTGGGCTTTGCTCAAAACACACAAAGCTGAAAGAAAGGTCATATGGAAAAATGTGTTGAGAAAAGAGAGAGAAAATGGTAAACTGAAAGATTCTGCGGCAGAGCCAACATGAAGGGAAAACTGTCAAAATCAGCTAAATGACTTCTAGAGCTTTTCTCTCTGTTTTAGATATATAAGTTCTGGCCAGGCAATGTTGCAATGTTGTTATCTTATGCTGGGCAGCTGCCAGCACTGAACAGCTGATACTTTGATACATTGTTTCACCCCTCTCCTCAGCATGGAACAGGCCAGAGTGTCGGGCTCCGACACTCAGAAGACATAAACATGAGCTATTAGTCTCCAGCTGCTCAACACAGACATCATTTTTTTCTAAATTTGTAATTCTTACTCCAACACTTACCTACATTCAAAGTATCATTTAAATATGTCACCAAGAAAAATTCGCGATACTGCTCCTTTAAAGCAAAGACTCTGTATATACTGTAAGGCAACTAAAAGAGTACACCAGCATCTTTGTCTTATTTGGCACTGCTCTGTAGACTACAATAGCGCTAGCAATAGCTGTGGTTTTGATTGTTGCATTAGGTATTGGCTGGCGCCAGTGAGCGCCACTTTGTACCGCTGTTTTCTGGCGCTCCACAGCATATTTCGAAATGTTTTCTTCTTGAAATCTTTGACGCTGTATTTTTCAGGCGTTGGTTGGCATGTCATTATTACAGTTACAAAAAATCACTTCTGGTGCGTTTAGGCTGCGTTTTAGTTTTCGGCGTCCAAATAACACATTGTTAAGCAAAAGAAGCCATGAAAATCAATTTTAATTACCCAACCAAAAAGATATATTTGTGACATCTTGGACCTGTGTTTTAATTATTGACAAGTCATAAAGCAAGTTCTGCATAAAATAAATTTGTCTAATATTAAATATAAGCATAAAACACTTCAATCCAGCTCTGCCCATTGTGCTCTATGGGATCTTGAACTACAGTGCCAGCTTTCATTTGGCACTACTGAAGCTATTTTTTTTTATTTCTTAAATCGCAAGCTGAGTGCCACTGAGGCCAAAAAAGTGGTGCTTCATAAATAAGGCTCTTCATTTTTTTTACAATAAAATAAAAAAAAAACACTGCTCGGCCTTTCTGTTAGTGGGAGGGAGAATCTGGTCCTGTATCCCCCCATTTATGGGTGGCCCCAGACAATCATCAATCATTGCCTGCAACTATCTCTCAGAGCAGAATGTGGCATTCAGAAGTAGCACGGTTGCTCCCTGCATCAGATACACAATGGCACAATATTTTGAAATCTCCGCCAAGACTGGGCAGGATGTGGGGATAAAATAAAAACTCTCTCAACTTGTCCCCAAATCCTGCGAATCTCACAGTGGTCCGTGTGGGACCTTTACAGGGAGGCATCCCCCACTATACTATATTCTTCTCCTGTCCTATTAAATTCAATGGAGGTTGGGAGCGCGCACAGAACAGGGGATGCTTCTGCAATGATGCCCATAGCAAGAACTGGGACACACTGAACCCGGGACCAGGTGAAACATAGAAGGTTGTTGGCAGAAGGAGACCATGTGGTCCATCTATTCTACCCTTATGTATATACTGTATGTTATCTTTATCTTAGGATAGATGGAGGCTTATCCCAGGCATGTTTAAATTCACTGTCTACTTTTCAACTACCTCCTCTGGAAGTTTGTTTCAAGCATCTACTACTCTTTCTGCAAAATAATATTTTCTAACATTGCTCCTGATCTTCCCTCCGACTAGCTTCAGGTTGTGCCGCCTTGTTATATCATCAAGTTTCTTCTTAGAAACACTTCCCTCCTGAACCTTATTTAATCCTTTCACATATTTAAAGGTTTCACATATTTAAATAGAACACAGTATTCTAGCTGTGGCCTCACCAGGGCTCTATACAGTGGCATAACAACCTCCCTCCTCCTACTGGTGATGCCTCGAGCTATGCAGCCGAGTGTGCTGCTTGCTTTTCCCACTGCTTGGCTACTCTGTCCACTCATCTTGCAGCTTTCAATAATCAGTATCCCTATATTCCTTTTTTCTGAGGTCCTGGCTATCACAGTGCTGCCCATACGGTACTCAGAGTAGGGATTCCTTCTACCGAAGTGCATGCTTTTCCATTTAGAGACATTAAACTATAGTTTCCACAGTGTTTTTTTTATTTGGTGAGTTTGATTTTTTTATTTGGTGACATTAGGGCCCCATCCAGATTAAGATAATCGACTTTTGTTCTAGTATCAAAGATTCCTAGGAACCATCCTAATTTAAGATGCCCTACAGTCAAAAACCCTGTTGAAACCGTGCCCGAGCCCCTGCACTTACCAAGTTGTGATCCAGCGCTGTACTGAAATGCAGCAAAGGGATGCCCCATGCTCTCCATAGTCTGCCATGTGAGAGCGTGCACAGCAGGAAAGCAGGGGATGCTCCTGTGTCATATTTGTATACAGAGCAGGTTCACGACTAACTAAGTTAAGTGGCTTGGCCAAGGGTTACAGCAACAGTTTTGAATGTGAGGCATCCCTAATTGGGATCGCCCTATGAATTTTTGTTTTCATTGCTTTGTGACAAGTTAACCTAATGCAACAAGGAGTCAGTGTCATGTTAACATCTGTTTCACTTATAGTATAAAAATAAAAACTGAAAGCCAGAAAGGTCCCCCAACTTATAAATAAAAATACTATATCCAAAAATGATGCACAATGAAAGCATGAGATTGAAGAGGGCACATGGCACCTTGTGATGATTGTGCAAACTCAAACATATTTAATTAGCCTTCATTTAAAAAAATAACAGAGCTATTAATGCGGGAGGATGGCAGGACCAGGCCAGCTTGGCAGACACAGGCGACACATGGGGCAGCAAACAGGAAAAGACATCAAACAAATGGCTGCCCTGCCCGGCTGTTCCCTTCTACAAATCCAATAATGACAATGATGTCTAGACTGTGCTCCCCAGACCACTTATTAAATGGGACCAATGGTTCCTTTTTCCATTTAAATTCATGATTACTGTGCTTATTTCTTGTATTGCCTTTATTTACAGTATAGAACACTCACTCATATAGATCATTGTCTCGAATAATTTAATGGAATTTTTATGTTATATTTAGGCCCTTAAATAGTTAATAAAGAGGTATTAAAGATAAAAATAAGGGGGTCCCACAGCCCCCAAACAACCCCACCCAAACAAAAGTTTAGTGGCACCACTAACTATTCCAAAATATCCAACATTTTTATTAATGCATATTTTTACAATATAATAAACATACACATTAAAAACATACTAAAAAACACATAACAGACATTGCCTAAGAAGGGGAACGGGGGGGGGGGGGGGGGGGTAAGACACTAGTACAAATCAATATCACATACAATAAAAATACATGCTTTAAATCCACTTTAAACCCAGCTGGAAACAACCCAAACAATACCTATATGTGCAACCCTAATGAATACCTAATGATATGCCTTATACTGGGCCTATCCAAAAGTGCTGAGTGCCTATGTGCAAACTGCCTAAGTGCAAATATATCTCCTAATAATCATAAAAAGAGGACCAGCCAGGTTGAGATAAAGAAAGCATATATATCCATAACATCAATAGTAACTCACATGTCCAGTATCAAGCCCACAGCTGGCGCCCACCGCCGACGCGTTGCGTGACACCATATAGTTAATAAAGAGGCTTTGACTGCAGGTTGCCCAAGGTACCCCTAAATAAACCAGGAGGAGGGGGGCAAGCCACCTGCACAACATGCCGGTGCATGGCTTACCCCCATACCCCTTGTCCTATTGCCCACACTCCCACCAGCCAGTGGGGTGTGGAAGAGCAGAGTCTATAGACTTAGGGCTTTATTCATGAAGGGATAGCGACAGGTAGCGGCAGGTGAACGCCAGGCATGGCACGCAATTGAGCGACTGGAACAACGCCATGTAGCGTACGATTCATCATTACCCAAGGCTCAGCGTAGAGCACCGGCTTTCAGTCTTGCAGAGCGCCACGTCTTACCTGTCGCTACCTGCCGCTCTTTTTTTTTTAAATTATCAAATAATTGTGTGACCTCTCCTGGCCTATTTAAAGTCATTTTTGAAAACTTTTTTGATTTATAATATTTTTATGCAGAATTGTCCTTACATGTCTGGTATTAAATTGTTTCGCTTTGTTACTAGTGGATACATGTTAAAAAAACAGACTTTAATCACATAGCGTCTGGCGCTCTGGGCTACAACTACCCGATTATGAGCGCTGGCGCTATGTGGGGCTATTTTTTTTTATGAATATGGTGTGAGTCGGTCGCACTGAGCTGGCGCTACCATTCGCTCCCATACAACGCTGTACCGGTGTTAGAACGACTCACACAATATATTCATCAATGCCAGCCAGCGACTGAGACGCTCTGAAATAGCCAGCCATGGCTGAGCACAACGGCTATTAGTGGTTGCTCTCAAAGCCTTGCTACAGAAGCTCATCTGCCGGTAGCTGGTGCTATTAATGAATCAGCCTGTCCGTATTCAGCATTCAGGAGTAGTGTTGGGCTAACCTTAACCGCAGAGCCAGAAGTCCATGTTTGAGTTTGGTGTTCAGCCCAAACACAGAAAAGCTGGTTGATAGGCTGCTGAGCTGAGTCCCGCAATTCAGTCCCAGATCGGCAGTCGCCGTTTCGGCTGTCAAATAGGCTATGGGCGGGGCTACAGAAAGGTGGCCAACACTCCCATGAGTAAGGACACTGGCAGCTGGCAGGCACTAGGAGTGTCCTCACTAATGGGAACAGTGGCCATCTTTCTGTGGCCCCAGCCGTAGCTTATTTGACAGCTGGGATGCCGACCACCAACCAGGGACCAGATTGAGGAACAGGTAAGTTACAGATTCTGACTCTGGAGACCCCTTGACAGATGGTGGGCGCTCCAAAGGCAAAATGCCCCCCCCCCCCCCCCCACAGTTCGGGTCCCACTAGATTTGAATGGGAACCAGGATGAGGTTTGGATTTTGGTCCCCGAACCAAACTTTTATTTAAAGTTCGGCCAAACTTACCAAGTTCACACACTTTTCAGAAGTACTGAATGATAAACACTGCCCCGGCTTCCAAACCGGATGGTCCCTGCTCAATTTGTGAACTCAGTATTCTGATGTAACATGTAAGTGGTCTCCCACAACTTGAGCGCCTGGTGTAATGTGTTAGCAGCCCTTTACAAGCATTCTTGTGTTGGAATGGCATTCCAGTGGTCTCCAACAGCTCGTAGGATGCAGCATTTAGGTGTAATATGTGGTGTTTGCTTGAGTATTGCCCAATGTGGGACCTCGCTGATGCTGATCAGCTTATTTGTAAATGCGCAGTGAGTTTTTTTTCATCTATATTTCTATATTTTGTGACTCAGCTTATTTTGATAGCTGAGGATCTTTCAGCCAAAGCAGAGGAATAATGTCTAATATATAATGTCTAATATATAATGGCTAGCTGAGACGTGGGCTGAGATCCTCCATATATCAGCAGAAAGAGCCTCCGTGTATTTTCTCTGCAGGAAGTTGGCAGCAATGGCGGCATCATCAGCCATTATTACTATTTCTACCACTTCCAATATTTTACCTGACAAGAAGAAGCCAATCACTCTGCCGCTGTTTACAAAGCTCTGTAAAGACACAGGAATGAGCTCTATGTTATGGCTGATGATGGGAGCTGAATTTATTACAAGGGTCCGAAGGAGGAGGATGTGAGTGGACTACATAAGTCCAGCCTCAGTAATATACAGAGTACTCTGCCTGGCCCCGGGGGGACTTAGTGTTTGGGGGGGGGGGGGGGACAGGCAGGGCCATTAAAATAATCCTATGGGATTTTCCGGCTGTGAAGGCAGATGAGGGATTACCCTCTGGAGGTATTTAAACTTGAACAACTACCTTGAAGTGGAACAAAATCTAGGATTTTTGACTATCCCAGGCTTTGTTTTATGCCCCGGGGCATTCCAAAAGGGCCAGGGGAAGGAGAGGGGACGGAGGGGGTGTGTTATGATTGGATATCCAGTTTAAAACAAAAATGTGTATGGGGGACCCCACCAGATTACCGTATTTTTTGCCCTATATTCCCCAAAAGTGGGGGGGAAATGTCAGTGTGTCTCATCAGGTGAACATATCCATTGCGCCGTTTGCACTGGCCCGCCGTCCACATTGTCCCTCCCGCTGCCTCTTCTCCGACGGTGCCTGCACACACAGCGTACACACCAGAGCTCCATGCAGCAGGTGGCGTGGCCGACGTGCAGGCGCTCCCAGGGAGGGGGCAGAAGAGGCAGCGTGCACGGCGGGGACATCAGGAGTGATAGATATGTGAGTTTACTTTTTTTTTTCTTTTGCCTATGGGGAATGGGAGGGTGGAATGCCACACTGCCTATATTGCGAATAGGAGGGGGGAGACTGCCACACTGCCTATATGGGGAATGGGAGGGGGAATGCCACACTGCCTATATGGGGAATAGGAGGGGGAGACTGCCACACTGCCTATATGGTGAATAGGAGGGGGAGACTGCCACACTGCCTATATGGGGAATGGGAGGGGGAATGCCACACTGCCTATATGGGGAATAGGAGGGGGAATGCCACACTGCCTATATGGGGAATGGGAGGGGGAATGCCACACTTCCTATATGGGGCATGGGAGGGGGAATGCCACACTGCCTATATGGGGCATGGGAGGGGGAATGTCACACTGCCTATATGGGGAATAGGAGGGGGAGACTGCCACACTGCCTATATGGGGAATGGGAGGGAGGAGACTGCCACACTGTCTATGGCAGGGGTACTCAACCACTTTTTGTAAAGGTCCATTTAAAGGCATCCGGTGAGAGGTGAAGGTCTGGGCAGAGGGCTGTCACAGGGAGTGGATAGTTAGAAATCTGCACAAGGGGGGGAAGTGCTATAGGTTCCTCAGGCAAAACTGAAAAAGGCTGCTTGCCCTCCCACCCCAAAAATCCTATTGGGCAATGGGAAAAACAGGAGCTTTCAGAAGCTACAGCTCAGCCTGTGGCACACTGCTTTAACCCCCTCTCCTCCCCCTGCATTCTGTGCAGGCCATGTACAGGGGTGGACTAGGGCCCGAAATGTTACTGGCAATAAGATCTGGTAACAAGGATGGATAGATAGAGGTCGGGGGATAGGGATGAATGGGAGAGGAGCTGTAAGGAATAGACAGGGAGGGAAGGAGAGAGAGCTGGGAGAAGGGATGGGTGAGCAGAACTAGAAGGACAGGAATGAATGGCCAGAGACGGATGAAATAGTAATGGATTGGCAAGGCTGGGATGCTGGGGATTGGCTGGGCAAAACTGGGAGGTTAGGAATGGATTGGGCAGAGAGACTGGGCTGGATAGGGCAGGGGTAAGGGGTCAGGGATGGATGGGGCAGAGCTGGGGGGATGAGATGGTGGGACAGGGATAGATGCGGCTGAGCTTGGGTGGGGGGAAATAATTGGATGGGGCAAAGAGACCAAGAAACAAAGTTTGTGTGTACCTTGCAATGCCACGTCACGCCCATGTAGTACTTCATATAGCAATGCTAGGTGCCAGGGAGCCATGACACTGGCAGGGAGACTAAGCACTACATAGCTGATCAGGGGGCAGCTCTGAAAATGGCTGGTCTATGGAAATGATGGAGGGTAAATGCCACACTGCCCATGGGAAATTGGGGGGGGGGGAAGAATACCACGATACCTGTAAATGGGGGATTCTGGACCTTGCCTTTGGTTATTTTGGTTCCGGGGTGGGGAGGCGGGGGGGGGGGGGGCACTTGGTTCAGAATATTTTTCTTCTTTTCCTCCTCCAAAACCTAGGTGCGCCCTATAGACATGTGCATCTTATAGTGCAAAAAATACGACTCTGCCCAGGGGCGTTCACCACATCTAATCTGGCCTTCACCACATCCAATCTGGTCCCACAGCTGTCTCTGACCACAGCAGAGCACGCACAAGACTTAGACAGCTGCAAATGACATGTTGTTTCCAGCTCAGCTACCACCCAGAAATTGAAGCAACGCACGTGTAAGGTTTTTACATAATCAGACATTTTGAGATGCTTTGATATGGCTTTTCTTTCGCTGTTCCCAAGTGGGATAAGGTGGGGGGGGGGGGGTGGGCCTGGAGTGGCACTTTAATTATTCAAGCATTCAACACTGCCACAGACCATGTGACCAGATTGTGTGGCATGAAGGCAGGCCCTCAATTTGTGCACTGACTACATGAAATTTCTGGTTTTTAATTCTGTGATTATTTAATATTTTAATGTGCCTGCATGTTTGACATAAAGTGAAATCTGTAATGATAGGTCCACTCTGAACAAGATGATTTCATTAATGGGAAGCTATTTAGGAGCCTAATGTACCCATTACTCCAATTCTTGGATCTCATTAGTCATTTTCCATTACTCCATTTCTTGTTTGAAAAACCCGATGATTAAAATCTTATCCCAGGCTACATGCTGAACGCCCTGCCCGGCCTCCATGCAACACTTTCCCTTCCTGTTCCAAGCCATTCTACCAAGGCTTGTTCTGTGTGTAACCATCAGATCATCAACCATTGTACCTTGTACTTTCCATTAATCGAAAGGCAACCCATAGATAATTAGAAGGGGCTTCTAAACAGGGGCCTAACTATAGAGGGTGCAGGGGTGCGACCACACTGTGGCCCAGAGGATCAGGGGGCACCATCATTGTTGCTTCTCCACCTTTTTTTATTATATTTGTGCTTGTTTGCCATCATTTAGAGCAGTGGTACTCAACTGGCGGACCAGATTTCTGGACCCCTGCCCTGACAGCCCTGCACTCAGTTGCTTCTGTGTTGCTGTGCTCTGTGCTGCCTCCTTTAATTGATTGACGATGTAGCGTTTAGTCTCCCTGCCAGTGTCATGGCTCCCTGGTACCTAGCATTGCTATATGAAGTACTGCACGGGCGGGAAGTGGTATTGCAAGGTACACACAAACTTTGTTTCTCGGTCTCTTTGCCCCATCCAATCCTGCCCCACTGCCTCAGTTCAGCCCCATCCATCCCTATCCCATCATCTCTGCCCCATCCAACTCCAGCCCCCAGCTCAGCCCCATCCATTCCTGTCCCCTCAGCTCTGCTCCATCCATTCCTTTCCCCCCAGCTCTGCTCCATCCATTCCTTTCCCCCCAGCTCAGCCCCATCCATTCCTTTCCCCCCAGCTCTGCTCCATCCATTCCTTTCCCCCCAGCTCAGCCCCATCCATTCCTGTCCCCTCAGCTCTGCTCCATCCATTCCTTTCCCCCCAGCTCAGCCCCATCCATTCCTGTCCCCTCAGCTCTGCTCCATCCATTCCTTTCCCCCAGCTCAGCCCCATCCATTCCTGTCCCCTCAGCTCTGCTCCATCCATTCCTTTCCCCCCAGCTCAGCCCCATCCATTCCTTTCCCCCCAGCTCTGCTCCATCCATTCCTTTCCCCCCAGCTCAGCCCCATCCATCCCTATCCCATCATCTCTGCCCCATCCAACTCCAGCCCCCAGCTCAGCCCCATCCAACTCCAGCCCCCAGCTCAGCCCCATCCATTCCTGTCCCCTCAGCTCTGCTCCATCCATTCCTTTCCCCACAGCTCAGCCCCATCCATTCCTTTCCCCCCAGCTCTGCTCCATCCATTCCTTTCCCCCCAGCTCAGCCCCATCCATTCCTGTCCCCTCAGCTCTGCTCCATCCATTCCTTTCCCCCCAGCTCAGCCCCATCCATTCCTGTCCCCTCAGCTCTGCTCCATCCATTCCTTTCCCCCCAGTCTTGCGCCATCCATTCCTGCCCCCCCAAGCTTTTTCCCATGAATTCTTGCCCCCCCAGCTTTGACCCATCAATCCCATCCCCATCCATTTCTACCCCCCAGCTCTGCCCCATCCATTCCTGCCCCCCCCCCCCCCACCTCTGGCCCATCCATCTTTTCCAGCTTTTCCCCATCTATTCCTGTCCACCCAGTTTTAGCCCATCAATCCCATCCCCATCCATTTCTACCCACCAGCTCTGCCCCATCCCTTCCTGCTCCCCTCAGCTCTGCTCCATCCATTCATTCCCCCCCAGCATTGCCCCATCCATTCCTGTCCCCCCCCCCCCAGATTTTCCCCATCCATTCCTGTCCTCCCAGCTCTGCCCCATCCATCCCAGCCTTTTTTAGTTTGGCCTGTGGAATCTTTAGCCCCCCCCCCCCAGTGCACAGATTTGTAATTATCCACCCCCCCGACAGCCCCCCCCTCCCGGACCTTCACCTCTCACCGGATACCTTTATAAGAAGGGGTTGAGTACCCCTGATTTAGAGAAAGGAAGCAGCATTTGCCTCTGCTGTTTCAGCCTTCAGTTGTCTAGCTGCATACAATTGAGTTAAAAGACAGAAAATAGTTTACTGTATGAGACTTGAATTAGGCCTCATTTCATGTTGGCACCATGGCCTCATCACATTTATTTATGCCACTACTACTAAAAGGTGCTGATTTGGTCTGGTTTGACCCGAACAGAAGCGGTCCTACAATATTCTGATTCACAGAATACTGCCGCTGCTGATGGGCCATGTGCTGGTGTTGGAGCAGTTTTTGGGTAAGATAGCTCTGAAATATGTTACCCTTTTCTCACCCATCCTATGGCCATGCTGTTGCATATATCTATGTACCATGCTGTGCCTCCCTAATAGCAGCAGGCAATGTCCTCTCCCAAAGACTGAGAGAAAAAAGGAGGAGATGAGGATAAAGGTGCCCCATATGGACTTAGTGCCCAGGGTGAACACTCCGCTCACCCTCCCGAGGAAACAGCTGTACAAGAGCTGTAATTGTTTGTTAGCCAGCAACCCTCAATCTTCAAGACCCTGTCTGTGGGGATACTGGAGATGCCTCGTCGGTCACAGGTGCCCCCACAACTTTGTAGTGAAAAGGATGCTTAATGACAAGGATAAAGCAGGTGAACCCTCAGGACATAGTGCTGGGAAGTTTGGATAAGCTCCCGTTCAGTTTCTGTAGCCACACATTAATATACACAGACAAAAAAGCTAATTGGAGCATAGCTTCACCTGCGCTCTGGAAACACCGGCGGGTGACAGCGAGGCATTCCAAATCATTATGCCCCAGGGGTATGGAGCAAAACTTGGGATAGTGAAAATCCCAGGTTTTGGTCCACTCTAATTATAGTGAAGAACCTATAGATATTGCTTATTTGGTTTATATCCGGGTGACATAGGGTCCTCAGTTCCCCCTGTAACGCGATGACGGAAAAACAGGTAAATGACAGAAAATTGCTAATCTGGGTTTTCACGGACCCATCAATGATTTTAGGCTAATTTTTACTAAGCTACCAATTCATTTTCATGCTAGAAACAATATTAAAGTGCTACTGCAGGCAAAGGTAATTGTTACACTATTGTGTTGGGCTACATTTGGCGCTGTCCTAAACTGTTCTCCGTTTTTACATTGAAGAAGAAATGGTCGAGATATCGAGGTTTACAGGTCCGGCTTATGATTTATCTTCTGAAAAAGTGGGCGTGTCCCATGGATCTGTGATGCTGCATAATAAACAGCATAATGGGCAGGGTATGTCTGAAATCCTGCTTCAAACAAAGGCATTTGTTACACGCTTGCTGCACTCCTTCCTTCTCTCCTGGTTGCTAGATGCACAGTTGTGCAACTCCTACATGTGCACACTCCCAGACGCGCATTTCTATACACTGCCAGGGGGCATAAGCACACTCACACTGACACATGCGCACAATTGTGCACCCCCACATGAGCATCTGTGTACTCCCATGGCTCCTGCATGTGTGCGCTCCCACAGCTGCCGCCCCATGACTACCCGCAGCTGCTTCCCCACAGCTTCCCGCCCACGGTTTCCACTCCACGTTCCCCCCATGGATACCCACCCACGGCTTCGGCCCCTCAGCTACCCACGGCTGCCCCCTACGGCTTCCCACCCGTGGTTGCCTGGGGCAGCAGCCACGAGTGGGAAGCTGAGGGGCGGAAGCCACAGGAAGCTGGAGTACAGAGTGGCAGGCTGGTGATTGCTGGCAGCCTGATCAAAGTATGCTGTGAGTGATGCATGTACACAGCAAGGGAGAGGAGACAGGGTCTGCAGAGAGAGGCAGCCAGTCAGGACGTCTGGGGAGAGAGTGGGCGTGATGGGGCAGGAGTGGGTGTTTCTGTTCTCAATCCACTGATGGTTGATTGAAGGACTAGGTCAGCGGGGTGGGGACTAAAAGCTGAATACAAAAGTGATTTCCTCACTAGGGAGATTGACAGAGCAGGAAGGAGAACACTGAAGGAACTCAATGTAAGGTAAGCTACTGATATTTATTTATTAACTTTTGACTTGCCAGTCACTTTAAGTCCCTATCCAGGCATGTGCTATCCTTCTCCCCTGTTATCCACTAAAATGAGCCATTTCAAAGCACCTCCACATTTCTGAATATATGTAAATACCTTATGTATGCTAAGCAGGAAGCTTTCTTTCTGCCTCCATTTTTGGATCATGGCTAAGCTGTAAAGGGTGTGTCATGGCACAGGTTTATGAGTCATAGGCATGCTCTGCTGTGGTCAGAGACAGCTGTGGCTTGTCCTGCACGCTCATGCTAAGAACTCCAAGAGACAGAGTGGCTGTTAGACCACTTTTTTGTGTGATCCTGGAGGGATGAAATTAAAAGGAGGCACAAACTTTGGAACCCTGCTGCAGCTTCTACCTGGCTCTGCGGGAAATGAAGGAGAGGCATATGGCACAGACATCAGGAGACCTGCTTGCTGCCTTATTGTTGCTATTGATTTTACAGTCCCTGTAATTAGCACAATGGTCCTGAGATGCGCTGGGGGTTTCCCATACTATTTGGAGACTTTTGGCTACTTCACAGAGACCAGAACACACAACCAGAATGTTCCCCAATAGTCCCGAATAACTTTCAGATTTGAGTAATCCAGGACCAAAAACAATCCCTAAATTACAGCTGAGCTGCAGCAGAGCAGCCCAGGCAGAATGCTGCAGCATGAGGCAATGATAGTAATCATAGCCTTTCTGGATTCCTCTGCTAACGGTGCAGTTTTACTCCACTACTGCCAGGGTTTATCCGAGCCTGAACATGCTGAGTTGGCTCCTTTTCTCTCAGTCATAATAGAAGCCGGTGAGGCTTAGGTGTGCACATTGAGCCAGTCTTTTCCAATCTGTTTCTCTAGCTGCTTCCCCTGAAATCATTGCTCACCATACACATACCTACCAACCTTTCAGGGTGGGAAAGAGGGACATTTGTTTGGATGGGTGAAGCTACGCCCCCTCATTGAGGGATGGATAGGAGATAGGGTGTAACAGTTACAACAATATAAACACATTGAATAAGCAAATAAATCATTTATTGTTGCAGATCTCCATGTTGCACCTCAAAGAGGGACAAATGAGAACAGCAAGGGTCTGGGGGATATGGACTCAAAGAGGGACAGTCCCTCCAAATCAGGGACACTATGCATCCCCCCAAGTGTCCTGATTTTTGCAGGACTATCCCGCTTTGGGGACCTTGTTCCCCAGCATTGAAGGTGTGTGTCGGCGCTTTAAGGAGTCCTGTTGTTGAGCCTGGTGGCGCTGATGGGCAGAGCTGACGATTGGCCCCTGTGAACCGTTACTGATGCGTTGTGTGGGGCTGGCAAGGCGGCATCTCTCGAGAAAAAAAGAGATGTGGGAGGGCTTGGCTGTGTGTGTGAGAGGGGCTTGGCTGTGTGTGTGAGGAGCTTAGCTGTGTGTGGGGGCTTGGCTGTGTGTGTGAGGGGCTTAGCTGTGTGTGGGGGCTTGGCTGTGTGTGTGGGGGGGCTTGGCTGTGTGTGTGGGGGGCTTAGCTGTGTGTGGGGGCTTAGCTGTGTTTGGGGGCTTGGCTGTGTGTGTGGGGGGTTGGCTGTGTGTGTGGGGGATGGCTGTGTGTGTGGGGGGCTTAGCTGTGTGTGGGGGCTTGGCTGTGTGTGTGGGGGGGGCTTGGCTGTGTGTGGGAGGGGGCTTGGCTGTGTGTTTGTGGGAGGGGGGCTTGGCTGTGTGGGGTGGGGGCTTGTCTGTAATTTATTTATTATTATTATGTAATTGTTAGGTAGTGTTTCCCTTTAAGGGTGTGGCCGGGGCATGGCCGGGTCATGGTTTAAGGACGGAAAATGGGCCTCTTTCCTGTTTATAAAAGTTGGGAGGTATAATACATAATCTGAAGGAAATGCCATGCTGGATCATGTAATTTTACAATACAATGCACGATAAGGAATAGTGTATTTTCCAGGTATATATGAACATACATATATGAATATACAAGGAATTTACCAGCCTGCATAGCCTGCCTAGGCTGTAGGCTCTTCTGCACCCCCCTAGGGAGGGGGTAATGGGGTAGAACAAAACCCAGAGTGGCTGACCCTGGAGTCTAAAAGACTCCAGTGCTGTCCACTGGCTTTCCCTATCCCAATACGGAATGCCCCACTGTGTGAAACGCCGCCTGGGTCACCACAATACCCACCTTTTCCCTGGCTCCCATAGCAATGTAAATAGCTGCGGCTGCATCCTCAGCATCTCCGGGACGAGGCACGCTCCCATGGATAGGTATTCAGATAGACTGGGTGCCCAGGGATGCTGCTGCTCGGGGTTGCCAAACTCTGGGTGCAAACAGCGCTGATTGGATGAGAGCATGTGCATGCACCATGGCACAGGGAAAGGTACATTTTGACAGGTGAACTGGGGGAGGGTCACATAGCAGGGCATCCACAGTTGGGATGCCCCCAGGGCAGGAAAGAGACTGGGGATAGTGAAAATCCTAGGTTTTGTTCTGCTTGAAGCACACAAAGCTGTAAAGAAGAGAAAATGGGAACGGAAAGATACTGCAGACAGCAGCAGAGGTAAAAAGAAAGAAAAACTGGCAAAATAATACATCTGGAGAGCAACAAAAACAGGATGAAAATTAATAAATAAATTTTTTTTAAAAAGTAAAAAAAAAACACAGAGTTGGACTCAAACCTTAGACTTCTTGGATTAGAACCAAATGCTCTACTAGCTAAGCTACCCAGCCTGCTGAAAGCCAACTCCTCTTGTCCTGCAGTCTCTCTTCTCTCATCCCAGCCGGCCCCAGACACACAGACACACACAGACACACACACACACATACACACAGACATACACACAGACACACACAGACATACAGACACACACAGACATACACACAGACATACAGACACACACAGACACACACAGACACACACAGACATACACACAGACATACAGACACACACAGACACACACAAACATACAGACACACAGACATACACACAGACATACACACAGACATACACACAGACATACAGACACACACAGACATACACACAGACATACAGACACACACAGACACACAGACACCCACAGACATACACACAGACACACAGACACACACAGACATACAGACACACAGACACACACAGACATACACACAGATACACACAGACATACACACAGACACACACAGACATACACACACAGACATACACACAGACACACACATTAGCCATCTCACCCACCACCAATGCTGCGCGACTTACATAGCAGTGGCAGTGCAGGGAGTCGTTCTCCCCCGCACAGCACTTGGTTTATTCTGAAGTCACGGAAGCCGTCAGTCAGCCATATGTTAAGACAGCTGCCGTTCAGCAGCACAATCTACAACTTTATTGGACACACATATTGCCTTCTCATTACTATATTTACTCACATTGAAAGTACATTTTAAATATCTGTTCCAAGCTAAATTTTGCGATAGTGATCCTTTAATTATTATTGTTTATTTATACAGTAAAGCGCTGCTGTACATAGTTGAAATGACAGGGGGGTAGGGTAACATACTTAGCGTTGGGCTTTGGATCTCAACCAAAGCTAGATTTAAACCAGATGTTGCCTATTCACTCCGGTTCACCAGATGCCAAAGCCGAAAGAGGGGGGAACCTGTTCCCCTCCTTTATACGGATGCCGGTTGCAATAGCGCAATAGCACCCCCTCACCCAGCATCAATAGGATCACAACCCGCTAGACCAAGTGGAAGCCCCTGACCTGGAGGACCTGCAGATGGGACAATACCTGGCGGGGGACTGATGAAGGAGGGAGCAACACATTTTTTTTTCCTTTTTAACTGTTTGTGAACTCGTAAGGGGTCCAAGGCAGGGAGCAAGTAAGTATCTTGAATTCTGCAAATAAAATGTCTGTTGAAGGAAAACTCTGCTCCCATGGTGATAAATTAGTAAAGTAAAGAAGGCTCCTCTGCCACCCTGTTCCTAATAAATACAATGAATGGGATCTTTAACACCAACTCAGATTTTCCTAATCCTTATAATCCGTACAATACAATACACTTATAATAGGGTGAGGGCAACGTTGTAACTTTACAGAGTAGATTCTGGTTTGCTTGTTGGCCAGCTGAGCTCTTGTGTAGGGCAGCAGCTCTCACTGGGATTGTCTCCCCTCTCCAACTGCTAACTGCCATTTTTAATGTATTTAGACATTTCTTTTAGTTGTGTCTCAGTAATTGGTTCAATACAGCGGTCAATTTGCTACAAGAATGTAATCAATTTCAAGCTGCCCACTTGTGCGCTGGCGACCAATCACTGCATTGAATTCCCAGCAGGAGAACGAGATAAAGGTGGGATTTATGGGTGTTCTAGGGGGTTATGTGCAGGGGGGCTCCAGCATTCTAGGTGCCCCCCCCCCCAGCCTGTCATATAGTGGCAAGGACCAACACTGCAGCTAATTCCCTATCCCAAGGGCATCCCATATTTCACTCTCCTGGGCATTGTTTCTCTCAGATGGGGCATCTTAATTGGGATGCTCTGTTGTGTGTATCCCCCCAGGTTGCCATAAAAACTCACTTACCTGTGATTTCCATATTGCAGGTGTGGCCAAACCTGAGCGCGCTGATTGGCTGAACGACAATTTGTTTTTACACCTTATCCTTGTATGTGGGTTATTAATTAAAATGTAAAAAGCTATATACACTTTATTGAATTCTACAATACATAATAGGTAGAGATGAGCGAGTAGTGAAATATTCGAAATTTCGAATTTCGATTCGAATAGACCGCGTTACTCGACTACTCGACCGAATATCGAATCCCATTATAGTCTATGGGAAAAAAATGCTCGACACTTGGAAATCTCAATTCGACCACTTGGAGGTCACCAAGTCCACCCTGAAACATCAGAAAATGATGCCAACACTGCTGGAATGCAACTGGGACAGCAGGGGAAGCATGTCTGGGTGCATATAACGCGCCCAAGTCGCACTATTACGCCACTATCACAGCCTCTCAACAATACACTCCAAACACAATATTACTTCTACGTAAAGTGAGACAAGACAAGGAAACCTTCTTTCCTCTACATTGCCATGGACCCCAAGCCAAACTGTACAAAAAAGAAGAACAAAATTCTGCACCCCTTAAAATCACGTTGCCTAATGACAACCACAGATGGCATAGGCAAGGGGGAAAATAAATAGACCCCACCCCTAATTGTCATTGTGTGTGTGTGTGTGTGTGTGTGTGAGATGTGGTCAGACATGTCCTCTTGTGTCATTGTGTCACCCCAGCAGTAAGGGAAGCTTAAAGGAGGAGGTTTGTTACAGTGTGTCACCCCAGCAGTAAGGGAAGCTTACAGGAGGAGGTTTGTTACAGTGTGTCACCCCAGCAGTCAGGGAAGCTTACAGGAGGAGGTTTGTTACAGTGTGTCACCCCAGCAGTAAGGGAAGCTTAGAGCTGAGACCTCTTAAAAATTGTGTGGAGGCCCAAGATCTGAGACTTCTTAAAAATTGTGTGGAGGCCCAAGAGCTGAGACCTTTTAAAAATTGTGTGGAGGCCCAAGAGCTGAGACCTCTCAAACATTGTGTGGAGGCCCAAGAGCTGAGACCTTTTAAAAATTGTGTGGAGGCCCAAGAGCTGAGACCTTTTAAAAATTGTGTGGAGGCCCAAGAGCTGAGACCTTTTAAAAATTGTGTGGAGGCCCAAGAGCTGAGACCTCTTAAAAATTGTGTGGAGGCCCAAGAGCTGAGACCTTTTAAAAATTGTGTGGAGGCCCAAGAGCTGAGACCTCTCAAACATTGTGTGGAGGCCCAAGAGCTGAGACCTTTTAAAAATTGTGTGGAGGCCCAAGAGCTGAGACCTTTTAAAAATTGTGTGGAGGCCCAAGAGCTGAGACCTTTTAAAAATTGTGTGGAGGCCCAAGAGCTGAGACCTTTTAAAAATTGTGTGGAGTCCCAAGAGCTGAGACCTTTTAAAAATTGTGTGGAGGCCCAAGAGCTGAGACCTTTTAAAAATTGTGTGGAGGCCCAAGAGCTGAGACCTTTTAAAAATTGTGTGGAGGCCCAAGAGCTGAGACCTTTTAAAAATTGTGTGGAGGCCCAAGAGCTGAGACCTTTTAAAAATTGTGTGGAGGCCCAAGAGCTGAGACCTTTTAAAAATTGTGTGGAGGCCCAAGAGCTGAGACCTTTTAAAAATTGTGTGGAGGCCCAAGAGCTGAGACCTTTTAAAAATTGTGTGGAGGCCCAAGAGCTGAGACCTTTTAAAAATTGTGTGGAGGCCCAAGAGCTGAGACCTCTCAAACATTGTGTGGAGGCCCAAGAGCTGAGACCTTTTAAAAATTGTGTGGAGGCCCAAGAGCTGAGACCTCTCAAACATTGTGTGGAGGCCCAAGAGCTGAGACCTTTTAAAAATTGTGTGGAGGCCCAAGAGCTGAGACCTTTTAAAAATTGTGTGGAGTCCCAAGAGCTGAGACCTTTTAAAAATTGTGTGGAGGCCCAAGAGCTGAGACCTTTTAAAAATGGTGTGGAGGCCCAAGAGCTGAGACCTCTCAAACATTGTGTGGAGGCCCAAGAGCTGAGACCTTTTAAAAATTGTGTGGAGGCCCAAGAGCTGAGACCTCTCAAACATTGTGTGGAGTCCCAAGAGCTGAGACCTTTTAAAAATTGTGTGGAGGCCCAAGAGCTGAGACCTTTTAAAAATTGTGTGGAGGCCCAAGAGCTGAGACCTCTTAAAAATTGTGTGGAGGCCCAAGAGCTGAGACCTTTTAAAAATTGTGTGGAGGCCCAAGAGCTGAGACCTTTTAAAAATTGTGTGGAGTCCCAAGAGCTGAGACCTTTTAAAAATTGTGTGGAGGCCCAAGAGCTGAGACCTTTTAAAAATTGTGTGGAGGCCCAAGAGCTGAGACCTCTTAAAAATTGTGTGGAGGCCCAAGAGCTGAGACCTTTTAAAAATTGTGTGGAGGCCCAAGAGCTGAGACCTTTTAAAAATTGTGTGGAGGCCCAAGAGCTGAGACCTCTCAAACATTGTGTGGAGGCCCAAGAGCTGAGACCTTTTAAAAATTGTGTGGAGGCCCAAGAGCTGAGACCTCTCAAACATTGTGTGGAGTCCCAAGAGCTGAGACCTTTTAAAAATTGTGTGGAGGCCCAAGAGCTGAGACCTTTTAAAAATTGTGTGGAGGCCCAAGAGCTGAGACCTTTTAAAAATTGTGTGGAGGCCCAAGAGCTGAGACCTCTCAAACATTGTGTGGAGGCCCAAGAGCTGAGACCTTTTAAAAATTGTGTGGAGGCCCAAGAGCTGAGACCTCTCAAACATTGTGTGGAGTCCCAAGAGCTGAGACCTTTTAAAAATTGTGTGGAGGCCCAAGAGCTGAGACCTTTT
This sequence comes from Gastrophryne carolinensis, assembly GCA_027917425.1. NCBI lineage: Eukaryota > Metazoa > Chordata > Amphibia > Anura > Microhylidae > Gastrophryne > Gastrophryne carolinensis. Next base: position 479,609,823 of record CM051236.1, read on the forward strand.
AAAAATTGTGTGGAGGCCCAAGAGCTGAGACCTCTCAAACATTGTGTGGAGGCCCAAGAGCTGAGACCTTTTAAAAATTGTGTGGAGGCCCAAGAGCTGAGACCTCTCAAACATTGTGTGGAGGCCCAAGAGCTGAGCACTTATTAGTGCTGCAGCTACGGCTGCTTTAGTGAGGGGTAGCTGCTGCTGCTGGAATAGGGACAGAAAGACTTCAGTGGTGTATTAGCACCTATATACAAAACTATATTTTGCACTACTGTTTTGTGTCCTCTGTGCCAACAAAACACTGTTTTATACACGGTGCGTATAGGCACCATTTCACCTTCTGGCAGTATACGGCTGTATAGCCAGGTGTTTTTCTTAAAAATATTTTTTATATTTGGCACTACTGTTTTGTGTCCTCTTTACCAACAAAACCTTGTTATATACCCGGTGCGTATAGGCACCATTTCACCTTCTGGCAGTATACGGCTGTATAGCCAGGTGTTCTTCTTAAAAATATTTTTATATTTGGCATAACGCGTGGCCAAAAAAGTAAAACTTTGTCTGAAATGCGGAGGGCTAGCGCAAAGGGACGTGGACGAGGACGGGGGCGCGGAAATGCTGGTGGGGGCACAAACCGCGTTGAAGCCAGTGGGGATACAATGCGTGCTGATGAGGGGCAGCCAGCATTACGCTCATCCAGCTTCCCTGCCTTTATGGGACAGTTATGCGGGGGGCAGGGTACACCTCTGTTAAAGCCTGAGCAGCGTGAACAGGTGGTGCAATGGATGGCCGATAACGCTTCCAGTCACTTGTCCACCACCCAGTCATCCACACAGTCTCACTCTGACCCTCCTTCCTCCCAACCTGGCCAACAGAGTCAGCCCACCCTTGACCCCTCCCAGGACCTCTTTTCGGGTCCTTTTCCAGATGTGCTGCAAGAATCCCAGGAGCTAGCAGAGGAATTTGTTTGTAGTGATGCCCAAACACTTGAGCATCCGCCATCTGCTAGTGATGTGGACCCGGAACCAGCATCTGCTATCATGAGCGATGATGATGATGAGACGCAGTTGCCATCAAGGGAGGCTGTTGGAATGTCCAGTGGGCAGGAGGAGGAGCAGAGAGAGGAAGTGGAAGAGGAGGTGGTGGACGACGAAATGACCGACCCCACTTGGACAGGGGTGATGTCCAGCGGGGAAAGCAGTGGAGATGCGGTCTGTGCATCACCGAATAAGGCAGCAAGAGGCAGAGGACAGTCCAGAGGCAGAGGACAGTCCAGACAGAGAAGGCAGGCCACAGCCAGCAGGGCCGAAGCTCTTCCCGGCAGCAGGCAGTCGCGCGAAGCTCCCCCATCGAGGCCTCGTACTTCTGTGGTGTGGAGATTTTTTAATGTTTGCGCGGATGACAAACTGAGCGCGGTTTGCGCAATCTGCCACTCAAAACTGAGTAGGGGCTCTGAGAAGAGCAATCTGACCACCTCAGGCATGCGCCGTCACTTGGAATTCAAGCACTGGGCTGAGTGGGAGAGAGCAAACGCAATACAACCTGCGCTCGGTCTTGCTGCCACTGCCTCTTCCCCTTTGTTGTGTGCTGCCACTGCGGTCCAGACCTCCAGCCAGGACACCTCCACATCTGCCTCTGCCTCGGCTACTTTGGGGCCTTCTCCTTCAGCCCCCCCTTCCCCCGCATCTTCGTCTGCACCTTCCATCTCCTCGTCCCATCAACTGTCCATCTCGCAGGCGTTCAACCGCAGGCGGAAGTACGCCTCCAGTCACCCCCAAGCCCAAGCCTTAACCTGCCTCATCTCCAAACTGCTGGCCCTGGAGATGTTGCCGTTTAGGCTTGTGGAGACGCAGGCCTTCCGCGACCTGATGGCGGCTGCCGCACCTCGCTATTCTGTCCCTAGCCGCCACTATTTTTCCCGGTGTGGCGTCCCCGCCCTGCACCAGCACGTGTCGCGTAACATCAGGCGGGCCCTGAGGTACGCAGTCAGCGCAAAGGTCCACTTGACCACCGACTCGTGGACAAGCGCTTGCGGCCAAGGACGCTACATCTCTTTGACGGCACACTGGGTGAATGTTGTGGAAGCGGGGACGGGGTCGCAAACAGGGACGGCCTACATACCACCCCCGCCCAAGATTGCCAGCACGGGTTCTGATAGACCCCCCTCCTCTTCCTCCTCCTCCTCCTCCTCCTCCTCTGCCTTAACATCGCCCTCAGCCCCTAGCTGGAAGCGTTGCAGCACTGGCGCGGGGAGACGTCAGCAGGCGGTGCTTAAGCTCATCAGCTTGGGCGACAGGAAGCACAGCGCCGCAGAGGTGAGGCACGCCATATTGCAGCAGACAGAGATGTGGCTGTCGCCGCTGCAGCTAGGACCAGGCATGGTCGTGTGCGATAACGGCCGTAACCTGGTGGCGGCTCTGGAGCTTGCAGAACTCAATCACGTACCATGCCTGGCCCACGTTTTTAATTTGGTAGTACAAAAGTTTCTAAAGACTTACCCCAACCTGGCAGAGCTACTGGTCAAAGTGCGGCGCTTGTGCGCTCACTTTCGGAAGTCAACTGTAGCTGCTGCTAGCTTAAAAAAATCCAGCAACGCCTCCATTTGCCTCAACATCGGCTGTTGTGCGACCTGCCCACTCGCTGGAATTCCACCTATTGCATGTTGGCCAGGGTGTGTGAGCAGCAGAAAGCATTGATGGAGTACCAGATGATGCATCCACGCGTGCCTCCAACTCAGCTCCCTCAGTTTGCCAACCACGAGTGGCCATGGATGGCAGACATATGCGATGTATTGCGTATCTTTGAGGAGTCCACTAAGAAGGTCAGCAGCGAGGACGCTATAGTGAGCGTAACCATCCCGCTCCTAGGCGTCCTTAAAGAATCGCTCATCGCAATAAGGGAGAACGCATTGCACACAGAGGAGATGGGGGTAGGAGGAGACGCAACGCAGGTAGACAGTCAGACCACACTTTTGTCTGCTGCTCGGTGGCAGTTGCAGGAGGAGGAGGATGAGGAGGAGGAGGACAACGTGGAGGTGGCTGTGGAAGAGGATGCTGGCGGCGAGGGTAGCAGTCAGGCTGTGTGCGTCCCATTGGTTCAGCGCGGATGGGGCGGAGAGGAGGAGGAAGAGGAGGAAATGGAAAATGATCCTTCTGGTGGGGGCAGTGAGGTCATGCCTACTCAGAGTCTGGCACACATGGCTGACTTCATGCTGGGCTGCTTTTCCCGGGACATACGTGTTGTCCGGATATTGGAGAACAAACTATACTGGGTCTTCGCACTCCTGGACCCCCGGTATAAAGATAACTTCTCCTCTTTTATTCCGGTAGAGGAGAGGACGAATCGATTACTGGAATACCAGAGGGAACTCTTGCAGAACATGATGCAGATTTTCCCACCCAGCATCGCTGGCGGCAGAGAGGAGAGTGTCTCCCAGAGTCTGACAACATCGATCAGGCCCACAGCCACCAGGGGAACACTCTCCAAGGTGTGGGACACGTTCATGTCACCCCCTCGTGCAACTTCCATCACTGCGGGGCCCGCTATCAGCAGGAGGGACAAGTATCGGCGGATGTTGCGGGACTACCTGGCAGACCACACCCCTGTCCTCCCCGATCCCTCGGCGACCTACACTTACTGGGTCTCCAAGTTGGACACGTGGCTGGAACTGTCCCTGTACGCCTTGGAGGTGCTTGCCTGCCCTGCCGCCAGCGTGCTATCAGAAAGGGTGTGTTCAGCGCAGCCGGGGGCATTATAACCGATAAGCGCAGCCGCCTGTCAACCGACAGTGCCGACAGGCTGACGCTAATCAAAATGAACAGCAAGTGGATTGACCCGGACTTTGCTTGTACAACAGTGGAAAGCAGCCAAGAGTGAAGTGCCATCTGTATGAAGTGCCATTTCCTCCTCCTCCTCCTCCTCCTCCTCCTCCTTAACCGCCGTAGAATTGCTGTATTAATGAAAAAAATTATGGCTCACCTCTTAGGCTTAATACAATCAATTTTTAAGAGGTCTCAACTCTTGGGCCTCCACACAATTTTTAAAAGGTCTCAGCTCTTGGGCCTCCACACAATTTTTAAGAGGTCTCAGCTCTTGGGCCTCCACACAATGTTTGAGAGGTCTCAGCTCGTGGGACTCCACACAGTGTTTGAGAGGTCTCAGCTCTTGGGCCTCCACACAATTTTTAAGAGGTCTCAGCTCGTGGGATTCCACACAATGTTTGAGAGGTCTCAGCTCTTGGGCCTCCACACAATTTTTAAAAGGTCTCAGCTCTTGGGCCTCCACACAATTTTTAAAAGGTCTCAGCTCTTGGGCCTCCACACAATTTTTAAAACATAGCAGCCCTAATAAGGGCTCTCAATGACTCTCTTGTCTTCTGGTAGCTGGTATATATGGTGGTAAATGCGATATTCTGAGCTTCTGGGGCCCTGCCTGCCTACATAAGAGCTATATACTGTTCAGCATAGTAGCCCTAATAAGGGCTCTTAATGACTCTCTTGTCTTCTGGTAGCTGGTATATATGGTGGTAAAAGGTATATTCTGAGCTTCTGGGGCCCTGCCTGACTACATAGAAAATGAGCTATATACTGTTCAACATAGCAGCACTAATAAGGGATTAAGGACTCTCTTGTCTTCTGGTAGCTGGTATATATGGTGGTAAAAGGTATATTCTGAGCTTCTGGGGCCCTGCCTGACTACATAGAAAATGAGCTATATACTGTTCAGCATAGTAGCCCTAATAAGGGCTCTTAAGGACTCTCTTGTCTTCTGGTAGCTGGTATATATGGTGGTAAAAGGTATATTCTGAGCTTCTGGGGCCCTGCCTGACTACATAGGATATGAGCTATATACTGTTCAACATAGCAGCACTAATAAGGGATTAAGGACTCTCTTGTCTTCTGGTAGCTGGTATATATGGTGGTAAAAGGTATATTCTGAGCTTCTGGGGCCCTGCCTGACTACATAGAAAATGAGCTATATACTGTTCAGCATAGTAGCCCTAATAAGGGCTCTTAAGGACTCTCTTGTCTTCTGGTAGCTGGTATATATGGTGGTAAAAGGTATATTCTGAGCTTCTGGGGCCCTGCCTGACTACATAGGATATGAGCTATATACTGTTCAACATAGCAGCACTAATAAGGGATTAAGGACTCTCTTGTCTTCTGGTAGCTGGTATATATGGTGGTAAAAGGTATATTCTGAGCTTCTGGGGCCCTGCCTGACTACATAGGATATGAGCTATATACTGTTCAACATAGCAGCACTAATAAGGGATTAAGGACTCTCTTGTCTTCTGGTAGCTGGTATATATGGTGGTAAAAGGTATATTCTGAGCTTCTGGAGCCCTGCCTGACTACATAGAAAATGAGCTATATACTGTTCAGCATAGTAGCCCTAATAAGGGCTCTTAAGGACTCTCTTGTCTTCTGGTAGCTGGTATATATGGTGGTAAAAGGTATATTCTGAGCTTCTGGGGCCCTGCCTGACTACATAGGATATGAGCTATATACTGTTCAGCGTAGTAGCCCTAATAAGGGCTCTTAATGACTCTCTTGTCTTCTGGTAGCTGGTATATATGGTGGTAAAAGGTATATTCTGAGCTTCTGGGGCCCTGCCTGACTACATAGAAAATGAGCTATATACTGTTCAGCATAGTAGCCCTAATAAGGGCTCTTAAGGACTCTCTTGTCTTCTGGTAGCTGGTATATATGGTGGTAAAAGGTATATTCTGAGCTTCTGGGGCCCTGCCTGACTACATAGAAAATGAGCTATATACTGTTCAGCATAGTAGCCCTAATAAGGGCTCTTAAGGACTCTCTTGTCTTCTGGTAGCTGGTATATATGGTGGTAAAAGGTATATTCTGAGCTTCTGGGGCCCTGCCTGACTACATAGGATATGAGCTATATACTGTTCAACATAGCAGCACTAATAAGGGATTAAGGACTCTCTTGTCTTCTGGTAGCTGGTATATATGGTGGTAAAAGGTATATTCTGAGCTTCTGGGGCCCTGCCTGACTACATAGAAAATGAGCTATATACTGTTCAGCATAGTAGCCCTAATAAGGGCTCTTAAGGACTCTCTTGTCTTCTGGTAGCTGGTATATATGGTGGTAAAAGGTATATTCTGAGCTTCTGGGGCCCTGCCTGACTACATAGGATATGAGCTATATACTGTTCAACATAGCAGCACTAATAAGGGATTAAGGACTCTCTTGTCTTCTGGTAGCTGGTATATATGGTGGTAAAAGGTATATTCTGAGCTTCTGGGGCCCTGCCTGACTACATAGAAAATGAGCTATATACTGTTCAGCATAGTAGCCCTAATAAGGGCTCTTAAGGACTCTCTTGTCTTCTGGTAGCTGGTATATATGGTGGTAAAAGGTATATTCTGAGCTTCTGGGGCCCTGCCTGACTACATAGAAAATGAGCTATATACTGTTCAGCATAGTAGCCCTAATAAGGGCTCTTAATGACTCTCTTGTCTTCTGGTAGCTGGTATATATGGTGGTAAAAGGTATATTCTGAGCTTCTGGGGCCCTGCCTGACTACATAGGATATGAGCTATATACTGTTCAACATAGCAGCACTAATAAGGGATTAAGGACTCTCTTGTCTTCTGGTAGCTGGTATATATGGTGGTAAAAGGTATATTCTGAGCTTCTGGGGCCCTGCCTGACTACATAGAAAATGAGCTATATACTGTTCAACATAGCAGCACTAATAAGGGATTAAGGACTCTCTTGTCTTCTGGTAGCTGGTATATATGGTGGTAAAAGGTATATTCTGAGCTTCTGGGGCCCTGCCTGACTACATAGAAAATGAGCTATATACTGTTCAGCATAGTAGCCCTAATAAGGGCTCTTAAGGACTCTCTTGTCTTCTGGTAGCTGGTATATATGGTGGTAAAAGGTATATTCTGAGCTTCTGGGGCCCTGCCTGACTACATAGGATATGAGCTATATACTGTTCAGCGTAGTAGCCCTAATAAGGGCTCTTAAGGACTCTCTTGTCTTCTGGTAGCTGGTATATATGGTGGTAAAAGGTATATTCTGAGCTTCTGGGGCCCTGCCTGACTACATAGAAAATGAGCTATATACTGTTCAGCATAGTAGCCCTAATAAGGGCTCTTAAGGACTCTCTTGTCTTCTGGTAGCTGGTATATATGGTGGTAAAAGGTATATTCTGAGCTTCTGGGGCCCTGCCTGACTACATAGAAAATGAGCTATATACTGTTCAGCATAGTAGCCCTAATAAGGGCTCTTAAGGACTCTCTTGTCTTCTGGTAGCTGGTATATATGGTGGTAAAAGGTATATTCTGAGCTTCTGGGGCCCTGCCTGACTACATAGGATATGAGCTATATACTGTTCAACATAGCAGCACTAATAAGGGATTAAGGACTCTCTTGTCTTCTGGTAGCTGGTATATATGGTGGTAAAAGGTATATTCTGAGCCTCTGGGGCCCTGCCTGACTACATAGAAAATGAGCTATATACTGTTCAGCATAGTAGCCCTAATAAGGGCTCTTAAGGACTCTCTTGTCTTCTGGTAGCTGGTATATATGGTGGTAAAAGGTATATTCTGAGCTTCTGGGGCCCTGCCTGACTACATAGGATATGAGCTATATACTGTTCAACATAGCAGCACTAATAAGGGATTAAGGACTCTCTTGTCTTCTGGTAGCTGGTATATATGGTGGTAAAAGGTATATTCTGAGCTTCTGGGGCCCTGCCTGACTACATAGAAAATGAGCTATATACTGTTCAGCATAGTAGCCCTAATAAGGGCTCTTAAGGACTCTCTTGTCTTCTGGTAGCTGGTATATATGGTGGTAAAAGGTATATTCTGAGCTTCTGGGGCCCTGCCTGACTACATAGAAAATGAGCTATATACTGTTCAACATAGCAGCACTAATAAGGGATTAAGGACTCTCTTGTCTTCTGGTAGCTGGTATATATGGTGGTAAAAGGTATATTCTGAGCTTCTGGGGCCCTGCCTGACTACATAGGATATGAGCTATATACTGTTCAACATAGCAGCACTAATAAGGGATTAAGGACTCTCTTGTCTTCTGGTAGCTGGTATATATTGTGGTAAAAGGTATATTCTGAGCTTCTGGGGCCCTGCCTGACTACATAGGATATGAGCTATATACTGTTCAACATAGCAGCACTAATAAGGGATTAAGGACTCTCTTGTCTTCTGGTAGCTGGTATATATGGTGGTAAAAGGTATATTCTGAGCTTCTGGGGCCCTGCCTGACTACATAGAAAATGAGCTATATACTGTTCAGCATAGTAGCCCTAATAAGGGCTCTTAAGGACTCTCTTGTCTTCTGGTAGCTGGTATATATGGTGGTAAAAGGTATATTCTGAGCTTCTGGGGCCCTGCCTGACTACATAGAAAATGAGCTATATACTGTTCAGCATAGTAGCCCTAATAAGGGCTCTTAAGGACTCTCTTGTCTTCTGGTAGCTGGTATATATGGTGGTAAAAGGTATATTCTGAGCTTCTGGGGCCCTGCCTGACTACATAGAAAATGAGCTATATACTGTTCAGCATAGTAGCCCTAATAAGGGCTCTTAAGGACTCTCTTGTCTTCTGGTAGCTGGTATATATGGTGGTAAAAGGTATATTCTGAGCTTCTGGGGCCCTGCCTGACTACATAGGATATGAGCTATATACTGTTCAACATAGCAGCACTAATAAGGGATTAAGGACTCTCTTGTCTTCTGGTAGCTGGTATATATGGTTGTAAAAGGTATATTCTGAGCTTCTGGGGCCCTGCCTGACTACATAGAAAATGAGCTATATACTGTTCAGCGTAGTAGCCCTAATAAGGGCTCTTAAGGACTCTCTTGTCTTCTGGTAGCTGGTATATATGGTGGTAAAAGCTATATTCTGAGCTTCTGGGGCCCTGCCTGCCTACATATGAGCCATATACCGTTCAGCGTAGTAGCCCTAATAAGGGCTCTTAATGACTCTCTTGTCTTCTGGTAGCTGGTATAGATGGTGGTAAAAGCGATATCCCGAGCTTCTGGGGCCCTGCCAGCGACAGCCTGTCTTTCCCTGCTGTGAGCGTCTGTCCCTCACTAAGTTCAAGCTGCTAATGCTGACGAAGAGGAAGTGCTGAGTTTTGTATATTCGAGGTCACATGGTTTTTCCAGCCAATGCGTGTAGACGCCGTTTTCGCGATGCCAGCGTCCTCCCAGGACCTGTCCCACCCCCCCTGCATGGTGATTGGTGTAAAAAACGCGCCAGGGAAGGTGGGAGGGAAAACGAATTGTGAGTGCGCCATCGCCGCTGTACTCGATCGAAATCGAGTATGACGAACAGCGTAGTATTCGATCGAATACCGGCTCGGTCGAATACTACTCGCTCATCACTAATAATAGGGGAGTTATCACCATGGCCGGCCTTTGAGGTGTGCGAGAAGTGCGGTCATACAGGGCGCCATTCCAACCTCTTTGTAAGGGGGCCCCAGAAGCTCTCGGCTGGACCAAGCAGGCCTCTCTCTTTTTTTTAAATACCCCCACTTCTCTACGTTCTTTTTTTGCACAATTCTTTTACCTTTTTCTTTCTGCTTGAATTTCCCTTTCTCTTGCTTTCTGTTTCATTATCCATCGATTTTTATCTCTTTACATATCCCCTCCTCCTCTTCCTTATGTTGTTTCAACATTACCTCCATCTTCTCTTGTCACCTTTCTCCTGTCTGTCTTTCTTTTCAAGTTTAAACCAGAAAAAAGGGAGGACCGCACCAACAATTTTCAATTAACAATTATACACCACTGTGCTATCTGTCCAGGGTTAAAACAGACTAACCTGTTAACTATATGGAGCAAGAATTGGGGGTACCAAGTTACCCCCCCAAAAACCCTGCTTGTACAGAAGCACCACTACAAAATCATCCAAATATATCAAATATAAACAATTTTATTATTAATTATTTATTTTCAAGTTCTTCACACTTTCCTTCTTTTTAACCTTCCCTCCAGACCTATTTTCCTTTCTTTCTTTCATTTTGTTTGTTTGTTTCTTTCTTTATCTATCATTCTCTCTCTCACTTATTCTTTTCTCTTTCTTGTTTTCTTTCTTACTTTCATTCTCTCTCTATTTTTCATTCTTTAACTTTCTTTTTTCTCTTTTCTATTTTTTTCTCCTCCTTTCTCTTTTCCACATTAAATCCATCCTCTACCCCTCTCTTCATTTTTTATGCCTTTTTCATTCTCTCATTCAAACAGCGCTGTGTGCAGTGCATTTTATACAGACAGAGCAAAGCATAGTGAAAGTGCAGCCATCAGATCGCTGATCTTCCTGTGTTTTGCAACACGCTCCTCAGCCTAGATAAATTGCTGGGTGTGGGAGCACACCTCAGCCCCAAGATGCTGGGGATGAGACCGCAGCCTGCACATGCGCAGTGGGCCCATGGAAAAGGTAAATGATTACAACTTTCAGCATGGTTTCACAAACGGAGGTTCCACACAGTGGATACCCCAGATGCTGTAAGTTGTAATAACCTTTTCCATGGGCCCAGGGGGTTCCAGGGGTAGATAATCGGTCAGACCTGTAGTCTGTTGGAGTCCAGGGCTGGCAAAACAAATTATTGTTCTACTTTAAATATAGATGCTGTCCCTGACTGCCCAGGGGTGTATCCCTGCGCCTTCATCAGTGATTGCTTTCAGCAATGTACAGAAGTGGCATTCTTCAGAGCAATCTCTCCATGGTAACAGCACACAATACAGAAGCTGTGAACTTAGCAAGTAGCTGCCCCTCACCTGGCTTTTACAGTGTAACACAGCAGAGAACTGCCCAGCTTTTCACTATTTATTAGCTAACTTTACTGTGTACAGCACAAGAACAGAGGCAGCAGTGCAAGGTTAAAGAATTGGCTTGTTAAACACTCTCAGCCTGAGCCCCAGTGCTCTCATCAAGGTTTAGGAGACAGAAGACAGAAGTCTGTATACCAGTTTGTCAGCACCACGGACAGCAGCCTCTCCAGGACCATTGTCAGTAGATTTTCAGTACCATGAAAAGCACAATAAAGTTGGTCCGCACCCCTGGGGCATCCTTATTTTGGATGTGTATAACCCTACCAATCGCCTGGTATACATACCTTGATGGTTATCTGCTGCTCTACTTCAATAAGCTTCTTTGGCCAAGCATATAATGAGCATGATCAGCAGTGGCACCTACTGAACCCCTACAAAGCCTGTCTTCAATTCAGCTCTAATCTCCAACGTCACAGAACCCATCTTCAATCTTGCAAGTAAGCTATTCAGCCTAAATAGCACTATAAGTCTCAGGAAGTCCTCTAGTCTCCCACACCACAGGATCGCTCCTGAGCTCCTGATCTGTACTGTCACTGTACCAGCTAGACTGCCAGTAAAAGTTCAGTTGATCCTAACCTGCCCTCTGCCTGTTGCACTTAGCACTTTTTTGCGTCTTTGCACATTTTAGGATTATTTTTTATTGACTTGTTGGATATATATATTGATTATTGAATTTTTGGGACAGGCTAGGTTTAGGTAGGGGTGTATTATGAGCTATGCATTGTATGATACAGCATTGGTGCCCTCTTGTGTGTACTGTGTATATGTTTTTTAGTGTTTTGTGTGTCTGTGTATCTATTTTGGCGGTAAATTTGTGATTAAATAAACATTTATTTCATTCTGATCCAGTAGTGCTGTATTTTGCCCTTACACTTGGGGGTATTGGGACCCCCAGTTTGTTTTATAATACTTGATAAAAGTGTAGCATTTTTTGACTATAGAATGACTTCAATTGATTATATTTATGCTCTTTATATAAGATGACCATTTTTTCAGGTGGAAAAATTTGGAACACTAAAATTGTGGCAGGTTAACAAATCTCTACATGACAACATTGGTCACACATCATACAACGTTGTTGCTTTTGTAAATAAACCTAGTGATTAACCTAACCTAATAATTTGAAAAAAATGGTCATCTAATACTATTACATCATCACCCCCTGTAATATGCTTACTGTAATAAATGTAACAGTCAGGGTTGTTTCTAGGGGGGTGCGAGCAGGGCAATTGCCCTGGGCACTAAGGCCATGGGGCCAGCCGTCTTAATTCCAGCCATCGTGTTTTCTTCAGATAGGTCAGGGCCACTGTTAATGGTGAAGGCCATAAGACAGGTCCCTTAGGCTCAGTCATGGTATAAGGCAATTATGGTGGGCACAACCCCACACAGACATAGAGGGCTGCAGTAGATGCGAGGGCGTACATAGCATAGAGGCAGGGGAGGCAGCTTCTACCAGGCCCATGGCAGAAGGGGACCCTGTGCAAGTGGTCTCCCCCTGTCTTACATCATCTGGTCCTCCAGTGGGCCAAGGCAGTGGCAGACTTGTGCTGCCCAGGCCAACTGGGCCTGCTCCAATAGCAGCAGGGCTGATTATGGCAGGGCCCAGTCAACATAAGTGTGCCCAGGTTGGCAGCAGAGATAAGTAATCCAGGCATCGGAGTGAAGCTAGCTTCTCTGCTGGGTAAGTTGAACTATATAAAGGTGCCCTCTGCCTAATAGACTACCAGTATGTCAAATATGATTGGTGCATGTTGTCATGTTGTTTTTTTCATACATTTAATTCTTGATGGCTCTGCGGTCCGGCACAGACAATGCTGCTGAGCCACAAATAATTAAAGTGGATCAAAACCCACGCTGTTCGGCCCTGGAATCGATCCCCCCCCCCCGGGGCATTCCAAACCGGGATGCCCTGATGTATGAAACCCCCCGAGATCGCCCCATTCACTTACCTTATTTCCCAGCCAAACAGCGCATGCGTAAGCTGCGGCCGCATCCTGCTATCCCTCTAGCAGGGTGCATGCCCCCCCACAAGGCATTTGTGAATGTGGCCGTCAGTGCGCTCGGAGCCGTTGCTCTTAGACGTGCCATAGGACCGGGAAGAGGTGAGTTGGTCTCGGCATCCTGGGGGTTTCACGCAGCGGGGGATATTCAAAATCCTAGGTTTTTGTCCACTTTAAATGTATCAAAAAGAAAAACAACATGATGGCATGCAGCAGTGTACCTTTCCCTGCTGAACCACCAATGAACTAGTAAAAACAAAAAAAGGTCCAACAATTGCTGCCCCCCTTACTTTCCTCTATATGGTACTGCCTGAGGCGGTCGCCTTGCTTGCCCTCATTACAGGCGCACCTCTGCCTGGGCACTTCATACATCAGCTTGGAGCATCAAGAGAACATGAATATTGGCTCCCCTCTATAGGGTGAAACAAAATGCCAGTAGCTGCACTCTGACTATAGAGCACTGGGGAAACAAGCTGCTGTGGCCTAGGGCCCAGACATACTTAGTAATATCTTATAATAGATTTTATTATTGATTCATTTTATTATATATCTTTTAATAACAATATCTGCTCTTTATGGGGTTCCCACTATGACTTTTGACTTTTGCTATGCTATGCTATTGTAAAGTAGACATAGACTATGTTAAAAATTATTTAGCAACATTTTTTGTTGTATGACCATAACATTTCACATATACAGTAAGCCAAAATATAACCCCAACCTAAAGTACGATGTGTCATGAAAAAAAGATTCCCGAAATCGCATGGATATGTGGAAACTAATAACAGTACTTGAAATATTTGGCAAGGTCTGAAATGTCTGAAGTCAACAGTAGCCATGTACTATAGAGTAAGCACGGTGAGCCACGAGAACGCCGGCTCCCCACCACAATCACACATTTATCAAGCCAATCCTGCTTAGCGACTGAGATAGCGCCATATAGCGACTCATTCATCATTATTCCAGCCTCAGCCCACAGCGCCAGCGTCCGACCTTGAACAGCGACAGGTATGACCTCTCGCTACCTGGCGCGCTCCAATGCATTTCAATGGAACAATCTTTAAATATTAATAATTAATTGTTATTAATGTTTTTTTTTTTTTTTTTTTTTTTTAAATGTGAAAAATTCTGTGACCACTTCTGCCATTTTAGATCATTTTTTTAAGGGAAAAAAAATAAAAATAAAAATTGTACAGAATTGATATTACAGGTCTGATATTAATGTATTCATATTACTAAATTATTTAAAATAATTTTTTTTGGTTTCTAAAAATATGGTGGTTTGGGGGTTAAAAAACGACTTTTAACACATCGCCTCCAGCGCTCTGGGGTTTAAACATGCATTTCACAGCACTTGAATTTTTTGGGCGTGATTTTTTGATGAATATGGTGGAAGCCGGTCGCTCTGACCAGTCGCTATCATGCGCTCCCATACATCGCGGAAACTGTCAAATAGTGACTCGGAACCTTGTATTCAACATTACTGCACACCGACTGAGTCGCTGTCAACAACCGAACAACGGCCAAGCACAGCGAGTACTAGCGGGCGCTGTGAAAATACCGCTACAGTCGCTCAACTGTCGCTACATGTCGCTATTAATAAATCAGCCTCCCCGTTGGTTACCCATACACACTTTTGGATTTTCTCAAAAATATTTTTTGCTGGTTAGTATTATGTAGGTCTCTCCTCGTCTACACTTCAGTAAACTGGTAAAATATGAAGCAGTGCTGGTAAGTCCTTGGCCTTATTTTTTTTTTACATTACTTTCATTTAAAATTTCGAGAGCAAATGTTGCCATGACGTCATGTTTGATTCTAAGGTTATGCAGGTTTAAAGACAACATGGGTCAGCAGGAGAGCAGGACAGTGATCACGTTCCTTTTTCTGAATCGCATGTCAGCCATTCAGGGTTACATTGTGCAACAGCCAAAACACCAACAATGAAGACCATGGTGACCGTTCAGAAACCACTGATGTTATCCTTTACATGATTCTAGAAGACTGGCAAATTTTAGGTTTGAAGATGGACATTTCTAAAGAAAGAGTTGGGTTATGTAGTAATATGTAGAATAACAGTGAGAATGATGTGTTCTTTCTCAATTTTTAGCAATCAAAGCAGAGCCACAAGCCTCTTTAGGGAGAGACCCATATTAGGCTAGATATAGTAGACTCACAGGCTGATTCATCATTAGCGGCAGGTAGCGACAGATGAGCGTCTGTAGCAGGCATTTGCAGAGCGTCCGCTAGTAGTCGCAGTGCTCGGCCGTGGGTCGCTACTTTATAGCGACTCAGTCGCTGTTCAGTAATGTTGAATAAATTGTGAGGAGTCGCTATTTGACCAGTACAGCGCTGTATGGGAGCGCATGTTAGCGACTGCTCATAGCGACCGACTCACACCATATTCAGCAAAAAACAGCCTCACAAATCTCTGGCCCTGAAAAATAGTTGTTTGAAGCCCAGAGCGCAGGAGGCGGTGTGTTTAAAGTCTGTTTTCAAGCATCTATCAACTAGTAACAAAGCGAAAACATATGGAATTACATTGTAACAGCATTGTAACATGAACACTTTAATGCCAGACCTGTAATGTCATTTCTGAGGAAATATATAAAAAATGAAAACATTATGAAAAAACTGCTTTTTCAATGCCAGAAGAGGTCAAAGAATTATTTGTGATTTTTTTAGAAAAAAAAAAACCCGTTTAAAGAGAAGAAAAGTATCGTCCATTGAAATGTATGGGGGAGCGTAAGGTAGCGAGAGGTCATACCTGGCGCTGTGCAAGGCTGAACGCTGGCGCTGTTCTCTGAGGCTGTGAAAATGATGAATCAGACGCTACATGGCGCTATCCCAGTCGCTAAACAGATTCTGCTTGATAAATGTGTAATTGCGTGCCGTGTACGGCGTTGACCAGTCGCTATCTGTCGCTATCCCTTTTTAAATAAGGGCCTAAAATAGATGTCACCTACAATATGTAAGGATAAAAAGTAGAAGAGCACTTTCATAATACAGAAGGTACTTACATGGCACATACAGGCCAAGAACCACAGAACTACCATAATTAGACTGTAGACAAAGCCGGGAGTTTTGTTTGCAGGGAACCAGGTTCTCGCTGCGAGCAAAGTGGGCGCTGGAGACTACTACACATAACCCAAGATCGTAAACTGGCAGCATCCATATTTTTTTATGTTTTTTTTTTTTTTTTTTTTTTTTAAGGCAGGTACTTAAGTTAGTTAAAATTAAGTTTACTTGGATATGGCTTACTGTTGGTTATCTCTGGTAGTCCCATGATGACACATCTGTATGTGTCTCTATGTGGGGGAGCACAATGATTGCGCATAGCGCAGAATAATTACGCAGCCATCCAGGCCACTTGTATAGATCCATTTCAGGCTGTCACTCAGGGGCGGACTGGCTCATAGGGAGACCCGGGCAAATGCCCTGTTGGCCGCACTGCTCCCATCTAATCCCAGCACCCCATCGATTTCCACCTCGCCCAAGTAACCCCAGCCCATGTCCTCACCGTAATGATATAGCATCAGCCTGGTTGACTGGCCAGGAAGCAGCAGAGATGCCATTGGCTGGTTATTGGTTGGCCAGTTGCTGGTAAAATCCCGGGCTAATTTTTTGGCACTGTTCCACTGTATGAGAAGTCACATGTCGACAAGAGGAGTAGATGGCTGTGTAATTATTGTTAGCTATGTCCAAATCTTGCCCCCCCCCCCCCCCCCCTCTGCAGTGACTTAGGACCTGGGAGGCAGCCCAAAGAGACATGGGTTGTTTGCATGGCTCCACCTATCCAATAAGAATTATGGTAGTTCTGTAGTTCTTGGACAGTAGAGGACATCTAAATTCTTTGCGTTTTAAGAAACCTAATGGTTGAAGCCAACATCTTTATCAGCATCCTGCATGTGTATTAGTATTAGTAAAAAGAAAACTCCTAGACTTGGCCGTCCTTAGTTATTGAGGAACCATAGGCAAAATTTCAGGATTGCGCTTCCATAAACACACACAAGGACAGATAGAGAAAAGATAGAAGGGGCAGCGGGAGAAGTAATAATGGGAAAGAGGGAAAGAGATTAAGACAAAGAGACACACTGGAAAGAGAGATGAGAAAAGAAGAAGGGAATGTGAAAGAGGGAAATAGATTAAGGCAAAAAGACACACTGGAAAGAGAGATGAGAAACAAAGAAGGGAATGCGAAAGAGGGAAATAGATTAAGGCAAAGAGACACACTGGAAAGAGAGATGAGAAAAGAAGAAGGGAATGTGAAAGAGGGAAATAGATTAAGGCAAAGAGACACACTGGGAAGAGAGATAAGAAACAAAGAAGGGAATGCGAAAGAGGGAAATAGATTAAGGCAAAGAGACACACTGGAAAGAGAGATGAGAAAAGAAGAAGGGAATGTGAAAGAGGGAAATAGATTAAGGCAAAGAGACACACTGGAAAGAGAGATGAGAAAAGAAAAAGGGAATGTGAAAGAGGGAAATAGATTAAGGCAAAGAGACACACTGGAAAGAGAGATGAGAAAAGAAGAAGGGAATGTGAAAGAGTGCAAGGATGAGACAATTCAAAAAAGAAAATAAGATGTGGGAATGTGAAAAAGGCAGAAGAAGCGAATGTGAAATAGAGCGAAAATCAGAGAGAATGTGGAATAGAAAGATCGACAAATGTAACGAGGAAAAGACAAGTATGGGACGGAATGTAGAAAAAAGAGGAACGTTGAAGAGGAAAAAATAAAGAAAGATGGAGGGAATGTGGAACAGACGGAAAGTAGAAAAGGGAGAAAAATGGATGGAATAAGATAAGAATAAGAAGAGAAGAAATTAGGCAGGAATGAGGAAAAGAATGCAGGAGGGAAAGTGGAAAAGAGAGTAAGATGGATGGAGATTGAGGAAAAGAAGGAAGCGAAGCAGGAATGTGGAAACGTAAGAAGTAGGGAAAATAGAAACGAGAGATAATGGAAGGAATGAAGGAATAAAGAAGGCAGTAATATGGAAAAGTAAGAAGGGAAAGTGGAAGAGAGGGTGGATGGAGAATGAGGAAAAGATAGAAAGAAGGCAGGAATGGTGAAAAGAAAGACAGAAGGAGAGAAACTGAAGAGTAAAAGAAAGGGGGGGGGGGGCGTTGAAAATGGGGAGGGAGCAGAGGTGAAATGGAATAGAGAGCAAAGAGGGTTAAAATGTGGGTGTGTCTGAATGGTATTTCCTGGCGCCCCCTTGCAGAGCGTTTGTGATGGCGCCCTGTGCGACCGTACTGCTTGCACACCCCAAAGGCCAATGTAATTGGGTTGGTTTAGGGCTGTGATAATGATGATGTGATAATTCTCACTCTTTTTTAGGAGAGAAAATTACTATTCACTTTCATTGTCTACCTTGGGGGTGATTCAGAGCCAGGTGAAAATTTACACCCAGTAGACAGTAAAAGTCAGTGAGGATTCTCACCTGGCTGTGAATCGACCCCAATATGATGACCCACCAATTTAGGTGAATGACTGAATGGCTCCACATGATTCACCTCTTCTGATGTGTATAGCTGCAGCTCGCAATAAAATAACACTCTACCTGATATGAAGAACGGTTACTGATGATTTTTTATCCTGACTGGAGTTCTTTAAAGCAAGTACTCATAACACATAGAGGCAGTAAAAAGCTATTTCCATTGCATTTATTACTGAATTTTATGTTGTCGTGACTTTTTCCCCGACTTTATACCAATGCTTGCAGTTCTGTAATAGAGAAGTAAAAATAATCTGCAGCAGCTCGTATAAAAGCCGAGCGTATTGAGAAAAATGAAAACCGAATCCAGTAAACAGCAGTCATTAAGGTATAATGGCTATGATTAATACACTGGTTGTTAAATGGCGGGTAACGAGATTAGCTTGCATCTTCCCTGCCCAATATATACTTAAAGTAATTGCATCTCTACAAAGTGCATTATCATCACTTCTCCATGACTGTGATGTCATAGGCCGCCGCTGCGGTGGAGGAATAGGGAACATTTACATTCCCAGCTTACAGCTGTCTTCCGGAGTCTCCGAAAACTGTTTATCGGCAAATCCAAAATTTATGCCTGCTATAGATTACTGAGCCGGCCTGCAGACACAATTTGAACAGTGCCGGTATGAACACGGCACTGGAGGCAACAGCCATTAAACTGAACCGGGTCCTCCTGGGAACCTGAGATATGATGGACCCTGGACTGGGATTATAGGTCCCTACAAAACTGATAGATGATATTTATGTCTTCATCTAAACTCAAAAACTTCTGTAAATTAAAAAGACCTCATGAAAGCTTTTTATGGGCCTTTAAAGTGGACCTAAAATCAGGGGCGTATATATGTTTTATGTGGCTGATAAGCACACTAGTGATTGGGATCCCCACCCACTTCTCTGTTTTACTGGGCCCTGGCTACCCATGCGCCCATGCCCTAGCTGGGGCTGTGACAGCAGGGTGCTTGAGACTTGCTTGGAGTTGGGGCCAAGCCAGAGAAGGTGAGATTGGGGGGGGGGGGGGGGTGAATGGCCAGCAGAGCCCACTGGAGGCTCGTTATGTCTACTGCTGCTTCCACCATTGTCGCAGGTGCAGGCCCGGCTGAAGGAGGTGACAGGCCTGGCCAGAAAGCACTAGTGATGGGCAAAATTTGAGTGAAGCATCAATGCATCCAGGAATACCTCCTTCCAGGCTTGGTCACGGCTCGCTCTAGTCTTGCAGCAATTGCATGGGTTCTGCTGGGTGTAGTGATGACTCTACTGCTACTGACTCGGCATCCGTACTATAGAAGCAGAAGCTTGCACTGAGCCCTCTTCTACTATGGGCCTGGAGGCAGCTGCCTTCTCTGGCTCTATGTTACCATAAGTACACCTTTGCCTAAAGTCAAATAAGGCTTTATATGTACTGCACCCATTCCCCTTGGGGCAACCCTGCCTCACTGAACACTGCCCCCTGGAAAACCTGATACACCCTCTTCGTCTAAGCCTTCGTCTAAGGGAGTGGAGTGGCCGCATCCCCCAATACCCTCCAACAAGGAGCGTGGCCTGCGCTGGCCATTCACAAATGCCTGGCGCGGGATAGCAGGGATGTGGCCGCTACTTGTGCATGCACAGTTGGACCGGGGAAGACAGTGAGTTTTCGGGCGACCTGGAGGGTTTCACACAGTAGGGCATCCCGATTCTAGATGCCCCTGGGGGGAGGGAATCTAGTGGCCCTGGAATATTATCGATTCCAGGGCCGTCGGGCCATGGGTTTTGGTATAACATCTGTATATAAAGCCAAGAATACAAATGTGTCAGTAACCTACATTTTATCATTAAACTGGACCTTCAGTATGATTAAAGGAAAAGCCCAAACCCTTAAAAAAACATTCCCCAGCATCTAAAATTAACATATTTTAAGTTTTTAGTCACTTATTTATTATTCTTTCCCCCACTGGGCTGCACCTTTGTTCAGGACTCTAGGATATGGGCACCGCCATCTTGATTTAGAAGCATCACACAAACTGAGGAGAGCATAGCGGGATAAAGTACAGGGGGGCGGGTTTTAGCTGTGCTTTGCACAGACAGAGCAGAGAAAGGACAGCAATCCCAGAATTCAGAGAATTCAGTGAAAAGACACTTCCTGTTGGCTGCCTGATGCTCCATGAGCCGCCATCTTGGATGTTTAAAGGCTCATAACATGCAGTAGATGCAGGTAGGATGATTTTTAATGTGAGCAATCTGTATATGCAGGGTGTGGGAAACATAAATGATATGCTCTTATTCAGGGTGAAGGTCCGGATTAATGTGAGCAATCTGTATGTACAGGGTGTGGGAAACATATAAGATAGCATTAAGCTTTAGAATTCTGTCAACAAAGAGAAGAAGTCTTTGATGGTTAAATAAGGCGACAGTTACTGAAGCGTACTTCTTCTGAAGCTAAAAATAGGTTATTTGGGCTATTTTTTCAGTTTTGAAAGTTGAGCAAGATTCTTGGGACTTGAAACTTAGCGATCACCTTTCTTACTTAACTGCCTGGTAATACAATTGTAATCTTATTTAACCAATTGTTTATCCTTAACCTGAGCTTCACATTACCTGAACATATGGCTGCACCAATCGTCAGGAATGCCTCTCAAGCACCTCTTAGGCCCTTATTTAACAAGGAACTAAATGTACATAGAAACACGGAGCAACACAAGTCCTCAATGATGTGACCTCAAGAAACAGTTTTAAAAAGCAAAATGAGAGAGTATCCCACGGTGCATGCTCTTCACAGGAGCTGGTAGTATCACACGTGCCCGTCACCTCCACACATATGCGCTTACCAAATGGGTAAAGATAAACCGCCTTGAATCAATTAATGCCTCTTAAAAGATTCCAGATACTTGATGGTATTTATATACACCTTAACTTTTCCTCCCGGGCATGGTAAATTCCGTTCATAAATGGAAAAAGAACATGCAAAAAATAGTGCAACCCCGTAGGAACTTTTCTTAAAAGGATATTTCATAATAAAAATACACTCACAAATTCCTTGAAATATAACGCGCCAATATGAATGCACTGGTGCTGAGGGAGTCCTTTTCTTTCCCTTTTCCTGTGACCGTTCAAATGGACGTCAAAATTTAAAATTAGTGAGGTTTAAAAGAATGCCGCCGTCTCCTCTTGTAACTCCTAACGCGTTTCGTTGCAGCGCAACTTTTTCAAAGGATGAGCGGCGCGAATACTGACAGTTCTTATATAGACGGTGAAGGACCTCATTGTTCCTGCCCTGAGCCAATGAGCGCTTGGGGCAGTGAATATCATTAAATCACGTGACTGTATGTGACGCAACCTCGTCAGCTGAATAGAGGCGGGGTGCGTGATGGTATGTCAAAAGCCAATGAGAGCTAAGGAAGGTGAATATCATTAAGTCACGTAGCTAAATGTGACGTAGCCCCGTAAAAGCAATCTGGGCGGGGTGCATAATGACAAACGCTGATCCTACATATTCATTAGCAAAGGTGGAGCCGACACCCATGGGCCGGGTCAACACCACTACGTGCTCAGCTAGGGGCGGGAGGGCAGACGAAATAGGGTCAGTTCAGCTATTGATAAATACAAGGCGCAAAGCACAACTGGCATGATAAAGCCAGAGTGCTAGCAGTGCTAAAGCTATGAAAGGCCTCCGGGTGTAGTTATTAGAACATCAACACTGACAGAGGCGGGGCTTAAATGGGAGACATGAAGCCCCAGCCGTGACTTTCATTGCTGAGGACACGATTAAATCACTAGATATAGTGATGGAATGTTAAAGGAACATTCTGCTATAGTCATGGATGGCCAACTAGGAGGTGACCAGCGTGTTCGCTGCTGTGTGCTAAGTAGCAATCTGGCTGACAGTATGCTCTCACCACGCTGGGCTGATTTCTTAGTGTATGCCATCTATGCCTAATGGACCTAGTGGATCAATATGGTCTAGGACCACCTAGGTCCATAAGATAGATTATGAGACCATTATGAGACTTTTTGCATAAATTGCAACATTTATAAACTGATCTTATAGGGAACCCCCAACTGCATGAAGAGGAATGCTAAGACCAACCAAATGTGAAGGAGAATGTTGGGTATTGACCAAAACACAGAACATTGCTCAAAAAATGGGAATATAGTGATATTCAGTGCCGAATTCTCTTACACTCTCTTGGTGTTAATATCTACATATTTTCTTTTTTAACAAGGGATAGCGCCAGGTAGCAACTGGTGAGCGAACGGTAATGACGAGCACCGCCACGAGAACGCCGGCTCCCCACCACAATCACACATTTATCAAGCCGATCCTGCTTAGCGACTGAGATAGCGCCAGATAGCGAATCATTCATCATTATTCCAGCCTCAGCCCACAGCGCCAGCGTCCGACCTTGAACAGCGACAGGTATGACCTCTCGCTACCTGGCGCTCTCCAATGCATTTCAATGGGACAATCTTTAAATAATCATAAATAATTGTAATTTTTTTTTTTTTTTTTTTTAATGTGAAAAATTCTGTGACCACTTCTGCAATGTAAGCTATTTTTTTTAAGGTAAAAAAAAAATTGTGCAGAATTGATATTACAGGTCTGATATTAATGTATTCATATTACAAAATGTTTTTATAAACTTGTTTTTTTTGGTTTCAAAAAATATGGTTGTTTGGGGGTTAAAAAACTACTTTTAACCCATCGCCACCAGCGCTCTGGGGTTTAAACATGCATTTCACAGCGCGAGAATTTTTTGAGCGTGATTTGTTAACGAATATGCTGGGAGCCGTTGGCTATGGCCATTCGCTGTCATGTGCTCCCATACAGCGCGGAACCTGTCAAATAGCGACTCCTCACCCAATATTCAACATTGCCGCACACCGACTGAGTCGCTGTCAACAACCGAACAACGGCCAAGCACAGCGACTACTAGCGGGCGCTCTGAAAATACTGCTATATTCGCTCATCTGTCGCTACCTGGCGCTATTAATGAATCGGCCTCTTAGATTTACATGGTCATTTTTTTACCTTACTTTAGTCTCATTAATAGATACAGTTAGAGTTACTGTTACTACCTTCCTTTCTCTATTATTTCTGAGGTGCCAGGACTATCCTGATGATGGATGCATGGTCACACAGGGATTCCCCTTCATATATCCTTTTTTTGGGTTGTATACCCTGGTGTTATAGATCATATTTGTACCTGTTCACCATATTGCACTATACTGTACAGCACTGATTTATGTTATAATTTTCTTATATGTATTAATACACTTTTTCTGCATTACAAGAAAATTTGGTTTGGTGTGCATTCTTCCCAACTCTTGATATTATCAAGATTCTTGGGACCCCGCTGTGTGAAACCTCTACATATCACCCAATCCGCTCACCTCTTCCACAAGTCATCAAACCTATAGGCCCGTTCGGGCACTAGCCAAAGCTGGGGGGGGGTGCAGCCGGCAGCTCTCGCTCCATTCAGATTTCCTTGCCACACTGATGCCAGGGCCTGTAGCGCTCGCCAGGGTTTCGCTGAGGGGGAGGGAATCATACATGTTTTGCCAAGATAGGTTTTAGTCCACATTAAAGAACAACTATCATTAAGCACCCATTTAAATTAAAGCAATCCCATGGTGCGGGATGGCTTTTTTGCAGCTCGGGTTTGGGTGGAAGGCATCGCAACATTTGATGTCCCCCCACACATAGCCCCAAACCTGCACCTTGGAACTCGCCTCTTCCCCAACTTCTCTCGTGTTTCCGGACCCACGTGACCAAAGGGGATTCATTACTGTTGTTGGCAGGGACATAGCACTCGTCTACTGGTGGACTACTAACTGATTACTAACACTGGCCACAGTTACGTTTGTGTGTGCAAATATACAGATTTATGCTTATGTATATTAGGTTGTCTTTTACATTATATTTTATTAGCACTTTTCTCTGGACCATTATATGTTTAGATATATTTTTTGAGCACTACTAGGAGCTGCTAGAGGGAGGGTTGGATTTTGGGTAGGGGGTTAGCCCCTGTTCCCTTATTTTATATTGGATCAGCATCATTCAATGAAAAGACCAAACCCTTAAAAAATATCCCCAACATCTAAAATGAATATACTTTACATTTTTAGTTGCTTCCATTTTATTCTTTGCCCTGCTGGGATTCAACACTGTTTTAGCACTTTAGGATACAAGCGCCGCCATCTTGCCTCAGAAGCATCACATACTGAGGAGAGGAAAGGAGGCAAAAGTGCAGGGGGGCAGGTTATAGCTGTGCTTTGCACAGACAGAGCAGAGCTGTGGTCAGGAAAAGGACAACAATCCCAGAATGCAGAGCAGAATAGTCAGAAGACGCTTCCTGTTTGCAGGCAACCTGAGACTCCATGTGCCGCTATCTTGGATGTTTAAAGGCTCAGAAAATGCACTAGGAGCAGGTAGGATGATTTTTAATGTGGGCAATCTGTATGTACAGGGTGGGGGAAACACATAATAGGCTCTTATTCAGGATGAAGGTCTGGTTTAATTGTCCTTGTGTGTTTTTGTAATGTCTCATGTGGATTTTAATGCTTGAATAAAAAAGGATTTTTTTTTTTCATCTTTTGATATATCTCAGTTGTGTGGCCACATTATTTGTGGGGCATATTTTCTCCCTGTGGTGGACTTTCTTTTGTTAAATTGGTGTTTTGCCCCATTGTACCTGCACACTGTTGGTTATTGTGGTTGTTTATTCCTTTGAAGTGCCACCACATTTGTGTTGTTCATATTTACATTCAAAATATACACTCAGAATCTTCCAGTAGTTTCTCCTAACTTTCTCATACGGGGAGGCCGATTCATTAATAGCGCCAGGTAGCGACAGATGAGCGACAGTAGCGTTATTTTCACAGCGCCCGCTAGTATTCGCTGTGCTTGGCCGTTGTTCGGCTGTTGACAGCGACTCAGTCGGTGTGCGGTAATGTTGAATACGGGGTTAGGAGTCGCTGTTTGACAGGTTCCGCGCTGTATGGGAGCGCATGACAGCGAACAGCCATAGCGAACGGCTCCCAGCATATTCATTAACAAATCACGTTCCAAAAATTCTCGCGCTGTGAAATGCTTGTTTAAACCCCAGAGCGCTGGCGGCGATGGGTTAAAAGTAGTTTTTTAACCCCCAAACAACCATATTTAAAAAAAAAAAAAAAACATGTTTTTCAAAACATTTTGTAATATGAATACATTAATATCAGACCTGTAATATCAATTCTGCACAAATTTTTTTTTTTTTTTTAGGTTAAAAAAAACATCTAACATTGCAGAAGTGGTCACAGAATTTTTGACAAAAAAAAAAATAAAATAATAGCAATTAATTATGAATATTTAAAGATTGCTCCATTGAAATGCATTGGAGAGCGCCAGGTAGCGAGAGGTCATACCTGTTGCTGTTCAAGGTCGCTCGCTGGCGCTGTGGGGTGAGGCTGGAATAATGATGAATGATTCGCTATCTGGCGCTCTGTCAGTCACTAAGCAGGATCGGCTTGATAAATGTGTGATTGCGGAGGGGAGCCGGCGTTCTCGTGGCGGTGAGCGTCATTATCGTTCGTTCACCATTCGCTACCTGGCGCTATCCCTTGTTATATAAGGGCCTCAATCTCACTCATTCTGTATACTCAATTAGTTTTGGTAATAAAATAGACTTTAATTAACTCGTAATGTTTTACGTACATATATTCACTGTATGAATAGACATGTGCAATGAAATACAAACATTTCTACAACATGTTATTAATTGTCTTTGAAGTATTAATAGTACTTTTGAAGTCCTCCTCCAAGGAAGCGTTATTCCATTATTCCATTATTCATTGCCCATAGAATATTCACGGATGGACCAGTTTCACCAATTTAGTTCAGCTTCCTCAACACCCTCTTTAACAATGAATTCATTTATGTGGCTGAAGAGATCCAGCATTGGGTAGCCCCACATTTTGATTTCAATCAGTTTGTACCTTTTCCTGGGTTAATCCGGGAGCATAAAAGTCCTCCCGTGCTGGGGAAACAGGTTCAAAAGGCTGTGGGCAGGCAGGGTCCAAAGTTGGCCACACGCATCGGTGTCAATGTCCAGGTTGGCGAGTGGGATCGTCTTATGTCCCGGCCAACTGCATATCTCCCAAGTGTCCCTGATTTCATGGGACTGTCCCTCTTTTGAGACAATGGGGTAGATTCAGAGCCAGGTGAGAAAACTCACTTCTTTTTTAGGAGAGAAAAGTGCCATTCATCTTTATTGTCTACCTTGAGACTGATTCAACAACTAGATGTAAATGTTCACCTGTTGTTGAATTATCCCCAAGGTAGACAATGAAAGTGAATGGCCCTTTTCTCTCCTAAAAAAGAGGTGAGTTTTCTCACCAGGCTCTGAATCAACCCCAATGTCCCCCAATCCCTTGTTGTTCTCATTTGTCTCTCTTTGAGGTGTTACATGCAGATCTGCATCAATAAATTATTTATTTGAATATTCAAAGTGTTTATATTGTTATAATTGTTATATCCTACCTCCTATCCATCCCTCAATGAGGGGGTGTGGCTTCATTTAAAAGCTGTTAGATGAAGGTGGTGCTGTGGATATCGCCTATCTGGATTTTAGCAAAGCCTTTGACACTGTACCACATAAGGAGCTCACAGATAAGTTATTGAAGGTAGGACTCAATCCCTGGATAGTTCAGTGGATTTCCAGTTGGCGGAGGGATCGGTATCAGAGTGTTGTTGTAAATGGTGTGCAATCTGAACAAAGGCGAGTTACAAGTGGTGTGCCGCAGGGCTCTGTCCTGGGCCCCATTCTTTTTAATATATTTGTAAGTGACATAGGAGAAGGCTTGGTAGGAAAAGTTTGTCTGTTTGCTGATTATACAAAGGTTAGTAATAGGGTGGATATTCTGGGAGGTGTCTGCAACATGGAAAATGATTTAGCTTTACTGGATAGATGGTCAAAACTGTGGAAACTAGAGTTTAATGTCTCTAAATGTAAAATCATGCACTTGGGTAGAATCCCTGCTGTGAGTACCGTATGGGCAGCACTGTGTTAGCCAGGACCTCGGAGGAGAGAGATTTAGGGATACTGATTACTGATAGCTGCAAGATGAGTGGACAGTGTAGCCAGGCAGTGGGAAAAGCAAGCAGGATGCTCGGCTGCATAGCTCGAGGCATCACCAGTAGGAAGAGGGAGGTTGTGATGCCGCTGTATAGAGCCCTGGTAAGGCCACAGCTAGAATACTGTGTGCAGTTCTGGAGACCTTACCTGCAAAAAGACATTATTCAAATAGAACGTGTCCAAAGGTGGGCAACAAAAATGGTGGGAGGACTTAAACTTAAAACTTCAGGAGAGACTTAAAGAACTTAATTTGTACAGTCTGGAGGAAAGAAGGGAGAGGGGGGACATGACTGAGACCTTTATATATGTGAAAGGATTGAATAAGGTTCAGGAGGGAAGTGTTTTTAAGAAGAAGCTTAATGATAGAACAAGGGGGCACAACCTGAAGCTAGTCAGAGGGAAGATCAGGAGCAATGTTAGAAAATATTATTTTACAGAAAGAGTAGTAGATGCTTGGAACAAACTTCCAGCAGAGGTAGTTGAAAAATCAACAGTCACTGAATTTAAACATGCCTGGGATAAGCACACATCTATCCTAAGATAAAGAGAACATACAGTATACACATATGGGCAGACTAGATGGACCGTATGGTCTCCTTCTGCTGTCAACCTTCTATGTTTCTCTTTACCACCCTGAAAAGTTGGAAGGTATGCAACCAGGACACCTACAACGATGCAGAGTGTGCAGCAGATAGGAAGTGAGCCGGTGATCAGGGTCAACATTTTTCCTCTCACAGAATGTCAATGATCGGGGCTACAATAAAATGGCCAACCCCGTGAGTGAGGACACTGAGGCAGCAGCTATGGGCTAAAAGTTGGTTAATGGGCTGCTCAGATATCCATTAACTAACTTCACTGAATGCCAAACCAATCACAAACTTCTGGCTGAAGTCTGTGTTCCTGTCTGGGGGGCAACAACAAAGTTCGACACAAACCTGAACCATGCAGTTGGCTTCGCTCATCACTACTTATCAGTTTGTTATACATGTGGCAGAGTTACAGTTATATTATTTGTTTTATCATTTCATTTAGGGTAAATGTGAGAGCAAATTAACAGCTGACCACTACCTACATTTACCATCATTTTACCATCTCATCTGTGCAGGCACCCAGACATGTGTGTATAATTTAACGCTCAAATTCACAATAAAGGAAAAATACAGCTGACTGGAAAAACATTACAACTGAATGTGTGCAATATGTTTTCAATTCTTTTTACATCACTAATTAAGGCAATTACATCATCAGGGACCACACAAAAGGCATCTCAATCTATTTTGCAGGCTCTGGCAGTGGACTGTTCTTAATTGACATCCTTTTTGAATAAAGCCTATGATTATAGGCGGAAAATGGTCCTTAGGCTGTCTAAAGACAATATTAGAGAACTGTCAAAAGCTATAACCATTGAACTTGCATGAGTTTCCAGCAAACATTTTGAGACCCCCCATGGCACAAATTTGTCAGGCCCACCAAATGCAATGCTTTGCTCACAGCAGTGAAGTTCTGTTACCCACAGATATAAAATACCTAGTAGAGTTTCAGGGGAACCCAGAGTTGATGGTCCTCCAAATTTGGATTCCAAGAACTGATAGGTAGATACAGGGCCACCATCTGAAATGTTAGGGCCCCATACAGCAGCAATGTTGGGCCCCCCTCATAACCAATGTCTGATGGCCAGGCCCAAAGTTTAAAATGGGCCTCTGGCCCCAAGGCAGCCAGGCTTACCTCAAAATCCAGACAGACCATATAGGAAACCAAAACTCCAGGGGCTAATGGCCCAGCCATTACATAGTATGTTGTGGGGGGGGGGAGACATAATATAGGCTGTATAGAGACTGGGTCCCTTTATAACTTATATGTGATGGTTGGGGTCTTAGTTTGAAGTGGACCTCTAGGTCAGCTTAGCTTGGCAAGAGTGTAAAGAAATTATTTTTCTGCAGTTAGTCATTTGGACACAAGTATTTAGGCCTTTGGTATAGTACTGCTTAGTCAGTGCAGGAAATTACAAGAACATATGGTTCATAATCATAGTTCATAGCTTGAGTAAGTGATAAACAAGAAGTGGCTCCGAATTGTTTACTGGTCTTTAGAAAGATTCTGGAAGTGGGGGCACATGTTAAGCATGGCTAGAGACATGTGCAACATGTGACCTAAACTAGGTTAGAGCCCTTAGTTAGTGATCTCTTTCTGATTTGTAAGTGCAGCAAGTATAGTGAGGACCTGTCTGGAAACAGAGTAAGGAAGAGAGCAGTGACAGCCCAAGGAGTTCAGAAGGAAGCTCAATACCCAGCTGTGAAAAGCGGGCAGTAAACAACAGCTATACTGCATAGAGAGGTGCTGTGACTGTGCTGCTGTGTATCAGAATATGCTCATATCACCTAAAAAGAGGACAAAAGGGGAGACTCAGTTGTCTTTTTACAGTAACAAGTCCGAGGTCTGTGTATCTGTCCTCCAAGTGACATAAATGCTGGATTTAGGCTGCTCAGTTGATGCATATTGAAGAGAGAGTTTGGTATTTTTTGCCTGGGATGCATCTTGGGCAGTACTTGGCCATACTACCTACTATTTACTTTATAGAAAGAAATTTTCAGTGGCCTCTGGAACAGCTGTATGGGAAGGTAGTTCCTGAGTTAGAGAGTCCCCCACACCTCTAAAATAAATCAATTATATCCTAGAAACCGAATCCTCTACTATTATAGTACACCTAGACTAGGCTACCCTTAACACTTTGTATTCTTGTTGTGATTCCCAGTGGAGCACCCAGGAATTTTACCTGGGGGGAGTCCGATCAGAGACGGATCACAGATGGACGGGTCTCTTCTGCATTTCCAAGCTGCTGAAGTGCTAAACTTACAACATGTGACTGTTGTTGGACATCAATGCCTCCTTTCCTGCCTCCTCTTTCCCATCACTGCTTTCCTTTGAGTGCTGGTCCTGCTTGTTATATCATTGCCTTGGTGGCTTATTTTCATCAGATACTCCCAATGCAAACAATGTCCATGCTGCATTTAAGAGTGCCGCAACGGCTCTATGCTCCACATGGTCTGTGCTCCAACTCGCAGCAGAAAAATGGGGATGGGTAGCCATCCCAGGGCAAATTTGGTTGTGGGATATCTGAGGCCTCACATAAGGCCCTTTATATCTAACAAGTTGACCACCACTGACGTTCATTGTTATTTTTACCTGACAGTAAGTCCGTGTACACAGCCTGCAGCAAATGCAGCAGAATCTTGGCCGGTTCAGTCTGAATCATTTGGCAGTGGCTTGCTATGGATCCGCAGAATGGATAATATAGTGAGTAACCTCAAGCACTTCAAGCACTTCATTTTAAACAATGTTCAGTCGATCGTTACAATACTTTACTCTTACCTCTCTATTACGCACTACTGACTGCCGACTGACTGCCAAACTGAAATTAAAATTAGAACTGACATCAGTTGCTAGTCTCTGCAGCTTATTCATGAAGCTGTTTAAAGCAGTCTACTTTCTGTATAAGACTTTTCAACTTAAAAACTTCATTTATATCTTTACAAAATGAAAAGTTGCAGCGGTTCTTGATCAGCCGGCCCTTTTTATTGCAGTAGGAATGTTTTTATTAGGGGAGTAAGAAGTTCTCTCTAAAGTATCTCATGAAAGTTAAGAATTTGAGATCAAACAACCACGTGTGCCCCCAGTGGCAGACTGGGGCCACATACTGTCTGTACCTGCCTGGGATTTCAACTGCTTCTGGCAAGTTCATATCCAGCCTGCAACATCCCCACTAAGCCCCCCACCCCCCGGGCTTCTTGGACAATTAACGACTGGGCTCCATTGCTGAGGCTGTAGCATTGCAGTGACAGATCATGGGAGGTGGATATGATCACTCTTAAATCAGTGGTACAGAAGCTTTAGTATTGTAGAGACAGATAATAAGGCAGGGTTGGGTATTTATCCCGACTGCCATAATCCTAAAGCTGTAGCACTGGAGGGACACAACGGCACTTGCTCGTCAAGATTTCTTGGCTGATAAGATACAGTGGGGCTGGATAGAGACATGGCTAAAGGGAAGGCAGGGATTGGATGGGGTGTTAGAAGCAGCAGCCCAGTCAACCCAAAAGCAGTGTGACCCACTGTGAGTTTTCCCCAGTTTGCCCATGGTCAATCCACTTCTGGGTGGCACAGGGACTATATTCTGTATTAATAATGAAAAAAGCTCACTGCAGGCCTCTTCCTTCCTCCCAATCAACGTCTGGAGCCCCATCTTCCACATCTGCTGTGTAGAACCTCTGCCTCAGCATCTAAGCCCCCTCTCTCCCCACCTGCCGGGTACTCACTGCAGGACCTCTTCCCTCATCCCCTTCAATGTCCCAGCCCCCTCCACTTGTTAGGTGCTCTCTTCCCGTTATCTCTCCACGTTAACTTTTCCTGCATTTCCTTTCCTGCCCTGCACTTCCCAGAACAAAATTTCCAACAAGTGTTGCCCTGAAGTACAGCAGCTATCTTGGAAGGTGCTATGGGGACTGAAGAGGTACCACAGAGGCCCAACCTCTTTTTACTGACACATTTGTCCTCACGCCATTGATTTTCTGCTAAATGTACTTTCTATGTTTGATCGCAAGCTAGACGTGCACATGCTGAGCCCACCTGGACCGCCAAAAGGGGGTGGTCATGACATGACATGGCCAGCAATGGTGTTACAGAAGTGAGGAGCCAGACTTACCCCAGAGTATAAATTTCAACCAACGGTGTAGAAAGCGAGAACATGTCTGTTCTTTCGTGGATGGTCACTGTCTCAGTTAATCGGGGGATAGTTGGCTGAGTTTACCAGTGGGCAGATTTTTTCTTCTAGGTCACTACCAGCTATCCCCAATGCAACAGGGACGCTGACCATCCATTTGACAGTCATGTTTTTTTTCATGGTGGCAGGGAGGGGATGACAGCTTGCCCTGGCCCTCTTCTGCCAGGGGCCCTGTAGCAGCTGCCTTCCCTGCCTTCACTATATGTATGCCCCTAAAAACAACCCCTAAAGTATAAATCATTCTGACCCATGTCATGAAATGACATGACCAGCTTTGGAGTTACTCAAGTAGGAGCCTTTTACTCCAGAGGCTTCTGTTCAATGGTGGGTATTCTGATCAGAGATATCCAAAGATTTGGCAACCCTAGAGACTGCTTTGCATAAAAGTGGGGTGGGGGATAAACTGGACTTCAGATCAAGGGGACATTACAACTTGTTAATGAGGGCGGCAACTGATCTACATTTACTTACTGGTCTCAACTAGACTTTTTGCCAAAAGCCTTCACCACAACTAATCTGGTCCTGGCTGTGTGTGCCACTGGGCGTAGCTTCAATAGCAGGTACACTATAAAATGTTGCTGTAGAGTCCTTCAATTGTTTATCATTCCTTACACACATGTACTTGCCTGCAACAAGCATGCCTCCAGTAAATTAGAAGTTGTCAAAAAGTGTCAGACATTTTAGTCCTACACACTACAATCTCTCTTGCAGCTAGAGAAGCCATAAAACAGACTTCCGGGATTTTTTCTGAAGTTTCATAACCCACATCATCTGACTGGGAATCATATTTCATTGTTGTTGATTTTCCAGCTGGATACATGGAAACGATTGTTAACTGCTATGAATAAATTTTTACCTATCATCCATCTTAATCACCATCATCCAGCATCAACATCAAGCGTACGTCATACATCACAGAGCCATTGTGCAGCAGATCTTAAAACAACTCCATATGGTTAGAGATCAGAAAAAATTGCCAAATGATCCCAGATTATTAACTGAAGCTGGATGGTCAGCTGTACAAATAACACCAATACACCCATGAGCAGGCATATGTGCAAAGGCTAAAAGGTTGTGGAGGCCCCTAATATATATATATATATATATATATATATATATATATATATATATATATATATATATTATGTCCTATTCAGCCATTACCATTCAAAAGTGACCCAGAGTAAAACATGAATTTAGTTCTCCTATAACAATAGCCCTGTATCTATCCCTATGTTATTGGCAAACCTTAATGGTCACCAGCAGAATGGACATTACCATGACTGTGGCATGGAAGCAGGGGGCAGGTTTGCCTACTGCTGCCGAAGTTCCACAGAGGAGAATCTTGCCTAATTTTAAGATTCTTTATCATTTTTTTTACCACATCAGGATGCCCTGGGGGTGGGAGTGGACTTTTAGTCATGTTTCTACCACCCCACCCTAGAAATCAGTATACAGTACATTCTGGTATAAGGGAAAGGTTTAGAAAAGTTAATTCCTAATTACTCTACAGCAGAATTAAAAGAGAATTTCCAGGTTCAGTAAAAATGAGGCGCCCCTTTTAATTTGAACCGCTAAGCTGACTGGTGAGGATATGGGTCTGGAACATGTGTCATAAAACATGTAGAAAGAGAATTGCCAGGGCTGCCACCAGTGGTGGATTGGAGCTAAAAATCAGCCCTGGAGTTTACTAGCCCCTGGCTGGCCCGCAACATTCCTGCTGTGCCCCCTCCCCAACCATAATGCCAGGGCTATAGCATTGGGGTCTGGGGTTCCTTGGCCTGTGGGTACAGTGGAACTGGGTACCTGGGAGACTAAGGGGGATGGGATTAAATATGTTTATAGCAGCAGCCCAACTGACCCCAAAGCAGTGCGGCCCATCGGGCATTGTCCCGGGTCTTCCTATGCCCAGTCCGCACATGGCTGCCACTGCTGACATTATTAGGTGTAATGTGGTGGTATCTCCAAATTTTCTTCATCTGATTTGCAAAACCACTTCGGACATCTCTGGATGCACACAGTTGAAAGGGAGCACCCAGCTGCTGATTGGATTAGAGCCTGTGCATGTGCCACGGACAAGTGAATAAATTAGGTCATGCAGAAGATATCCAGTGAGGATGAGGCCTTTTTGCCAAATTATTAATTTACGACCAATGGGTACAAAACTTTGCCGGGTCCCATAGCATGGCCCCATCATGCCCTAACGCCACCATGTGTTGCCCAGCATAAAAGAACATGATTGTCATATGGTCACTGTCCCGGGTGCCAGTTGACAGTGGACACCAGTGGGTGGACTATGTCTAATGCAACTAGAGGAGTGACCATCCATCCGACAGTCATGTTCTTTTTGGTGGTGGCACCAGTGCTGCAAGGCAGGCACCGCTTTATGTGTAGTGTGCACGGTCTGCTGTGGTTAGAGATAGCTGCATGACCACTGTGACTTGGCATGCTCACTTTTCACAGAGAGCTCCATGGAACAGTGTAGCTGTTACACCACTTTTTTAAGTGGTCCTTGGGAAGTTAAATAGAAAGGAGAGCAAAATCTGGAGCCCAGCTATGGCTTCTACCTGGTGCTGCAAGAAATGGATGAGAGACACGTGGGACAAGCATCAGGGACCAAAAGTCAGCCCAGCAACTTACTTGTACCTACCAGCCCATGATCAGCCCAGTAGCTGCTGAGCCCCGCCCCCGAGGTGCTTCAGAACAAGTCGATGATTATGTTTGCCAGCTGAGACTATAGCACTGTAGGCGCTGATCATGGATAGGGGTGGAAATGGCCACTCTTAAAGTGGACCAACACCCAGGATTTTGACTATCCTGGGTCTTGGTCCACTTCGGTGGGGCACCCCCGATCAGGGTGCCCCGCTGTGTGAAACCCCCCCGATCACCCTAAAAACTCACCTCTCCCCGCTCCCAGCGCCGACGGACAAGGGATTTGACAGCCGTGGACAAGCGGCTCCTCCGCCGCCGCCTCCCGTGCGTCCCTCTTGACGCGCGCGCGCGCCTGCGCCGGCCATTCACAGACGGCCGGCGCAGGCGCTCGCACGCCTAGAGGGGCGCGAGGGAGGCGGCGGCGGCCGGCCGCCGCCAAAGCTAAGGTAAGGGGGTTTGGGGGTTTTGGGGGGGTTTCACCCCGCGGGACATCCCGATCTCGGATGTCCCGCGGGGAGGGAGGTGATCGGCCCGGGAATCTTATAGATTCCCGGGCCGATCACCCGAGGGTGATGGTCCACTTTAAAGATATGGTACTGAACCTTTAGATAGTTTGTATGTGTAGAAATGACCCCCCACAGCCATGATGCTGGGGCATTAAACAAGGGTGTGCCAAAATGTGTGCTAGAGTGTTTTGGTTGGGGGGGGGGGGTTCCATGGTTTCAGTTAGGGGGTCGACTTAAAGTGGACCAAAACCCAGGATTTTGATTATACTGGGTTTTGATCCTTTCCCCCCGGGGCACCCTGAACAGGATTTGGTCCACTTTTAGAAGAAAACTGAATTAATCCCGGATCAGCCCAGATGCCCCCAAAGAAGTGTGGCCCATAGGGAATTCCCCCTGTGCTCCCTGTGGCCAATCCACCCCTGCCTTCAGTATTGCAACTGCAGGAGTGGCATGGCAGTCAGGCAACTAACAATTTTTAAAATGAAGTTTTTTACATTTTTTACTGAATTGAAAATCAATGTAATAAAAATCTGGCACATTGGACAATTTTATTTCAAATTGAATCTAAATTAATTAAACTTAAAAAGAAATAAGCAAAAACCTGCATGAGCCTTGCGCTGGCACATGCCTTTTGATTAGTCATTTGACTGATCTTTCAATCTGATCTATTAGCTCAATAGGATTTCAAGTATTTACTTTTTAACATAAAAATTGCATTCCATTTTTTAATTAATTATGAATTCTGAAGATTAGGGAAAATTGGCCCTTATGCACCAATCTGATGAAACAATCACTTACATGCCCCCACATTCCCTAATAAGTATCTAACAGGTGAAGAAAGAAAAATTCTGATTAATGTAATTATTGTAACTAATTGTTTAACAGGTCCGTACACCCGTCCTGGAGTTAAACCCCTTGTCCACCAATCAGGTTTGCTTGCCATGTGCAACCAATCCTATTCATTAACTTTTTGCCTCTGATGCTACCTGAAACCTGCATGGTGCTTCAGATGATTTAAAAGGACAGTCCAGACAATGGCAATAATAAGCCAGCAACCAGCTCGCTTGATGCCTGTCCCATTTCCTGAAGCACCAGGCAGAAGCCATGGCAGGGCTCCAAAATTTGCCCTCCTTAACATTTTTCTTTCCCCGGGGCCACGCAAAAAAAAAGTAGTCTAATAGTCTAATAATAAAAAAATAATAATAATATTAATAATAAATTAATAAAAAATAATAAAAATAATAATAAAAAAAAGTAGTCTAATAGTCTAGTAGAGCATGACAAGCCACGTTGCTCTAGCAGCTGTCTCTGACCACAGCAGAGCATTTCAGTTACTTATAAAGCTGCACCATGCAGCTCTTTCCCTGCTTAGCCACCACCTAAAAATTGAAGTGTAGAAAGGGGCTTCACTTAGAATACGTATTCACATATAATAATTTTGGATGCTGTGAAATGGCTCATTTGACCATGTCCCTAAGGAGGGAGGAAGTTAGTGTGCACCTGGACAGGAACTTTAAAGTGGACCAAAACCCAGGATTTTGACTATCCTGGGTTTTGGTCCTTTCCCCCGAAGCACCCCGATCGGGGGATGCCCCGCTGTCTGAAATCCGCCAGATCGCCAAGTGCAACACACCTCTTCCCGGTCTTACGATGCATGGGCAGCCACTCGTCCAATCAGCGCGTTCGGAGCTGCTGATGTCACGGCGTCTAAGCCATCGTCTAAGACCAGTGGCTTTGAGCGTGCTGGTGGCCGCATCCTCCGCTTCCCTTCAACAGGTAGTGTGCCCGCGCTGGCCATTCACACATGCCTGGCGCGGGCACGCACCCTGATAGAGGGGTAGAGGAGAAGCACAAGGTAAG
This sequence comes from Gastrophryne carolinensis, assembly GCA_027917425.1. NCBI lineage: Eukaryota > Metazoa > Chordata > Amphibia > Anura > Microhylidae > Gastrophryne > Gastrophryne carolinensis. The sequence continues at coordinate 479,647,015 of CM051236.1, forward strand.
TGAATGGGCCGACCTGGGAGGTTTCACACAGCGGGGCATCCCAATTTTGGATGCCCTGGGGGAAGGAATCGATCGGCTGATAGTGCTGGGTTTTGGTCCACTTTTATCACAACCAAAACCACACCTGAAAATATATCTCTCCTGGGCGTTGCTATACGGCATGTAGAAGTAGCCATGACATTGGGGCCCATTAGGTCAGGGCCCCCCTTCATTTTTATCACAACGACAGGAAATGGGTTACTGTATGAGCCATTATGGCGACCCCATTTAATGCCTGCATCTGGGTCCAGTCAGATTTACTGCTGATCCCCCCGGATCCATCCCCAGCCCAGTACAAAGTATAGGCTTAAAACAGACCTGCAGTCAAAAAAATGTACCTTCCTTTTAACACTCTGCCCTGAGGCATCCCATTCTGGAATTGCACTATAGTTAAAGAACCTTAGGAATCTAAAACTGGACATTATGCCCTTTATGATGGGGCAGGAAGTAGCTGCGCAATTCATTGAAGCATGTCTCCTATTGGATGAGCTGCGGATTCCTCATGTGTGTAGCTATTACATTATTATTACTGAAATATATAAATGTAAAGCTAATATTACTATTAAATGTCCCCCAATAGACACAGCTGTAATAGGAAAAAGTCAGTATCTCTCTAATGCGGGGGCTCACTGATGGTGTGTAGGGGTAGGTTAGGTTCGTTTAGTGCCCCTGTGAGCCAGGGCTCAACTTGGCACCTAGTTATAAGGGAGACTGTAGGTCTGATTTAAATCAGATAAGGACTTAAACCCATCTTTTCTTCTGCTTGTGTGTCCTCAATTAGATACTCACCTTTTCCTAACGGAGCTCTTTATGGAAAGCCAGCAAAACTGTGTGCTGCTGGCGTCTTCCGTCGGAGAGAAAAGGTGAGTATCTCACTAATGCTGAGCTTACTGATGGCAAAGGTAAGTGTGATGGCCCCGGTGTGCAGGGCCCTGTCATGGATAAAACAATGATCCTTTTCTTGTCTTTTAAAGTGGACCTAAACCCAACTACTGCAAAGGGCAGGCTGATTCATCATTAGCGGCAGGTAGCGACAGATGAGCGTCTGTAGCAGCATTTTCAGAGCGCCCGCTAGTAGTCGCAGTGCTCGGCCGTGGGTCGCTACTTTATAGCGACTCAGTCGCTGTTCAGTAATGTTGAATACATTGTGATGAGTCACTATATGACCAGTACAGTGCTGTATGGGAGCGCATGTTAGCGATTGCTCATAGCGGCCGACTCACACCATATTCAGCAAAAAAAACAGCCTCACAAATCTCTGGCGCTGAAAATTTCAAGCATCTATCAACTAGTAACAAAGCAAAATCATATGGAATTACATTGTAACATGAACACTTTAATGCCAGACCTGTAATGTCATTTCTGAGGAAATATATAAAAAATGAAAAAAATATGAAAAAATGCTATTTCAATGCCAGAAGAGGTCAAATAATTATTTGTGATTGTTTTGGAAAAAAAAACAATTTAAAGAGAAGAAAAGGATCGTCCATTGAAATGTATGGGAGAGCGCCAGGTAGAGAGAGGTCATACCTGGCGCTGTGCAAGGCTGAACGCTGGTGCTGTTCGCTGAGGCTGTGAAAATTATGAATCAGACGCTACATGGCGCTATCCCACCTAAGCTACCCACACATGCCATCAGTGAGCTCTTCAGAAGAGATTCTCACCTTATCCTAGTAGAGCCGTGTCTGTTGCTGGACCTTTAATTGCTACACACATGTGCCAAATCTGCAGCTCATGCAATAGGACATATGCTTTACTGAGGTGCAGTTATTTCCTGTGCTCCATCCTAAAGAGCCTCATGCCCAAATTTGGTTTCCTAAGGAACTGGAACTGTAGAGGTATCCCAAACTGGGATGCCACATGGAAAGCATTTAAAAGGGACATTAAGGTATTTTTTTTACTTTAAGTCTGCTTTAAACTGAAATAGATAAAATTAGGCTAATAAAAGACCGATACAAGAGAGACAAATGCTGTTGCACGTAAATTCGGAACAATGACAAGACCCCTTGTCTCTATGGGCCCCAAAGAAAAGTTTCAACCAGCCTATGCACCTGTTTAAGGGGTTGCTTAGGTCCTTCAGAGCCACAAAATGGGGTTTATGGTCTGCTTTAAATGAAAATTCCAGGTAAAGGGTTAAATTAGCCTGCTAAATTAGCATGTTGGCTGTCATCTGTCATTCAGCTTTCAAACAGCCTCCTTTATGTTTCCTAATAACTCCAAGTGAACTCTCTTGCTTCTACAGGGCCTCCTCAGTAGACAATGACTCGTCCATGCATGTTTCAATGTTGGGGTCTTCTCAGAAGTCAGTTGATTCTGGGGCAAAAATGAGTCGGAAGGGAGCAAGTTCTATAGGGTTTATCAGAGAATGCAAAGTTCCGGGAATTAAAGATGCCGCCCCTGGGGTCTTCTCAGAAGTCAGTTGATTCTGGGGCAAAAATGAGTCGGAAGGGAGCAAGTTCTATAGGGTTTATCAGAAAATGCAAAGTTCCGGGAATTAAAGATGCCACCCCTGGGGTCTTCTCAGAAGTCAGTTGATTCTGGGGCAAATATGAGTCGGAAGGGAGCAAGTTCTATAGGGTTTATCAGAAAATGCAAAGTTCCGGGAATTAAAGATGCCACCCCTGGGGTCTTCTCAGAAGTCAGCTGATTCTGGGGCAAATATGAGTCGGAAGGGAGCAAGTTCTATAGGGTTTATCAGAGAATGCAAAGTTCCAATAATTAAAGATGCCGCCCCTGACAGCCAGCATAAGGCACACAGAAAGCAGAAAGCGGGATCAATTAACCCTTTCCCTGGAATGTCCCTTCAATCTCCTGGGCAACACAGTTCTGACTTTCCAGACAGTTATAATGAGACTTCCCAATATAAAATAAAAACATCTTAATAAAAGAACATCCCTGCAAACACATCACAATCAGCACTTTGCAAAGTTTCCCCAAACAAAAGTTTCCACTACTCACCACTGACGACACGTGTGTCGGATCGGCCGTGCCCCCAGAGGCTGGCACCCAGCAGCACCAGCAGCGTGTTGGAGAACAGCATTGGACACATGATGATTGCACACTCCAGAAGTGTTCTAATAAGTGTAATAATATTAATAATAATAGAATGAGGGGGTGGGCAGTGGCCGGCTCAGCAGTGCTCCTGGATCCCGTGTGTGGCAGAGTGCAGGGGGTGATGTGACATGGCGTGTGGCTCCGGCTGCCAGTTAGTTGCTGGAGTAAGTCATGCTCAGCGCAGCCTGCTCCCTCCTAATGAGCCGAGCTTGCAGTGCCGGCAGTATTGTGCTGGAACCAGCTCCATCCCAGTGCTATTGATTTCTCTCCCATCCATCCCACCGCAGCCAATCCCAGGGCTCTGGCTTTATGGAAGGGACCAGTAACAGGTCACGGCAAACTCCAGACTTGGCATCTAACTGCCAGCAAGAAGCACAGTGCAGCAAGTGGATTTTCCTATAGATGTCTGTGTCCTGCAGATCTGTTTCTATTCCTATTAGTTAGAAAGTATTAGACTTTAGAATTAGACTTAGAATTTAATTTATTTCTTCTGCTGGAGGATGTAGCAGTTAACTACTTAGGGGGTTATTTAAGAAGGGATAGCGCCAGGTAGCGCCTTGTAGCAGCAGGTAGTGTCTGTTGAATGCTGGTCGCTGTACGCAAAACCACATTTATGAAAGCGAATCTGGTGAGCAACTCTAACAGCACCATGTAGCATCACATGTATTATTACAGGCGGCTCAGCGTATAGCACCGGGGGTCTAGCTTCCAGAGCGCCAAGTATTACCTTTCGCTCACTGTCACTCTCCCATACATTTCAATGGACGCTCTTTTTCTTGTGTTTAAACAGCGTGTTTGACATTTTTTTATATTTTTTTGTGGCTCAACTCATTGTGTGACCTCTCCTGGCTGCAAACGGGGAGGCCGATTCATTAATAGCGCCAGGTAGCGACAGATGAGCGACAGTAGCGGTATTTTCACAGCGCACGCTAGTATTCGCTGTGCTTGGCCGTTGTTCGGCTGTTGACAGCGACTCAGTCGGTGTGCGGTAATGTTGAATACAAGGTGATGAGTCGCTATTTGACAGGTTCCGCGCTGTATGGGAGCGCATGATAGCGAATGGCCATAGCGACCGGCTCCCACCATATTCATTAACAAATCACGCTCAAAAAATTCTCGCGCAGTGAAATGCATGTTTAAACCCCAGAGCGCTGGCGGCGATGGGTTAAAAGTAGATTTTTAACCCCCAAACAACCATATTTTTTTAAACCAAAAAAAAACAAGTTTATAAAAACATTTTGTAATATGAATACATTAATATCAGACCTGTAATATCAATTCTGCACAATTTTTTTTTAATTTTTTTTTTACCTTAAAAAAATATCTAACATGGCAGAAGTGGTAACAGAAATTTTCACACTAAAAAAAAAAAAAAAATAATAATTATTAACAATTAATTATGAATATTTAAAGATTGTTCCATTGAAATGCATTGGAGAGCGCCAGGTAGCGAGAGGTCATACCTGTCGCTGTTCAAGGTCGCTCGCTGGCGCTGTGGGGTGAGGCTGGAATAATGATGAATGATTCGCTATCTGGCGCTCTGTCAGTCGCTAAGCAGGATCGGCTTGATAAATGTGTGATTGCGGAGGGGAGCCGGCGTTCTCGTGACGGTGAGCGTCATTACCGTTCGCTCACCATTCGCTACCTGGCGCTATCCCTTATTAAATAAGGGTCATAGAATTTAATTTATTTCTTATACTGGAGGATGTAGCAGTTAACTACTTAGGGGGTTATTTAAGAAGGGATAGCGCCAGGTAGCGCTTCGTAGGAGCAGGTAGTGTCTGTTGAACGCTGGTCGCTGTACGCAAAACCACATTTATGAAAGCGAATCTGGTGAGCAACTCTAACAGCGCCATGTAGCATCACATGTATTATTACAGGCGGCTCAGCGTATAGCACCGGGGGTCTAGCTTCCAGAGCGCCAGGTATTACCTTTCGCTCGCTCACTGTCGCTCTCCCATACATTTCAATGGACGCTCTTTTTCTTGTGTTTAAACAGTGTGTTTGACATTTTTTATATTTTTTTGGGCTCAACTCATTGTGTGACCTCTCCTGGCTGCAAACAATTTTAGAAACCTTTTTGACTTTTTATATTTTTATGCAGAATTGTCATTACAGGTCTGGCACAGGTCTGTCACAATGTTAAAACAATGTCATTCCATGTGTATATGTGTTCAAAAACTGACTTTAATCACACAGCATCTGGCGCTCTATGTTATAGCAACCAGATTTAGAGCGCCAACGCTGTGTGTGGAGCTCTGAGAGTCGGTCGCACTGAGCTGGCGCTTTCTATCGCTCCCTGCAGCGCTGTACTGGTGTTAGAGCGCCCAACATACATCACATTCATCAATGCCGGCTAGGTTACTAAAGCGACTGAGGCGCTATGTTACAGCGCCCGATACCCTCTTACAGCGTCTACTAAGCGCCGCTATACAGACGCTCATTTGCCGATACCTGGCGTTAGTAATGAATCAGCCTTCACGTAATCACCTGTCAGAAAGGAGCGATGGGAGCCAGCAAATATGCAAAGAAAAAACTTTTTGAGATATGAGCTTGATTCAATAAACGTTCTCATATAAAGACTGTTTCTTGCTTTATTTTAAAATAAGGCGTGAGATAAAATAAGGTTTGATTCAGTAAAGGAAGGAGGTTAGAGAATGATTTGCCCCTAAAACTTTCACTAATAGTAATGTGGCAACTTATTCTTTGTCTTTGAATGTAAAACTTCAGTAAATCATACACCTCCCGGTCAGTGGATGTTTTTTTTTTTGTTATAGATGTTAAAGTTAACCAAAGTCAGGATTTTGACTGTCCTGGGTTTTGGTCCTTTCCCCCGGGGCACCCTGCTGTGTGAAACCCCCCAGATCGCCAAGCGCAACTCACCTCTGCCCGGTCATACGGTGCATGTGCGGACACTCGTCCAATCAGCGTGCTCAGGGTCACTGACGTCACATTGTCTAAGCCAGCGGTTAAGGCCAGTGGCTCCGAGTGCACTGGCGGCCCCATCCCCCGCTTCCCTCTAACAGGGAGCGTGTCTGCGTCGGCAATACACAAATGCCTGCCGCAGGCATGCGCCCTGCTAGAGGGAAAGCAGCGATGCGCCCGCGGCTCCATGCACCGTTGGCCTGGGAAGCAGAGTAAGTGAAGGGGGTGACCTGGGGGGTTTCACACAGTGGTGCGTCCCGATTTTGGATGCCCCAAGGAGGAAATCGATATCACTGGGTTCTGGTCCACTTTAATAACTAATATATATGCAGAGTAAAAAATGACGTTATCACCCATTTAAAGAGGAACAACACATAGGAATTTCCCTTTCCCATGTGTTGTTCCTCCATGCAGTGGTATCCCAAATTGGGATGTCTCACTGTGTGCATTCCCCCCAGGTCACCCGATCAACTCAGCTTCCACAGCGCAGGCTCAAGCTGAAAGCAAATGCGCTGCTTGGCTGAGCATTCCGCTCATCCAATCAGCATGCTCACTGTCACTCGGCTCAATTCAGCGCTGCAGACGGCTAAGCCACCTAGATGGCTAAGCACCCAAGCGGCGCCGAATGCCAGCTGCATCCCCCACTCACCTTGCAGCTGAGATGAAAAAGGTGTGCGGGGATGTGGCCGCAGCGCAGAAACGGTGAGGGCACGGGAGAAGGTGAGAGGATCTCGGCATCTGGGGTATTTTACAATGTGGGGCATCCCAATTCAGGAAACCCCATAGGAATTCGGACAGCCCAGGAGTCTTTTACAGAGATTTTGAGCATTAGAGGCAGGGCCTGAAGGCTTCCACCACTAGTACCAGAAATTCTTGTGATAGCAGAATTTACACAAGGCTCCAGGTAAAACTGCTGATATACATGGGCTATGGCAAGATGCCCCTGGGATTGCGCACAGAGCGTTGCAACCCCCCCTCCCCCCTCACAGGGCATAGGGATTGTGTTATGACTGGACGTCCACTTTAAAGGAAAATTACAGTATGGAGGGCCCCAATAGACTTTCTGCCCCGAAGCCTACACCACACTTCATCTGGCCCTAATTCCAGGTTTTGGTCCATGTCCCTGGAACATCCCAAACTGAAATACCCCACTGTGTGAAACCCCTGGTATTGCATGTATACTCACCTTGCCAGCTAGCCTACGACACACACACGGGCTCTCAGTTAATTCTCTATGCAGTGCATCTATTTGACAACCTGGCCGCATCCCTGTCTCCCTTGGGCTAACGTGGGCGCTCCTGTGCATTAGCTGTGAGATGCCGGGGATGTGGCCAAGACAGTGGCTGGGTGGAAAAGACAGTGGCTGGGTGCCACCCCTTCTAGTCTGTACTCCAGGGCTTCTGACACCGGCAACGTGTTGTCACGTTGGTACGTTGAGCTCCACTGAAATCTATAGACTGGCATGTTCTAATTGCTGGGTCTCCAGGGAAAAACCATTTAGCATCGGCATCTGACCTGGACACAATAATTAGCTGGGTGTCCTGTCCTGTGCTTAAAAAAACTGGCTAAATTACATTTAAATAATACATTTGCATACATTTGAATGGTTGTGCATGCATTTTGCTTTGTGTGTCCCTTTGAAGACAACCAGAATGCTTTTGTGGCCCTCAGGGAAAATGAGCTTAACATCTCTGCACAACAGGGAAGACTTAGGAACAGTGTTGGATGACTCTCGGGTTCAGACCGATCTTTGCGAGAAGTCTGTGTTTGCGTTCGACCGCGAAAGCTTGTAGATGGGCTACTGAACAGCCCAAAACCTAGCTTGACCTATGCAGAGTGGGCATCAGAAAGCAGCTGTAACTTACCTGAGCCCCGTGATCCAGTCCGTGGACGCCATTCTTTCCCTGTCAAATAGGCTATGGCCAGGGTTACAGAAAGATGGACATCACTCCCATGAGTGAGGACACTGGCAGCTGGCACTAGAAGTGCTGCTAACTGCTACCAGTATCCTCACTCATGGGAGTGACAAGCATCGTTCTGTAGCCCCAGCTGTAGCCTATTTGACAGGTAAAAAATGCTGACTGCTGACCGGATCACCAGTTCAGGTTAGTTGTACAGCTATTTCCTGCTCCACACTCTGCATTTGTTTAAAGCGCCCAAACCCGCCACCATATTTCTTTTACAGTCCCAATTCTGCCTCTGGGGGTCCCTTGACAGTTTGGCTGAACTCCTTTGGGATAGAAAATGATTTATGCAAGCTAGTAAATCTTGGGAAACATGTCCCGTGGGCCAGTATGGTCTAAAATAACTAAGGATATGACTTACAAACCACTTCACTGTTCATGTGAAGGTTTATGTGGGTTTATATGAGTTTGCCACATTTACCAAACAATTACCAAGTTTACCAAACAAGGTGTGCCATGTTTAGCCACTGATGCCCATGTTTAATGTATTTACTTCTAGTTCAACATAGTTGGTCGAATGCTGGAAAGTGCCTGTTTAATTGCCCAACTTTTAGTAACAAATCCCATTGGAATCAGTGTTTTTTGCCAAGATTGTCTCTTTAGGTCATTTTTGCATAAATGCCTTGAGCATCTAATAGATAACTAGCATTTGAGAAATCCACTATGTAACATCTGTATCAGCTTTCTCAGATGAATATGGTCCAATATGCTGAAAAGATTGCTGCCTTGTAATAAATACAAGGGAAAAACAGCACACAAAGACGGTTTATTTAGTTATTGCACCTGCTGCAATTGATAGGTCAAGTTTCAAGTTGATGGGATTTCTGTCTAGGTCATATTAATCTACAGTAAGTGGGTGGGATGGTTGTTGAAGTGGACCGATACTCTTGTATAAGACTCCAGGGCAAAATTACAGCTTACCCATGCCCCCCCTGGTTTAACTAGATAATCATCTTGGGATTCAATCCCATGACAACTGCATGGGCCTCAGGTGGCACTTGTTCATCCAATGTGTGCAACCCCCTATCAGCGTATCCAAATGGGTGCACACATCGGACATTGGACAAGAGGTGCTCAGAAATCTGTTCATTCAGAACTCAACACAGAACTCAACACAGGCAAGAATATGCAAGGCAGTGTACTATGAGTGGAGGAGAGGCTGCCTATGCACCATGAGAACAAGGGTCGAAGTGGAAAAAATGGGCAAACTCGGGGGTTTTACACACTACAGCAGTCCAAATCGGAGCCGACAGGGCTAAAACTAGATAGTCTCTGTGGGACTGAGCCTGTGGCCTGACAGGTAAGTGCCCTTTAATGAATGGACAAAGGGTGTGATAGATAGATTAGATAGATAGATAGATAGATAGATAGATAGATAGATAGATAGAGGGCCAGCCTTTGGGTTGTGCGAGGTATGCCATCGTACAGAGTGCCATGGTCATAGGAGTACCACGCAGTTGCACCCGCCTGCTTGGTGCCCAAACTCGCACACAGTTTCTCCCCGGCCACCTGTTTTATCAATCCCTCACCCACCTGTTTGATCACTCCACCACCAGCCTACCTATTTGATCGCTCCCCTTGCTCACCCACCTAACCTTTTTTTTGCCATTGTATTTTCTGGCGGGCTGGGGGACGGGCTTAATTGGTTGCTTCCAGGTAACCACCCCCACATGGGTGGTCAATGGTTAGGGAACGCTTCTGCAAGAGGGTAACTCTGCCTGACATCAAGCTGGATGCTGAGTTTTGCTTCCGGTGAACCACTGCAAACATGTGGGGCAGTAGGCCGGTAGTGAGGAAACACAAAATTTGTGTAAGGGAGGCACCATCTTGTAGAATCAAACAGGGTGCCTTCCATCCTTAGTCTGGCTATAGATAGATAGATAGATAGATAGATAGATAGATAGATAGATAGAATTTAATAAGTTCATTTGTGATGTCAGAGGCCACACTTTATGCAACCTGTCTGCAGGGATGGACTGGACCCAAAGATCATACCAGGGTTTCATCAGCAATGGCCAGCTCATGACCAGCCCCACCCCAATGCGTTCCCAACCTATCAACAAGTGTCTTTGTCAGCTAAAGCTTTAACATTGAAGGGACAGGACATGAGCAGAAAAGATCCTTTGGGACCCCTCCCACCCTGGACACGCCCTATTCCAGTATTTACCATCTGGGCGGTGTCTTGCGGTACCAGACTGCAGGACTTCTAGATCTAGGAATGGTTTGCTTCCTTTGGCTGTCCGCATCCTGAACGAAACCCAAGCGTCATAGGCCCAGGCTCAAAGGGTTGCATTAGCCTGTATCAATCAATGTAAGAACATCTGTATCTCTGTTTCCATTTTCTATGTAAACTGTAGTTAACTGTTAACTGTTGCACTGTGTATATGCCAAAATGAATTGCTTGTTCATCTCACAATGTACTTAGCAAACAATAAATTGAATTGAATTGGTCAAGAATGGATATGGCTACTCTTAAAATGATGGTGCTTAAGCTTTTGTATTGTATGGGCAGATACTGGGGCAAGGGTAATAATAATCCCCCGGTCGTGATGCTGAGGCTAAAGCATTGCAAGGTGCAAAACATGGTCTGAGGTGCCTTGGTGGCAGTTGGGTATCGTGAGGGAGGTTGAGGTCGATATAGTAGGCAGAAAATTAAAAGGAATACATGAATTGAGGCAGGGGCTTTACCCATTGCGTTCGGCCTCGAAGTGGTGCAGCCAACCAGGAGTTCTCCCTATGCTTCCTAAAGCTAGTCTGCCCATGCCTATTTCTAACAACTGTCTGTCATTATATGATAATAGAAACTATAAAAACATAGAAAAAGAGTTCCTGGCCCATCAGTTGGACGACCTCTTATGAGATTCTAGCGATATTAGTCAATAAAATAATAAACATGATATTACATACAAAATGGATCTAGAAAAGACATCACCAGCGGTGATATGCATTTACCAATAAGACTTCTTTGGAAAGAAGATCAGCAAAGGATATTGGAAGCAAAATTGAGCTGTCAACCTGTGAGATGCTAAGATCTTTCAAATTAAAGAATAACTCTGGGTACCTAGATTGTTTGTCATGGTTTGAGTAACTTGAAATAAAGGCAGCAAGCTTGATTAATACTTTTTCTACCTCCAAAATAAAACTGCACAATTTTTGAAGGTATATTTCTCATTACAGAACACATAACCGGGTACTCTATGGGCAGGCGATAGGTCTGGGTGCCAAGGCCATTGTGTATTTGAGGGGAGGGGTGCCTTAATCCACTATGTTTTCTACAGAAGGCTCAGGGACAACCATATGCAAGGCCCCTCATCCCTCCATATTAGGCTCAGTCATAGGGATTGGGCACAGCATGTTACATATGGGGTAGCAGCAGTATCAAAAGATAAGGGGCTGTCCTTACTGAAGCCCATTTCATCTGGTAACTGCCCTGTCTATGGGTTATCTGGAAAAGAATGTTTGGGTATATATTAAAGTCATACTTTAGTCAAACATAAAAAAACTATACTCACCTTTCATCTAGCGCAGGCTATCGCCGCTAGTCCGGTGTGAAAACGCTTGCAGGATCACGGGATGTCAGTCCCGCGTCGGGAGCTGTTCACTGCTGCTCCACCACAGTGACAGTTCTGTGTTGTTGTAGATGAAAGCAGAACACGCCATCATCATAGGAACCACTTTGCCATGACCATGCTTCAAATGTGGTGACATGGCCACATCTTCTATTATAGCACGGCTTTAACATTTGCCCCCTCTTTTCTTCCCCTTTGCCATGACCATGCTTCAAATGTGGTGACATGGCCACATCTTCTATTATAGCACGGCTTTAACATTTGCCCCCTTGTTTTCCCCTTTGCCATGACCATGCTTCAAATGTGGTGACATGGCCACATCTTCTATTATACCACGGTTTTAACATTTGCCCCCTATTTTCTTACCCTTTGCCATGACCATGCTTCAAATGTGGTGACATGGCCACATCTTCTATTATAGCATGGTTTTAACATTTGCCCCCTATTTTCTTCCCCTTTGCCATGACCATGCTTCAAAGGTGGTGACATGGCCACCTTGTCTGCTATAGCAAGGCTACAATGTTTGCCCCCTCTTTTCTTCCACTTTGCCATGACCATGCTTTAAATGTGGTGACATGGGCACCTTGTCTGCAGTACCTAGGCTACAAAGTTTAGCAAGGCTAAAAAGTGGTTCATATAGTTCCTGTGACAATGGTGCATCCCACCCTCATCTACAATGACACTTCGGTGTCGCTGTGACCATGTGATGAAGGAGCGGGGAGCAGTGCACGGTGCGGGACTGACATCCGGTGATCCTGTCACACCGGACTATCGGCAATAGCCTGTGCTGGATATCAAGTGATTATAGTGTTTTTTAATGTTTCACTAAAGTATGAGTTTAATGAATATATTAAAGCAGAACATAATCTGGGATTTTGACTAACCCTGGTTTCGTTCTGTGCCCTGGGGGCATACAATGTTGGGATGACCTGCTGTGTGAAACCCCCCAGATCACCTATAATAACTCACGTCTTCCTGGTCCAGCAGCGCATGTGCTGGCTCTTATTCAATCAGAGCCATTTGCCATGACTGTCGATTGGAAAGCGGCTCTGATTTATTTCAATGGGGAGCGCAAGTGGACGCATCCCTAGCAGCGCGCTCTTGTCCCAGTCTATCTGAATGGCTGGGGCGGGAGTGAGCACACAGCCCAAAGATGCCAGAGATGAGGCCACTTGCTCTCCCCATTGAAAACAATCAGAACCATTTGCCAAATGACATAGTCATGGCAAACGACTTTGATTAGATTAGACTTGTGCCTTTGGACCAGGAAGAGGTGAGGTATTATGGGTGATAAAATGGGTTGCCACAGGAGAAGGCCAGAGGCCGGCCCTGGCCAGCTGCATAGGGTTTTGTTTCGCTATAAAGCTATTTCGCTAGCTCCAAGAAAGCGAATTTATGATGATCTGATCTCTGAGAATGGGATTGTTGGGACGATTTTGTGTTTTTCAGCCATGCCGCAGCTTCCTGTGTCTGGCTTTAGAATACTGTAGTCTGTGAATCTTCTATTTGTGTTGGTAAAGTAAGGAGAGGTTCCATGTTTCTACATGTCTATTATGCACAATGTTCTGGCATCCTAGGGAATTTGAAGAATACAGCATCCTCACAGTGAATGAAAAGGTCCTCAAGATAAAGTTCCGGAAGAAATTCCGGCTCAGAAAGTAAAAATTCCAATTGTTATTCACAAATCATTGGATACCAAGCTGCCAAAACATTAAAGAAGGATTGGGTGCCATGTGCCTCTAGCCAGGCAACTAAATAATACAAGAGGCCTATTTTTTACAGGGTCAGAGGTCGGACATTCAGGAGATAGATCATGACATCGGTTAGTCTGTGGGTGGGTGCCACTTCCCTTTTTGATTTCTCCCCAGCACCCCTTCATCCAATGGTGGGGGCATGCAGCGAAGGGGTAAGACCAGTGGGAGGTGCTCATAATTCCCCGCTCCTTGGTATGAATGTGCACAGCAGTGAATTCTAGGTCAAGAAGACACCCTGAGAGGGTGGATCAAGGTGAGCAAATGGATGGACAAGAGGGTTTCACACAGTAACATTCCAAATCAGAGTAAACAGTGTAGAAACTGGAGGGTGCAACCCGCAAGTCTGCATGCTGGCCCTTAATAAATGTACTGGGTGAACAAAGGTTGTTACAGCTGTTAAAAATTATTAAAAGTTCTTTTTGCGATGTCAGGGGGCCACATTTTATGCCACTGGTATCAAGGTATTGACTGGATCCAATAATCATACCAGGATTTTAGCAGCATTGACCAGCTCATGACCAGCCAATGAGTCGCTGAGCCTCGCCCCTAATGTGCTTCCCAGCCAATCATCCAGGGCATTTGTCAGCTAAGGTTTTAGCCTTTAGGTAAGTATTTTTTCCACAGCTCGGAAACAACAGCATCAGAAATGCAGAAAAAGTTGGCAAATTCTTTAGCACACCCTATAGGGGGTCTATAAAAAATTGACGCACCTGACCTGTAAAAATGCCCCGTTGCATTGTGTGTAATTTATTGGGATAAGTTAGCAAAATATTTTTATCCATGTTTTTAGTGTGTACACGTTAAAAGTTTGATACTTTCAAGTACTTTACTGTGTCATTATTTGGAATTGTTTCCTGCAATATGGCTTCTATGAACTATTCATGATGAACATGTCTCCAGACAATCTCTAAGCAGTAAATGTGGCTCTCATGTTAGAAAAGTTTGTGAAACCCTGCCCCATGGGAACACCAGATGAAGGTGAGTATACTTCAAACTCGTGGATTTCACTCACAGGGGCAACCTGCTGTGGGGGTACAAATCTTTTGGTTCAAGTTTAAAGAGATAAAGAGGGATTATTTTTTCATTGTAAAGATTTATTAGAGTATTTTGTAAATGGTAACTATCACTTGCCAGCTGGTCTGAAGAGGGGCTCTATGTACTTTATTTTCATCAAAGACACATCTCTGCCTCTCAGCTAATAAATCTGTTACTTTCTCTTGCTGTAGGGTAAACTTGTTACAATGAGATACATTGGTGGTTATGAAAAAGCATTACAATGTATCACAAACTAACTGCCAGCTGGAGTAGGAGAATGTAACAGATATATCAGCTGAGAGGCAGAGAAGTGTCTGCAATGAAAATGTATTTAGCCTGATGCCAAATGCCCTGGCAAATGATGGTTGTCCTATAATAGAAAACACCACTGTCTAAAAATACTAAAAAAAAATCTAAAAATTAGGTGGCTAAAGGGGTCGTTTTCAACCAAAGTGAGATTAATTAGTAAGATTAGTTAATTAATTAGATTAATTAGAAGAGATCCTATACCCAGGTGGGACGTTTTACCAACTATCCTCAGTCCAGTGCCCCAAACTACCTTTTTTTATAAAGCTTTCTGCTTTCAGATTTATTGCAGTTCTTGTAACTGATAAGGCTGAGCCTCAATGCTGAGCTGTGTGTAACTGAATGTATCATCGCTGGGACGCATAAGGGGGCACTGCTGCACAGCCATAAAGCGACACATCTGCCATTCAGACATCTGACTACATCTGGTTCATGTTTTTCTGAATACTGGGCAAAGGCTTTAGTATATATATATATATATATATATATATATATATATATATATATATATTAGAATATATATAATAATAGATGTCCAAATGAGACCCAAATTTTGCCAAAATTTGGTTTTAGATGAACCGAATTGAAAAATCAGAACAGCAACATTCTTTTTGTTAAATTGATTTATATAAAACTAAAAAAAATCCCAGAAAAGAAAAATGCATCTCCTTTAATTCCTCATATATTATATTATTTTAATGTCAGGCAAGACGCATAAATCAGCGCAGGTTGCGTCATCTGTCATGTTGTCTGGCAATATAAGTTTAATTCATTTCCTTTGCTTCTCCTCTTACATAATATTTTGATTTCCACGAACCTGCCAAGTGCTTCCACCTCATTATAACAATGATTCAAGCAGACCTGCACATGTTGTTTCAGTTGCTTCTGTCTTTTCATTTGCTTTACATGATGGCAAACAGATGTTGGCGATTAAATAGAGACAATATAGAGGCGGGTGAGAGCATTTACAATGGCCGTGGTATTGATTAAGGTGGATTTCCTTAAAGGACTTCATAAAACATCCCGCAGTAATCAAGCCGTCCTTTTCCAGAGTAGAATGTGCAGTGCCTGGCCATGATAAATAATTCTTGATTTCCCATTTTGACTGCACTTTATCATGAATTGTCAATAATTATTGAACGCCAACTAAGATACACTGCTGCCTAAAAATTGTGTAGTTTTGATTTTGTAATCGGTTTAGGAAATAAAACTATAATCGACCAGCATTAGCCTTGGTAAAGGCACTGCAATGTGCTGAGTAAGAGCTGCGCTCAGCGTCCTGTTGTGGAGTCTGACTAGAAAGTAAAAAGGACCTACAGGTTTACTTTAGCCTGGCCTGAGGGTCTAAAACAGACATGGTCGAGGAGCATGCGT
This sequence comes from Gastrophryne carolinensis, assembly GCA_027917425.1. Taxonomy (NCBI): domain Eukaryota; kingdom Metazoa; phylum Chordata; class Amphibia; order Anura; family Microhylidae; genus Gastrophryne; species Gastrophryne carolinensis. The sequence goes on from CM051236.1 coordinate 479,663,035, forward strand.
GAGCCTGAATATGGTGGTTGCATGATTCAGGAGCTCTGCACGATGTGGGCATAAAAGCCTTAGACTTCAGCTCGAGACACTGCACGTTGTAAAAGCACAGGTCAATGGGGGTCTGTGGAGGCATGGGCGCAGCGCATGTATAACGCAATGGACCTGTGTTGCGTTGTCGTGGAGGCTGATTCACTACTAACGCCAGGTATCGTCAGATGATCATCTGTATAGCGGCGCTTAGAGTGACCGCTAGTAGACGCTGTAAGCGGGTATCGGGCGCTGTAACAGAGCGCCTCAGTCGCTGTAGTAACTGGCATTGATGAATGTGATGTATGTTGGGCGCTCTGACACCAGTACAGCGCAAGAGAGCGTTGGGTAGCGCCAGCTCAGTGCAACTGACTCTCAGCGCTCCACACCATACTTATCAAAAAAGGACACACACACAGCATCGGCGCTCTAAATCTGGGCGCTGTAGCATAGAGCACCAGACGCTTCTCTGCTGAGAAGGCCTTGCCCTAGTATCCATATGTGTCCCTAATTGGCTGCTGGAATCCTTGTGGACTTTCATTGTCTACCTGCTATAAAGTTTCACTTGGCTGTGAATCAGCCCAAAGGTAGTCAATGATAGTAAAAGGCAGTTTTCTCTCTTAAAAAAAGTGGGAGCCCTAAGCCTCAGATGTTGAATTTGACACTCTCAGGCCAAGAGGTCCTTAATTTGAAACAGTCCTTTAATCTTATTTGGAAAACTGATAGTATTAATCATCTGGGATCTAACTAACCCCTCAGTTTTATTTATAATATAAAAACAATTTCAATTCATTATTTCATACATTTGGCATATTTGGGCATATACATATTTGGGCAGCGTTGGTGGCCCCTGGCCCTGCAGGCTACAAGCCGGCATAGCCTATGGTCACGGGCTCTTCTGCCCCCCCCCCGGACTTTGGAGAGGCAGGTAATTGGGGGTGCCGGGGGTTAATGGCAAGTCACCCGCTAGGTTGCAGGTGACTTGCCAGCCCTCACGCTTGTGAACTGGTATAAGGGTCTCATGGACCCCTTACCAGTTCACAAGGGGTCAAATGTAAAAATAAACACACTGACACTGAAAGAGAAAAAAAGACACAAAACAATGAAAATAATAAAAAGAAAAACCTAGAGGGAAGAAAGCTACAAAGAAAAAAGTGCAAGAAACAGAAAAAAGAGAGACATTAGTAGACACAAATTATCATTTCAGGGTAAATTGGTCTATCAAAAATAAACAGTTAATAAGCCTATATCAGGGTAAATCTAGCGTATATATCTAGAAAATGTGAAATGTTAGTTTATGGTTAAGTAGTATAGAAATTATAGTGTTTTATATATATAAAAGGAAGTACTAAATCAATAGACTTTATTTGTCTTAAGGGTTAATATTTTTTTTCAGATATCCCTGCTGGGTGGCCTTGTGCCCAGGGGAAGGCATGATTCACAGATTAACCCCTTTTTTGGAGGGGAATCTTGTGACTCGACAGGAACACTTAGGTGTTCATAATACATGTTGGGTAATTTTTTGGTTATAAAAATTATTTTTGTTGTTTTATGCTTTGTGTCAAATGTTTCTTGAACGTTTTTTGCTTTTGGTCTGATTTATTTTCCTTCTGGGGAGACCCAATTTTTTGGGGGGGATTTTTAAGGGATAACAGTGGTGTGGGGTCCCCCCTACCCAGCATAACCAGTCCGGGGACCAGCTATGCAGGGATTGTAGAACAGGGTGCAAGGGCCAGCCGTGATGGCCCCTGCCCTGCAAGGCTACAAGCCTGCATAGCCCTGAGGCCCCAGGCTCTTCTGCTCCCCCCAGGTTTTTGGTAGGAGGTAATGGGGGTTGGGGGTTAATGGCATATCACCCACTAACTGCAGGTGACTTGCCAGTCCCCGGCCCTTGTGAACTGATCTAGGGGTTTCATGGATCTGAGACTGACTGTCTGATCAGAGCGGAATGGTGTCAGAGGAATGATGTAATCCGCCCTGCCCCCAAGAACGCTGGGCTACAGGCTGAGGTGCAGCAAAGGCGGAAGTGGGGGGGAGGCCTCACTCCAGGCCCTTTGCTGAGGATTGAAGAGCCCGGGGGATCAAAGGTCCCCCGGTGAAGAAGAGACCCGATCGGAGCGATTGTGCACAGAGGTGAGTACATTTCATTTTAATGCGTTTTCACAGCTATTGTCAGCTGCTGCAGAAGCGGGGGGGTGGACCCTATTCCGTGCCCTCTCCTGACGCGTTGACTTGGGATTATATGTTTTATGTTTTGGGAAGACAAGGTTTTGGAATTACATTTCAAAATATTTTGAGACATTAATATATAGGGATCCTTATGCAGTGGTACCCAACAGGGTTGTCCTTTGTCACCATTATCATTTGTGTTGTCAATGGAACCATTGGCGAGAACAATAGGATTAAGCAGGGATTTTAGGGAGATGGAGTGTGGGAGGAGGGAACATAAATGTGCATTATTTGCTGACAATGTTCTATTGCTTTTGGTTTCCTCACCCCACACTTCATTGTATAATATGTTTCAGATGCTCAAGAAATTTAGCAAGATTTCAGGCTTAAAATTAAATGATACTGGGAGGCCGATTCATTAATACGACATTTTCAGAGCGCCCGCTAGTAGTCGCTGTGCTTGGCCATTGTTCGGTAGTTGATAGCGTAACGGTAGTTGATACCGTAATGTTGAATATTGGGTGAGGAGTCGCTATTTGTATGGGAGCGCATGATAGCGACTGGCCCTAGCGACCGGCTCCCACCATATTCATTAAAAAATCACGCTCAAAAAATTCTCGCGCTGTAAAATGCATGTTTAAACCCCAGAGCGCTGGCGGCGATGGGTTAAAAGTAGTTTTTTAACCCCCAAACAACCATAATTTTGGAAACCAAAAAAAGTTTTTTAAATAATTTAGTAATATGAATACATTAATATCAGACCTGTAATATCAATTCTGTACTATTTTTTTTTCCCTTAAAAATGACAGAAGTGGTCACAGAATTTTTCACATTTAAAAAAAAAAAAAAAATTATTAACAATTAATTATTAATATTTAAAGATTGTTCCATTGAAATGCATTGGAGAGCGCCAGGTAGCGAGAGGTCATACCTGTCGCTGTTCAAGGTCGGACGCTGGTGCTGTGGGCTGAGGCTGGAATAATGATGAATGAGTCGCTATATGGCGCTATCTCAGTCGCTAAGCAGGATTGGCTTGATAAATGTGTGATTGTGGTGGGGTCGGCGTTCTCGTGGCGGGGCCCGTCATTACCGGCCGCTCACCAGTCGCTACCTGACGCTATTCCTTCATAAATAAGGGCCTAAGTCTGAGTCTGTATTTGACAATCCTTTAATTTCATTTGGAAAACTGATAGTATTAATTATCTTGGGATGCAACTAACCTCTCCGATTCTTATCCGCTGAGAAGGCCTTGCCCCAGGATCCATGTGTCCCTAATTGGCTGCAGGAATTCTTGTGGACTTTCATTGTCTACCTGCTGTAAAGTTTCACTTGGCTGTGAATCAGCCCAAATGTAGTCAATGATAGTAAAAGTCAGTTTTCTCTGGCTCTGAATCGAGCCCTAAGCCTCAGATGTTGAATTTGACACTCTCAGGCCAAGAGGTCCTTAATTTGAAACAATCCTTTAATCTCATTTGGAAAACTGATAGTATTAATAATTTGGGATCTAACTAACCCCTCAGTTTTATTTACAATATAAAAACAATTGCAATGCATTATTTCATACATTGGGCATATTTGGGCATTTGGGCATATACATATTTGGGCAGGCAAAAGTAGAAGAATACATCAATTTTATATATAGTGAAACATTAAGGGTGCTTTGGTATATAGCTATAATGTTGCTGCTCAATTACCCCAACTTACACAGGTGTTTATTAATGGAGAAAAGGCCAGCTGGTTAATGATAGACTAAAAAGCATGCTATTTGTTTTCCATTTATTCTCTTATGAGGATAGCTAAGGTAAAACGGCCAGCTATATTATGTTCTGTATTGCATTAGCTCTTTGGGATACTATTAGCAAAAACCACAACCGGACTTCCAAACATACACTGGTAGCCACACTAGGGGACATTCCTGGCTTTGAGCCTGGGAGAAAAAGAGCATATCTAAAATGGTGGACACAGAAAGGTCTATATAGAATTGCAGACTAATCCACTGACTCCAAGTGGATTACAGAGTATGGAAATTTTGAGAGACACAATTCAACTTCTTTTAAAAGAAGAATACACACATAGACAAATAGAGCATTTTTTAAATCTTAGGATAACTAGAGCAAAGGTTAGAGTTAATGTTAGTATTTTTGAGAAATTACGTCTAGGAAGGAAAGGGGGTATGAAGAAGGCAAACTTGACTATATGACTATATATAAGTTAAAAGTGGATTTAAAGCAAACAGTAAAATTTAATATTTATGTTATATATCTCCTTTATGTTTTAGAAAGTGTGGACAGGTGAATGATATGTTTCAAATATGGTCGAAATTGTGAAAAAGCTGTTAATGTTTTGGAACCAAGGTCCCTATTGGTTGCCTTATTAAATAAACCTGTTGTGAGGATTTCCAGATTTCCCAAAACATGTATTTTCTATGCTTGTTTGGCAGCTTAATTGATCATTGCCAAGTCATAGAAATCACATACATTGAAACTTCAAATGTTTATTGATAAATTAAATCGGGTAATGGTCAACGAGAAACTGAGTAGTATTTTACTTAATAAAAAGTCACAATTTAGGGAGATTTGGAGTCCTTGGTCTAAAATCTGGAATCCATATTCTTCTTAGTACTATTTATTTATTGTTTTTTTGTTATGACCTCTATCTTGATTTAAATGGCTGCTATCTAGATATATTACGTTTTGTTTTACATTTATACTATGCTAATCTATTGAAACAATGTTATTAATATCATATGTAGGTTATTATCAGTCAGAAAAGCATATATTTCCAGTTTTTCTGTTCCCTTTTCTGCAATTCATATAATGAATATTCTAATGTTATATTCAGAATTCTGTTTTGCTTTATTGAAAACTTAATAAAATTATTGAAATATGAAACTGACATGGTCAACCTGTCTGATGTGGCTCCCGACCTGCTGTGGGGATAGTGGCAGCAGTACATAGAACTGGGGCATAAGGAATGTAGGAATGCAGCTGGCTTTATTGGGGAGGAAGTGTATAATTCACCCAGGATGCTGGCTTGGATGAGATAAGTAGGCCGGGAGGCACTTTGTTTCAGTGTTTAAAGCACTGAAGCCTTTTTCTTTAATGTTTTTGTAAGCCTGGATTTCTATGGAACAGCAGGTAGGTTGGTAGTGGGACCTACCATTCCCATCCTTCCGGGCCAGAGTTTAATTGCCTGTCTCAGCCTGCATAGGTGACTGAGGCTAGCTAATCACAGGGTTACAAAGATTGCTAGGACAGGCAGTCTGGGGGGACGCCATGTGGTGAGACACAGCCAGTCACAAGTCTGCCGTCTGTGAAGGTGATACATTTTTGAGGCATGCCCAAACTCTGGACCTCCGAAAGAAGAGGAGTTAGCATGAGACTCACCTGTCCTATGAAGCTGCAGCTGACCCATGCCATGCTGTGCCTCTACCATAGTGGCAAGTATTGTTCCCTCCTCATTCCTGAGCCCAATATGAATGGATGAGGGGCCTGTCTTATGGCCAGCACCACTGGAACAGTGGCCCTGACTCATCTGTAGAAATAGAATGGCTTGGATAAAGGTGCCCCAATAGCCTTGGCATCCAGATCGCCTGGATCTTTGATACTTATCTGCTAAGAAGGCCTTGCCCCAGGATCCATGTGTGTCCCTAACTGGCTGCTGGAATCCTTGTGGACTGACCAGCTTTTTACAATGTAGCAGCGGAACATCTGCTTATTACATTGTACAGTTCAAGGAGAGAGACAGTAGCACACGTTTTAAAGAGCCCAGCCTGAGTTTTATTACAACGAACGCTGATGCCTCTAAAGGTTTTATTATCTGGTAAATGCTGTTTGTAGTCCTGCCATAACCTGTGGGCACCCCAATGATTTGCTTAAAGGTGCACAGATAACAGAAGATTGGCTAGCTGAATCAATGAGATTGGATACAATCTCTACAAAGGCGCTAACACTGTGGGGGGGAGGGTCTAAATACATGTCTTTGCTGCAGCTATAATAGTCCCATTGAGGTGCCCTGCATTTATTTCACAAAAATAATGAAATATGGGTTATATTTGCAAATGTATCAGTATTCAAAATGTTTATTAGGCAGGGCAACAATGATCTGGACTTAAAGATGAGGAACAAATGGCCTTCGGTTTATAAGACTTTAGTGGTATTCTATGTGGGGCAGCCAATTTTAGTTCCCCCAAAATGTGAAGCCTTCTGGTTCACTTGAAATCCTACCTTTCCAGCACATGTGGAATCTACTTCAACATCCCAGCTATTCCTCTACCTAATGAGCGCACCTACACCAGGTCTCACTTAATCGCTGCAGGAGGATGGAAGCCACTGCAGGAATGCTTTCAGTTCTCCTCTCATTCAGGTTCTCATTAATAGGCACTTTAAAAGATGATAGGAAAAATCCTGCTGCTATACGATTGAGTAAGAAGTAAGCAGACCCAGTGTTTTGGGGGTTTCCCATAGTGGTGGGGGGGGTTCACTCATCCTGATCTGGGACAAGGAACAAAACCCCCAAGATGGTAAAAGAAAAGATGATAAATGGATCATGATCAGTTCATGCTTACCTTTTAGTTGTTTTAACTATTTCCTTGCAGCTTCCTCCTGACAGTTTTTCAAATGAAGGCATCAAATTAGAGCTAACAACAATGCGCTGCTGAAAAGCTCATCTAACATTTCCCTCATTAGAATCATCAATCATTTGTCCCGAGACATCTAAGTCAACACTCCGTCTTTTTTCTAATTTATAAAAAAAAAAAGATAAGTAGCTCACCAAATTATTGCCTAAATGTAATTAAACGAAACATACTGTTATAGCCGAAGGGACGTATGGTGCTTTGTAATTGATGAGCCGTAGAATTTGAAATATAATTATAGCCTGTCACTAATTTTAAGATATGAAATCCTTAAAGGAAGAACGGGAATGCGGATGAGTGATTTGTATCTGCCAGAGCTAAAATCACTTCTACCCATCTTCTATAAATTTGGAAATACAGTGCAATTCTGATAAAGAAAATGAATAAAGGTAGAAGGTATTAGATTATTTGGAAACCCCCTTTCTTGATCTAAGTTGATGAGTAGATGGGAGTAATTGGCACCCTAACACAGAGCTTTTAACTGTAAGTGGCTGGTTGTAGTCTGACTCTGCATGGAACGGACCAAATATCATTAACATCTGACAGCTAATCAATGACCTATGTGAAATTAGTAAGTGGCCTCTTTCCAGCTTTTCTAGTTATTGCCTCAGGCAAGGAATGCTGCAATTTAATCACTATTACCGTCTTGGGTTGTTAGCAGAGGCGCTAGCATCCAAACTGGACCTGCAATTGCCTAACGCTCAGTGCTTAACTGTAATGAAAGTTTTAAAGCTAGATTAGGCCTCTCCAGGGTGGTGGAAAAATCGAGCGTTCACAACCTGTTTTTGACTAGAGCCTAAGTAAACATTAACACTTTTAAAAAGGGGTTCACAACTTTTTTTTTTCTTCTAGTACCACTTCATATTATCTAATTTTCTCAGTTATCATTTGGGTGGTACGTATGGGCGGTCAGTCCCCCTAAAATGCCAATTAATAGTTTTCAGTGCATTTTGGGACATTTTTGTGCTCATAGATCAAGTCAGGTTTCAGTAAAGTATAGATGGCAGCAAACCTGGTTGGTGTACTGATAATTCAGCACACCAAGTGACTTTGCTTCTTCTACACCTATAGCATGGTCATCATAATTTAGGATGCCCCACTGCAAGTCTGGAACTGAAAAGCTCCATACTTATACTAACATTCACTTGCTAAACAGATCCACTCATGTGGTGTGACTGGCAGCCTGCTCCAATAGTACAAGGAAGTTTTAAGTACGGAGCTGTCTGATCTTAAAGTGGACCAAAACCCAGGATTTTAACCCGAGGGTTTTGGTCCTCGTCCCAGGGCTGATTTGAGATTCCCCCCATGTGAAACCCCCCAGATCGTTGACAAAACCCCCTGATTTCCCTGATATGCAGCGCATGCAAGGGCACTCAGCCAATCAGTGCACTTGGCTTCAACTTTTCGGCTAAGAATCAGCTATTGAGCGAATTAGCTTGTGGCATGTAAGAGGCGCAGCGGGAAATCCCAGAATCGTGATGTTGTGATGTACAGAAAAGTCACCAGTCTTTAAAAAAAATCTATAAGATTTTAGAGCCACTGAATTTCCTCCCCCTGGGGCATCCAGAATCGAAACCCCACAGGTCGCCCCGGAAACTCATCTTCCTTCCCGGTCCAACGGCACATTCACGCGAGCTGCAGCCGCATCCCTGTTATCCCTTTAGCAGGGCACGTGCCCGTGCCAAGCATTTGTCAACGGCTGGCTCGAAAACGCACCCTGTTAGAGGGTAGCGTAGGACCGGTGAAGGGTGCATGAGATCGAGCGACCTGGGGGGGTTTCACACAGTGGGCCATCCCCGATCGGGGTGCCCCAGGGGCAAGGACCAAAACCCAATATAGTCAAAATCATGTGTTATGGTCCACTTCAAGAAAAGAAGCAACCCCAAAATCTCCTGCACTAAAAAGTTATATTAAAACCAAAATGTAGTTACAGATTTCACAGTGGCCAGTAACCACATGCAAATCATCATATTTGCCCTATTTAACCATACTGAGCATTTTCTAATACACTACAGTGTGCAATACTCCTATTTGGCTTCTATATTTTACAGAGGCCTAATTCTACTTGAGTACACTCATCTTTGTGTTCAGCAGTCCTACAGGTTTGGAGGTGTGCAAGTCAGCCTGGTTTGAATCAGGTCCACTGATCCAGCTCCCTGTACCCATTGGGGTGCACCAACTCCTTTGCCAGCCAGCACAAGGCATTATACATAGTGCTTTAGATAGCGATGAGCAAGCCCATAAAAGTTTGGGTTTGGAAAGTTCAGCTGCAATAGCCCCAAAGCCTATTGTAGTCAATGGGGAGTAAAAAAATGGCTGTAAAATGGGGGTAGTAAGGGCTAGAGGGCTGCAAATCGGAGAGAACACCAAAACGATTGACTTGCACAAAATTTAATATGGAAAGTACTCAAAATAATAACATAAAACAAAAGTGCTGGATGCCACCCTGATGTGAGAGAAAGTCCTTCTCCTCCTTACCCTCTGAATCCTCTGAATCCTCCAAAGCTGTCCGCTGGCTGGAGAGTGAAGTACCTACCCACTCTGCGAGTCACGTGTGCACTGCCATGACACCTGGGAAAATGGGCCTTCCTCTTCCTTCTCTGCTTCCTCCTGTGCCACCATCACATCCTCCATCATGGCCTGAAGGGGTTTTTCGAACAAGCAAAGGAGGGGGTGGTAGCACTGACAATGGCGTCATCAGCACTGATCATATTGGTTGACATACTGGAAGCACTGCAGCATGGCATAAATGTCCCTCATGGAGGCCCACTCATTGGTGGTGAAGTGCTTTTGGTCTGCACTTCAACTCACGAGGGCATATTGGAACTGTTACTCCATTATTGCCTGCTGCTGCTCATACACCCTTTCCAGCATATACAAAGTGGAATTTCACCTGGTTGGCAATTCACATATGCAGCAGTGGGTGGGAAGTCGAAGTTCCTCCACAGTGTAGACAGGCAAGCGGCAGAAGGTTGGGAACGCCGAAAGTGCATGCACATGCCACCCACTTCATGCAGAAGCTCCGACATGTCTGGGTAATGGAAGATTTGCATCACCAAGTTGAGCACATGCGCCAGGAAAGGGATGTGCGGCAACCCCACTCAGTCCAAGGCTGTTACAAGGTAACACCCATTGTCACACACCACCTTGCCGGGCTTCAGGTGCAGTGGCAGCTCCTGGATGCAGGTCCACAGCTCCTGGGCGGCGTGGAGTCTTTCGCCCAGACACATGTGTTTTAGCACCGCATGCCTCTGTTTCCCTATGGCTGTGTTTAAATTGCTGGGGCAGGCACTGCGCTGAATACATGAGGAGGAAGCAAAGCAGGAAGCAGAGAAGGAGGAGCAAGAAACAGAAGGCACTGACTGATGTCCAGCAATCCTGGGTGGTGGAAGGATATGCGCCAAAGTGCTTCCCGCCTCAGTCCCATCCACCATTACATTGATCCAGTGGGCAGTTAGAGAGACGTAACGTGTAACGTCCATACTTACTTGTCCACGTGTTTTTGGTGATGTGGACACTCGAATTGATGGCTACACCTTATATGTTCCACATCTGTTGGTTCAGGGCTGGGGTGGCCTGCCAAGAAAAGTAGTGGCCATCAGATCTTTAAAACTGTCTGTCTCTACCAGGCGGGTGTCATGGAATTCCCAGATTGGGATTCCAAGGATGGAAAAAATGGAAACTGAAATACCGATAAACAAGGACAAACCTGTACAGTGTGAAATCTGCTTAATGAATGATTATAGGTGACAGTGATAAAAAAATAATATACAGACACAGGAGAACGGAATGGGGTGAGAGAAGTTACCAGGGGTGCAGGTGGATAGCCAAAATCAAAGTCCAGAAATGATGATAACAGCAAGGGGTCCCAAGTGTTGAACTTAGGAAAAGGCAGATATTTAAAGTTCATAAGGCAAAAGACCTTGCAGAGTCCAGAAATAGATGGATATCAAAGTTAATCAGAGGCAGAAAAAGTTCATAAGGCAAAAGTCCTTGCAGAGTCCAGAAATAGACGGATATCAAAGTTAATCAGAGGCAGAAAAAGTTCATAAGGCAAAAGTCCTTGCAGAGTCCAGAAATAGGCAGATATCAAAGGCAGATAATCAAAGTTCCTCAGACAGCCTCCAGCCAGCAGCTTCGAATGAGAGTTAATGCAAACGCACTTGGGCTGAGGGCTGGCCAGCTGGGCAGAGGTGACTTGTATTATGTACCCAGTATATGCAATGCAGGTGTAACAGATGACTTGTAATATATACCCAGTATATGCTATGCAGACGGACACAGATGACTTGTATTAAATGCCCAGGTCTTTTAAATGTATAATGATAATATAATAATATAAAAGTATAATGAGGAAAATCAGCAGATATGCTTTTTTGTCCCACCAACAACCACCTCTGACTCTCCCTAGCTGTCCTCAAAAGGACAGTTTTGTCACTTTCTAACTGCCCCTCAGCAGCCTCTTCTCCCTAACTATCTGTCCTGAAAAGGCCATTTTTTTCTTTTTCTTAAGCAAAGCCCTCAGTTAGCAGCAGCAACCTCTTCCTAACTAACCAAGGGCTGGTGTGCTGTAGGACACGTGACCCCTACCGCAGGGCTGCGAAGTCACGTGTCCCGGCTGTCCAAATTTTGTTTAGCTAAATAAATCTGCCTCAATGTTTTCAAAATGTCAGTCCAAATCCCAGTTGGATCATCTGCAAAGTAAGTCAGTATTATATAGTGACCTGGAATGCAAAGGGTAAAGTGCTAATTTACAATTACTGGTTACAGGAAATTCTACTTAAACACTAGTAACACAGGACCATTCAAGTAAAGATCACCCGGTTAATTTGCAGAGTGTGGGAAGAGGAAATATCATATGTACAGGAAGTGTCTGTGGATTTATGCCATGTGCAAAATTATATTTCAGACTATGTACAAGTGGTGCAGCCATTACTCTGGCTTTAGACTTTATTTTATTAGTAGATGAGGTTTTCACTATTGCCCTCATTCATCAGGTGGATATTTGAAAGGCCATAGAATGACAACATTAAAATCAGGTCCTGAAAGCCAAAACTTTTTCAGAAAATACTAAAGCCCTTTCTTTCTTTTTCTTTTTTATTAGAGATGAGCAATCCAATTCAGATGAATCAGAATTTTCAAGGAAAATTGATTAGACACGAAGCAGAATTTCTTGAAATTCTTTCTGACCTAATTTCGGGTACTGCAAGCCAAAACTTTTTCCGAAAATACTAAAGCCCTTTAAAACTAGTTTATTATCGAGACAAAGCAGAATTTTTTGAGATTCTTGCTGACCTATTTTTTCCCTAAAATTGTTAAAAAAACAAAAAAAAAAGAACTCACTTCCTTCTTCGCTATCCTCCGTGCAGGTGTCCCCCGCCACTTATCTTTAAATAGTTCAAAAGAAATATTATGTGGCGTTCCCCCCTCTTTGGCAAGACCAGCCTGGGTACCAGCTATGTAGGTTTATAGCCTATGGCTCGGAGGCCGAGCACCCGCACCCCTGTCCCTAAGGTCTAACATCCCACATAGCCACATGGGCACAGGGCTCTTCTGCACCCCCCTGGTCGGTGGGGATGTGGGTAATTGTGTAGGGGTTTCATGCAATTGCTAGTAGGGGACTTGCCGGCCCTTTTAACTGGTATAGGGGTCTCCAATTCACAAATGGTTAAAGTGAAAATGTAAACATACCTGGGATAAACACACATCTATACTGAGATAAAGAATACATACAGTATACACATAAGGGAAGACTAGATGGACCATATAGTCTCCTTCTGCCGTCAACCTTCTATGTTTCTAAAAAGTCCTTTAAAGTGGATGCACCGCAAGTGTAGGTATCCACGGCAATATAACAGGAAGAGGGGGACATCCAGAACACTGGAGCACCCCCGCCCATAACCCCCTCTAAATAAACACCCATAAATCTAACCTTTCCCTCAGCACCGCGATATGCTGTCGGCGCCCACATGGGCAGCACATTCCGCTGGCCCGGAACAATGGTGCTGCACGTTACCCACTTGGGCGCCAGGTGGCCAATCGCTGTGATGGCTTCCTGGGGGGGGGGGGACCAAGAGAAAGGTAAGATTTACAGGCATCCGGGGGGGAGTTATGTGCGGGGGGGCTCTAGCATTCTGGATGCACCTTTTTATGAGTGTCTGAATTTTTTACAAATTTCAATAGATGCTTAGAGTGGAACAACATCCAAGAAATAGACTTGAGTTATGTTCCCCTCTGGTGGGGCATCCACTTTGTGTATCCCCCAGGATTGCCCATAAAATCACCTTTTTCCTGTTCTCATGGCGCATGCATGGGCTGTTTAGCCAATCATCTCACTGTCGTCAGTGCAGCAAGGAAATATGAATGGGGCCACCATAGGCTTCAGAAAGGCCTGGTGTGGGCCTGGTGTGGGCCTAGTTAAAGGTATGCTAGGAATGCAGACATGGCACGGATATTAAGTGCATGGGCTCATGGAAGAAGTGAATGAATCGGGCAATTTGAGGGGTTTCACACAGCAGGATATCTCAATATGGGATGCCCCATAAAGAAATACTGTAGATCAACCAATCCAAGAGTGGACTTGTGGACTCAGGGAGTGTGTCGCCATCCTCCTTTTGTGTTAGTGGTGTGGGTGGATTTGTTTTGGTAGTTGGCGTGAGCTATCAGAGATAAATCAAACAAGAGGCTTTGGCTTGGAGACAAGATTGTGTCAGAGGGCACAAACATGGGAGTAACTTGAGGGGGTGCAGGTGGTGCAACCACACTAGGGTCCAGATGGTCAAGGTGGCACCATCATTGTTGCTTCCTTCACCGTATTCATCATATATCTGCTCACTTGCCTTCATTTAGAGAAAGGAAGCAGCATTTGTCTCAGCTGTTTCAGTCTTTAGTTGTCTAGCTGCATCCAATAGAGTTAAAAGACAGAAATAAAATCCTGTATGAGCTGAGTAAGGGCTCCAATTAAACGCCACTGGGCACTCTGTTTTACCTGCACTGATAAACGCTCTCCCACAGCGCCATTATGAGAAGCCGAGGTGAAGGGTGCATGCCTTGTGTACAGTGTGCTTCCAATGAGTACCTCTGTACAAAGCAGCAGGGCTGTAAGAATCCTGCAGGGGGCATGGCCTGTGCTTCCATACACAGACATGTCCTAATGTTCTCTGGCACACTTGGAAGTGGACGTGGTCTTTAAAAGCACATATGAGCATATATAAAGCATATATATAGACATATGAAAAGGAATTGTGCTTGGATAACAACATGTACCCAAAAATTCAGCACCATAATATTGGTTATAATAATAAATTCTACAATCGTGCTAAATGTTTGCACTATACATACCCCAAATAAACAAACATTTCATATTATTATTAGTTGAAAGCATTGTCTGGGCAATGCAATAAAACATGTTATACTCACCGATTATATCCTGCAGATGATCACTACTAGACTGGGTGTCTGATATTAACCTTATCACCTGTTCCAAGTCCCGTGCCACCTGGCCCAATCATCTGGTGCTTAAAGCGGTCCTTCACTCTGAATAAAAGTCTATCTTATATGTTTCCCACACCCTGTACATACAGATTGTCCACATTAAAAATCATCCTACCTGCATCTACTGCATGTTATGAGCCTTTAAACATCCAAGATGGCGGCTTATGGAAGCCGCCATCTTATCAGGCAGCCTGCAAACAGGAAGTGCCTCCTGACTGTGCTGCTCTGCATTCTGGGAATGCTGACCTTTACCTGACCCCAGCTCTGCTCTGTCTGAGCAAAGCACAGCTATAACCCGCCCCCCTGTACTGTATCGCACTCTCCTCAGTAAGTGTGATGCTTCTGAGTCAAGATGGCGGCGCCCGTATCCTAAAGTCCTGAACAGAGTTGCAGCCCGTAGGGGGAAAGAATAATAAAGTGACTAAAAACTTAAAATATAGTAATTTTATATGCTGGGGAATCATTTTTTAAGGGTTTGGGCTTTTCAATAAATCATGATGAAGGTCCGGTTTAAATAGTTCAGACGATGGACCGCTCCCTGCCATCTGTCTCAGAGACTATAGCACAGCCCCTTCATTAAAGTGGACCAAAACCCAGGATTTTGACTATCCTGGGTTTTGGTCCTTGCCCCCTGGGCACTTCAATCAGGGAATGCCCAGCTGTGTGAAACCCCCCAGGTTGCCAAACAAACTCACTTATTTACGATCCTACGACGCATGCGTGGCCGCTCGTCCAATTAGCGCGCTCAGATCCGCTTGAGCCCCTTTGTCCAGGAGCTCGTCTAATGCGAGGGAGTGTGCGCGGGCACGCACCCTGCTAAAGGGATAGCGGGGGTGCGTCTGCTGCTCGCATAGACAGTTGGACCGGGAACGAAGGTGAGTTTTTGGGTGACCTGGGGGATTTTACAGGTGCCCAGGGGGAGTGAGGATGCCTGCCCTGAAGTCTCATAGGACTGGATGGAGCTGCACACCCCCTACATTGCAGTGAATGGAGGTAGTGTGCCCTAGTCCCTGTGACAAATGGCGGAGGGCAGCCCATAGTCCGAACTATGGAAGAGCCAGTCAGAGGATCAGGTAAGTGTCAGGCCACAGGACTAGGAGCTATGGTCTCTAGGGGATAAAGGTGACTATAGCATTTTTTATTTTCATGGCAAAAGTGTCATATCGAAGCCCCTAACTGTGCGTCTACCCACTCGCTTTCTAGCCAACCATTAAGTATTATTGTTTGTTAACTGCAATCATCAAGTTTATCCTCTTTTTTTAATGCTATTGGACAAAATACAAATACAGGGCTCAAAGAACATATGGAAGAATTATGGGGGAAGTAAGGGTGAACTAAGTAGTTGAATAAATAAATAAGGTACATGAGAGCCACTGCCAACACCACAGTAGGTCAAATATTAAAAACAGGGAGGGTGCACACACCAAAGGATTTAAGACATTAAGCAGGGGGCAGACATGTCCTGGTTGCTACACAGGCAGATACACACCTTCCTAAACACTAATAATCTGGTAGAAGTGTCACAGAGTCCACCAACAGAACTCAAATCCCTGATCACTCAGGACAGCCCCCCCCACACACGTAATATCAAACCTATACTCCATTTTGATCTAACTACTAGAGATGAGCGAACTTCTTGAAAGTTCGATTCGGGCGATTCGCCGAATTTCCCCAAGAAATTCGGGTTCACCCGAATCGAACTTTCACGAATCGCTCATCTGACAGCGTAGGCGGCCTGCCCGCTCCCACCATGCCGGCATTTTTTTTTTTATTTCAGGGAAAATTCGATCGGCACGAACCCAAAAAAATTCGGGTTCGTGCCGAATCGAATTTTCCCTGAAATTCGGAGCAAATTCCGGTTCATCCGAACCGGTTTGCTCATCCCTACTAACTACCCCACTCCCCCTAAGTTCATTGAGAAATTGGAAAGGGAACTAGGAATCCAGATTTCAGAGAACGACCTAGCCAGGATTTACCTGGGTACCCTAGGGGTGTCAGTCTTATGTGCCACTCAAGAAAGAAACTATAAGATGGCAGAAGAATGCAGGCAGCATGACGCATATATGGTGGGGCTGTCCAGTCATTAAAGCCCTATGGGACCAGGTCTTTTCTATCTACGAACAGATTTTGGTCTCTAGGATAGTTAACACTCCCCAACTGGCATTGTTGTCTCTCGCCCCTGGACCCTTATTTGACATCAAAAAAGGTGTCTTGAGACACTTTGTTTCAGCTATGAGAGCCATTATCCCAAGATACTGGAAATCACAGAAATCCCCCACATTATTGGATTGGGTTCAGGAATTGGAAAGGATCTGATACATGGAGGATCTAATTGCTAAAGACAGCGACCGCATAGACCGATTTCTGCTGACCTGGACTGGGTGGATAATGTACCGTGACCCACGTCTCCCTGCCCTACTCCCCTGAACATGACCTGGACCAAGGGAAGCCACACACTCATTACTCACCCTGGGAGCCGAGGTGTAGCACTAGTGGTTATCCTACTTCAGTTCTAACACTGCCCTTTACCGAGCTCTGACCCCCCCAAACCCTTCCTTCTCCCCAATCCACTCGTAGGTCTACTCCCCCCCCCTTCCCCAGCACATTAGGTGACTCATTACACCTACAGCGCAAAAGGACCCAGGAGTCAAAATGCCATAACCCTTGATCTACCCCAGCATGCCGGTATTGCCAGGCGTGATGTGGGCCCTTTAGGGCCCCAGCTTTTTCATGGGGTCCCATGCAAATGCTCTCTGGGCCCTCTCAGGACCTCGCCTCAATGTAGTTAGTCCGTTCATCTATAGCCAACTATATACAATAAAGTCTGGAGAATGTGAACGATTATCATAGTAAAAATGCTCTGTTTGTAATTGCTTCAAGAAATCTCATGTCCCCACATGCTGTAAACTTCTTACTCCCCTTCCCCTTTTCTCTTCTGTATCCCCATGTTGTTTCTTATTTTTTCTCTTTGAAACCAATAAAACTTGATTATATTAAACAAAAAAATAGAAGATACATGGGAACTTCACCTTTGCTGACATTGTTGAATTAAAAAGGGTGATATTGTATCTGACTTAGGCCCTTATTTATCAAGGGCTAGTGACAGGTAGTGTCTGACGAGCGCCAGGTACCGCCAGCTATCGGCGGCTACCGAATCAAGTACGCCCGGCGGCGGTCACAATGACGCATTTATCACGCTAAATGAGGCTAGCGCCGGCGACAGCGTCAGCTAGCGCGGGATTCATCATGTAGCCGACTGCAACGAACAGCGCCGCTGCTAATCCCATCACAGCGACAGGTATGACCTGGCGCTCCCTGGCGTGGTCCAATGCATTTCAATGGAGCAATCTTTAAATAATCATAATTAATTGCTATTACTGTTTTGTTTTTGTTTTTTTAATGTCAAAAATTCTGTGACCACTTCTGCAATGTTAGGTTTTTTTTTAAAGTAAAAAAAAAAACAAAAAATGTGCATAATTGATATTACAGGTCTGATATTCATGTATTCATATTACAAAATGACCTAAAAGATGGTGCACCACTAATCGCCAATCAATATAGGCGTGCTCTTTTGAATATGTTGCATAAGTGTTTTTATTGCTTTCCCCTTTTGGTCTCAGAGGCTGACTGAGAAGTGCGAGCGCAGCACCGGGTGTAAGCACCTGGGTGCGCGCGCCGCTTCATAACTGTGTCAGCAGTCGCAGTCTTAGGGAGACAGCGCGGCGGGCTGGAGGCGGTGGTCGTCAGGCGCGTGAGCGTCCATGGATACGGGCTCACTGCGCCTGACGTCATAACCAACAGCGGCACCTGATTGGTGCGCGTCACTTGACGCTATACTCACATGGTTACACGCAGAGGGTCCCATGGGAGAGGCCCTCTGCAGGATGAATAATGCGCGTCACTTGACGCGAAATATTGACCAATGGGCGCATCAGCGTCTGTGTGGCCTATGTGGACAGACTTTGGCGGTGGCGAGGTGTGCGTACGTGACGCCGGAAACGCCCGCCCCGCCTCCGCCCCTCCCGCCTTCCTCCCTCCCTCTTCACGTCCTCTGAGACATTCAAAAGGGGAAGCTCATAGCTACAACGCCTGCACCCAAGCAAGAAGCGGTTTTTCATACCGCGAAGCGCAGGTGGAACTGCCTCCCGCCCTGACTGTCCTCCTTGATGACTGATACACATGTTGCTGTATAGCTGAGTATCCCCCGCATTGCTATGTCGTTACTTGTTTCACTTTGAGTTGTTGTTTACTTTTCATTCTAATTTGGTGTTGATGACTCTTGCATATTTAGTTTTTTGTCACTGCTGTATGATGCTTTAACACTTGTTTATTCTGTTGGCCCGTTTGGAGCCTGGTTATATGTTTTGCACAAAGCACATATCACTTTATTAACAAGGTTTTTGATGTATTTTGTATGTAAGATTTTTTATACACTCTATTGTGGGATTAGTTCAATTTGTGCCGGCACAAATATAAGGCTTAAATAGAGGGGAGCATACTCGGTTCAGGGAATAGGCTTTGACAACCATTCCCTCAGTATCTGATATGATATAAGGGTACAATTAGGACAGGTATACATATATACTTTTTCAGGGCAGGTTGAGGTGATTTTAATTTGTTTGTTGTGTTTGTTGTGGTTTTAAATGTGTCTGTTTTTGATACAAATTGAATAAACAGTTCATGAATTTACATTGGTGGTGCTTCTTTGTGTGACTCACTGGTCTGGCTGACCATTGAGTCAACTCTTCTTTACTTCATATTACAAAATGTTTAGAAATACTTGTATAATTTTTACATATAAAAAAAAAGGTAAACTACTTTACACACATCGCCGCCAGCGCTCTGGGGTTTAAACAAGGAATTCACAGCGCGAGAAATTTTTGAGCGTGATTTTTTAATGAATCTGCAGCAAGCCGTTCGCTCTGGCCATTCGCTGTCAGGCGCACCCATACAAGCGGAACCTGTGAAACAGCGACCCCTAACCCCGTATTCAACATTACCGCACACCGACTGAGTCGCTGTCAACAAGCAAACCCCGGCCAAGCACAGCAAATACTAGCTGGCGCTGTGAAAATCACGCTACTGGCGCTCATCTGTCGCTACCTGGCGCTATTAATGAATCGGCCTCCCCATCAATTACCATAATGCTATGAGTCTATGTGGAGGCTGATTTAAGACTAGTGCCACATATTGTCATTTGAGCGTCTATGTAGCATCGCTTAGAGCGTCCACTAGTGAACATTGCAAGCGGGTGTCTGGAGCTATAACCTAGCGTAGCGGCTGGATAAGTGACGCTGTAGTATAATGTCCATTACTGATAAATGTGATGTCTGGAGGGCGCTGTAGAAGCGCTCTCTCTGAATAAATACATTTGTAGTGCCCCGAGGAAAAGCCGCCCAGAGCAACATGGAGCTGCTGAACATACAGTGCCGATGCTTTACACTGAGCCGCTGCTAGTGATACATATGACGCTACATGATGCTATTAGGGGTGCTTAGATTGACTTTCATATATATATGGCTTTCACATACTGCGTCTGGTGTTCACCTGACCTGACACATGGTGCTATGTGGCGTTTCTTAAATAACCCCCTTAGTATATTCCTGCTCCAGATTCTCAACACTCTACTGCCCTTAACTTTCACATTATATTTTTCCAGCGCTCTTATTTTTAAAGATATTGTTACTGTAAAAGTTACCGTCAGCAAATAAAAAAAAACAATATATCTATTAAATTGCAAATTGTTAAGAAAATTGCACAGCTCAACATAGTGCTGAATTGCACTAAAGGAAAAAAATCACGAGTAAATGTGAGAAACTATATTTTGACAGCGCTTATCCTATTGAGGAACTGGATCACTATAACACAAAACAGAGAGGTTAATCTACAGATGTATTCCCAAAATGCTACAGATTTTACCCACAATAATTATTTTGGCCTGTGTTTTATTGCCTTCTTAATTAGAGTGTATATATATATATATATATATATATATATATATACACGATCGAAAATATTTCCATAACCTCTTTTTACTGCTTACATTACAGATGACACTGGCTGTGAAACTATGACTTGCTTAAACAGAATTCAGCCTACTCATCCAGAATCGCACATATTAGGTCACAGTGCAGCCATATATTCTGATCTCTTACTATAAAAGCAGAATTATTGGGAAGAATATGTTCCTTTCTATCACTATTTACATAAAATGTGCCGTTACTGGCATCACCCCCAACTCTCAAATTAATAAAATTAAAACAGGTGAATGGAGCACAGAAAGGGTTCAGGGGGTCATTTCCCTAAACTGTATTTTTGCTCTTGCAAATGTGGAATGAATTTTATTTTCCCATAAGGAATTGTCCAGGCAAAAAAACGAAAAAATATATGCTGATTTTTGCACCTCCACCACCTCCGCAGCTCCTTTGTACAGGTCCAGTGTTTCCATGCAGCTCCTCTGTCCAGCACCAGCATCTTCATACTTACCCAAGGGTAGGAGGCCAGTGATTCCATCTTCCAGTGCCTCGCATGGTTGAGTCTGGGGTCCTTTTGTTGAACTACAGTTGTAAGAAGTGGGGTTCCCCGAAAGTCATTGTTCAGACAAGACTTTGGCCCTTATTTAACAAGGGATAGCGCCAGGTAGCGACTGGTGAGCGAACGGTAATGACGATCACCGCCACGAGAACGCCGGCTCCCCACCACAATCACACATTTATCAAGCCGATCCTGCTTAGCGACTGAGCTAGCGCCAGATAGCGACTCATTCATCATTATTCCAGCCTCACCCCACAGCGCCAGGGAGCGACCTTGAACAGCACCAGGTATGACCTCTCGCTACCTGGCGCTCTCCAATGCATTTCAATGGAACAATCTTTAAATATTAATAATTAATTGTTAATAATTTTTTTTTTTCTTTTAATGTGAAAATTTCTGTTACCACTTCTGCCATGTTAGATATTTTTTTTAAGGTAAGAAAAAAAAAAAAATTGTGCAGAATTGATATTACAGGTCTGATATTAATGTATTCATATTACAAAATGTTTTTATAAACTTGTTTTTTTTGGTTTCCCAAAATATGGTTGTTTGGGGGTTAAAAAACTACTTTTAACCCATCGCCGCCAGCGCTCTGGGGTTTAAACATGCATTTCACAGCGCAAGAATTTTTGGAGCGTGATTTGTTAATGAATATGGTGGGAGCCGGTCGCTATGCCCATTCGCTATCATGCGCTCCCATACAGCGCGGACCCTGTCAAATAGCGACTTATCACCTTGTATTCAACATTACTGAACACCAACTGAGTCGCTATCAACAACCGAACAAAGGCCAAGCACAGAGACTACTAGCGGGCGCTGTGAAAATACCGCTACAGTCGCTCAACTGTCGCTACCTGGCGCTATTAATAAATCAGCCTCTAAGGGGGTTATTTAAGAATGGATAGCGGCAGGTAGTGCCTCGTAGCGGCAGGCAGCGTCTGGTGAACGCCGGGCGCTGTACGCAAAACCACATTTAAGAAAGCAAATCTGGTGAGCGGCTCTAACAGCGCCATGTAGTGTCACATGTATTAATCTAGGCGGCTCAGTGTATAGCGGCGGTGCTCTAGGCTCAGGAACGCCAGGTATTACCTGTCGCTCTGTAGCGCTCTCCCATACATTTCAATAGGGCTTCATTAGTTGTGTAAAAAATACCGTGTTTGGCAATTTACATTTTTTTTTTCTGCTCAAATCATTGTGTGACCTCTCCTGGCTGCAAACACTTTTAAGAAACATTTTTGACTTTTTATATTTTTATGCAGAATTGTATGTACAGGTCTGGTACTAAAGTGTTCTTGTCCCAGTGTTAAAACAATGTCATTCTATGTGTTTTCACTTTGCTACTGGTGTATATGTTTTCAAAAACAGACTTTGGGCCTTATTTATCAAGGAATAGCGACAGATAGTGACTGGGGAGCCGGCCAGTAAAGCCAGGTACCGCAACTAGAACGCCGGCTCCCCTCCACAATCACACATTTATCAAGCCGATACTGCTTAGCGACTGAGATAGCGCCACCTAGCAACTCATTCATCATTATCCCAGCCTCATCCCACAGCGCCAGCGAACATCCTTGAACAGCGACAGGTATGACCTCTCGCTACCTGGCGCTCTCCAATGCATTTCAATGGCAGAATGTTTTTTAATTACTAATTATTTTTTAATATATTTTTTTTTTTTGCAATTTAAAAAAAAAATCTGTGAACACTTCTTCCTTTGAAAATGTATTTTTTGTGGATTTAAAAATTTTTTTTTTTTTTTTGCAGAATTGATATTACAGGTCTGATTTTAAACTATTCAGGTTTGAATATTATTTCAAAATCATTCCATTTTTTTTTGGGTGGTTAGGGGGTTAAAAAACGACTTTTAACACATCGCCTACTGCGCTCTGGGATTTAAACATGCATTTCACAGCGCTAGGAATTTTTAAGGCTGATTTTTTAATGAATATGGTGGGTGCCGGTCGCTATGTCCAGTCGCTATCATGCGCTCCCATACAACAGCGAACCTGTCAAATAGCGACTCAGGATCTTGTATTCAACATAACGGCACACTGACTGAGTCGCTATCATCCACCGAACAATGGCCAAGCACAGCGACTACTAGCGGTCGCTGTCAAAATACCGCTACAGTCGCTCAACAGTGGCTGTCGCTATCTGTCGCTATTAATGAATCAGCCTCTTTGATCACACAGTGTCTGGCACTCTATGCTACAGCGCCCAGCTTTAGAGCGCCGACGCTGTGTGTGTCTAGCAGCCGAGACGCTCGATACCCGCTTACAGCGTCTACTAGTGGTTGCTCTAAGCGCCGATATACAGATGCTCATCTGGCAATACCTGGTGTTAGTAGTGAATTAGCCTCCACATGTTAACCTATTGTATATAGCTATACTTGACAATGTCCTAAACAGCTTTCCATTTTAAATATTAGATAGAAATGTTGGAGATATTGAGTTTTGCCATTTGACCTTTTTAGTGGAACAAGGTTAGGTGAGTGGGTGCTGCGTGGGGTTTCACACAAGGAAGAATCCTAGTTTTGGATGCCACAGGGAGTAGAATTTGGATGGCCATATGGGAAATTCCCGGACAATTCCCAATACCAAGATGCCCCTCTGTGTGAAACCCTCTGGGTTTGCTTGCACTCCCACAGCACATGAGCAGGCCGCAGCTACATCCCTGGCAAGGTGCATTAATGTTGTATTTCGCTATCAAAAATTGTCTTTGATTAGGGTCCCCAGGCACAACTTTGCATGGGGCCCCAGAAATGATTAGCCTATCCCTGCTTGCAGCTTCCAAGTCGCACTGTGTTCCTTTTTTTACTAAAACCTTTGTATATTTGTATATTTTTAAAAACATGATGCTGTCTACTGTTTAAATGGTCGGCCTGGTGTTTTCCAGTGATGATACATTCAGTTAAACACAGCTCAGCATTGGTGGTCAGCCTTATCAGTTATAATAACTGACATTATGTGGCAGTTTAACTTGGAACTGAATAAATTAGCATTTGGCATGCCATTCGACATCATACTGCTTCCTGTTAGTGGTTTTATGAATATTAGGCAAAGGCTTTAGTAAATGGGCAGGCTGATTCATTACTAGCGCCAGGTAGCGACAGACGAGCGTTTGTAGAGCGGATTTCATAGCGTCCGCTAGTAGTCGCTGTGCTCGGCCATGGATCATTGTTTCAGAGAGCCTCAGTCGCTGTCCGGCATTGATGAATATGATATGTGAGTCGCTATACTATGCTGTATGTGAGTGAACCCTAACGCCAGATCAGTGCGACTGACTAACACCACATTCATCAAAAAAACAGCCACAAACATTGCCGGAGCTCAAAATCATGTAATTGTAGCCCATAGCGCCAGAGGCTGTGTGATTAAAGGCTGTTTTTGTACATATATCCACTAGTAACAAAGCGAAAACATATAGAATTACATTGTTATAACAAAAAAAAATTGGGATCAGGAAAGGGATTTAAGGATCGTCCATAGAAATGGATGAGAGAGCGCCAGGTAACGACAGATTACACGTGGCGCTCTGCAAGGATGAACGCCGACGATGTACGCTGAGGCTGGGATAATGATGAATCGGAGACGGGGAGGCCGATTCATTAATAGCGGCAGGTAGCGACAGTTGAGCGACTGTAGCGGCATATTCAGAGCGCCCGCTAGTAGTCGCTGTACTTGGCCGTTGTTCGGTAGTTGATAGCGACTCAGTCGGTTTGCCGTAATGTTGAATATTGGGTGAGGAGTCGCTATTTGACAGGTTCCGCGCTGTATGGGAGCGCATGATAGCGACTGGCCCTAGCGACCGGCTCCCACCATATTCATTAAAAAATCACGCTCAAAAAATTCTTGCGCTGTAAAATGCATGTTTAAACCCCAGAGCGCTGGCGGCGATGGGTTAAAAGTAATTTTTTAACCCCCAAACCACCATATTTTTGGAAACCAAAAAAAAAAGTTTTTAAAATAATTTAGTAATATGAATACATTAATATCAGACCTGTAATATAAATTCTGTACAATTTTTATTTTTAATTTTTTTTCCCATAAAAAAATTATCTAAAATGGCAGAAGTGGTCACAGAATTTTTCACATTTGAAAAAAAAATTAAAAATTAATAACAATTAATTATTAATATTTAAAGATTGTTCCATTGAAATGCATTGGAGCGCGCCAGGTAGCAAGAGGTCATACCTGTCGCTGTTCAAGGTCGGACGCTGGCGCTGTGGGCTGAGGCTGGAATAATGATGAATGAGTCGCTATATGGCGCTATCTCAGTCGCTAAGCAGCATTGACTTGATAAATGTGTGTTTGTGGTGGGGAGCCGGCGTTCTCGTGGCGGGGCCCGTCATTACCGGTCGCTCACCAGTCGCTACCTGTCGCTATTCCTTCATAAATAAGGTTGTTCTAGACGCTCACCAGATTCGGCTTCATAAATTGTGTAATTGCGTGGCGTCTCCGGCATTCACCTGCCGCTGTATAGGCACTACCTGGCGCTATACCTTCATGAATGAGGCCCAAAGAAACACAGGCCATTTTGGGGCACTGGGCTGGTGATGACATAAACTTCCTCTCTGGGTATAATATCACTTTAAGTGAAAATTCTATCCTTATAGATCCTACAAAACATTTATCCTTACAAAGATAAAGTACAAAATAATCAGTTTTACCTTGGTGACTATCTTGAGGAAGGCAGAACTCTCTGTTCATAAATCCATTGTTATTTCCTAAAAGTCGCTTTTCCCATTTAGGCTAACGGCACATGTAGACAAAATTGTGGTGGTGGTCCACAGATTTATTCTCTAATTTACACTTGCTGATTATCGCCTCACGTTCAGACTAAAACACTATCACTCAAGCTGCTTGCAGAAAATCTAAGTGAAAAGAATGGGAGGCAAAACGCTTCCATAATTACAGGTTTAAAATGCACCTGTTTCCTCCCGTCTAAATTTACCCCAAATGGAACGTTAAAAGGAAGAAGGTTAATATTGGGAGACAGCACAACAGAAGGGAAACAATTAGTAAAGCAAAACAACTACCACGTTTTAAATATATCTGACAAATGTTCCCTGACAGGCCAATTCATGTTGTCAGTACATCCAATTACGGCGCTGAAGTCTGTTTGTCAGCAGAGTAACCAGAGAAAGACACTTCCACACAACAATGGCTATGGGATCTAGGGTGAAATGATGGTGTGTTGCTTATATATACATGGAGGCTAAATGAATAACGCCAGGTATCGGCAGATGAGGGTCTGTATAGCGGCGCTTAGAGCGACCGCTAGTAGACGCTGTAAGTGGGTCTCGGGTGCTGTAACAGAGCGCCTCAGGCCCTTATTTAAAGCGGACCTTCACTCTGAATAAGAGTCTATCTTATATGTTTCCCACACCCTGTACATACAGATTGGCCACATTAAAAATCATCCTACCTGCATCTACTGCATGTTATGAGCCTTTAAACATCCAAGATGGCGGCTTATGGAAGCCGCCATCTTATCAGGCAGCCTGCAAACAGGAAGTGCCTCCTGACTGTGCTGCTCTGCATTCTGGGACTGCTGTCCGTTACCTGACCCCAGCTCTGCTCTGTGTCAGGATTCGCTCACCTGACCCCCGGTCCAGCGATGTCCCGGCCGCACAACCGCCCGCCCGGCAGCCACGGCGGCTCCAGTCTCGGCCGGCGCGCCCGCGAGCACGTCCTGTTTATTCTCTCCGGCGGCGCTGCTCTCAGCGCGGCCGCCGGAGGGGAGTAGTTAAAGGGCCCATGAGCCCAGCTGGGGTTGGGGGGCGTTCCTTGCAGGGACAGGGCCAATGAGACCTAGGGGATGTGAGGGCTTCACCCTCCTCAGCTGTATGGGCCAATCAGCCCCATTGGAATCCTTGGGCTAATTGCCCTTTCTATGTGTCCAGCCAATGAGTCATTAAATCCTATGTGCACCAATCACACACTCACTTCCCCCCATCTCTACCAGGTCTGGTTCCTATAAAAGCTTCACCTTGTCAGTTGCCCAGTGCCTGTGATAGCGCCTTGTACCCTGCATAGTCTTGTGATATACCTTGTTTGATCTCCGTTGCCGACCTCTGCCTGAACCGACTATTCTCGATCTGTTCTCCGTTGCCGACCTCTGCTTTGTACCTTGACCTCGAGCTGCCTCTTCCCTCGGTACCGCTACGATCTCTGACTTCCCCGTGACAACCTCTGGCCTGGTTCTGGACTTCCACTACACTCGCTCTTAGCCATTGGTTCTTCAGACCTCTATACCTGTAAGCTCTCATCCTTTGAGCCATTGAAGTCCTGAGGGCAACCGATCCCGGGCAGGCGTATTTTGCGTCCCGGCAAGCGGGGGCTCCTACAGGTGAAGCTGGCTGCGGAGATTGGGGGTTGAGGGCTTACCTAGAGGGCTGGAGTTACCAGAGCGTGACACTCTGTCTGAGCAAAGCACAGCTATAACCCGCCCCCCTGTACCTTATCCCACTCTCCTCTCCTCAGTAAGTGTGATGCTTCTGAGTCAAGATGGCGGCGCCCGTATCCTAAATTCCTGAACAGAGTTGCAGCTCAGTGGGGAAAAGAATAATAAATTAGTGACTAAAAACGTAAAATATATTAATTTTAGATGCTGAGGAACCGTTTTTTAAGAGTTTGGGCTGTTCATTAAATCACGCTGAAGGTCCGGTTTAACAAGGGATAGCGACAGGTAGCGACTGGTGAGCGGCTGGTAATGACGGGCCCGCCACGAGAACGCCGGCTCCCCACCACAATCACACATTTATCAAGCCGATCCTGCTTAGCGACTGAAATAGCGCCATATAGCGACTCATTCATCATTATTCCAGCCTCAGCCCACAGCGCCAGCGTCCGACCTTGAACAGCGACAGGTATGACCTCTCGCTACCTGGCGCTCTCCAATGCATTTCAATGGAAGAATCTTTAAATATTAATAATTAATTGTTATGATTTTTTTTAAATGTGAAAAATTCTGTGACCACTTCTGCTATTTCAGATTTAAGGGGAAAAAAAAAATGATATTACAGGTCTGATATTAATGTATTCATATTACTACATTATTTAAAAAACTTTTTTTTTGATTTCCAAAAATATGGTGGTTTGGGGGTTAAAAAACTACTTTTAATCCATCGCCGCCAGCGCTCTGGGGTTTAAGCATGCATTTTACAGCGCAATAATTTTTTGAGCGTGATTTGTTAATGAATATGGTGGGAGCCGGTCGCTCTGACCAGTCGCTATCATGCGCTCCCATAC
This sequence comes from Gastrophryne carolinensis, assembly GCA_027917425.1. Classification (NCBI taxonomy): domain Eukaryota; kingdom Metazoa; phylum Chordata; class Amphibia; order Anura; family Microhylidae; genus Gastrophryne; species Gastrophryne carolinensis. Next base: position 479,691,136 of record CM051236.1, read on the forward strand.
AGCGCGGAACCTGTCAAATAGCGACTCCTCACCCAATATTCAACATTACGGAAAACCGACTGAGTCGCTATCAACTACCGAACAACGGCCAAGCACAGCGACTACTAGCGGGCGCTCTGAAAATGCCGCTACAGTCGCTCAACTGTCGCTACCTGCCGCTGTTAATGAATCGGCCTCCCAGTCATTCATTTTGTGCTTTTGTTCTCTGTTTCTTTGCATTTATTTTTTATCTTTATTACTTTTGTGGTCCCTCCACAGGCGCTGTGGGCTGAGGCTGGAATAATGATGAATGAGTGGCTATCTGGCGCTATCTCAGTCGCTAAGCAGGATTGGCTTGATAAATGTGTGATTGTGGTGGGGAGCCGGCGTTCTCGTGGCGGGGCCCGTCATTACCGGCGGCTCACCAGTCGCTACCTGTCGCTATCCCTTGTTAAATAAGGGCCAAAGAAAGAGAATGAATGAATGACAGAAGCAGCAGGTAAGACAGGGAATAGGGAGAAGGAATGGGAGAAAAAAAGAGCTGCAAAAAAAGACAGAAATAATAGAAGGAATGACAGAAAAAGGAGACATAAAAGCAGAATGAATTGGAGGAATGACAGAAAAAAAGGAAAGAAAAGGAATGGCATAACAGATGAAAAAAAGAAAAAAAAAGAAAGAAAATGCCTAGAAGGAAAGAATATAATAGAACAAAAAATACATAGAGAATAAAAGAACTAACAAAGAATGGCCAGTTTACCTGTGGCTAGCAGTCCTTAGACCTGGTTACTGCACAGTCCTGCATAGGGACTGCCCAGGGAAGACGGAATGAGGTGGGGCCCTCCCAAAGTGTAGTGGCCATGGCATCCACCAGAGTATGCCCAGTGCTGACGCCTGCATGGACGTTGTGGTCCGCCAATTTAATAAATAAATGTGTAGAGAGGAGAGGTTTTAAGGGGGGGCTTCCCCTCTTTACATTCATACTGTGGGGGAGCATTTGTAAGGAGGCATTTATGTGCCAACTTGTATTTTTTCACTATAGCAGTAATGTCACTTCCCTCCCCCCGCACAAATGGCCACCCTAGGCACAGGCCTAGGTTTGCCTAATGGTAAATACAGTCCTGCTTCTATGTCCCTTAAATGGGACCAACACATAAATAAACAGTGCTAATATGCACTCCTCCCCAGGGCAATTCAGATTGCTGCATGTAAAAAAGAAATGACTTTTTTGTAACTCCTGCTGTGGCTAATTTTCTCCCCTCAATGGTATCCTATGGATCTGTCAGTAGTAATCTGTGAGCAGGCCGAGGTCACAATGAGAAATCCAGAGAGAAGAAGCGTAGTCAGGGATCACAATGGAGGAGCGAATAATCATAAGGTCCAGATCCAGGAGAGAGTACAGGGAAGCTGAGCAAATAGCAATGATAGTAAAATAAATGGCACCTAGTGCATGTACGTATATTCACGTATGCATACATGCATTTCAGTGCATGCATATATTTTTGCACTTATGTACATTATTTGCCTTAACTTCCGCCAATGCGTATTTGCGCTAACTTCTGCGTCTGTGTGTCTTATGAAGCCAAAAATATGGTACATACTATATGTTGCCTATTTGGCCTTTAAAGAGGAGATTTGGATGCCCTGAAGTCTACAGGACTCTAGGGCCGTCCAAGTTCCACTCCTTGGGGCATCCCAAATTAGAATGCCCCGCTGTATAAAACCCTCTGGGTCCCTAGATCCACTCCCCTGATCCCGAATTTCTTGCCCTGTGCCACAGCCATATCCCTCGCCGCAGGTGCCCGCATACCTCTAGCCACGGCTAGAAGCTGAGCTGGTCGTGGCTTCCTCGCTTTTACATTCATTGCAATCTATGTTAACTAGCAGTCCATGTTTTTAACAAGTGATATCTAGCTTTTTCAATAGTATGAGGGTGCAAAGCTGAGCTGGGGAACCGGACGGAACCGGCGCAATTGTCTCCCTTCAGCTTGGTTCTGAAATTGAGCACGCTGATTGGCTGAGTGGGACACCCACATTTCTTGCACATCTGTGCTTTTAATTTTATTCTACGTAGTTCAATTCCACCTTCCTGCTGCTCCCATGATGCAGGCTCGTCCGAGATCAGCCAATTGACCGAGCTCAGCCAATCAGAGCACTCTGTTTTGGCCGAGCCTGCACCATGGAAGCGACAGGTTGGAGAGTGAATTGGGCAACCTGGCAGGATACACACAGAGGTACATCCCAATTCAGGATGCCCCCGCTGAGAAGAACAACACACGGAGGAGTGAAATTTCTGTGTGTTGGTCCTCTTCAAACAGGACTGGAGTAAGAGAACAAGAGGCCGATTCATTAATACGCCAGGTAGCGACAGATGAGCGACTGTAGCGTGATTTTTTCAGCGCCAGCCAGTATTCGCTGTGCTTGGCCGGCGTTAACTTGATGACAGCGACTCAGTCGGTGTGCGGTAATGTTGAATACGGGCTGGGGGGTCGCTGTTTCACAGGTCCAGCGTTGTATGTGAGCGCCTGACAACGAATGGCCAGAGCGAACGGCTAGCTTCATATTCATTAACAAATCACGCTCCGAATGTGCTGTCGCTGTCCATTCCTTGTTTAAACCCCAGAGCGCTGGCGGCGATGGGTCTTAACTAGTTTTTAACCCCTAAACAACCATATTTTTTGAATGTAACATTATACATGTTTTTAGAATCATTTTGTAATATGAATACATTAATCTCAGACCTGTTAGATCAATTCTGCACAAATTTTTTTTAATTTTTTTTTTTACTTAAAAATAAATCCTAACATTGCAGAAGTGGTCTCCGATTTTTTGACATTAAAAAAATTAAAAAAAAAATTAATACCAATTAATTATGAATAATTATAGATTGCTCCATTGAAATGCATTGGACATCGCCAGGGAGCGACAGCTCATACCTGGCGCTGTGAGGGAATTTGCAGCGGCGCTGTTCGGTCCAGGCGGCTTCATGATGAATGCCGCGGTAGCCGTCGCTCTCGCCGGCGCTAGCCTCATTTTGCTTGATAAATGCGTCATTGTGACCGCCGCCGGGCGTACTTGAGTCGGTAGTCGCCGTTAGCTGCCGCTACCTGGCGCTCGTCAGACACTACCTGGCGCTATCGCTTGATGAATAAGGGCCCAAGTTGTATCACCTGTTCATTAGATCACCCCCATTGTAGGCAACAAGAGGTTTACCCATGTAAAATAAAAGAAAAAGCACAGGTGTTCAAGAAATTTGAGCAAGACTACATGCAGCGGAGGTCATGCTTTTCATATTTTATTAGACAAAACGGGCTGATTCAGTACCATGAGTATTTTTTTTACTCACTTGTATTGAGAGAAACCGCTAGCTTCAGGCTAGTTAAACCAAGTATGAATTAACTTCTCGTTATTATTTTCAAGCAATGATGTGAGGTCTCCCATGCAATACATTTAATTGACCCTAGAGAGCCAGAAAGTGATTGGAGGGGGTGTGCGTTGCTTCTAGTGCGCAGAGATGTAGGCCTCGGCAGCAAGTAGGAGGTGCAATGTCAGACAGTTTTTTGTAACTTTTGCTGCGGGGTTCCCTGATAGGCTGATTCCGACAATTCTGGTAAAATGGACAAAAATTTTTTCCCAAGAATTTTTGAGGTGGGGACATGACCAGAAATGGTGTAGGAGCACCTCCCACACCTCCAACACATAGAGCTTACATCAAGCTTGCTTGGTACCCTGTACCATCTAAAGACCAGTTTATACCCAATTTCTTGATAAGAACATAACAGTGAGGCGTTGTGAGTGAAGAAAAAGATCCTCAATATTAGTTCCCAGCTCAGCCTCCTATTTGTCTATACAAAGTAGCTTAAAGCCTTCTTTGAGTTGGACCAATTGTAAATATGTAAAGGAAAGAACATGATGGGCTAGACCAACCTCTACACAGAGGTCTCTGAAGAGAAGTCATGTGCCTTTATGAGCTGACAATAAGTGGCTAACCTGGAGGGTTCTCCAAAATGGAAGAGACCCTCCATGGCTTTGATTTCTTGCACCAGGTCCTGAGATCTGAAGTGTCGAGCCCGGAGTTTGCTAAGGTCCTGGACTTTGCCCAGATATTGGTCATCAATGCCTGTGGGGAAGTTGGCATTCTCTATTATGAGTGCTAAAGGCGAAGGGCAGGATGAGATAGAGGGTAAGGAAACCATACTCCCGAATATATATATTGTTGTTCCTATTAATGGATGGAAGAATAATGACTGGGATGGGTGGGACAGATCCTTGATAATCTTCTTTGTGTGTTTTCTGTCACTCCAGGAGTGGAGAACATAAAGTGAAGGTAGTAATAATTGATTACCTTTTTGTTAACTCCCCTCCCAGCCATCCTACCATACAGACATTTAGGCATATATTGGAGGTGTAATATATTCTTGTGTTAGGTCAAACTTCTTCAGTTCCTATTGAAAGTTCATCCTCTGCCATCCGTCATTTTTATTGCAGCTGAGTTCTTGTCCCGCCCAAGATTCATGGCGATACCCAAAAAGGTTTTCTCTATAATGGTAACGTCTTCCCTGTGAACAAACAGAAAGGTGGTGGGGCTGTCCCAACACAGTCCCAAAAGCCTTTATCAATGTGAGCCGCACTCAGTAGTTTAAAAATTCATATACCATGCCTTTATTGAAAACATATACATATACAAGACTGGCAAAAGTTTAAAAAACATTAAAAAAGGTGTTGGAAAAGGGGGACTTAAATTTATGGCTCTAATACAACAAATACAAATATCATGATGAATGCAGTCAATTAAAGTGAAAATGAGGACGCGCAAAAAAAAAAAAAAAAAAAAAAAATTTCAAAAACCAAAAAAAACTCTGCAATGTGCACGGTAAAGTGCAAATAGTGCTAGCTAAAGTGCAACCAATTAAAATGTCAAAAGCTATATAGATACCAAGTGCTACACAACATACATTGTGATATGATTGCTAAACAATCTGGTTCTGCAAAGACTGTGCAATGTGCACGATAAAGTGCAAATAGTGCTATCCAAGGTGCAACCAAATAAAGTGTCAAGTGCTATGTAGATCACCAGGTCAGTGGAAATGGAGCCAAGTCCCCTCACCAAACAGCCTCATAGACCATCGACGCGTTGCGTGCGGGGTCACCCAGCACTTCGTCAGGACGTGTCAGGGGCTACCTCCTCACTCCCTTTTATGCTGTGTATAATGTCAATGAAATTAATTTTTTTTTTTTGTTTTTTTTTTGTTTTACCTGTCCTCATTTTCACTTTGATTGACTGCATTTATCATGATATTTGTACTTGTTGTATTAGAGCCATAAAATTAAGTCCCCCTTTTCCAACATCTTTTTTAATGTTTTTTAAACTTTTGTCAGTCTTGTATATGTATATGTTTTCAATAAAGGCATGGTATATGAATTTTTAAACTACTGAGTGCGGCTCACATTGATAAAGGCTTTTGGGACTGTGCTGGCAGCCCCACCACCTTTCTGTTTGTGTACATTTCGATGTCCCTTTATCAGCCAGCACCAGCATTTACATAGATTAGCATACTTAATTTAGCAGTGCGGGACAAAAAATCCTTTTTTTTCCCTGTGAACAAAGATTAAGGACCTAGTAGTATCTTCTTGAAGTTAAGTATTATTTCTTTAGAGTGTTCAGCGCATGATTGTCCTTTGTACACATGGCAGTGGGGGGTGCTCCTGAGGGATCTCATGGGTGAAGGTAAGGTGAGTTCATTTTAAACAAAATGTCATGTAATCAATATCAGTTATGGGGGTTATTTAAGAAACGCTAACGCCACGTAGTGCCACGTAGTGTCAAGTGAGAGCAGTATGTGTAAACCATATATATGAAAGTCATGTAGCGTCACATGTATCGCTAGTGGTGCTTAGTGTAAAGCGCCGGTGCTGTGTGTTCAGCAGTGCCATGTAGTACCTGTCGCTCAGTAGCGCTCTCCCATACATTTCAATTGTGTTTGATTATGTGTAAATAGCGTTTTCCTAAAGTAATGTTCTAAATTTTTGGGTCAAATGATTGTGTGGCCTCTCCTGCCCGGCAACCAAACACTTTTATTGTGTTTCATTTTTTTTATGCAGAATTGTATGTGCAGGTCGGCCATTGCAGTGTTAGTGTCACAGTGTTAAAACAATGTCATTCCATATGTTTTCGCTCTGGTGCTGGTGGATATGTGTTGAGAAACAGACTTTTTGCACATAGCTTCTGGCGCTCAACGCTAGAGCTCAAGTTTTAGAGCGCAGATAGCTTTTTTTTAAATATGGGCTTCAGCGCCGAGTGCAGGACGCCCTTAACTGGCGCTACCTATAGTTTGCTGGAGCGTTGTTCTATTGTTAGATATAGCGTCGTCTTGGCGCTTTGGCCCCAGGACACCACCTTGCATTCGCGATTAGCTCTTCAGTGATTCAAGGAGAGCGATTCTACAGCGCCCCCCAGACATCACATTTATCAATGCTGGACAGGATAGTACAGCGCCACTTGTCCTGCCACTATGCTAGGATATAGCGCCACTCGCTTGCAGCGGATGCTCTAAGCGCCACTACATAAACGCTCAAATGGCAATACGTGGCGCTAGTCTTAAATTAGCCTCCCCAAGTTCCTACCTCCTTGACAGTTATGAGAATGTTTAAAGTGCTGTTCTGTATCTCTGTAGACTCCATAGATGAAGGAGAATGGAATGAAAGTACTATTTTGACCTGTGTCAAAGTAAGTAAGGGGTTTATTCATCAAGGGATAGCGGCAGGTAGTGCCTCGTAGCGGCAGGCAGCGTCTGGTGAACGATAGGCGCTGTACGCAAAACCACATTTATAAAAGTGAATCTGGTGAGTGACTCTAACAGCACCATGTAGCGTCCGATTCATCATTACAGGCGGCTCAGTGTATAGCGCCGGCGCTCTAGCTTCCAGAGCGCCAGGTATTACCTGTAGCTACCTGATGCTCTCCCATACATTTCAATGGACGTTTCTTTTCTTCTCTTTAAACAGGGTTTTTTTTTTATTATTTTTTTTTTCTCTCAAATAATTGTGTGACCTCTCCTGGCCTAGAAAGAGTCATTTATGAAAACTTTTTTGATTTTTTATATTTTTATGCAGAATTGTCATTACAGGTCTGGCACTAAAGTGTTTAACAGTGTTAAAACAATGTCATTCCATGTGTTTTCGCTTTGTTACTGGTGGATATGTGTTCAAAAACAGACTTTAATCACACAGCGTCTGGCGCTCCATGCTATAGCGACCAGATTTAGAGCACAGATGCTGTGTGTGTGTCCTTTTTTGATAAGTATGGTGTGAATCGCTGAGAGTCGGTCGCACTGAGCTGGTGCTACCTCTCGCTCCCTGCAGCGCTGTACTGGTGTTACAGTGTCCAACATACATCACATTCATCAATGCCGACTAGGTAACTAGAGCGACTGAGAAGCTCTGTTACAGCTACCAGCTAACTACTAGCGGTCCCTCTAAGCGCCGCTATACAGAGGCTTATCTGCCGATAACTGGCGCTAGTAATGAATCAGCCTCCACGTGTTTACTTTTGGATGTGAACTGAAACGTACATCTGTGTGTTTCCTACTTTAACACACAAAAAAGCAATACAATAGTCTACTCCAATTTTTCGAGAAAAAAAAACACTTGTTCCTGCGATCTGTACAGGTGAGATATATAATTTTTTCAGTGAAGTAAGGATAGTTTTTTGAAACTTTAAAAACCACAGCACCCTATGAGGTATGCAGAAAAAGTGATTTGCCCGAATACTGAAGGGTTTGGGAAAAAAATCTTTAAAAAAGAAAAAAAAGTTATTTTTCAGGGGAAAAAATAAAACAAACATTTTTTTTTATCATACTTTATTTGTGGTAAAGTATGAAAATCAGACGGGGGAGGCCGATTCATTAATAGCGCCAGGTAGCGACAGATGAGCGCCAGTAGCGGTATTTTCACATCGCTGTGCTTGGCCGTTGTTCGGCTGTTGACAGCGGCTCAGTCGGTGTGCGGTAATGTTGAATATGGGGTTAGGAGTCGCTGTTTGACAGGTTCCGCGCTGTATGGGAGCGCATGACAGCGAATGGCCATAGCGAACGGCTCCCACCATATTCATTAACAAATCACGCTCAAAAAATTATCGCGCTGTGAAATGCATGTTTAAACCCCAGAGCGCTGGCGGCGATGGGTTAAAAGTAGTTTTTTAACCCCCAAACAACCATATTTTTGGAAAAAAAAAAAAACAAGTTTTTCAAAACATTTTGTAATATGAATACATTAATATCAGACCTGTAATATCAATTCTGCCCAAATTATTATTTTTTTTTTTACCTTAAAAAAATTATCTAACATTGCAGAAGTGGTCACAGAATTTTTGACATTTAAAAAAAAAAAAAAAAAATAGCAATTAATTAAGAATATTTAAAGATTGTTCAATTGAAATGCATTGGAGAGCGCCAGGTAGCGAGAGGTCATACCTGTCGCTGTTCAAGGTCGCTCGCTGGCGCTGTGGGGTGAGGCTGGAATAATGATGAATGATTCGCTATCTGGCGCTCTGTCAGTCGCTAAGCAGGATCGGCTTGATAAATGTGTGATTGCGGAGGGGAGCCGGGGTTCTCGTGGCGGCGACTGTCATTACCGTTCGCTCACCAATCGCTACCTGGCGCTATCCCTTGATAAATAAGGCCCTAAGTTTAAGTTCAGACCCAAAAGTGCACCTAACGTTAAACCTACTTACCTACAAAATAAATAGCATCACCTCTGGAATTAATAGTGAAGGGAGGAGGACTATGATTTGTTTGGAGCGTACTGCTGAAATATGGAATTATTATAATAGTAAAGTAACACATAAAATCAAATCAAAACTAGCTTTGCTCAGTTAATGGATCTGTACCTGCTGCCTTTTTTTTTTAAATGATGGTTTTTCAATCATTGCTTGTTAGTTCTCTTCAAGGAAAACATTTTGTTTTCAGAAAAGGCTTAGCCGTGCTGCAGGAATATTGTTGCCGGGCTAGGTAAGCATTGGCAGCTTATCTGAAAGAAAGGAGGAAACACTGAAATTAGGGATTAGTCGCAGCAAGCAGGAAATGCATACATCAAAAGGACTGGCAGCTTATTGGTTGAAGTTGAATGCATTTTTCTACACAAAGAAGATCAGAATAAAAACACTTTTGGTTTCGTATGATTTGGTATAAACAAAATAAAATGGAAAATTTACCCCTTAGCTGCTATTATGCTAGTGTTTCATTTGACGTAGGACCAAACTATAGGCAGGATTTTTTGGGGATTTGTATGCGTATATGGCCATTGGATGCTTGCAACAAACACAAGCAGTGAGTATGCACATGCCTGGAGTGGACAGTTGCCCTAACCACGTCGCCGAGAAGCAGTTGTGGGGCTAGGTGCCTTGCTCAAGATCACGTCCCGGCCGGGAAGCAAAGGATTGTCACAAGATAATTTCCTTAACTCTAGACCAAGATTACCCCTTGAGCTTTATATAAGCATTAGCAGGGCTGGCCTTAGGGAAAAGGTTGCAAGTGTTTAGGATGGTGCCCTACAACTATGTTTGTTTGTGACACTGGGGTTCCTAAGTGATTTATTGATTTGATGTCTATTCGACAGCATTAGCAGAGGTGAGAGTTAGGTGCACCACTTGGCCTAAGTGTTCAAGTGCCACATTCAATCTGCCACTACTGTTGGATGGAAGACACTTGCATATAGATGGTTTGATGCTATATGGGGCAGAGGCATGCATGTGTACCTAAAGGAGACCCAAACAGAGAAGGACACAATGATTCTTCAATCATTGCAATTCTGTTTGTTCTTTACAGACTTTCATTGAGGAAAGGTACGACTTCAAGCCCAACACACATGAAAACAGGCAGTTGGCAGAGGAAGTGGCAGCCCGTGTGAGTGGTGAGGGGAGGTCACCTTTCACACACACACCCAAATAATGCAACACTGGTTGGACCTCAAATGGGTGCAGAGGTTCTACAGCTAGAACTTCCCAGGTAATCGGATGTACATCAGAGAAGGTCAGTTATTAGGGTTATGAGTGAAATATTGTTTTAGCAGGGGAGTTCTGGCTGCCCATCAAGCCCACCCAGAGGCGATGTGTCCGACCAGTGGGGCTCAGAAGACAGGGTGTGGGTATAAGATGGCGACCCAAACACTGCCAACATCCTCTTCCTCCTCTCCAGCCTCATCCCCGCAGAGGAGGGGTTGTTGGGCTTGGAGTCACCAACAGCTCCTGACCACTCAGGTAGGGCAATACACAATTTTCACACAGGTTGTTCTGCATGAAAGTCAAATGACATGTGTCATGCTCTGGGTACTCTAATGACACGATCAGGTAACTCCAGCCCTTCAGGTAAGCCCTCAACCCCCAATCTCCGCAGCCAGCTTCACCTGTAGGAGCCCCCGCTTGCCGGGACACAGTATACGCCTGCCCGGGATCGGTTGCCCCCAGGACTTCAATGGCTCAAAGGATGGGAGCTTACTGTTTGAAGGTCTGAAGAACCAGTAGCTGGAGTGGTATAGAGCGAGTCCAATTGCTAGAGCGAGTAGCGGGAGTCCAGACAGGCTAGAGGTCGGCAACGGGTGTTCAGAGATAGCAGCGGTAAAAAGGAATGAGGCAGCTCGAGGTCAGGGTACAATGCAGAGGTCGGCAACAGGGATCAGATGGAGAGTGGTCGATTCAGGCAGGGGTCGGCAACGGAGATCGGGCAAGAATGGTCGGTTCAGGCAGAGGTCGGCAATGAAGTTCAATCACGGAATAACACAAGTCAAGACTAGGTTCAAGGCGCTATAACAGGCGCTGAGTAACTGACGGGGTGAACCTTTTATAGGACAGGTATGACTGGGGATGGGGGGAAATAAGGTGTGTGATTGGTGCAACATGAAACACCTAACCTGATAGGATCAGGGCGTTAGCCCCACAAGTCCCTAGGGCTCATTGGCCCTGTCTCTGAAAGAAACACCCCCACCCACCTGGGCCCTTTAATTCTTCTTCCTCCGGCGGCCGCTCTGACAGCAGCGCCGCCGGAGGGAATACAAAGGACGTGCTCGCGCGCGCGAGCACGAGAACTGCCGGGCACGCCGGCAGAGGAGACAGAGGGGGGCGCGCTCGCAGACGCGCGAGCAGCCGCCCGGGGCGGACAGACCAGCGGGAGGGAGGCGCCGCTGGAACGGGACGCAGGTAAGTGACTCGTGACAACATGTTTGCTAAGTGTTGGTGTGTCATGTTTCCTACAGATTCATCCAAGGGTGAGTATGCAGGTGAGTATGGGGTCACCCGAGAAAGGAGTGGAGCCAGCCTCAGGTGGGTGTCGACCCAGTGAAGCAGAGTATTACACAAGCATAACACAAAGACATGCACAGAAATTCTTACTCAGGTTCTTTTCCAATACAGACCCTGAAGAAGGGATGGTCCTGTGGAGGAGGGTGGCCCTGTGAAAGTATGCTGAAAACAGTTGGAGTAAGTCTCACTATGATGTGGGAGTGCCAAAACAGCCTATCAGCACAGCCAGCGGCCAAGCCTATCAGTCATAAAGTACGCACTTCATGCATCAGCTCCGGCATGTCTGGATAATGGGCCAGGATGCTCTGCACCACCAAGTTAGGCGCATGGTCCAGGCAAGGAATGTGCATCAACCCGGCTCAGCCCAAGACTGCTACAACATTACGCCTATTGTCGCACTCCACCTTACCAGGTGGTGACCAGTAGATCGCCCCGACCAATTAGTTTTAGCACTGCATGCTGCTGTTTCCCCATAGTTGTGCTCAAATTGGTGGTTAGGGACTGCCTGTTTGAAAAGGAAGCAGAGGAGGAAGCAGAGTAGAAGGAGGAGGCAACAGGCACCAACTGATTTCCAGCAATCCTGGGTGGTGGAAGGATATGCGTCACCGTGCTTCACTCCGCAGTCCCAGCGCAACTACATTGACCCAGTGGGCAGTTATAGAGATGTAACATCCCTGCCTATGCTTACTTGTCCATGTGTCAGTAGTAATGTGAAGAGTGGAACTAATGGCATTGCCCAGTGCACATCTTATTTTTTCCACAACCTGTTTGCGCAGGACAGGGATGGCCTGGCGAGAAAAGTAGCAGTGGCTGGGAACAGTGTATTGTGGAACAGCTGCCTCCATCAGATCTTTAAAACTGTCCATCTCCACCAGGTGGAATACAAGCATTTAAAATGCCAGCAGTTTCGAAATGCTCGCATTCAGGGCCAGGGCTCAAGGGTGGTATGAGCCTAACTTCCTCTTTCTTTCCAAAGTTTGTGGGCTGGAAAGTTGAATGCTTCCCTGGGATGCTGTGGACTGGCCTGGGGATGGTGGTGGTGCTGCTGGTGCTGAAGATGGTGTTGGAGGTGATGGTGGTCCCACATTCTCCGTTTGTAAGCAAACAGGTGACCTTGTCATTGGGGAAGTGGTGGTAGCGGCTGAGCCAACAGAAGCAGCAGAGGTAGCCTCAGGTGTTTTTGCCCCTGCAGCTCATGATGGGTTTGCAGGTGTATGATCATGGATGTCATGCTGAGATTATTAAGAATTTCCCCTTGTTTCAGGCACTGGTAGCACAGCTTGCAAAAAATCTGTGTCTCATCTGTGGACTGCTTAAAAAAATGCCAAGCTGGTGAGCTCCTTTGAGCCTGCCTTGGTGTGCCCAGTCCCTAGGGGTGATGGGCAGTGGCACCATCAAGATGACCGCTGGCACTCTTTTCCCTCTTCTGCTGGCTGTCAGGGGCTGCATGCCCACCACCTCTTCCTCAGAACTCTGATAGCCTTCAGTCCTTGTAGGGTCTAGGACCTCGTCATAACCCCTGGCATCCTTCTCCAACCACTCCTCCCTGCTAGCCTCCCTCTCAGCCTCAGCATTGCAGAAAGCTGCAACAGTCGTCACTAGGGTTACATGAGCACCGAGGGTGTCCTGTGATGACCTGCAGGCCACATCCTCATCCTCCAACATAAGTTACATCTGGGAAGCCTAGGTCTGCAACTGGGGCAGGTGAATGGTCCACGGTATCCCAGCTAGGAGTATCATCATAGAGCATTATTAACTCCGTGACTTGTGGCTGGGACATTCTTGCTGATTTTAAGGGGGTGAGGTGGAGAAGTGAGGTGTAGGGAAGAAAATCCCATGGAACTGGTAGCACTGTGTGCCATATAATCTACAACTGCCTCAACTTGTTCTGGCCTCACCACTCTGCCAGCAGTATTGTGGCCTACAAAAATGAGCATCTAAACCCTGGTGCCTGCTTGCACCAGAGGAATCTAATTCAGGCAAGGATAAACCACATCCTCACCCTGCAGCACCAGCTCCAGTACCAGCAGCAGCAGCACCACGGCCACATCCCTGTCCCTTATTTGCTGCTTTCTGCATTGTTAGACACCTGCAGTTAGAGCGGGCAAAAATGGACAATTAAAAGGAAAATGCCCCTTAAGTGCCTTGAACCAGTGGATACTCCACTAACAATTGGCATTAACCCTTTTAAGTGCCAGCCTACTGAGTGATTATGTCACCCTCTGTTGGCAGACCATTTTTCACTATTTTGCGTTATACGTGTCCACGAAGTTTGGGCTTTAACATGAAATGTCTTGTTTGTCATTTTTTAGTGTATTCTCTAAATATTTAGGTGAAATATGTGCAAAAAAAAAAAAAAAAACTAATAATAAATAATAATAAAACAAATAATAAATAAAAATAAAAAAAAACTATTTGTATAATTCGTAGTTTTTTTTTGTAAAACCACATGTGTATTGGTAGATACTCTTTCCTGCCCAGGAGACTCCCCCAAACTGAAGCAGCGCTTTAGGAGATTTTTGGATAAAATACAACTGCTATGCGCACCTTGCAGTTTTTGAAGAACAACCCTTTACATTTGAACCCCCCACAAATTATATATTCTCTGGAAGTACATACCTGAAGCTTTCTAGTCTAGGCTTTCCAGACTTGTTGATGTGGACAAGTTTTCTGGAAGTAATTCTTCGATGAATTTGATGATAAAGAATAAAAAAGCAGATTTAAAAAAAACATTTAAAGCCTAGAAAAAAACAATTTGCAAACAAGAAAAAAACAAGTTAAATCTGAAAAAGCAAGGTCTCCCAGACAGAACAATGCCCAACATGCATAGGTATTGTCAAGGGAATAGTTGCCAAACATCCCAAAGAATGCATGTGCGTTAGGGTCATTTTAGTTTAAAAATTCAGCTATGCAGATTAAGTGCTCACTTTTTTAACCAAAACAACCCTTTACATCTTGAATACGCCCCACAAACCATTTATTGCCTGAAAGTACGCACATTAAGCTTTCTAGGTGTAACCAGCTTGTTGTAGTGGACTTTTCTTTCTGGAAGTAATCCCTCGAAGAATTCTTTGAGTACCCAGGGTTTCCCTAAAAAAAAAAAAACAAGCTAAATCTAAAAGCGCAAGATCCCTCAAACAGAACAATTCCATGCATAGGTACTTTTAACACTTTTAACTGCCGGCCTACATGAGAATTTATCATCCTCTGTTAACAGGTCATTTTCACTATTTTGTTAAACTGTGATGTTTGCAGGAATATCCAAAAAAATAATATATTTTTTTCGGCAGAGTTTAGGCTTTAACATGAAATATCCTGTTTTTCATTTTTCCATTTTTTTTATATTTTTGAGTTAAAATTAATTTTTATTTTAAATAAAACATTTATTTAATTAAGAAAACCATATTATATGTGAATGCCCCATTTCCCGTGATAACAACGGTAGCCCTCCGTTTCTGAGACCCCCCAAAATGAAAAGAGCAAAAGGTTACTGGTAAAAATAAACACACACAAGCCAAAGAAAAAAATTACATTTATTTATTTTTTTCTTTCCTCACCTCTGCTGTCCTTGGCCGCTGTGTCCCACGTCGATCACAGATGACAGATCCTGATGATCGGTGGAGGGGGGGCAAGGAGTCAGTGTCCCCCGCCCCTCCACCCCTCTCCACTAATAAGCAGCATCTGGGGACTCTACCACCCGGAGCTAAATGCAGCAATAGCAAAAGCGCAGGGGGGAGAGCCTGTTTTGTGTCTTCTCCTCATGGAGGAAGATCCTGGGGGGATCGGAAGCCCCGCAGGTAAAGAGAAGGCCCGGGCAGAGAGATTACAAGTAAATACAGTAAAATATCCTTTTTTTCTTTCAAGAGATGTGAGTGACGGTGGAACCATGGGGGGGCTTTTCGGCCCGCTCCTAAAGACGGCAAGCTTCGAGGGGGAACGGATTCCTCCAGGGTGAAGAGAAGACTCGTCCAATCGATCGAGGGCTAGAGAGGCAGCTACATGAGACTCATGTAGCTAGCACTAATAGGGTTAAAGAGCAGTGACACACAAGTGCCCTAAACTATTAGTATTAAAGAGTACTGACACACAAGAGCCCTGAACACCTGGTGTTAAATAATACTGACACACAAGTGCCCTGAACAATTAGTATTAAAGAACAGCGACTCCCCAAGTGGCCTGAACTATTGATATCAAAGAGCAGTGACCCCAAGTGGCCTGAACTATTGGTATTAAAGAGCCGTGACACACAAGTGCCCTGAACAAATGGGATTTAAGAATACTGACACACAAGTGCCCTGAACCACTGGACACTTTTTTCATTCAAGAGGGCCTTAAGTGCCCTGAATCAGTGGATACTCCACTAACAATAGGTATTAAAGTGTACTGGCACAAGTGCCCTCAACAAATGGTAATAAAGGAGCACTATTGCAAAAAATTGCATTAAAAAAAGATAAATAATAAAATAGCCACACAATAGCTTCTAATGTGTGTAAAAATCATGTGGCAATAGAAAAAGAAAAAAATGTATGCCTTACTTTTAAATGATAAAATGACAATTACTCAGTCCATTTGCTAAATGGGGGAATCTGCTGGGCTTTTTTACAGTAAGCAGCAGAATTTAGCCCACTGGTCTCCCAGCAAAAGCTTTTTCCACGGACAGGCGCTGTACACAGCAGTAACAACAGTGTGTGTGATGTGCTGTTTCTGTGATAAGACCACCAGGTGACTCAATCAATATATAAAATCTCTACAAAATTAAACTAAATTGACTGAAAACAAATCTCTGTCTCCTTGCTATCAAACTTCCCACTTCCTGTCGCTGAAACTCCGCCCCCTTACTCTGCTCATCCCCCTCCTCTGCCCTGTTCTCTCCAGTAAGCTGCACCTCTCATCTTCACATACAGCTTGGGGGAGACATTTTCCTCCGCAACTCCATTTGGTTTGATCCCAGGTGATGGCCCCATCACCCAGCCAGCATTTGCAGAATAGTTCTCCTTTGAAGAGCAGTAACTGAGCTATTGGTGTTAAAGTACAGTGACACATACATGCCCTGAATTATTGGTATTAAAGAGTACTGGCACACAAGTGGCTTGAGCTATTGGTATTAAATAACTCACAAGGGGTTGGAGCCAGTTGTATTAAGGAGTTCTTTCACCCAAGTGGTTGCAGCCAATGGTATTAAAGAGTACTTAAACACCAGTGGTTTGAGCTTGTGGTATTAACGAGTACTGACATACCAGTGGTTGAAGCAAGTGGTATTAAAGAGTACTGACACACCAGTGGTTTGAGCTAGTTGTATTAAAGAGTATTCACACCCAAGTGGTTTGAGCCAGTGGTATTAAAGAATACTTACACCCAAGTGGTTGGAGCCAGTGGTATTAAAAAGTACACACACCCAAGTAGTTGGAGCCAGTGGTATTAAAAAGTACTCACACCCAAGAGGTTGGAGCAAGTGGTATTAAAGAGTACTCACACTCAAGTGGTTGGAGACAGTGGTATTAAAGAGCACTAATACCTAAGTGGTTTTGACCTGGTGGTATTAAACTGTACTGACACCCAATCTATCTAGCCCTCAATACAGCTGCTTTCCCTGAATAAATGTCCTGAAAAGGACAATAACGTGCTTAGCAAACTATTTGAACAAATGTAACAACAGCGAACTGTTAATACACAGGCCCGCGCTAACAAAGAAACCAAATGTATGAGTGAATGTGAAAAATAATAAATTAGATTAATTAGTGCTCAACGTGAACGTCCTTATCCCTAAAAGAACAAATGTCAATATATAATGCAAATCACAGAGCAAAACTATTATAAAGAACACCAATAGTCCCAAAAGAATTAATCATGTGACAGAACAAAGTCCAAAGTGTCCCACGGTGCATGAACTTCACATCAAAATTGTGCCTGAAGAATCCTCCACCAATAATACAGACTCTTACCAGCTGTAAGTCAGCAAAGCACTTTGAACTGATATCAGACAGCGTGGCTGCTGATTCCACCTCCAAGTAAGATGATTTATCCACCAAATCAAATGATGCTTAGATAAAATAATGCTGATTCAATCAGAACATCTCCTCCAGATCATACCCCCAAATGGGCAAAATTGGATTGGTAACATAAATGGAAAAAGTGAAAGAAAAGCCAAATAGTGTAATTCTATAAAAACTTATGGCTTTAATAGGTTGATCAAAATACACTCACAAAGATAGATAAAAGGACAGCTCTAAGATACAGTCACGATCTCACCGATCCAGGAATCAGGCGGTCTCCTCAGGTAATTCCATAAAAGAATAAAAGGGCATTCCCGTTAATGGTAAGTTAAAAGTCAAATGGATCCAAAGAACTTCCACCGCTCGCCACCGCCGACGCGTTTCGTCGCCGTAAGGCAACTTTAACTAGGCTGGTGGCGCGGCAGAGCGGTGGGAAATATATACAGAAAGAACCCGGTCACGTGATATAAGGTCCTGCGGCTATAAACTATACACCAAATAGATCACATCTTCTATTGCGCTATTTAGGGGAAGTTGAGCCACTTAAATCTACAAAGGCACTCCTGTGATGTGTCTCCAAACGTTTACTGACACAATAACAGTCGAGAGTGTCCACAATATGGGGTAAAGGACCCCGAGTGTCCACAATATGGGGTAAAGGACCCCGAATGCGCAGTTGAAGGACCTGTGATGTAGTGAGCAGCACACATGGGCCGCGGCGGCCAATAGAAACACTGTCTCTGCGGTCGCTTAGCAACAACACGAAGCTAGCTTTAACCCTCCAAAGAGACAGCCTTTCAAAACTTTAGAAAGGCATCTAACATCAACTGCGCATACCACCAGCCCAGCACTCAGCCGGTCAGCAGCACAGATGACCGTCCAGCACCACACTGCACATAAACATCACCAGGCTCCACTGTCACAAACGCCATCCTATGCGCCCCAGAGAAATAAAAGGGCAAGATGCCAGCCCATATTAAAGGCATCACTGCCCCTATAGCAAAATTAAATTGAAAAGCTATTACACACCCACCCATTAAGGATGCAGTGTCATATTGAATATAGTTAAATGGGGAACAACCAGCTGAAGGCTCCTCATATCAAACATCATGATAATAAGCACAAATAGGATAAGATTAAAGCGGATCTAAACGAGCTAAGCATTAGTTCATAGCAGCATACTAATATATCAACTAAGATGAAGTAAATGCAAAAACTTGGTGAACAATAAAGATCCTATAAAGTGGACCTAAATCAATCCTCTAATAATATTCACATCAAAAACCCAAAAATGAATATAAAAATGTATAAAAATATGGAAGTAAGAATAATAAAAAACTATATAGTACAGAGGACCGTCTGATTCCAGCATCCGGTTACAACAATAATTAAGATTGCTTAAAAATACAGAACATTGATGAATAAAAATTCATATAAAACCAACTTAGGATGAAATAAAACAATTTAGATCAAAATCTATATTAAGACCTGCAGGGTGTAGAGTACCCAAAGTATAGATCCACCAACCCTCCTTTCTTGAAATGTCCTTCACTAGATCTGACCCTCGCCAGTTGGGCTCTACAAGGTCTATTCCAGCAAAGGACATAGAGCTGGGGTCACAGTTGTGGTGCTCTTTAAAGTGTGCCGATAGGCTATGGGATTCATAGCCGCGTTTAATATTATATAAATGCTCGCGGATACGAATCCTAAGCTCACGAGTTGTACGTCCCACATACAACATATGGCAAGAGCACCAAATCAAATAAATCACTCCTTTTGACCAGCAGGAAATAAATTTGGAAATTTTAAAATTTTTTCCTGTCCTAAAATTCTGAAATGAAACTTTAGGTTTTTCTACCGGGGTGCAAGACCTGCAACCCGCGCATGAACCACATCTATAAAACCCAACCGGTAAGTTCTTACCCACTGGCCTTGTCTGGGGCAGGTCAACGTAGCTCCTTACCAGTCGGTCCCTCAAATTTGGAGCTTTCTTAAAAATTACCCTTGGGTGTTCAGGTAGTATAGGGCCTAGTGTTACATCTGCCTTTAAAATGTGCCAATGCTTACTTAGTAGCCTCCGGACCTCTTTATGCTGTATATTAAACCCAGTAATAAAGGGAACTTCATTCCTTACATCTGACCTCTCACCCTTCTCGCCATTGAGATAGACTGATCTGGGACAACCACGGACCATTCCCCGTTGTTCACTGACTGTTTTTTTATCATACCCCTTGTCAGTGAAACGGCGCATGAGCATCACTGATTGCTTATCATAATCCTCTAACCCTGTGCAGTTGCGCCTAAGACGGGTGAACTGTCCCCTGGGGATGGCACGTAACCATTTGGGATGGTGGCAACTCCCAGCTGGCACGTACCCATTTCGATCCGTGCTCTTGAAATAGGTCGAGGTCACTAGCGTGTGGCCCTCCTTTTTAATAACCAGATCCAGGAAATTCACAGATATGGGACTGGACTCCGCCGTGAATTCTAAGTTGAATGCATTCTGATTAATCTCCTGGCAGAATCCATTAAGATCATCATGGGGGCCCTCCCAAACAAAGAAGACATCATCGATATAGCGGTGCCAACAACGCAAATATGGTGACATCTGACCATAAATGAATTGCTCCTCCCACCAACCCACATAAAGGTTAGCCATACTGGGCGCAAATTTTGCGCCCATGGCGACTCCCTTTCTCTGTAGGTAGAAGTTGTCATTGAACCAAAAGTAGTTCCATTCCAGAGCAAACATAAGACATTTTATGATAAAATCCACCTGTTCTCTAGGTAAGGACGATTGTGAAGTAAGATAATAATACACCGCTGCAATCCCTTTTTCATGAGGTATCACTGTGTACAGTGAGGTCACATCAGCAGTGACTAGAACTGAACCCTCTTTGACATTCAATGTATTGCAAATTTCTAAAACTTGTGACGAGTCCTTTAGGTACGAGGGCAGGGATACAACTATTTTCTGTAGAAACCCATCAATGTATTCACCCAATCGACAAGAGATGGAATCCACCCCACTAACTATAGGTCGACCTGGGGGTCTCGTCAAACTCTTGTGAATCTTGGGTAAAATATATATAGTGGGGATCCTTGGGGTTGTTGGATTCAAATAGTCGAATTCTTTCTTAGTAAGGATGCCCAAACCCAATCCTGATTCTAGTAATAAAGTGAGTTCCTGTTTATATTCAAGGGTGGGGTCTTTCCTCAGGGGGAGGTAGGTTTCTGTATCTGCCAGAAGTCTGTTGACCTCGGCTACATAATCTTTTTTGTTAAGTATGACCAACCCCCCCCCCCTTGTCAACCGGCTTGATGACCACTTCCTTCTTGGACTCCAGTTCCCTAATTCCATTCACAATATCAGGGGGGCATACATTCTTCTTTACTGTCATAGCCTCCAAATCCCTAAGTACAACACTTTTAAAGGCTTCTATTTGTGAGTTCATTGGGCCCGGCGGATTGAAAAGGGATTTGTTCTTTAAATCCGAATGTTGGAAGGGAGGAATTGGTCCAACATCATCGTCCTTAGAGACCCCCAAATCCTTGGGCTCCCCCTTATTAAGGAAAAACCTTTTGACACTTAGCTTACGGATGAATTTCTGTACATCCACAAACACTTCAAACTTGTCAAAAGCCTTGGGAGGGGCATATTTTAAGCCCTTGTCCAACAGTTTCAATTCATTCGTACTCAAGGATATGTCACTTAAATTGAAGATACTTAACAAAAAAGATTATGTAGCCGAGGTCAACAGACTTCTGGCAGATACAGAAACCTACCTCCCCCTGAGGAAAGACCCCACCCTTGAATATAAACAGGAACTCACTTTATTACTAGAATCAGGATTGGGTTTGGGCATCCTTACTAAGAAAGAATTCGACTATTTGAATCCAACAACCCCAAGGATCCCCACTATATATATTTTACCCAAGATTCACAAGAGTTTGACGAGACCCCCAGGTCGACCTATAGTTAGTGGGGTGGATTCCATCTCTTGTCGATTGGGTGAATACATTGATGGGTTTCTACAGAAAATAGTTGTATCCCTGCCCTCGTACCTAAAGGACTCGTCACAAGTTTTAGAAATTTGCAATACATTGAATGTCAAAGAGGGTTCAGTTCTAGTCACTGCTGATGTGACCTCACTGTACACAGTGATACCTCATGAAAAAGGGATTGCAGCGGTGTATTATTATCTTACTTCGCAATCGTCCTTACCTAGAGAACAGGTGGATTTTATCATAAAATGTCTTATGTTTGCTCTGGAACGGAACTACTTTTGGTTCAATGACAACTTCTACCTACAGAGAAAGGGAGTCGCCATGGGCGCAAAATTTGCGCCCAGTATGGCTAACCTTTATGTGGGTTGGTGGGAGGAGCAATTCATTTATGGTCAGATGTCACCATATTTGCGTTGTTGGCACCGCTATATCGATGATGTCTTCTTTGTTTGGGAGGGCCCCCATGATGATCTTAATGGATTCTGCCAGGAGATTAATCAGAATGCATTCAACTTAGAATTCACGGCGGAGTCCAGTCCCATATCTGTGAATTTCCTGGATCTGGTTATTAAAAAGGAGGGCCACACGCTAGTGACCTCGACCTATTTCAAGAGCACGGATCGAAATGGGTACGTGCCAGCTGGGAGTTGCCACCATCCCAAATGGTTACGTGCCATCCCCAGGGGACAGTTCACCCGTCTTAGGCGCAACTGCACAGGGTTAGAGGATTATGATAAGCAATCAGCGATGCTCATGCGCCGTTTCACTGACAAGGGGTATGATAAAAAAACAGTCAGTGAACAACGGGGAATGGTCCGTGGTTGTCCCAGATCAGTCTATCTCAATGGCGAGAAGGGTGAGAGGTCAGATGTAAGGAATGAAGTTCCCTTTATTACTGGGTTTAATATACAGCATAAAGAGGTCCGGAGGCTACTAAGTAAGCATTGGCACATTTTAAAGGCAGATGTAACACTAGGCCCTATACTACCTGAACACCCAAGGGTCATTTTTAAGAAAGCTCCAAATTTGAGGGACCGACTGGTAAGGAGCTACGTTGACCCGCCCCAGACAAGGCCAGTGGGTAAGAACTTACCGGTTGGGTTTTATAGATGTGGTTCATGCGCGGGTTGCAGGTCTTGCACCCCAGTAGAAAAACCTAAAGTTTCATTTCAGAATTTTAGGACAGGAAAAAATTTTAAAATTTCCAAATTTATTTCCTGCTGGTCAAAAGGAGTGATTTATTTGATTTGGTGCTCTTGCCATATGTTGTATGTGGGACGTACAACTCGTGAGCTTAGGATTCGTATCCGCGAGCATTTATATAATATTAAACGCGGCTATGAATCCCATAGCCTATCGGCACACTTTAAAGAGCACCACAACTGTGACCCCAGCTCTATGTCCTTCGCTGGAATAGACCTTGTAGAGCCCAACTGGCGAGGGTCAGATCTAGTGAAGGACATTTCAAGAAAGGAGGGTTGGTGGATCTATACTTTGGGTACTCTACACCCTGCAGGTCTTAATATAGATTTTGATCTAAATTGTTTTATTTCATCCTAAGTTGGTTTTATATGAATTTTTATTCATCAATGTTCTGTATTTTTAAGCATTCTTAATTATTGTTGTAACCGGATGCTGGAATCCGACGGTCCTCTGTACTATATAGTTTTTTATTATTCTTACTTCCATATTTTTATACATTTTTATATTCATTTTTGGGTTTTTGATGTGAATATTATTAGAGGATTGATTTAGGTCCACTTTATAGGATCTTTATTGTTCACCAAGTTTTTGCATTTACTTCATCTTAGTTGATATATTAGTATGCTGCTATGAACTAATGCTTAGCTCGTTTAGATCCGCTTTAATCTTATCCTATTTGTGCTTATTATCATGATGTTTGATATGAGGAGCCTTCAGCTGGTTGTTCCCCATTTAACTATATTCAATATGACACTGCATCCTTAATGGGTGGGTGTGTAATAGCTTTTCAATTTAATTTTGCTATAGGGGCAGTGATGCCTTTAATATGGGCTGGCATCTTGCCCTTTTATTTCTCTGGGGCGCATAGGATGGCGTTTGTGACAGTGGAGCCTGGTGATGTTTATGTGCAGTGTGGTGCTGGACGGTCTGTGCTGCCGACCGGCTGAGTGCTGGGCTGGTGGTATGCGCAGTTGATGTTAGATGCCTTTCTAAAGTTTTGAAAGGCTGTCTCTTTGGAGGGTTAAAGCTAGCTTCGTGTTGTTGCTAAGCGACCGCAGAGACAGTGTTTCTATTGGCCGCCGCGGCCCATGTGTGCTGCTCACTACATCACAGGTCCTTCAACTGCGCATTCGGGGTCCTTTACCCCATATTGTGGACACTCTCGACTGTTATTGTGTCAGTAAACGTTTGGAGACACATCACAGGAGTGCCTTTGTAGATTTAAGTGGCTCAACTTCCCCTAAATAGCGCAATAGAAGATGTGATCTATTTGGTGTATAGTTTATAGCCGCAGGACCTTATATCACGTGACCGGGTTCTTTCTGTATATATTTCCCACCGCTCTGCCGCGCCACCAGCCTAGTTAAAGTTGCCTTACGGCGACGAAACGCGTCGGCGGTGGCGAGCGGTGGAAGTTCTTTGGATCCATTTGACTTTTAACTTACCATTAACGGGAATGCCCTTTTATTCTTTTATGGAATTACCTGAGGAGACCGCCTGATTCCTGGATCGGTGAGATCGTGACTGTATCTTAGAGCTGTCCTTTTATCTATCTTTGTGAGTGTATTTTGATCAACCTATTAAAGCCATAAGTTTTTATAGAATTACACTATTTGGCTTTTCTTTCACTTTTTCCATTTATGTTACCAATCCAATTTTGCCCATTTGGGGGTATGATCTGGAGGAGATGTTCTGATTGAATCAGCATTATTTTATCTAAGCATCATTTGATTTGGTGGATAAATCATCTTACTTGGAGGTGGAATCAGCAGCCACGCTGTCTGATATCAGTTCAAAGTGCTTTGCTGACTTACAGCTGGTAAGAGTCTGTATTATTGGTGGAGGATTCTTCAGGCACAATTTTGATGTGAAGTTCATGCACCGTGGGACACTTTGGACTTTGTTCTGTCACATGATTAATTCTTTTGGGACTATTGGTGTTCTTTATAATAGTTTTGCTCTGTGATTTGCATTATATATTAGCAAACTATTTGCTTGCTGATAGGTTAGCAGAGGAACCTGCTGTGCAGCCAATCAGCTTTTCTCCAGGTGCAGCTCATGCACAAAATGTGGATTTCAGTTTATAATCCATGTTCAGGTTCAGGAACCCGAACCCGCAAAATTCAGTACAAACCTTAGCTTTGCAATTTGGGTTCACCCATCCTTAGCTATAAGATTAGGTCTGGGTTTAATTTAACCCTGTTCTACATAGTGGTAAGATGCAAGGTAAATTTTCCAGACTTTAGTTTTCTTTTAAGTGTATCGCCCCTTCCCTTATGCTTCCAGCTCAGTGGACCAGGCATAGGTGTCCCTCTGGTCTGGCAGAAAGTCCTCTTCTTCTGGGACACGTTTCACCTTCGTTGGCTCTGGCATCTTGTCAAAGGTATCCCCTTGCGGGTATAGACTGCTATTTCAGCTCATCGCTTATTTTAACTAACATGTTCAGAAGGATTAGTACATAATTGATAAAAATCTCACTTAGATGTAGGTTTAATTCATACACAAAATCACATCCACACATAAACTTGCTTCAAAAGTAATTAGCAATGTTGCACAGTAGTTTCTATCCCAGAATAGAGTGATGATAGGTTAGCAGAGGATCTAGGGTGAATAGGGGTTAGAAAAATTTAGAAATTAGTAGATTATAAGAAAATGGTTTCAAACAGAATTCACATGTATGTGCAAAGCAACACTCAACATGGTTTCACATTTATTGGCAGTGCAATATTTATATTATGAGCAGCATTTTCATTAGTTTCTGTTTGATAGGAAAGCCAATAATAGTTTCCTGCATAGGAAATGAACCAATATGACATACTGTGTGCTGCAGAATTATATTCAACAAAAAGACCTACAGCAATGAGCTGTGTGATCCATGCAAACTGTTGGAGATACTGTGTAACATATTCCAGATAGTCACTGTATGTGATCTGCATTAATATTGCTAGGTGAATGCAGTTTTCATTTATGGCAGTAGATGGAGCTGTTACATATATCTTTGTGTAGACTCTGTTGTACATTCTTTGCTTCATGTTGTGTTTCCTGTACTTTGAGGCGATCACTATGTCTTCTTTTTCATGTCTATGTTATCCACCATGTAAGGTGACCATACTGCATTTATGTTCCAAAGACAGTTTCTGTTACACCACAAATGTCTATCTGGATTTGAGTCCGCTTCAACCAGCACTGACACTCTGTAACTGGTTATGAGCCAAGTGACCGAATGAAGCCACAGGGACCGATAAAGCCCAGTGACCATACGAGGCCCTTGTATGCAAGTTAGACTGCTCTTATATATAAAGAAGGGAGAATTGCCAGCAGCTCAGAACTAAATTCTCAGTGACTAAGCTGAACAATGACAATGATCAGCTATGAAAGTTGGAAATGCTATTATCAAGAAATTACTTGCGGGATGTTATCTATATATATATAAGCAGCCAGATAATAATCAAGACTGGGATAGGAAAAACAGACAGGCACAGGCCACCATAATACAGCGAATGTGGGATGTACTGAAAAGACTGCATGAGAGATCCAGTTTAAACAGCAAGTTGTTTCTGCTGAGGAAATGAGGCTTAGCAGAGAGCAGGACATGCAGGAGCATATACATGCCATAGCTGAAAGAAAGATCTAAACTCTGACTGAAATGATCAGATGTATGCTGACAGACTCTGGGATACCACAAAAATACTGGGGTGAGGCAGCAATGACAGCCACATATTTGCAGAATATAATCTTTTCTAGAAAACTCCATATAAACTGTGGCACAACGAAAAGCCAATTGTAAAACACCTATGTTATTGGACGCAAAGCATTCATATACGATCCAGAGCCAAAACAAACCAAACTCCAAAACAGAGAATTTGATGGCATCGTTGTACATCGTTGAATACAGTGACAATGTGAAAAGTATTACAGAATCTTAAAGGATTTGTTGACGATCTGAGAGACAATGTGAGGAAGAATGGAAGAGAAAGCTGACACTGAAAAGCCATTATCTCTAACTTACAGTAGCCACCAAAAGGAAAATGCAAAGTGAAACACTATGCAAGCTTCAGAAAAGTATATATGGTCTAAAGCAAGCCAACAGAGCATGGCATATGGAAATAAATGAAGTGCTTATACATGCGGACTTTCAGAGAAGTAAAGCAGACCGAATACCATGACTGGACTTTAAACACTTTGATCAATATATGACAATAAAACACTGTTAAATGAAGTATCATTTACCAGCTCTTCTGGCAACCAGCTAATTACATTTTCATCACAGACAGCTCTCTGCCTCTCAGCTGACTGGCAACACATTGTGACACTGTGTGACAAAATATCATTATAGTGTATCACAAAGTAATGGCCAGTCAGCTGTGTCTACTCTGCAGCAGATAATGTAACTAATTTATCCACTGAAAGGTCAAAGAACTGTCTGTGTTGAAAATAGATTCAACCTGTCACCAGAAGAACTGGAAAATGAAACTTATCCTTGGACCAAACCCCAGTATTTTGACTATCCTGGGTTTTGGTCCTTTCCCCCTGTGTGAAACCCCCCAGATCGCCAATGCCAACTCACCTCTTCCCGGTCCTACGGCTCGTTCAAGCAGGAGCCGTTGACATTAGGTTGTCTAAGCCTTCGTCTAAGGCCAGCGGCTTTGAGCGTGCTGGTAGCCGCATCCCCCGCTTCCCTCTAACAGGGAGCATGCCCGGGCCGGCCATTCACAAGTGCCTGGTGCGGGCATGCGCCCTGCTAGAGGGATAGCGGGGATGTGGCCGTGGCATACACATGAGCCATTGGACCAAGAAAAAAAGTGTATTGGGCAACCTGAGGAGTTTCACACAGCAGGACATCCCGATTTTGGATGCCGAGGGGGAGGAATCTTATAGATTCCCGGGCCTATCGGTGTGGGTTTTGGTTCACTTTAAACTGAATGAGTAAATAGGGGGGTGTTAGGTTACTTTTTTATGAACCTCAGTTTACAAACTGCGTGCCTACTAACCCTAGGAGATGAACTTTAACATCTTGCAGAAATAAACATGATTGCCTTGCATACTTTTTCCTTTCTGTCTTTATTTATGGTCTTCCAGAAATACCCATTTTCTGGGGCCTCCATTGCAGAGAACCAGGCCTATGCCAAAGGGCATAGATCCTGGTAGCCAAGCATGGTTAGAGGCTATTCATGTAGCTTCCAAGCTATGGCCGTACCAGACCCTATATTTAGTGCCCAGAATTAGAAGTTCAATAATACTACTAAATTGTAAACAAGTTTAGATAGCATTTTGGTCTACTATTACAATCTTGAGGAGGCATCCAGATTTGGGATGTCCTGCAAAGTAAAGAGATGTGGGGAGCCATGGAACATACTCACCTTCTTCTGGTGTTCCGGTTTCTCGTTGTGATGAAATACGGCTTCTGATTTACGATGCCCAGCAGTGTCAATCTCTAACAAGACTCCAGGAGTCGTGGAACACACTCACTTCCTTCAGGGTTCCCATGATGCTGGCAGCACCAGACTGCTCTGCAAAACAACTTCATGATGGTTCCGCTCATCCCATCTGGCAGTGACTCGCTGAACAGAGAGAGCAAAGATGCGGCTGCTACATTCCACAGGAACTCGGGTGATGGTAAGTACGTTCCATGGCTACTAATGTCTCAGATTTATAGTCAGCAAAAAGAAAATCCCAAATACCTGTCCAACATCCTTACCAACTGGACTTGATGGTGGATGGATTAGCTAACGCTGCTAATATGTGTCACAAAGAGGGACTGTCTCACCTAAAGTGTGACAAGTGAAAGCATTGCAATCAGTAGTAAAGAGATATGTAAACATTTTTACCTTTGCCATATGTTCTCTGCAATGTGAAAATCCATCATAAAATCAACATTTGGGACAGCAACAAATGCAATCATGGAAAGAATAAATCTCACATAAGAAAACACATTTCTGTGTAATGCCTTTTATGCTCTTTCCATCATCTCCCAACCATCCTTCACTGCCTGCCAGAGCATGATACATTGTCATTGTTGTGTTCATTCTAAATCACTGCTAATTTATTCCCTTTCTATCACAGCATGCATGCAAAATAAAACTACACTTTGGAAGATTTTGTTTTTGGTGCATTTTGTCTTTTTCCCCTTGATGAGCACAAGATTAAACCGACTGCAGGATCTACCGTTGACTAAGGCCCTTATTTAAGAAGGGATAGCGTCAGGTAGCGCCTGGTTAATGAGAGGTAGCGACTGATAGCGACTGGTCAACGCCGGACACGGCACGCAATTACACATTTATCAAGCAGAATCTGTTGAGCGACTGGAATAGCGCCATGTAGCGCCTGATTCATAATTTTCACAGCCTCAGCGAACAGCGCCAGCGTTCAGCCTTGCACAGCGCCAGGTATGACCTCTCGCTACCTGGCACTCTCCCATACATTTCAATGGATGATCCTTTTCTTCTCTTTAAACGGGTTTTTTTTTTTTTTTTTTTTTTAAATCACAAATAATTCTTTGACCTCTTCTGCCATTGAAATAGCAGTTTTTTCATATTTTTTTCATTTTTTAAATATTTCCTCAAAAATGACATTACAGGTCCGGCATTAAAGTGTTCATGTTACAATGTTGCTACAATGTAATTCCATATGTTTTCGCTTTGTTACTAGTTGATAGATGCTTGAAAACACACTTTAAACACACCGCCTCCTGCGCTCTGGGATTCAAACAAGTATTTTTCAGCGCCAGAGTTTTGTGAGGCTGTTTTTTTGCTGAATATGGTGTGAGTCGGTCGCTATGAGCAGTCGCTACCATGCGCTCCCATACAGCGCTATACTGGTCAAATAGCGACTCCTCACAATGTATTCAACATTACTGAACAGCGACTGAGTCGCTATAAAGTAGCGACTCACGGCCGAGCACTGCGACTACTAGCGGGCGCTCTGAAAATGCCTGCTACAGACGCTCATCTGTCGCTACCTGCCGCTAATGATGAATCAGCCTGCCTGTACGAGTGTGGTAATATACGGGGCCCGCCTGTTTGTTTTAAATTTCGAATTGTTTTTAAGTTAATGCAGATCTTTTGTGTTTCAGGAGAAAACATATTTTAAAGATTGCTAGTCTAGACATAAACTGACCATTATTTTAAGCCTCAAAGTGGAACAGCTTAAAGCGGACCTTCACTCTGAATAATAGTCTATCTTATTTGTTTCCCCCACCCTGTACATACAGATTGCCCACATTAAAAATCATCCTACCTGCATGTTATGAGCTTTTAAACATCCAAGATGGCGGCTCATGGAACATCAGACTGCCTGCAAACAGGAAGTGCCTTCTGACTGTGCTGCTCTGCATTCTGGGATTGCTGACCTTCTCCTGACCCCAGCTCTGCTCTGTCTGAGCAAAGCACAGCTATAACCCGCCCCCTGTACTTTATCCCACTCTCCTCTCCTCAGTAAGTGTGATGCTTCTGAGTC
The DNA here is from genome assembly GCA_027917425.1 of Gastrophryne carolinensis. Classification (NCBI taxonomy): domain Eukaryota; kingdom Metazoa; phylum Chordata; class Amphibia; order Anura; family Microhylidae; genus Gastrophryne; species Gastrophryne carolinensis. The sequence goes on from CM051236.1 coordinate 479,721,064, forward strand.
AAGATGGCGGCGCCCATATCCTAAAGTCCTGAACAGAGTTGCAGCTCAGTGGGGGAAAGAATAATAAGTAAGTGACTAAAAACTTAAAATATATTTTAGTTTTAGATGCTGGGGAATTGTTTTTTAAGGGTTTGGACTTTGGGTTGGTCCACTTCCCCCGATCGGGGTGCCCGCTATGTGAAACCCCCCAGATCGCCCGGATCAACTCACCTCACCACTGTCCTACGGCGCATGCGCGGCCACTCGTCCATTCATCGCGCTCAGAGCCACTGAGCTATGCACGTCTTAGCGGCATCTTAGCTCAGCGGCTCAGAGCGCGCTGGCGGGTGCATATCAAGCTTCCCTCTAACAGGGAGCGTGCGCGCTGGCTATTTGTGCCCTGCTAGAGAGGGGCGCGAGATGCGCCCGCGGCCCGTGCATGCGCCGTTGGACCGGTATTCAGGTAAATGCAGCGGGCTTCCTGGGGGGTTTCACACAGCGGGGCATCCCAATTTTGGATGCCTCGCGGGGAGGGAATGGATCGGCCCGTGAATCTTATAAATTCCCCAGCCGATCCAGCTGGGTTTTGGTCCATTTTAAGGATAAGGCTTTGCCTCCCCAATCCACCTACATGCATGCCTCCCAGTTCCCTCCCGTTCTGAATAGCGGCTGTACTCCCTCATATATAAGTCTTATCTTACTGCATGCTCTTTTGATCCTATTCCTTTCCATTTAATCCCCCATTGTCCTCACCCCTGCCATGAAATAATTCAGTTCAAATTACTAACCCTAACCTACAAGGCTTTCTACAACCAATCCCCCTCATACATTTCATCACTAGCCCAATACCAACCCAGACGGGGTCTCCGCTCTGCTCATACCTTAATCCCTTCCTCCCACTCTCGAGTCCTGGACAGCACACGCGCTGCTCCACTTCTCTGAATTGCCTTTCTTCATACAATTTGTCACTCCCCTTCCCTTAAAACTTCCAAAAGCGCCCTTAATACCCACCTATTTAGAAGAGTCTATATCTATATCATCATACCCTTTGTGACATGGTCTATAGTCTCAACCCCCCTCCCTTTAGATTGCAAGCTCATAAGGGCAGAGCCCTGTCCTCTAATGTATTCCTGCATGTTTGTGTTTATTTACTTGTCTGTTACATCTGATTAATAATATAGAGCCTTTTATATGCATTGTCATTATTGTTGTATTGTAAGTATTTACTTATCTTACCCCTGTACTTCTACCTTTTACAGCACTACGAAATACAATGGCACTTTATAAATAAAAAATAATAATACTATGCAGGACCTCCAGTTCTAAGAATTGTTTCTACTCTGTTACCCTCTTTACTACCTCATTTTCTCAATGTGGACATTTCCACTGCTAAAGTCCCAAGATAACTGCTATCTACTGCTAAACTGTACTGTGGTGTTACCATACAGAACTTCTTAGTCAGGGGTCTAAATATAGCAGGGTGCCAGAAGGTCATGTATTTGGCCATAATTGTTGCTCCTACACCATATTTATCATATTTGTGCTCACTTGTAACCATATAATGGAAAAGGAAGCACCTTTTGTCTCTGCTGTTTCACTCTTACATTCTGTTGTATCTCTGTCTTGTAATTCATTTTACCTGTAATCTGCATCCAACTTCTCAGAACTGGTATTTGTAATATTTCCACAAAATCAAATGCTTGAATGCCTAGTGCACCTATCACATTAAAATATATGTTTAACTTGAGCTGTCTTCTTGCCTTAACCAGGAATTTGTGTGTCCATAGCTTTGCTGGCCTTTTAGGCAACTAGGCTGGTGAAACAGATGGTTATTTAGGAAAGTATGTTGCCTGATCCTAGGTGCTGGGTTGCTAGCGTGATCACGTGGTACACTCACTCACCTGACACTCACTGTTGCTGATTCCTCCTTCATTTGTCCCCCTCTGGCTGGGGGGGGGGCTCCCTCCTGGTCAGACATCATGCCACTGGTGGGGAGCCAGTATTGCAGTATTGCCTGCCCACTGGCATCAGTAGCGATGGGGTCACAGATCCACCCTGGCTCTGTGAAATCCCTACCCCCATGTGGCTAATGACATCCCTGAAGAGGAGGTACTGACCCGGCAGGTCAGCAGGGAGGGTACCACCCATGGGGGGGCAGATGAAGGAAAAGTGGTCTTTTTTTATTTTAAAACTGTGAATTGTCAGTTCACATGGTAGTGATGGACGGCATGCCAGCTGCCAGCATCGGTGGGTGGCATGCCGGATAATTTGACCCAGATCTTGCCAGTATCTGGGATGGGGCAGAGTGGAATGTATTGGCAAGAGCCAGGTTGAATTTAGCTTCAGCCTGAATCCGAAACCCATCACTAGTCCGGGGGCCCCTACCATAGCTGTTCGATATTTCACCTTCACCTTATTCCTATAGGTCACCTTATTAAACCAATTTGTGCCCACACAGTGTCACATACAGAAAGGAAGCACCATTTGTATCTGCTTTCTCAGTGTTGTCTAGGCTTATTGTATAAAAGATGGTATTCTAAATGGTGAACATGACAAGAAACAAGTTACTATATAAGCATATATATTGATGCTGGGGCAGTGGGCTGGTGGTCATTTCTCTATGTAAGTTATTTATTTATATTTGGGTTGTTATTTCTTTGTCCTCTCCGGCTGGTTCTCACTGTTGCATTAGCACATTTATGGTTAGGTATATGTGAGTGGGGAATTTAGGTCAGAATCTGCACTTTCAGTGGTGCTTAATATATTGTCACATTGTTTTTCTTATTTAAATGTTTTACTGAGTTGCACTATAGCACTTTATTTTGTACGAGCCGGGCAGTGCAATTATTATAGAATCAATTTAGGCCCTTATTTATCAAGGGATAGCGCCAGGTAGTGTCTCACTAGCGCCAGGTAGCGCCAGCTATCGGCGGCTACCGACTCCAGAACGCCAGGCTGCGAACACAATCACGCATTTATCACGCTAAATGAGGCTAGCGCCGGCGAGAGCGTCAGCTAGCGCGTGATTCATCATGTTGCAGACTTCAGCGAACAGCGCCGCTGCTAATCCCATCACAGCGCCAGGTATGACCTCTCGCTACCTGGCGCTCTCCAATGCATTTCAATGGAGCAATCTTTAAATATTCATAATAAATTGATATTAATGTTTTTTTTTGTTTTTTTTTAAATGTCAAAAATTCGGTGACCACTTCTGCAATCTTTTTTTTAAGGTCAAAAAAAAAAAAAATTGTGCAGAATTGATATTACAGGTCTGATATTAATGTATTCATATTACAAAATGTTTTAAAAAACTTGTTTATTATTTTTTTCCAAAAATAAGGTTGTTTGGGGTTAAAAAACTACTTTTAACACATCGCCGCCAGCACTCTGGGGTTTAAACATGCATTTTACAGCGCGAGAATTTTTTGAGCGTGATTTGTTAATGAATATGCTGGGAGCCGTTCGCTATGGCCATTCGTTGTCATGCGCTCCCATACAGCGCGGAACCTGTCAAATAGCGACTCCCCGTATTCAACATTACCGCTGTCAACAACCGAACAACAGGCAAGCACAGCGAATACTAGCCGGCGCTGTGAAAATCACGCTACTGTCGCTCATCTGTCGCTACCTGGAGCTATTAATAAATCGGCCTCCCCGTTAATTTTATTACCCACCAGTCCCCTTGCCCCCTCTAAAGTTCTTTTCCCTTCCTTTATTGACAATGTCTGTTGTTGGTGTTTTTAATGAGTCTTTAGTGTATATAGCTGTTATGATATTGTGATCAATAAATATTTATATTTTGTGATACAATCAGTAGTAGTGCCATATATTGTAGTGGGGTTTTGGAAGGTGTGGGACCTTTGTTTCTTTGTATACTATATAAGCAAGGCGGGGGGTCTCTTTTAAATGCCTGTACCAGGATCCAGGCATGTTTAGTTACACTTCTACTTCTATGTACAAAAGTAAAAATGTTTTAAAGCAAAATGTTTGGTCATGATGCTCCGTCATGGGCACGGCCAGCTCCTACTAACCTTAGCCAAAATTGTTTATGGCGCCAATTACATCAGATCAAATCAATTCAGTCTGTCCAAGCGTCCCAAGCCAATCATTACACTTAATGTATGATCTGATATTGCTGCTAATTTTTCCTGATGTTGCATTAAATACATTTTACATAATGAAATTGATTGACATCCCTGAGAGTGCAGAACACCTGTCATCATCAATAAAGATGCATTAATAATAAATGGCTCCCGAACAGATCAGTAATATGTCTCCACTTCGTATAACCAAACTTTTTTTTCTTGGCCCTTCAAATTCTCTTTCATAGCACTCCTGCCTGTTATGGATTACAGTGAGTAAATTTCCTGATTGATAACATGAAAAAACATTGACTTGGTGCAGTTTTCTTACGCCTGGATTGCTAACTGCATTCACTTATACTTAATAGTTTGCAGCTGTATGCTAATAACCCACCGCTGATCAAGTATGGTAATTTGCTCATGAATAAATGCCTTCTTTATACTTTAAAAACTTGCCATCCAACTGTGATGAAGAACTGTACAGTTAAGCAAAGAGGCATTGAAATCATTATGAAATGAAATGCTTCAGTGTTCCGGGGCTTTCGTAATACCCCAAGCTAAAAATAACAGGTAATATAAAACAAGTAATAAATACTTAGAAGCTTTTCAGCTCTTTCCCACCATCCAGGGCTGGATCCAAGCTTACAAGGGCCCTTGGGTGAGGGTATGTCAATAGCGGTACATTACACTGCCTCCCCTACTTCCACCTTCTCCACTTGCTCCCTGCTCTTTGCTGCCTTCTCCACTGCTGCTGAAAGTCCATCATTGCTGCTAATCTGACCCCCTAACATCCCCGATTATCAGTCCAGTGGGTGAGGTCCAACGGAGATTAAACCGTATTCCCATTCTGAGCCGTAAGGAGGCCCGGGGCAGCCACACTTGCTGGGTATGACTAGTTCTAGCCCCTTCCCTGTCACCATCACAACTTTTTCAGTGTTCCAGTGCATTCCATTGTAGGCTCACAATGCCAAAACGTACATTGTATATTGTATAATTTATACTGTACATCGGCTTTCCTGGAAGCACATGAGCTTCCATTAGAAATCCTCTGAAGCACCCAGCCTCAGCTTCCTGTTACCTTTATACCTATACCGAGCTTTACAGTCTCTGAACTGTCCAACTAAGTGAAGCAAAGCCCATTGCACCCCACCCTACAGTCTAAAAGACTCTAGGCCTGATATGAACCCCTTCTCACAAGTAAATTATTATATTTGGTAAGCCCATCTGTAGCGCCCCCTAATTTAGCCCTGTACCCACCTTAAAGCGATGAATCCATGGTACAAGCACAGGCCTCTTCCGGCATCCCTGTAACCCCTCCATCTCCTATGGGCACTTTTTCCAGTCTAACATTTTTAATTTGCAGCTTTACTAAGTTGCTCTAATGTATGAGCTATTTAGAATGCTAATAGGATGAGAGCCTGCGCATTGACTGTGGGATCACCAGTGAAGTGTATTAACAAGGTGATTTGTGGAATTTCACTCCGCAGGACATTCCAACTCGGGAAGCCCCAGGGAGAAGCACAGATTGTAAACTCGCCCTTTAGATAGTAAGCTTGCAAGGGCAGGGCTCTCCTAACGTACTCTTATATTAATGTATTTTGTTGAATGTGACTCATTATACTGTGTGCATTATATGCATTTATTGTCATGTCTCTTCTTTATATGACTAATAATGCCTTATGTATTATAAGTATTTTACCCATACCACCCTTCTGTTCCCCCAGACCTGTGATTCAATTATTAGCATGCTCTTTTCAAGTTTCTTATATTACTGTGGCTCTGTGTTGCTAAAGTGGGAGTAGCTTTCCTAGGCTTGAGTAAAGCCATTATTTTTTTTTTTACCTAAATATCCCATAATCCTTTCACTGTAACAGGTGAGCTCAGCACAAACACATCAGTTTGTGTAGGTAAGCACATTGTTGCTGGAAGAAAAATTGTTTTCTTTTCTAACACAAATAAAAAAGATAAAAATGAACAGATAAGCTCAGTACCTGGAGGGCATCATTTTGGCACACAATGGAAACTTTTAAAAATGCCATTAAAAGCGGACTATTCCTTTAGGTCTACTTGCACCCAAATTCCACAGGCTGTGACGACGGGGGTGAGACACCTGCTGGCTGGGGGCTTGGCTGCTGCTGGCTCATGGGGATCTAGTAAGTGTGTGTTACATGTCGTGAGTGGGTCTGTTTGTTTCCATCTGGCTGGTCCTTCTGCTTTAGTTAGATAGTATTTAGATAAATAGATATTATTTAGATAAATAGATTTATTATCCTTAGAGTTTGAGCACATTGCACTTTATTGAACATTTATGATGGGATTGAAGTCTATCCTTAGTGTTATTTCAGTGTTTGAGCACATTGCACTTTATTGATTATTTATGGTTAGATTGAAGTTTACTCTTACTTTTTTCAGTAAATATGATTGCTGGGCATTTTTCTTTATATGTGTTGTTTATTGGTATAGGGATTAGTTATATGGTCACTTATTAAATTATATTGTGTATATATATCTTTTGTTATATTCTCTGATTACCTGCCTCTAAAACAGACACCACTTTATGAATTAGGAAACGGATATTAATTATATAGACTTGCTTTAGCGGCACCCTATATTTCTATCTATTATCATTTTGTCCCCTTGTCCAGCCCTATAAGGTTCAGTCTCGCCCCCCTTTGATTCATTTATCATGTTATTTGTTTTTTAATTGGTTTTAATTGGCCTATTATTGTGTGTCCAAATATGTAATAAATAAACTTTTGTATCTTTTCATTAACTCATTGTAGTGGTGCCACTTAATATATGAGGTTGGTAATTTTAGGGTGTGTGGGACTCCTGCCTGTTTGCAATTTCCACATACAATAGCTCCAGACTCTGGGGTTCCAATGCAACACATAACTCCTTTTTAATGTTTCAGACATGTGTCTGAGACATTAAAAAGGATTTACACATTACCCCCCTCATCTGGGGCAATGATAATTTGGGCTGAATTCACAATGGCCGCCACCTTCTGTTAATTTAAGCTAAATCAATGGCCAATGCCACTGTTGCCTCTAATACGGCAAAGCAACAAAAGGAAATTGGAGAATCATTTTTCTTTGTTACTTTAAAATCTGTTATTTGTACATTTTATGAGATGTAGTGCAGCAACCTGCAGTGGGAAAATTGGTGCATTAAAAGTAAAGACTTTTGTCTTACCTGCCTTCATCTATTTTAGAGGCTAGGTTCAATTAAATCATATTGTAATCACTATTTCCCAGGGAACATAGGCAGAACATTGGCAGCTCTAGATTGGTAAAGAAAACAGATGAAGCAGAACATCATTGTTCTGTAATAAATTGGTAAATCTAAACCTTTGCACTGCCAGCATTTCTATTCTTCAGTCTATTTCAGGGTAAATACATTTTTTCATTATGAGCACTGTACTAAATTATGGGGTCATACTATTTTTTAAAGGAGCAAAGGGGGTGGGAGCAGCTCCTTCCCTGTTATTTTTGCGAGATTGTTACTTCATATAAGATTATTCTTATTATATATCCTCTTATCATACAAAATTATTATTATTATTATTATATATCCTCTTATCCTACCAAATTATTATTATTATATACCCTCTTATCATACAAAATTATTTTTTTTTTTTTTTTATTGTAGTTTTTTTATTGAAGAAGCATGGCATGTTACATAGCACGATCAGCATAGTCAAACAACAGTTAATAATATAAATGGACACAAGTATGTCAAGCAGTTAACAAACAACTATGAAGCCGATGCGGCAGTATGAACAACCCGGCATATGTCGGAAGCAGGCCGAGGTCGTAATAATGGACTGTGAGAAAGAAAAATGAATGGTGGCCTCGGCTGCCGGCGAGCCCCTCTGACGAGGGCATGGAGGGTGTCCACACAAAAGCATCTCTCTTACTATTCATTAAGATGTAATAAAGCGTGCAATCCAAACACCACGTCTCCAAGGTTTTAGTTTCTTTTTTATCCATTAGAGAGTCATGTATCAACTGAGAGAGGGGTCAGTTACAGGTAATCTGACCGGTACATATAGGGGGGGGGAGACAAGACAACACGAAGACAGCGGGGGGTGGGGCTGGGGGGGGAAAGGGAAGGGATGAGGGGGAGGAGGGGGGGTCGAAGACCCCACACGTCTTTACTCCTGTAAAAATTTCGAATATTCTACCGAAAAGGTGAATTGTTCCCATATCCGCCAGCGATTTCTATACTCGTCCATCTTCCCTCTCAGCGAGGCCGTCATCTCCTCCATCCTGCTAATATCGGCAACCCTGGAGAGCCACATGGCTGTCGTGGGGGGTGTCGTGGATTTCCAGCAGGACGGAATACAAGTCCTGGCTGCATTCAGTAAAGAAGCCAGAAGAGACTTAGTCCTCCTCCTGAGGGAAGTAGGGGCCAGGCCCAATAGGTATCCCGCCGGGTCCTCACCCAGATCTATATCAGTCAGAGTCAGGGTAATTTTCCTGACGTTGCTCCAGAACCCGGCCAATGCCCCACATTCCCAAAAGATGTGCAACATCGTACCCCTGGCCCCTGAACATCGCCAACACAAGGGGGAGGAGGAGGGAAATATTCTTGCCAACTTGGATGGCACCAGGTACCAGCGTGAGAGGACTTTATAAGAAGCCTCTTGATATCTGCACGACATAGATGATTTGTGTGCTACCTGTAACATGGCCTGCACCTGCTCCCTCGTGAAAGACCTGTTTAGTTCTCTCTCCCACGCTTGAACATACTGGGGTTTGTAGGAGTCTGGGGGGGCCAGTAGCAGAGAATATGCATAGGACAAGGCTCCTCTGAAGTGTCCGCTACCCAAACAGGACCGTTCGAAAGGGGCAATGGGGCCTATGCCTACCATGGCTTCGGTTAGGGAGGCCTGATAGTGTGAGATCTGCATGGTCTGCCAGGTATTCAGGGGGGTGAGTGAATGTCTTGCCGCCAAGGTCTCCCCTCCTACCCAATCTCGCCCCTCCCGTAGATGGAGAACCCTAAAGCAGTCCTTTTTTATCCATGCGCGAAAGGTGCCATCTGTTAAACTTGCTGGGAAGTCTGGATGTCCCAACACGGGGATCAAAGGTGAGGCCGAGGGGGAGATGTCCAGCCTTGGGAAGTAGCTGCTCACAATTTTTCGGGTTGGGCCTATTGTGGGATGTTTGTTCAGGGCGGGAGCCCGGTCAAGTGGGAGCCAAGGGAGCCCCGGCAGGGGAATCACCGAGGCCTCCTGCTCTATACCTGTCCATTGTTTTAGAGAGGAGTGTCTGCACCAGTCAATGACCCTTGATAAGTGGGCCGCCGCATGGTACGCCCTCCAATCTGGGAGGCCTATTCCTCCCCTCTCCTTGGGAAGAGCCAAGAGGGGGGCCGCCAAACGGTGACGTCTACCCGCCCAGACGAACCTGGAGCAAATCCCTGTCAGGCGTTTGAAGAACGTATGTGGGATCGTGATGGGGAGGGCCTGGAAAAGGTAGAGAACCCTAGGCAGGATGTTCATCTTAATGATATTAGATCTACCAAACCAGGAAAAGGCGTTCCTGTTCCAGCTCTGCAGGTCCTCCTCTACTTTCTTCAACAGCGGCGGAAAGTTCGTGCTATACAGTTTTTGTGGCGTAGCCGTAATCTGGGTCCCCAGATATGTTACAGCTTCTTTTTCCCACTTAAAGGGGAAATTTTCCGCAATCTGTTTCAATCTCCCCTGGGGTATGCTAATGTTAAGGGCCGAGGACTTTTGGTAATTAATCTTGTAATTGGAAACTGTTTGGAAGGCCTTGAGTTCTGCTAGAAGGATGGGGAGGGATGTCTCAGGTCTGGAAATAAAGAATATTAGATCGTCGGCATAAGCCGCAACCTTGTGTTCCCCCCTACCTACTTTGATGCCTGCAATGTCGTTGTTTTTCCTTACATTTCGTAGGAAGGGCTCAAGTGTCAAAATGAATATCAGGGGGGAAAGGGGGCATCCCTGACGAGTCCCGTTCGCCAGCTGGAATGGTTCAGAGGCCATCCCGTTTACCACGACGGACGCCGAGGGGCATGAATAGGAAGCCATGATCCAACGGGTCATGTTCTCTCCTAGACCAATCCGACGAAGGGTTGCGGAGATAAAGGCCCAGCTCACCCTGTCAAAGGCCTTCTCGGCGTCCGTCGAGAGAAGCATAGCCGCTGGACCCCCCGTACGGGCCTGGTGAATCAGATTGATCACCCTAGTGGTGTTGTCTCGTCCCTCTCTCGAGGGAACGAAGCCGACCTGATCCCAGTGAATGAGGGATGGGATATATGGCGCTAACCTGTCAGCAATTATCTTGTTGAACAGCTTGATATCGCAGTTCAACAGGGAGATGGGCCTGTAGCTTCCGCATTGCGCCGGGTCTTTCCCTGGTTTGGGGATGACGGTAATGTTTGCTTTCAGGGTATCTCTAGGAGGTGGGTTCCCGTCCTTCAAGGAGCCGAATGATGTGATAAAGTGTGGGCCTAATACTCCAGCGAACTCCTTATAGTAATCCAAACCGAATCCGTCAGGACCCGGGGCTCTGCCTGGCTTGGTGTTCTTTATGGCTCCCATGAATTCCCCTAGCTCTATGTCTCCCTCCAGAGCCTCCACCACTACACTTCCCAGTCGAGGGAGTCCAGACTCTCGGATGTATTGCTCTATATTGGTCGTCTCGGGGGCATGGTGATTCGATGGTAGGTTGTATAAGTTTTCATAGAACTCCCTAAATGCCCTCGCTATGTCCTTTGTCAAATATAGGTCTCTACCTCCTCTATCCCGGATGTGTGAGATGAAATTTCTCGCTCGCTGTGCTTTCAAAGCCCTGGCTAGTGCCTTGCCGCATTTGTTGCTGTATTCATAGAAAAAACGTCGACACTTAGCCGCCATACTCTTGGCTTCAATGAGGCAGATGTCCCTGAGAGATTCCCGGAGGCGCGTCAATTTGGCACCTAGCGCTGCGTCTAGTGTCTTCTTGTGCAAGGTCTCGGTTTCAAAGATCTCTCGGGATAGGAGCTCAATTTGTTTGTTCCTTTCCCTCTTGAGACGTGCACCATGTTTAATCAGTACGCCTCGGACTACGCACTTGTGGGCCTCCCACAGGGACATCCGCGAGACCTCTCCTGTGTCGTTAGAAGCGAAGTAATCTGTGATCACCTTATGGATATCTGCTTTTACTACTGGGTCCTGCAAAAGAGAGCTGTTTAACCTCCATTGACCTCTCAAGGGGGTCGTGTCGGGAATGGCGATGGTCAGGGAGACAGGGGCGTGATCTGAAATAGTTATCTGCCCAATTTCTATGTTGGTGATTAGGTGTAGGAACCTGTGGGGGATCAAGAACCAGTCGATGCGCGAGTAGGAGTTATGTGGAGCGGAGAAGAACGTATAGTCCCTCCCTCGGGGATTAAAGATCCGCCACGCATCCATCAACTGGTGTTTGTAAAGTATTGTTCTGAGTTCCCTCAGGGAGGAAGAGGGGGTGTGCGAGGAGCCGCGGGAGGTGTCCCAGGACGGATCCAGCACTGTATTGAAGTCGCCCCCCAGCAGGAGAACCCCCTCCGCAAACCCGTCCAGCTTGTTCAGGGCAGAGCGTATGAATTTAGCTTGGTTGGAATTGGGGCAGTAGCATGTTGCCAGCGTCACCCTCAGGGAAAAGAGGGTACCCCGTACAAATAGGAATCTACCCTCGGGGTCCTGAAGCGTCGCCAAATGTGTCCACGGCAGGGATCCATCTAGCAGGATGGTTACGCCCCTCGATTTAGAGTCAGGAGAAAGGGAGTGATATTGGGTCTTATAGTAGCGGTTGGAGACATTGTGAGTTCTCCCCACTTTGAGGTGGGTCTCCTGCAGGAAGGCGACCTGGGCTCGTAGGCGCCTCAGTTCCCTAAGGACCAGCGTTCTCTTCAAGGGGGAATTGAGTCCCTTTACATTGAGGGAGGTGAGCTTTACCCGGGACATCGTGCTGCCACCGCACCCCCCTCCTTCGTTTCACCAGGGGAGCCCGGACCAGCCCGCCTGCCTCGAGGGGAGAAACAGGGAGGGGGTAGGGTAGGTTGAAATAGGGGGGGGCGGGGGGGTACAGAAGGACTACAGGGGGAGCGACAAGACGTGGGGAAGGAGAGAAAAAAGAGAAAGAAAAAGGAAGGGAAGAAGAAAGGGGAACGTTTAAAACAGCGAGGACCGGAAAGGGGAGGAAGAAAAAAAAGGGGGGGAAATAGAAAACGGAAGATAAAGAAGAAAAAACTAACCAACTAACTAAACCGGGACGGGAGCAACCTTAGAACGCCTCCGCCCGGTTGGGAAACCAATTACTGTTTCCCAAGAGAGTCACCCCCACCCCGCTCCGCTATGGCGCGGGGAGGAGGGTAACAGCCTAATGTGGGAACGCGACGGGTCCGAGAGACACGTAGAGTCGCTCCGACCGATCCTTGTGATATAAACTGGGTTCCCCGGAGTCCCTTTCCCGGACCCCGAGGAGTTGCCCTTCGGCAACATCCCCCCGTAAGACCTAGGATAAACAAAATAAGGGGGTGTATTCCCCGACGCCCCCCGCGCGACCCGGCCGCCACGAAGCCCGCCCGGAGTGGCAGAGCCCGGACCGCCAAGCCACGCAGGAGAACGCCCGGGGAGCGCCCCGTGGATGAAATTCAACAAACATAAGTATAACTAATCCAATGTACATTAGACAATGAAACAATGGCAACTAGTGTATCAGACATGAAAGCGCAAATGCAAGGCAAAGGATATCCGGGGCTCCGGACAGTCCCGTATCAGAGCTCGTGGTGGGCATTCCCTTCAGGGTTCGTTCGGCAGCGGGGCCGGCCCCTCGGGAGGACCTCTAGGCCGTCTTGAACGCGTAGTAGACGGAGCTCTCCTTGTGCGCGGCCTCCGAGAGCGATCGCCGCCAAGGGAGGCCTGGGGGGGCAGAGGGGAAGGGTCCAACCAGTCCCGAACTTCCATTGGGGGGGAGTCCAGAAAGGCAAATAGGTCTGGGAGGTCGGTGCGGGATCTTAAGGTGAAGACCCTCTGGTTCTTTCGAACGAGCAGGTGAAAGGGATACCCCCATCGATATGTGGCTCCGCACTCCTGGATCCTAAGAAGAAGCGGCTTCAAGCACCTGCGCATCTGGAGTGTTCTTCTAGAGATGTCCGGGAACACCTGGATTGGTGCCCCATCAAATATGATTCTCTCTCTGTCCCAGGCGCGTCTGAGGACCTCCTCCTTAACCGAATAATAGTGCAGGCGGCAAATCACGTCTCGTGGGCGGTTGGGATCTGTTGGTCTAGGCCCCAGGGCCCTGTGGAGGCGGTCTATCACAATTTCTGTGTTAGGCGGGCGGCTGAGAATTCCGTTGAAGATGCCCACGACTGTGGGTAGTAGCTGATCTTGACCGGTCGCCTCTGGCAGGCCTCTCACCCTGATATTGTTGCGTCTGCTCCTATTTTCAAGGTCGTCCAGGTGAAGGACCGTAGCTTGAGTGATGGTTTGTTGGAGCGATAAATTCTTTTCCAAGGCTTCAATTCTTTGTATGGAAGCAAGGTGAGAATGTTCTAGATCGGCAACTGAAGAGCTCAGGCCCTCGACGGAGTTTTGCAGGTCAGATATATCTTTCTTAAATGAGCTCTCTACTCTTGCAATAAAGGATTCAAGGTCCGCCTTGGTCGGAAGGGCTTTGAGTTCTGCCCTAATATCTGCCAGAATCGGGTCGTGAGAGGGCGGTGTAGGCTGGGGAAGCTCCGCATCAATAGCCCGCCGGCCACCTTCCATCGCAGGTGTGTTGCAAGGGCGTGTGTCCCTCCCCTCCGCACGGGGCCCAGGCTGGCCGCAGGTACTAAGCTTTCTTCTGGCCTCACCCGCGGGGCTCGGCCACTTTTTGGGCGGTACTCCAGAAGTACAGGGAGACGCAGGAGGCGCCGCTTCCAGTCGCCCGCCCTCCCTGCTCCTGCACCATGTGGCCCCAGTTGAGTTGCTGCGTGAGAGCCACGAGGGGGATCCCTGCGCCTCTTCTCGGGCACCTGGGGTGAACCAGTCATTCTGGGGGCTCTGCGGCGGCCCATCCATCGCAAGGGACTCTGGGCTCGGAGGGGAAATCCTGGGTCCGGGGGGCACCGCCCTGATCATGATTGGGTTGGGGGATGTGTCTTCCCACATCCTGCCGGGACTTCTCCCACGATGGGGGGATGGGGCCACCACGTGCGGTCGCATGTCTGTCTCCCACTGTCCCGTGTGACCTGCCGGCATATTGGGTCCCCTCCCGGGCGGCTGCTGCGGTTGGGCATTGGGGAGTCTCGTGGGTGTACCCCTCCATTGTAAGGGGTCTACCATGTGATCTGCAATGGCTGGGCTCTTCCACCCCCCCTTCTCTGTGCTCGCAGGTGGTGCAAGGGTTAATGGTGGGCTTGGGTCTCCCTTGTCTGCACAGCTCTGCGTGTCCCCAAGTATTCCCCACTCACCAGACCTCAGGGGAGTACCGATCTCCGGGAGGCACGTAGGCTCCAGGCCACTGCTCCTGTCTGTGGAGCATGTGTTAATGCGGCAGTCATCTCCGCTCGCAGCCGCCGCCGGTGTCATGATGTTCGCGCTCCCCGCCGGCTGCGGGGGCCCGCGTCTCACCGCCGCCTCCTCTCCCGTCTGTGTCTGGCTGCCCGTGTTCCTCGCTGGCTGCGGGGACTCGCGTCTTCCGGCCGCCTCCTCACCCGTCGGTGTCAGGTCGCCCGCGCACCCCGCCGGCTGCGGGGGCTCGCGTCTCCCAGCCGCCTCTCCTCCTCTCCTCCCGTCTGCGCCTCCGAGGATCGACCTCTCCACGTCGCCCGCAGCACCCGGCACCGAAGCTTCTGTTTCCCGTGCGGGGGGATCCCCACGCATGTTAGGGGTCGCGACCCCGCCATCCTCCATCGCCGCCATCTTGGAGAGCCCCGCACCTCCGCCCCTCATGCGGTCAGGGGCCAGGTAGGAGCTGATTTTCTTGCGCTGCGGGGGTGTTTTGGGTTTAGCCCCCTTCTTGCCCTTTGCCATAATGCTCTGCAGTAGGTCTGGGTGGGGAAGAACCCCAGAAATCGCTAATTTATAAGTCGGCCGGAGGGAGCTCCAGGGATGTGCGTCCTCACTCACTCATCGCCGGCCACGCCCATCATACAAAATTATTAATGGTATAATTCAGGGCCTGGGAACTAATTCATCGCCCAGTTTAACCCTCTCATCCTCAATCTCATCTGATTATTCAGCACCAAACTGCCATGAGCACAAGCAGGGAGGAATTCAGTCAATATGGATTTCTCCCTGTGAAGTGTTCTAAAGGGAGGCTGGCAGCTTCCCAGGTGAGTAGCTCTCAAGTATTTGTCTGCATTGCATGTCCCAATGTTGGAGACTCAAAATTAGTGGTAGGAACCACACTAAACACAGAGTGCCTTGCCGGGGCAGTGTGGCTTCCACATGTATCTGCAGATCCCAAATCTCTGTCTTTCCACATAGCTAGACATGTTCGTTGCTTGATATTTAGTTCAATATCTTTTTATTGAAGTTTTGCATCAAATAAAGAACAGTTCAACATTGTACATAGGTAGAAAGGAAAGAAACAGGGTATCAATCTCCCTGCCCCAATACATTCGCATAATTGCAACATTCCAAAGTGCTCCCGCCCCTCCTCCGCGCGCCCGCCACCACAGCTGCACTCCCTGTAAATGAGTAAGAGGTCCCACGATGCCCACCCAGCCCACCCCGACCCAGGACACCAGCCAGAGAGCCTCACCGCCATTTATTGTGATGTAATTATTGCCGTCTCATGGTACCCCGGGCCAGGGCCGGCCGAAGGCAGCCGGAGGCCACAGAGCACCGCGAGGTGCCCCCGCATGAGATAAACACACGAACGCCCAGGACGGGAGAGGAGGGAGGGGAGCCCGAAAGCCCCGAGATATAAGGAGCACGTATAAGGAGAATGCTGAGATATAAGAAGAAGACAAAGGGTAAGTAGAGGAGAGGTAGGGGTAGGAGGGGTCAGGGGTATAAACGGGGATAGGTGTGGGTATGGGACCACGGTCGAGGGTTATGGTATAGTAGGAGAAGGAGCGTACAAGCCCGGCCTCTCTATTAAGCCTCCATTGGCAGACGGTTGTCCCTATAGTCCAACCAGGTTGCCCACGTCCTCATGTACTTTTCATGTGTGCCCTCTGTTTCTGAGTTCAGTTCCTCCATGCGGCGGATGACCTCCACCTCCTGTGCCCACTCAACAAGTGATGGCGAGGTTGTAGTCCTCCACCGCCTGGGAATGACCGTCCTCAGCGCAGTCAGGAAATGCCGCAGAACTCCTTTTTTACCGCTAGAGATGGAGCCCGGGAGCAAGGACAGCAAGGCCACCTGTGGAGAGTTCTGTATCTGTTCTCCCGTGATGTTGTTGTAAATATTTAATACCTTCGCCCAAAGCGCCTTGATTGGTGGACAGCTCCACCATATATGCTCCATACTCCCCCGCTCCACCAGACATCTCCAGCACCTGTCGGAGCACGAGGCATCAAACCTACTCTGGTCTGCCGGGCACCTATACCATCTTGATAACACCTTATAATTCCTTTCTTGTGCTATGCTCGGGACTGCTAACTTGTGGGTGAAGAGATATACTTTGGTGAGGTCCTCCCTAGAGATAGATACTCCCAGCTCCTCCTCCCATCTCCTGATGTATCCCGGTGGTGAATCATGTATGGCCGCCAAGAGAACCCGATATAAGACAGAGACTGTGTGCCCGCTAGGGGGTGCCTGCGTAAGTACCCGTTCCAACTGTGTCAAGGGTTTCCTACCTCGCTCCACCATATTTTGAGTCATGACAAACGCACTCAACTGCCTATACAGAAACCAGGAGGTGTACTGCCCCCGGGCCCTTTGCCTTATATCATCCAGCGTGGGGAGCCCACCCGATGCCAAGATACTTCCCATTGTAATGTTAGAGGACGCCTCCCATGCTAAAAAGCTTCTAACCCCCACTCCCGGCGCAAATGAGTAGTTATCAAATAGAGGGGTCAACGGACCTGGCCTGCTAATTACAGCATATTGTCTGGTCATTCCGTCCCAGGCCTGCAGGAATTGCCCAACCAGAAATGGGAGCGATTCCTTCACACGCCTAGGTAGCGCTCCCCCCCAAGGCAGTGAGTTGAGACTCACGGGGGAAATTGCTCTCTCCAGTTTGACCCATTGTTTTCCTTCCCCCGCCTGATTCCAATCCAGTATACGACGCGATATGATTGCTGAGTGATAGGTCTTTAGATCTGGAAGGCCAGTCCCCCCGTCTGACTTAAGCCTGGCCAAAGTGCTAAATCTTATCCGGGGTTTCCCCACACCCCACACAAATCTCAGAAAGGCAGACCGCAATTTCTTAAAGAAACCGCTGGGCAAGTGAATGGGTATTGTTTGGAAGATGTAAAGAAATTTGGGTAGAATATCCATTTTTAATATATTAATTCTTCCAAACCATGTAAAGTGCCGCTTTTCGTAAGTGGTCAACTCAGTCACTGTCCTCGTGAGCAGCGGGGAATAGTTAAGCTCGTATAGGCACGATAGGTCCGAGGGGATTTGCACCCCGAGGTATTTTATAGAGTGAGGTTGCCACTTGAAGTTAAAGTTTGCTTTAAGTTGTTCCACAATCTGCTTGGGAAGGGAAATATTAAGGGCTTCCGATTTAGTGTAATTGACCTTAAAATTGCTAACCCGGCCAAATGCCTCGAATTCCCTGAGAGCCGCCGGGAAGGAAGTCAGTGGGGCAGTCAGGTGCAAGAGCAGGTCATCAGCATATAGTGAGGCCTTGTATTCATGATCCCCAGCCTTAATGCCTTTAATATCTGGGTTCTGCCTTATAGCCACGGCCAGATGCTCCATAGTGATGACATATAACAATGGTGACAGCGGACAACCTTGCCGTGTGCCGTTACTAATCCTAAACGGGGTGGAAAGAAGGCCATTTACCCTCACCCTTGCAGTAGGCTCAGAGTACAGTGCCATGATCCTGGACAGGAGTACCGGGCCAACACCAACCTGCAGCAGAGACGCCTTAAGGAACATCCAGTCCACTCTATCGAACGCCTTCTCTGCATCACACGAGAGAAGGCATGCCTGGGCTCTCTCCACTGTGGTATGCGCTATTAAATTGAAGAGCTTATTGGTGTTGTCCCGTGCCTCCCGCCCAGGCACAAAACCGGTCTGATCCTGGCCTATCAAATCTGGGAGAAGTGGCTTGAGTCTAGAGGACAAAATCTTAGCATATAATTTGATGTCAACATTTATCAAAGAGATCGGCCTGTAACTGCTACATAATGATGGATCCTTTCCTGGTTTAGGAAGAACCGAAATTATTGCTTCTAAAGATTGTCTAGGGAACCCGCACTCTGGTCCTATGGAGTTGAAAACCTTGGTCATAAAGGGAGCCAACTCGGACCCAAATTGCTTATAGAATTTAGGGGTGAAGCCGTCCGCCCCCGGGCTCTTGCCCTGCGGTGTTTCCTTAATCGCCTTGGCCACCTCTTGTTCCGAGAAAGGCTCCTCCATGGCCTCTGCCTCTTCCCCAGGTATTTGAGGGAGGGAAGTGTTATGCACATACCCCACCACCTTTTCTGACAGCTCCTTTCCAGCCGACGTGCCATTATCTTGTCTCAAACAAAGATTGATAATATTCCCTAAAATGGTCTACAATTTGGGAAGGTATTACTGCAGATTGGCCCTGTGCCCCTTTGATAGTAGGAATATATGTCGTTGCGGGTCTAGGATGCAGAGCCCTGGCGAGAAGCCGCCCGCATTTGTCTGATGAGTTATAATAAAGCACCTTCTGCCGCTCTCTAAATCTTAAGTATGCCTGATTATATAAGCCCTGTAGTTTATCTCTAGCTTTCATTAGGTCTAGAAGTACAGCGCTGGATGGATTCTTTTTATGACTTTGTTCCAAGGCGTGGATGTTTTGTAGGGTCTGGGAAATCACGGAGGCCCGCTCCTTTTTTAATCTTGCTCCGTGCTTAATGAGCTCTCCTCTGATCACGCACTTCAATGCTTCCCACTGGTACGGAAGGGGCGTACAATCCTGTTTATGATTCCTAAGGAAGTCCGCTATAACCTCTCTTACCCCCCACAGGCACACTGCGTCCCCGAGCAAGTTGTTATTTAGCCTCCAGCTCCAGTTTTTGGAGTAGAGTCCAGGTACAGCCACCGATAGAAATATTGGAGCGTGGTCCGACCACACTATCTGGCCAATCCACGCTCGTGGAGCCCACTCCAGGGCGTGATGGCCTAGGAAGATATAGTCGATTCTGCTGTATGAATTCCTAGCGGCCGAGAAGAACGAGAAGTCCTTGTCTCGCCCATGCAGAGCCCGCCACGAGTCCACCAGCTGCATGTCAGAGAGTAGCCTCCGCAATCTATTCCTCTTGCTCAGGGACACAGCCGACCCACCCGAGGAAGTATCCAGCTCAGGCTGCAAAGGAATATTGAAATCTCCCCCCACCAAGAGTGTGCCTTCCGAAAATTCTGCTAATGACCTCAACACCTTCATACAAAAACTGACCTGGCCACTATTAGGGGCATAGATATTAGCTATGGTATATACCCTTGTCAACAGCTCTATTTTAAGAAAGATGAATCGCCCATTCGGATCCATTTTTAGATCTAACACCTTGTGGGGGAGGGATTTATGAATGGCAATTGAGACCCCAGTTGCCTTGATGTTGGGGTTAGGGGCATGATGCCAAGAGGGGTAGTACCGGCTTTTAATGGCGGGTATATGTCCTTTTTTGAAATGCGTTTCTTGAAGGAGTAGAACGGCCACCCTTTGCTTATGCATACCATACAATACCTGTGATCTTTTCTCTGGTATGTTCAATCCCCTGACATTAAAGGAGCCTATAATTATCTCTGCCATTGCCCACGCGCTCCCACCCCCAGCACAGACAGTAGAGGTAAGGGACCGACGGTAGGGGTAAGGGTGGTTGGCTGATTGAAGGGGGGATTAGACAGAAAGGGAGAGAAGGGGAAGGAAGTCCTAGGAAAGTTTTTAAGATAGTAGAGAAAGAATAAAGAAAAGAAAGAGAAAAAAAAGAAATCGGAATCTACCAACAAAATAAGGATTTGCTGGGAAAACACGGAAAAAACACCAGAGTGCTTGTGCTTGTGTTCACTAGTTTCCTCCAATATGGAGTAAGCGAACTGGCCTACTGGGGGGATGTGGAAGACTACGAACGTAGGCCAGGAGATGCACTCTCTTATATGTAAACTTAATGTAACCGCTTGTCTGTAACATAGTCGCCCATGAACCAATCCAAAATCACAACCAGAACTTATAACTAAAACAAAAGCAACAACCCCACCTGCTCCCGGTAGGTCCCCCCGCCACCCACCCCCACCCGCAGCGGGGAGGGGCAGCGGCGAGCCCCCGGCGCCCCACCATTCCCATCGCCTTCACCACCTGCCCGGCGGAGGGCCAGAGGGGGGACCGCACCGCCGGCCGTCCATACCAAAGTCATATCGGATCCCGGGGCGCGTCCCCCCCAGCCCATACGCCCCCACGCCGGTACATAATGCCCCGACCCGAACGCCGGTGCCAGCCAAAACAGGGCCAGTGAGGTATCCCGATCAGGCAGGCACCCCCGTCCTCTATCGCCTCAATTGAGCCCGGGCTCTTCAGACTCCTCTCCATTTGGCCAGAGATCCGCTTCCAAGTACCCTGTCAAACCTCCCCCCATGGCGGCCAACCAGGGCCAGAGGCGGCCGACGCCCGAAGCGAGCCGGCCAATCAAATCACGTCGGCCCGCCCCCAGGCGCCAACCCCGCCGGCGCCCCGGGCCGCCCGACCATCAGCTGGGCCGCCAGCCAGGAGTCCTCGTATTGCATAAGGAGGAGTCCGTTAGTTCTTCCTTTCACATAGTCCAAGTCCGGCCGCCACGCACGACAGGCGCCCGGGCCGCAAACTCACAAAATCAGCCCATGGCCGGGCAGCCCCCAGGCGGGGGTAGCCAGGCACCAGGCGGGCAGGCAGGGCGTCCAGAAAGACAGAGAAAAGCTCCCCACAGACCCTTATCGGTCGTGCAGAAAGCAACAAGAAGAAGGCAATATCAAAGGCGAAAGGTAGAGGCTCTCTAACTCCGCTTTATCCTCAAAAGTCAGTAGAGGGGGAGCCGTGGGGCCGCCCCTCCAGGTTGCCTCCCAGCGGGGCTAAACAACTTGACGTCGCGCTCCTCCTCTGTTCCTGTCTCTCTGTGGCCGCGGTTCTCCCGGGCGCGGGCCACGTGGCTCCCCACGACCCAGCCGCGGGCCCGGCTCCCTGTTATCCCCAAGCGAGGGAGACAGCCAGTCCTCCAACTGCATACCTGGTATTTCCAGAAAGCGAAAGAGTTCCGGGAGCTGTGCATGGGATCGCAGCATAAATGATCGGCCTCTCCTCGTGATCACTAAGTGAAAAGGGTGGCCCCACCTGTACGTGGCCCCAGTGGATTTGATAGCCTCCAGTAGTGGTTTCATCACGCGGCGCATTTGAAGGGTGCGTCTGGCCAAGTCGGGGAGGAGGATGACCTGCGACCCTTTGTAGATAATTGGCCGCTTCTCCCACGCTTTCCTCATTATGTCCTCTTTAACTCTAAAAAAAATGCACCCGGCACACCACATCTCTTGGTCTTGCAGGATCAATGGAGCGTGGGCCTAAGGCCCTGTGGACCCTATCAATCTCAATGTGTTCTTCCATGGGTTTACCCAAGACGTTGTTGAATATCTTGGTGACTACATCCCTGAGGTCGCTGGTGTCGGGCCCCTCTGGCAGCCCACGGATCCGGATGTTATTCCTGCGGCTTCGATTCTCCAAGTCATCCAAGTGCATCAAGACTTTAGTGGTTTGTTGGTTAGAATCTGCTATAGCCTGCTGTGCCGCTGCTTGTGCTCTCTCCAATGCTCCCAGGCGCTGATCCGTGGTTGTTTGCTGTTGTTCCAGGGAGCTCACCCTGTTAGTGACCTCAGAAACTGCTCCAGTAACCTCCTCAAGCTCTCTTCTCAACAGGGATTCCATCCTATTGCTGTAATTCTCAAAGTCCTTTCGGGATGGGAGAAATTTCAATAGTATGTCGAGATTGTATTGTTCTCTAAATTGAGATCTGTGGTCTACGTGCTCTGGGGAGTCCACTGTCGCCCAGGACCGGATGGGAGATCTCAGCGATGCACTGCTGCTGGGCCCCTCAGAGAAGGCTGGGCTCATCGCCCCCATTGGTCGGGTCTCAGAGAAATCGAAAGATTGCCCTCCAGGGCTAGTCGGAACTGGGGCCACCGTGGGTGCCCCCCAGGCGGTTGTTCTAGCAGATCTGGGAACGAGCCCCTCATCCTCTGGGATGTACCCACGGGCCACTCCGGCGCCATCCCCAAGGGGTGCCTCCCCCGGGAGCCCCCCATCACTATTGGGCTCAGCTAGGCTGTCTCCGAGTGGGGCATGCACTTCTGCGGCTGTTGTTATGCGGGGCCCCAGTCCGGAGGCCCCTGCACTCCATCCAATTTCCCCCCGGCGAACATTTTGATTATCTGGCCCGGAGAGGTGCCTTATTCTGCGTGCACCGGGGCAGGACCTGCTGCGGTGTGCCGCTTTTAAATTACAGAGGGATCGAGCTTCTCCTAGTGTCTGGGATCCCCCCTGTTCAGGGTCTTGACACTCCTGTATTTGGCCTCCTGAGGTCCTCCTTTTGCCCCCATCCAGCAGCTCAAATGCACTGGGTTCCGCCGGGTATTCTCCCCATCTCAGTTTTCCCAGTCCGGCTCCCGCACCTTTGCTGTCCTACGAGAGGCTGCACTGTGTGATTCCTCCAGCCTCTGTCATCCTTTCTGCAGGACGAGCGCTATCACAAGCAGCAGGGGGCCCGGTCCCCCCCCCCTCCGTCCGTGTTCCCGGGTAGCTCCTCTGCACAGTCAGCGCCGGGTGAGGACGCAGCACGTGCACGCCATGCCGCCTCCCCTCTTCTCTCTCCGCTGGCCCCGGCCGAAAGCCCTGCCTGTCTCCTCTCACCTGGCATCGAGCCATCTGCGCGCTGCGGACTCCATGGCTGAGAGTCCGTCCAAGCTGGGGTTTCTTCCCCGCCATGTAGAGGGCTCCGGTCACCCCTCATCTGCTGCTCCTCCGCCAATCCCGCCACTTCCGCCATCTTGCTGCCGGACGCGCCGTCCTCCTCCTTTCTCTCTGCGGCGAAAAAGCGGCTAATCTTGCCACTGCCACCCGATGGCTCACCTCTGGATGCCGCCCGC
The DNA here is from genome assembly GCA_027917425.1 of Gastrophryne carolinensis. NCBI lineage: Eukaryota > Metazoa > Chordata > Amphibia > Anura > Microhylidae > Gastrophryne > Gastrophryne carolinensis. Next base: position 479,744,362 of record CM051236.1, read on the forward strand.
CCGTTCTTCCTCCTGGCCATCCTATAAGGTGGGTCTTTTATTGCGGTATTTTGTTAGTTTTGATGCGATAGTGCAGAGCTCCTTCTTTTGCGTCCTCACGCCACCATAGCCAAGCCACGCCCCCCCGTTGCTTGATATTTAGTTGATGAGAGGGTTAAACTGGATGGTAAATTAGTTCCCAGGCACTGAATAATAATAATAATTTTGTATAAATAATAGTGATTGAGCTGCTCCCACCCTCCTTTATTTATTTTTTAAAGGAACTGGATCTCCGCCTCTTAAAGTGGATCAAAAACCACAACAATCGGCCCAGGAAATCTATAAGATTCCCAGGGAGATTGATTCTGGGGCATATGGGTGTCAGTATGACCAGTCTCTAGAGAATGCCTGGGACCAGTCTCTGGTCTGGTCATGGATGTGGACCACGTGGTTTTAATGAATCATACAACATACGATGCTTTACAACAAGAAGAGTCATCTTTATTACCTATAATGGAAGGGTGGTCATTTTTCATGATGAGTGATGTGTTTTTAAAAAGACTGTAAACCCAACAGCAATATTAAGGCAGCAAGCAGCTCTCCTGATTCCTGTCCCATGTGCCTCTCCTCCATTTCCTATGGTGCAGGGTAAAAGCCATAACAGGGCTCATTTCAATTTCATTCAGGGCAGCAATACTCAACTGGTGGACCAGGGTCTGAATGCGGACCTCAGCACCAGATTTCTGGATCCCTGCCTGGACTGCCCTGCACTAAGTTGCTTTTGTGTTGCTGTGCTCAGTGCTGCCCTCTTGATTGGTGATGTGGTATATAGTCTCCCTGCCAGTGTCATGGCTCCCTGGCACCTAGCATTGCAATATGAATTACTGCACGGGAAGAAAGTGACATTGCAAGGTACAAGCGGCCTTTTTTAGTTCAGCATAGGGAATCTATAGCCCCTCCCCCAGTGTGCTAGTTTATAACTATCCACCCCCGTCACAGCCCTCCGTCCAGACCTTCACTTCTAGCCGGATGCCTTTAAATGGACATTTACAAGAAGTGGTTGAGTACCCCTCCTCTAGGATCACACCAAAAAGTGGTTTAGCAGCCACTCTGCCCCTTAGTGCTCTCAGTGTTAATTACTGTGGAAAGTCACAGTGGTCTCAAAGCTGTCTCTGACCACAGCAAAGCAAGCTCATGACATGCACTTGACATGCCATTCCCAGCATAACCACGACCCCGAAAATAAAATGAGAAAAGTGGCTTTACTCAAAATATATACAGTATTTTCATATAATTGGATATTTTGAGATTTTTTGAAGCGTAACTACAGTGAAAAATGAAAATATTTTTGCATTACTAGTTAGAAGCGGGACATCGGGAAAATAAGAAACCGTGTGCCCGGATATACAACACTTACTCTGCTGCCGCAATGCCGCAGCCTATCAGGCTCGTGGCCAATGCAGATAGGCTGCTTGTGGTTACGTGGGAACATCACCGCGAGCAGCCATTTCAATGCAGCCAGCAGGAGAGTATCCGGACTCCCGGTTTCTTTTTTTCATGGCAGCGATGGAAAATAAGAAACCTGGTGCCCTGATATACATCGCTTCCGGGCATCCTCTGCGGCCACAGCGCAGCCTATCGGACCAGGGCTGATAGGCTGCTTGTGGTCACATGGGAGCATCTTCGCGAGCAGTCTATGATCACAGCCAGCGGATGAGTATCCAGGCACCCGGCTTCTTTTTTTTCACGACTGCGATGGGCAAGGGGGCAGCAGAAAAACTAGTAATGCGGAACTATAGCCATTTTTTACTGTAGTTCCACCTTAAAATGAAGTTAGTTTGTGTGTGGAAAAGGGCCTTTAACGTCTCTATTTAAAATCCAGTACCGACAATACAAGAAACCCGAAAACAATGACAAAAAAAAAACTAACCCATCAATTTTTATGACTGTAAAAGCAAAAGTAATCCTGTTTCTTCTTATTTTTTATAGCCTTCTACCAGTCACCAATTTTTTCAACTACACTGATTTTATTGGCCGGTTCTATTCCACAACTTTGGCCATGAATGTCTGTGAAGCATTAGATGTGATGTGACAATAAGATAACTGCATATTCACATGGAGGTCGACAGTAGTAAATCACAAGTGACAGTTTTATGACCATTGTTGAAGGAGCTGGGCTGACTATATGGTTGAACCTTAGAAATGTCAGACGTTAACCAGCGGAATGAACAGCATCCGCGAATTCCAAGTTTTCAAAGTTTGATATCAACAGTAAACCACTATTTCCTCTCATAAAAAGTAATTATTACGCATGAGCAGAGCCCTGAGATTGAAAGGAAAAAAAACGTCAGATTTCTTTCATGACTTTATTTCATCCTGAAAGGAGTCAGTGTAAAGGACAGAATGGAAACGGCACGTTCTTTCTTCTGGAATGATGCATTCAATCTTAATTACAGGCTACCGACAAGCTCTAAAAATAGTTTTTCCTCATTGACCATCAATAGGCAACATTCTGACATGCTACGTGGAGGGGGACATGAATATTAGATAAGGTGTGTGTATATATATATATATATATATATATATTTATATATATATATATATATATACACACACCTTATCTTACTGGGCAAAAAATACATAGGCTGTATCAGGCACGATCCATGCTGGGTTTTAAGGACCCAGGTCACTTTCAGGTTTGTTCCATGATCTCAGGCCTTGCACAGGTGATCAGGCTGATTGCAGGGGAAGCCTGAATAAGAAGGAAACACACGGCCTGTCAGTTGTCTATTGACCAGCCTGTTGGAGGGAGCCCAGGCTGAGGTGCACAAGTGGTGAAGAAAAGGGCACAATACAAATCTCAAGTCACATTAAGAGCTTTGTGATAAAGTTTGTTTTATTTGGTGATTTTGAGTTAAAGCTGATGTTTTCCAAAAAAAAAAAAGCACAAGTGGTGAAGAAAAGGACTGTATGCAAGCCGAAGGAACTTGCCTTGAAGTTACAGCTTGCTGGAGTACCCAGCCCTGGACTTACATTGATTTGGGTGAAGTAACCACTTTTGATTTATTGCTTTGATGCTGCAATCCCTGAAGCGAGTGATAATTTGCGTTTGAACACTTTATTTGTTAAATAAAGCCGTTTTGCTGTTGAAAGACTGTTGTCCGTGTCACTGCCGATCACCCAACCGCTCACAATTGGTGGAGGATCCGAGGGGCACAGTGACTGTTGCTAGGGGCAACAGAGTGACAAAAACACGCTGCATTTTGGATGTCGAGAGTGAAAGCGGCATCCAAGATGTCTCACATGGAGGAAGTGATTAAGCAGCTAGTCCAGGCTAACCTCCAGCAGCAACAGGCCCTGGCACAGCAGCACCAAGCGCAGCAGGAGACAAACCACCTGCTGATAAAACAGATTGATGCGCTCAGAGAAACTGTCGTGGCTAAAGTTTCACAACCAGAGAGAAGCCCGGTTGAGACGGGTGGTGCGAGGAGAGCCGTACAGCGAGTCCTACAAAAGATGACCCCTGAGGATGATGTTGAAGCCTACCTCCTGGTGTTTGAGCGCATGGCTGAGAGAGAGCAGCTGCCAGTAGCCGAGTGGGCAGACGTGATTGCACCGTTTCTGGCAGGTGAGCCCCAAAAATCTTACTTTGACCTTAGGGAGCAAGATGTGCGGGACTATGCCAAACTCAAAATGGAGATCCTTGCTCGCCTGGGATTCACGCCAGCGGTTCGTGCCCGGAGAGTGCATAATTGGACTTTTGCTGTGGATAAGCCTGCTCGGTCGCAGATGTTTGATTTGGTTCATCTTGTGCAGAAATGGTTGGAGCCGGAGCAGTCCACACCGGCGCAGATCATCGAGAAAGTCGCGGTGGACCATTTTTTTGAACCCTGCTGCTGAAGCTACAGTGGTGGGCTCGACAAGGCGACCCTCAGACTGCTGAACAGTTGGTCAACGTCCTTGAGAGATACGTTGCGACCGAGGACCATCTTCGGGATGCCCCTGCAGCACCAGCAACCACTAAGACCAGCGGACCGATGGGTAAGCAAGTCCCCCTTGGAGGTGTGTGGAGGGATGAAAGAGGGCAAAAGACTGTCCCTGACCCCCAGAGGCCCCCTAATCCTAGGGAGGACGCCCGGGCAAGGAGGGTCCCCAGTGTTGGAGGTCCTGTGAGTGGGGACACATAGCCATGGATTGCCCCCTCTCCCCTGAGCCCATGGAATGTGACGCTGCCCACAGAAGGTCTCTGTTAGCAGAACCTGGTGGTGCCGCTAGTCAGCGGTCAGAGACTGAGACTCAGATTGTGACTGTAAAGATGAATGGTTGCCCAGTGAAGGCACTATTGGACTCAGGTAGCCGGGTAACTTTGGTCCGGGCCAACCTGGTGCATAGTTGTTTTAAACCAAAGAAAAAGCTTAATGTGTTTTGCATCCACGGGGATATCGTGGCTTACCCTGTTGCCGTGGGTAAGTTTGAGACCCCTGCGGGAACATTGACCCATGAAGTTGCCGTAGTAAAACGCCTTGTATATGATGCTGTAATTGGGCGTGATTTTCCCTTGTTCTGGCCCTTGTGGGAAAGGTGTAGCGCTTCTGCCAACAGCGAAATACCTCCGGCAGAACCGGTAACCCTCCCCGTCGTCAAGTCCGTTAAACGTGTGGCCCCAAACAGGTTATATAATAGGCCGACCAGGGGAAGGGCCGTTAAATCCTGGGGACCGAGTACGGGGATAAGTACCCACGGGTGAAAGTAGAGGGAAGTTTAAAGTGGAACCTAAGCCGGGGAATGTAAATGCTGTGTCCCGAACCCACTGTATGGTCGCTGAAGAGTGTCAGAACGTGGGTCTGAAGAAGAGGGGGGGATATGTGGTAAGTGTAAAAAAAATGTCATAAATGGTGTGTATTTCTCCCCTGCTAGGCTGTATCAGGCTTTTGCGCCCCCCTAGCTGTGGTCTTGTGGGGATGAGCAGCGGAGGGCTTGTAAAGCGGATTTAACTTGCCTTGGAGTTACAGTATGCTGGAATACCCAGCCCTGGACTTACATTGATTTGGGTGAAGTAACCACTTTTGATTTATTGCATTGATGCTGCGATCCCTGAAGCGAGTAATAATTTGCGTTTGAACACTTTATTTGTTAAATAAAGCCGTTTTGGTGTTGAAAGACTGTTGTCCGTGTCACTGCTGATCGCCCAACCGCTCACAATATATATACACATACACATACACAACTTATCTTACTGGGCGAAAAAAAAAAAAATATATATATATATATATATATATATATACAAATTTTTTGCCCAATAAGACGCATCTGCCCATAAGATGCACCCGGGATTTGGAGGAGAAGAAAAAAAATATTCTAAACCAAATGGTTTGCTAAAATTCCTCCCTCCCAATCACCCTATTACAGACAGTGTGCAGAATGTCCCTCATCCCCCCAAAACAGACCCCATATTACAGGCAGTAAGGGGCATCCCACATTACAGGCAGTGAGCATTATCCCACATTATAGGTAGTAAGGGGTATTCCATATTATAGGCAGTGAGGGGCATCCCACATTACAGGTGGTGAGGGGCATCCCAATTACAGGCAGCGTGCGGCAAGCCTGAAAATCAAACAAAAAAAAAACGTACATTCCATGTCTCCCACACGACGTCTCCTGCCGACTTAAACAGAGAGAGAGACAGACAGGCACAAACACACATTACTGGCATCCTCCATCTTTGCTGTGTTGTTTTTCTTTAAATTCGCCCAATAAGACGCATGTCATGCCTCGGGGACAGCTGTCTTCTTTGTGAGTTTGCAATCTCTGCAGCTAGCTTCACCTTTAGCCAAGCCCCCGTTTGCCCGGATGCTTTAAACGCCTCAACCGGACACGGTTGCACCTAGAACTTATTGGCTCAAAGGATGTAAGCTCACCGGGGTGAAGAAACATGAACTGAAGGTAAGACTGGGCGTAATCGGGTAGCCAATGTATATACAGCTTACAGTTCTTGTAATAGCAACTCCGAGGGAGAATACAGGTAAGGTCAAAGGTCACTCCAATTGTCAAACCAAGAGAACAGAGAGCTTCATGGCACCAGGGATGAGATGGGTTCATAGTCGTAATTCAGGCTCGGTACAGACGGCGGTCAGGATAGTCAGGCTAACAAGGTCGACAACAGGTATCAACACAGGAACTCAGGATAAGCACACCCATCTAAATACTATCACGGGCAATGACTGGGTGACCTGGGAACACCTTTATAGGGCATGGGTGTAGGGGATTGGACGGGAAGAACTATGCTCATTGGATGTCAAACAAGCTATGGGCTGATTGCCACATTTAAACCTTTAGGGCGTTTTCGCCCCTTGGGCTCATTGGCCCTTTAAACCGGACCTTCAGCATGATTTAATGAAACCCTTAAAAAGCTATTCCCCAGCATCTAAAGTTAATATATTTTACGTTTTAGTCACTTATTATTCTTTCCCCGACTCGGCTGCCACTCTGTTCGGGACTCTAGGATACGGGCACTGCCATCTTGACTCAGGAGCATCACACATACTGAGGAGAGGAGAGTGGGATAAAGTGCAGGGGGTGGGTTATAGCTGTGCTTTGCACAGACAGAGCAGAGCTGAGGTCAGGGAAAGGACAGCAATCCCAGAATGCAGAGCGGCACAGTCAGAAGACACTTCCTGTTTGCAGGCTGCCTGATGCTCCATGAGCCGCCATCTTGGATATTTAAAGGCTCATAACATGCAGTAGATGCAGCTAGGATGATTTTTAATGTGAGCAATCTGTATGTACAGGGTGTGGGAAACATATAAGATAGACTCTTATTCAGGGTGGAGATCTGCTTTAAGCTAACCCCAGGTGGCTGCGCTGAGTGCAACACCACTGGAGGACATAAGTCTCCATAACTGCTAAGCCTGTAAATGACCTCATGGGCGACAGCACCTGTTTAATCCCCGTTTTTTATTTTTTAGGGTCCGGGACATTTTTTAATGTAAAAACGAGAATAGCAAAGGGGACACAAAAGACACGGCATAGCTTTTTCACGGCCCAAATCACAAGTTTGCAGCACAACACAAAAGTGCCTAAAATACATAAAAAATAATCCCAAACAGCCCAGGAGTCCCATGACACATGCACCAGCCCAAAAAAAATAATGGTAACATAATTATAACCATTCAAGCTCATTGAAATGTATGGGATAAAGATGTATGGGAGAGCCTGGTCTTATCTGGCACTGTAGGGAACTCACTCATCCCATCGCGATGCTGTTGATAGATGGGACACTATTGACTTGATAAATACGTCTTTTGCACTGGGACCCGATATTCACCTGACACTCATCTGGCACTACGTGGCCTTAACGTTTCATAAATAAGCCCCAGTATCTCACAAAAGTGAGTACACCACCACATTTTTGTCAATACTTTATTATACCCTTTCATAGGAAAACACTGACGATATGATACAATGTAAAGAAGTCGGTGTACAGCTTGTATAACTTGTAAATTTGGCGTGCTCTCGAAATAACTCAACACACAGCAATTAATGTCTAAACCTTACAACAAAGCTGAGTTTTGGGATGTCCCACTGTGTGGGCGCCCGATTTTCTTACCTTTTCCCTCAAGGCCATGGCACATGTGCGTCTGGCACTGGCATCGCCCGCCTTCCTTATCTACTGTCCGCAGACCTGCCCACAGCAACTAAATGGCTGTGCGTGGTCGCGCACATCCAAGAGGAGGAAGTAATGTTGCATGCTACTTGTAAGTGCGGCTAGGAGTTCCGCTCATCTTCTCTTGTCACACATTAATATGAGCAAGAAGCTGCTTGGAAGATCAGCTTGAGAGCTCGAGGAGAGGATAGTGTTCTGGGGGGTGTCACACAGCGGGGCAACTCCTGACAGCATTGCAAAACGTGCATGATTACATCCTACTTTCGCCAGATGCCATTGTACACAAACTGTAATTACCTGCAGATGTATCTGCCCCTGTTCCAAGCCCAAGCAGTGTCCTCATTCTCGGGTGCTGTGCTGTACCGGTTTCCATCAATGCTGCGGAAGGGGAAGGAGGGGCTGGCAGGCCAACTGCCAGTCAGAAAGTGACTTGGTATAGACCCCCACTCAATTTCCTGCCTCCCCAAAGCCTGGGGGGCAGAAAAGCCCATGGGCTGTGTGGGCTGGTAGCCTTGGTCTACCAGGCCCATAACTGATGCCCAGGCTAGCTGTTTTTTTTGTTTTGTTTTTCCTGAAAATGTAATTTAATGTGCAGGTGTTGAGTTATTTTGAGGGCACTCCAAATTTAACACTGTTATACAAGCTGGACACTGACCTTGTATCAAAATGTCATATCTGCAATGTTGTCCCATTGAAAGTTAGAATAAAATATTTACAAAAATGTGTGAGGGGTGTACCCACTTTTGTGAGACACTGTATAATGATGAAACTATCTACAAAATGCTCAATAGTGACACAAGTGCCCCAGCAACGATGGTAGGGTGGCAATCTGCACCTGTGCCTGTGCCACTTCAAGGTGCGATGTTATAACTCATAGGGTCCAAGCTCCAGTGGCGCCTGTGCATCCCATCGGACTGCCTGGGGGCCACCATACCCATCCAGTGGACCCTATAGGTCACCAGCAGACTCTTCCTGGCCATAAGAGGGCAGAAGGATTATTTTCTTACATAATGTTTTGGTTTCCTATGAAGGAAACAACAATCCTATGGGCCATTTTGACTTTAGGTCAGCTTTAAGTAAATGAGCAGTGAGAGTGGGCACGTCTGTATCTGTATCTTTCATCAGAAAGAGTTTTTGTACCTCTTGTGTGTTCTTTTTTTATGAGCAACCGCTCTTTGTGTGAAGGTAAATCTTCAAGCTTAATGTTGTTTGGGCTTGCTTTAATCCCCATGAAAGTTTGTCAAATGAATGTCTACAAATATTGTCTTAAATTTAAGGATGCTTCCAAGCTGTCAGAAGATATTCATTCTGCACTGTGTTTTTCCAGTGAACCCGGCTTGAAAAGCAGATATTGCTAAACAATAGCAATTACGCTGCAGCTGGTTTGGTGATACAGATACTCATCGGAGCTTACACATGACTGCGGCCTGATTCATTTCTCCACTGTTCCATCCTCACTGATCTATAGCCTAGTCCTGTTACTTTGTATTTCCAGATGAATTTGGCCTGACAGGTTTAAGATGAGAGCATACGCTTCTAGTCACTTGACTTATCCCTTCAAATTATTCAAGATAAAAGATTCATTGGTTGCTAGACGCTCTGGTGCTCCTAAATATTACACAAAACAGGAATCCGCCACTTTGAAAATAATTATATGTGTCTGCTGAGTCGCCTGCTTAGGTATTCCACAGCTACACGTGTAAACATGGTCTCTGGATTTAGGTTTATTCAGTAAGGCAGTGTAAAGAGCAAGGTGCAGAGATAAATATACTTTACACTTTAGCATTGTAGCCACACTAAACAGACTTGCATCTACTGGAAATATTCAAGTCCTTAAATCTTCAACTTCTCGACTGGCCGTTCTTTACTTCTTCAAATCTACTTCTCAACTGGTCATACTTTATTTCTTCAAATGGCTTGACAGGTTTAAGATGAGAGCATGCGCTTCTAGTCACTTGACTTATCCCTTCAAATTATTCAAGATAAAAGATTCATTGGTTGCTAGAGGCTTTGGTGCTCCTGTACATTACACAAAACAGGAATCCACCACTTTGAAAATAATTACGGTATATGTGTCTGCTGAGTCGCCTGCTTAGGTATTCCACAGCTACACGTGTAAACATGGTCTCTGGATTTAGGTTTATTCAGTAAGGCAGTGTAAAGAGCAAGGTGCAGAGATAAATATACTTTACACTTAAGCATTGTAGCCACACTAAACAGACTTGCATCTACTGGAAATATTCAAGTCCTTAAATCTTCAACTTCTCGACTGGCCGTTCTTTACTTCTTCAAATCTACTTCTCAACTGGTCATACTTTATTTCTTCAAATGGCCTGACAGGTTTAAGATGAGAGCATACGCTTCTAGTCACTTGACTTATCCCTTCAAATTATTCAAGATAAAAGATTCATTGGTTGCTAGACGCTTTGGTGCTCCTGTACATTACACAAAACAGGAATCCACCACTTTGAAAATAATTACGGTATATGTGTCTGCTGAGTCGCCTGCTTAGGTATTCCACAGCTACACGTGTAAACATGGTCTCTGGATTTAGGTTTATTCAGTAAGGCAGTGCAAAGAGCAAGGTGCAGAGATAAATATACTTTACACGTAAGCATTGTAGCCAGGCTAAACAGACTTGCATCTACTGGAAATATTCAAGTCCTCAAATCTTCTACTTCTCAACTGGCCGTACTTTATTTTTTCAAATCTTCTACTTCTCAACTGGTCATACTTTATTTTTTCAAATCTTCTATTTCTCAACTGTCCATACATTATTTCTTCAAATCTTTTACTTCTCAACTGGTCGTACTTTATTTCTTCAAATCTTCTACTTCTTAACTGCCCTTACTTAATTTCTTCATATCTTCTACTTCTGAACCGGTGTACTTTATTTCTTCAAATCTTCTACTTCCCAACTGGCAGTACTTTATTTCTTCAAATCTTCTAATTCTCAACTAGCTGTACATTATTTCTTCAAATCTTCTACTTCTCAACTGGCCGTACGTTATTTCTTCAAATCTTCTACTTCTCAACTGGCCTTACTTTATTTTTTCAAATCTTCTGCTTTTCAACTGGCCGTACATTATTTCTTTAAATCTATTTCTCAACTAGCCGTACTTTATTTCTTCAAATCTTCTACTTCTCAACTGGCCATACTTTATTTTTTTAAATCTACTTCTCAACTGGCCGTACATTATTTATTTAAATCTTCTACTTCTCAACTGGCCTTACTTTATTTCTTCAAATCTTCTACTTCTCAACTGGCCTTACTTTATTCAAATCTTCTACTTCTCAACTGGTTATACTTTATTTCTTCAAATCTATTTCTCAACTGGCCATACTTTATTTCTTTACATCTTCTACTTCCCAACTGGCCATACTTTATTTCTTTAAATCTTCTACTTCCCAACTGGCCTTACTATATTTCTTCAATTCTACTTCTCAACTGGCCGTATATTATTTCTTCAAATCTTCTACTTCTCAACTGGCCTTACTTTATTTCTTACAATCTTCTACTTCTCAACTGGCCGTACTTTATTTCTTCAAATATTCTACTTCTCAACTGGCCATACTTTATTTCTTCAAATCTACTTCTCAACTGGCCATACATTATTTCTTCAAATCTTCTACTTCTCAACTGGACATACTTTATTTCTTCAAATCTACTTCTCAACTTGCCGTACATTATTTCTTTAAATCCTCTACTTCTCAACCGGCCAAACTTTATTTCTTCAAATCTAATTCTAGACTGGCCATACTTTATTTCTTCAAATCTTCTATTTCTCAACTGGCCGTACTTTATTTGTTCAAATCTTCTACTTCTCAACTGGATGTACATTATTTTTTCAAATCTTCAAGTTCTCAACTGGCCATACATTATATCTTTAAATCTTCTACTTCTCAACTGGCCATACATTATTTCTATAAATCTTCTACTTCTCAAATGGCCATACTTTATTTCTTCAAATTGACTCCTCAACTGCCTGTACTTTATTTCTTCAAATCTTCTACTTCTCAACTGGCCGTACTTTATTTAATTTCTTGGAACAATGACATGTAGTGCTTTGAAACTGTGGAAGTTGAGAGTGAGCAGCAGAAGCCTGGAAAGGGGGCAAAGGACACAGATCCTCCACTCACTTCCGACTGAGATTGGACAACATCCGGTAATGAAAGGAAGTGAGCAGTAATGTAAAAATAATAATAATAAAGGACTTTTGTGTGTGTGACTTTTCACCTATCCCTTTTGTCAACTGGTAAGAGATCCCCGAGACCCTTATACCCCGTATATTATTTCTTCAAATCTGTCAACTGGTAAGAGATCCCCGAGACCCTTATACCAGTTCAAAGGGCAGGAGGGGCTGACAAGTTATCTGCTGGCAAACCGGTGACTTGCCAAACCCTACGTCTGATTACCTGCATCTACAATGGCCAGGTGGGTGCAAAAGAGCCCTGTGGGGCCTATTTGGACTGGTAATCATTTGACCTTGGGGGCTGGCCACTCAGCCACCAAGCTCTGGTCTACCATCTCGCATAGCTGGTGCTTGGGCTGGTTTTGCTTGGGAGGGGAGACCCCATGCCAATTTTGGGGTTCCCACCAACCCCCTGGAGATCATTTTAATAGTTTAACCCTTAGTAGTTATGTCAAGTTAACTGCAAGGTGGGCATAGTAGTTGTATTTTATTTGAAAATCTTATAAAATTTTCTTTTCAGTTTGCGGTTTCTCCTGGGACATATGTGGTACTGTTGTAATCGGAAGGAATGGGGATTTTACAAGCAATACAGTTTTCTTGAACCATTTTCTATTATAAGAAACTACAAAATTTAAATATAGCATTTTTTTCACACGTCACTCAAAAATATTAAGAAAACCCTAAAAAAATACAAATAAGATATCTCATTTTAAAGCCAAAATGCTGCTCAAATATATAATTTTCCTGCAAATCCCTGGAAATTCCTATAAAAATCACAGTTAAGCATATTTCTTGCTCCATACGAGGCATTTATATCACCAGAAAGTGGGAGAGAAATGAAGGTGCATCTTACAGAGCGGAAAACACGCTGCTGAGATTCCAGTGGCAGCCTGTCAGATGCTGCCCACACTTAGAGACAGGTGGCGCAGTGATGTCGGAGGGCAGGAGCCCCATGTGCAGAGTCAGGTGGGCAGCTGTGTGAGCAGCACGGGACTGGGATCGGACATTCCAGGGAGTGACATTGTATACCGGAATAGCAGCAATCACTTGTAAGGGATTAAAGATGAGTTTAGCGTTTGTTTTTTCTGCCTACAATATGAATTGCTTGGCAACAAGTGGTGACAATATCTCTAGGTATGGTGGCACTGAAAGGGTTAAGGCATGTGTCTGTTCCTTGTGTTTGTTAAACCGGACCAACAGCCTGGCACAGTTGGAAAAGAAAGGTAGTGGCCATTTTGGAGATTCCTCTCCCAGCATATTAGCCATGCTGCTGCCTGAATTCAACTGACATAACTGGCAATGCACCGTAACAGGAAATCCAACAGCACTTCCTGTTTGCAGGAAGCCTGCACATCAATGAATTACCATTTTGTTTTTAAAATTTACCAAGGCAGGATTTGGAAAAAGGTAAATTCATTTTTATGTGCAATCTGGTCATTTTTGACCATTGGTCCACTTTAAGATACATGATGTGCTTCTGTACTACTGGCCAAGAGAAAAAAGGGTCGATTCATGGTCGTGTACGAACAAATTTGCTTACGTTTTTTGGAGTGCCAAGCAGCGCTCAGGCTTCATGGTCATCAAAATAGAATGCGCATTTGTTTTTGTGACAATTTGCGCATTAGCATTCAATAATGGGCCAATTTGTGGCTGAAATGTTCCGCTAGTACCATTATGGCACACACCAAACTGTCTCCAGCACCTGATTTATGGTGTGTTTAGAGGGCAGAAGAGCATGCACAAATTTAGCAATTTGAAAAGCGCACCAGGCTTTTCTTCCCCCACCTGGTTAGCGGAGTGCGAGTATTAGGGCAGTGGTACCTGCAAGTCACCCGCTGCTATGTTGGGCAGATGGTTTGCAGCCCCCTAGCATGTGAACTAGTACTGGGGTCCCTGGGAGTTCACTTAAAGTGGACCAACACCCAGGGGTGATCGGCCCGGAAATCTATAAGATTCCCGGGCCGATCACCCCCCACCCCGCGGGACATCCGAGATCGGGATGTCCCGCGGGGTGAAACCCCCCAGAAACCCCAAAAACACCTTACCTGATCCGCCGCTGCTTCCGCCGCCGCCGCCTCCCGCGCACCCCTCCAGACGTGCGCGCGCCCGCGCCGGCCCTCTGTGAATGGCCGGCGGGGGCGCGCGCGCGCCGAGAGTGACGCGTGGGAGGCGGCGGCGGCGGAAGCGGCCTGGACGTTCCTGATCCCCGCCTGGACGTTGGCGGGGATTGGCTGCGGCGCTCACGTGGGAGCGTTGAGAGGTGAGTTTTTTGGGGTTTCTGGGGGGTTTCACACAGCGGGGCACCCCCGATCGGGGTGCCCCGCCGAAGTGGACCAAAACCCAGGATAGTCAAAATCCTGGGTGTTGGTCCACTTTAAATTAAATTAAAAAAAAACACACGCACATAGGCCACACTATTTATTATTCTAAATTACACATTTACTTACCTCCGCCAGCTTCACCATGTGCCGGTCGAAATCCTCCTCATCCCACGGGGATACAATGTCCCCCACTGTCTTTAGTGATTGCAGCTGTTTTATGATCAGCGGTGGGGGCTCTGATCATCTTTGTCACTGAAGGGCAGGGCATGGAGGGATTTCCCAGTGACACACATATACAGAAGCCCGCCTCTGAACTGCCACTGGAGTTCTGCTAACAGCAGACAGCGTGGTCTGATCCCCACTCCCTGGGGGGGGGGGGGGGGGGAGCTGCATCTGAACTTCGAACATGAACACAAAATTCCAGGAGAAATCCATTTTCATGTTTAGGGACCCAGTGTTCAGTACAAACCCCAAACTTTAGAGTTTGGGTTCGCTCATCCCTATTTATGAATTGTAACTAAAGGTGCCTCCTTGTCTCAGTTTCTGAGTAGGGGTTCTGCTGGAAAGGACATGTCATTGTGCAGCTTTTTAAGTCTTGAGCGCACTCAGCTGTGGTTAGAGCTAGCTGTGGGACCACTGTGGCTTGTCATTTGTTCTGAGAGCACCAAGAGACAGAGTGGCAGTTAAGCCACTTTTTTGCGGTCCTGAAGGAAAGAAATACAAAGCTGGAGAAAATTTGGTTCCCTGATATGGCTTCTACCCAGCACTGCGGGAATGAAGTAGAGGCACATGGATGATCTGCTTCCACCCTATTATTCCCATCAGGTTTACAGTGCCTTTGACTGCATTGCCACATCATTTATTGTCTTCATATTTTATATGCTATTTTTTTAGTGCTGTTTTTTTTTTAACCCAGAAACATGTCATTTAATTATAATGTTCTTAATAACAGCATGTACAGTAGCCCTGGCTTACAAGTCAATGCCATTTACTTTCCCTTCAAAGAATTGTTCTAAAGCAATTCCAGCATTTGAAATAAGAGAGAATCGGCTCCATAAATAGGTCAGGCCTGATAATCTCAGGGACATAGTAAAAGCATTATGAAGCCGCGCTTACAAACTGCCAGGCTGTTCTATTGTAAACCAGGTAGTAAAAGCCAGACTCACAAAAAGGTGACAGGGAGGACATTCTGTAATGTAATACATAGAACATAAATGGGCCCCAAAAACAAGGCAGAGAATGCTTACCTAAAACAGAAAGCATGAAGCATACAAACCAAGGAAAGCAGGATTTATCCCAGAATCCTTTGCAACGGAACGTAAAGGGGTCCCAAAAACATAAAGTGGTCCCAAAAACAAGGCAGAGAAAGCTTACCTAAAATAGAAAGTATTTGCATGAAGCATGCAAACCAAGAATAGCAGGATTTCTCCCAGAATCCTTTGCAGTAGAACGTAAAGGGGTCCCAAAAACATAAAGGGGGTCCAAAAAACAAGGCAGAGAAAGCTTACCTAAAATAGAAAGTATTTGCATGAAGCATGCAAACCAAGAATAGCATGATTTCTCCCAGAATCCTTTGCAGTAGAACGTTAAGGGGTCCCAAAAACATAAAGGGGTCCAAAAAACAAGGCAGAGAAAGCTTACCTAAAGCAAAGTATTTGCATGAAGCATACAAACCAAGGAAAGCAGGGTTTATCCCAGAATCCTTTGCAGTACAATGTAGGGCATTTAGATCTCTTTAATCCACACATGCGCAAACTGCAGACCGGATGCGACATGTGGCCCTCCGAGCCATCTAATGTGTCCCCTGACCGGCTGTAGGGAAAATGGGAGGTGTAACTAACTGGTGTGTAAAGTTAGTTAAATAACGGTACAGCAAGTATAGGAGGTTGCAAGGACACTGATATATAAGGGACACATTGGCAAACAGAGGTGGCAGTGGTGGCTTGAAGGAACACAGTGACATTAAATGTATAACACCAGCCCTGGGTGACATCTCTGGCACAATAAGTTGGCAAAACAGTTTTGCTATAATTTATGCTTAAAGTGGACCAAAACCCAGGATTTTGACTATCCAGGGATTTGGTCTTTGGTCAGGGATTTCGATCGGGGGTGCCCTCTCGTCCATTCAGCACACTCAGATCTGCTCGAGCCCTTTTGTCCAGGAGCTTGTCTAATGCGAGCGGATTCACAAATGCCTGATGCAGACACAAGCCCTGCTAAGGGGATAGCCGGGATGCTGCTGCTGCTCGCGCATGCGCCATTGGACAGGGTGAGTTTTCAGGCGACCTGGGGGGTTTCACACAGCGTGGAGTCTCATTGACTCCAGGGTGGGTTTTGGTCCACTTTAACATCGGTGGGAGCTTAGATCAGATGAGTATTGGGTATATGGTAAAGGTGTGGGACTGATGGGGGAGGACTTTATATAAGGGACCAATGTATTCAGAGAGTTAAGCCTAACACCAAATGTATTGCTAGCATTTGGGGATTGTTACATATGAATGTAGGAGAGTGGCAGAAGGACATACGAGTGGAGTTAATGGAGACTAATATCCTGATTGTCGTAGCAAATCTTTCAATATGCTATACAAAATCAAAAAATATCTGAATGTATACAATGTGGCCCGTGAACTGATTCCAATTCTTTTAAGTGGCCCTCGCTCCTCAAAAGTTTGAGCCCCCCAGCTTTAATCCCTCTATATGGTCTAACATGGGACTCTGCCTAGCCTGGCTACTGACTGTTTTGGCACTCCCAAATCTCATCCTCCATACAGCCATCTACTTCCCTCCCTGTGCTGATGAGGGGCAGTACCCTGAAACACCTGAAACACGTGTCCACAGGTGGGAGTAGATGGCTGTGTGGATATTAGTAGCTGTATCCAAGCATTTAAACCCCCCTGGTCTCTGAGAGCTCTGGGAATAGCTTAAGATATGTAAAGAGATAATTTGCATGGCTACCTACTGCACAAAGGATTCTGGGATAAATTCTGCTATTTTGTATGCAGCATGCAAAAACTCTCTGTTTTAAGAAAGCTTTCGCTGCCTTTTAATAGGGCATTTAGATGTGTTTAAATGTTCTATAGGGTCGATTCATAGTCACGTGAGTTCATTTACGTGGGATACACATTTGTTTTTTGTGCCAATTTGAGCACTAGCATGTTCCAATTTTCCACTAGAAGTGTCCCCACTCATGGAAGCCGGCGGCCATCTTTCTGCTGCACACAATGTGCCCTCCCCTTGCCACAGCCCCCTCCCAAATTACGGGCCCCCATTGATTTCAACATTTATTCAAAGTTCGGACGAACTTGCCGGGGTGTTCGCCCATCATTATTTGTGTATGCTATGATCATGAAAAGTCATGTTATTTTTACATTGTTTATAATATATATGTCTGCTTTAATAATAAAAATACAATAGGTTTGAAATGGTTTATTTTATATTTGTGCTTTGCTCTATAGAGAAATGCTATTCTAAATAAATTATCTTTTTATTGTTTAATGAAAGGGAACAAATGTTTTTTGGTTGGTATCTGGCTGTATATTTGTTAGCGTCTAAAGAGACATTTTAAAGAGGACTATTCTACAACATCTGCTTTTGTGTGTATTTGTAGATGTGGTGTATTAAACAAGCGCTTTATATTGTCGTATTTTACAATTTCATAAAAATCAATTTCCCGAAAGACACAACATTGTAAGCAATAAAAGTAAATGAAAACAAAACTAAATTATTTTGCATTTTTTTATGACGAGAAAAAGATTAAATGCTTATGAATACATGAGTATCGGATTGTGGGGTTTTTTTGGTGCGGGGAGAATTTTTATGGCCTCTGTTTATTATGTTGATATTTATCTTCTGACAGATTATGGAGAGTTGCCTTTAGTTCTGCCTTTGCTAGTTTCCTTAAGATTATCCCTACTTGTACAGTATATTAAAGGGGTTGGCCAGGCATAATGTTAGTTCCCCTAAGAACAGTGCTTACCATGTTGGTAGTAACATGGTGCCATCTTTTCCTGTGGAGCTGGGAGCTAGATTGAGGAAAGACTGATTCGGGGCCCTAAAACCCGCCTACCAATTAGAAACATGGAGTTGCCTGAATCTATGCCCTTCTCTTCGTTTTTTCAGCGCTGCTCCCCTTCGCCTCCTTGGTACAGGCGCTCTTGCCTCTTGTGTGCCTCCTCTCAGTAAGAATTGTAAGCTTTTCTGTGCTCTGCATTCATGGTAAGTAAAGGTGTATGACAGCAAAGGATGCTGGGTAACACAGGTTTCAGTTGTCAATGCTGGAGGCTGAGGCAAGGGCAATTACTGACAAGTCCAAATACAAACTCTGTACAAATAAATGTGTTTAATATTAATTATGAGCATTAAACCCTTCAATCTAGTTCTGCCCATTGTGCTCTATGGGATCTTTAACAAGAGTGGTGGGTTTCATCCGTCGCTGCTTTAACCAGAGCGCCCGGTGTTAGTGTAAATTAGACTCTAGGTGGCCGCTTCACCGGCGTTAGAATTTTGTAAAAATTTGTTAAATCGTACGCTCAGTACCGTTGTGTGGCGATGATGCTTCTTAAAGAGGAATATCGGGGGACCAAACTGCTGCTCCCCCTCTGGTTTGACCTTTGGCCAATTTTTACTCACCCCACCGGGGCATCCATCTTCTGGGTCCCTCGGATTCTGGGCAAGCTCCTGACGGGCAGCGTCATATTGCTTTCCTTCATGCACTGTGCACAGCCCCTGATCTCGCACCTGTGCAGTGCCCATGAATGGGATGCAATGGAGCCGCTCAAAATCCTGCAAGACTTTGCTGAGCGGCACGGGCCTTTGAAAAGTAAGGCTACAGATGTGCTGTCATTTACAGCCAGCAGGGTGCAGAGGATCGGACCCTGAAGCAGCTGGATTTCACCGCAGCAGGCAGTGGAAACATCCAAAAGGTGTGCAAGGGCAGATGGGGGGGGGATGGCCTGGCGCTAGTGTTAAATAGGACTCTAGGTGGGCGCCTTATCGGTGTCAGAGTTTTTTTTAGTTGTTAAAATGTACACTGAGCGCCGCTGAGGCAAAAAAGTGGCGCTGTGTGGCGATGGCGCTTCTTAAAGAGGAACATCGGGGGGGTTAAACCCTCCCCCAAACCTCATGGAACTGCTGCCGCCCCTCCACCTTTGGGCAGTTTTTACTCACCTTGCCGGGCATCCATCTTCTGGGTCCCCCGGAATCCGGTCGACCTCCCGACGTGCAGCGCCATCTTGCATTTCATCAGACACTGTGCACGGTGTTAGGGCTAGCGCTGCATGCCCGTCTCACAGCAAGTCACTTACCTCCATGGCTGCATACAGCCGTCATCCATCTTGCAGTGCTTCTCTCATGGCTGCATCCAGCTGCCGCCCTTCCCCCCATGCTTCCTCCTCACATGCTCAGGTGCGCGCACGTCTCCGTCCACTAGAGGGCGAGTGCACTGGCTTCCTGAGATTTAAAGGGCCTGAACAGCACTGATTGGTGTTTGGTCATCCAATCCTGCATCCTCTTCCCCTATTTAAAGAGGCACTTCCTTCCTTCAGTGCCGGATCTTGGTCTCTCCATGCTTGTTGAAAGTCAGACATTCTTGGATTGCTCACCCGTGTACCGACCTCTGCCTGTCCCCGATTCTGAACCTTTGCTGCCTGCCCCGACCTCGGCTACTCACCTTTACTGCGAACCTGTGCTGCCAGCCCTGACCTCTGCCTGTACTTACTACGCCTTTTGCCTGCCACTTGTGTACCTCGCTGAACCTCGGCTGACTGTGGGACTGGGCCACTGTTGGGGGGTAGCGACCTGGGGGTCCCTCGCCACACAAGACCAACCTGCCTTGCGGTGGGCTCTGGTGAATACTGGTGGCCCCTTAGACTCCGCTCCCCTGACACGGTACCCGCCATCGGTCCCACGGTTAAAGCGGATCCACAACTGAGTCCGCTCCACCCGGTCCGTGACACACGGCCCCTGATTTCGCACCTGCGCAGTGCCTATGAATGGGATGCAATGGAGCCGCCTGAAATCCTGAGAGACCTTGGCTAAGCCGGCAGGGGCAGAGGATCGGACACTAAGCAGCTGGCTTTCGCAGCAGGCAGCAGCAACATCCAAAAGGTAAGTAGGGGCCGATGGGGGGGGGGCGCTGGGCGCTAGTGTTAAATAAGATTCTAGGTGGCCACCTCATGGCCATCAGAGTTTTTTCTTTAGCCGTTAAAACTTATGCTGAGTGCCCCTGATTACTCACCTGTAAAATGGGTATTACAAGTATGTCTCACACCCTGCTTCGGAAATAGTAATAACATTCGGGTTATGTCCAGTAGAGGGCGAACTTCTGCAGAGATGACTAGAAAAAAGAAGCCCTTCCCAGTCCATAAATACCTGGGACCTCCCACACATTGCCCAGTATAGTCTCTGCAGAAGGTGACGACAGTCAAGATGATGGCTTTCTCTCTCCTTTCAGGTAAGCCGGGTAACACCCGGCCCCCATTTGTCCTATTTCCACCTGGACCTTCTTTTAAAATGTCAATAAGCCTCCCAGCTTCGGTTGCAGCTAAATACCTGGGACCTCCCACACATTCCCCAGTATAACAAAGCAGTAAGGGGACCAGGAAGAGCCAATAAAAATTTACCAATAAAAGGTTCACCATATAGAGGATCCAAGATAAAACTCAGGGTGGGATGAGACAGGGTGTGAAACATACTTGTAATACCCATTTTACAGGTGAGTAATCACAAAATGGTATTATTCCAAGTATGTCTCACACCCTGCTTCGGAAATAGTAATAACATTCGGGACATCCAGTAGCAGTGTCCAACATGGGTGGGGATTCCTGTAGCGATAACCCTTATCGCCGGAGGGCTTCACTGCCCGAGACATCCTTTTCCCAATCGTAAGAGGTGCTGCTGGAATTCCAGAGTCGTCCGTGAGGAAACAGGAACAGCCCTTACAAGGGCTAGTGAATTGTAATATAGCGTTTCCCCCAATAAGAGACAGAACTTCAGTATTGAGGGTGAAGGTGAAGTCTTTATTAGTGCCACTCTAGGCCTTATATACACAAGTCTCCATTGCATGACACACACACCGACCAATAGCAGCAGGGCACACAATCCCTCAACTCTGCCGGTGACGCAATCAGCAACACAATAGACGTCTGTAATACACTCAATCCGAACAATGCCATTGTCTGTGACGTAATCAATCAATACAATGGCAGTCAGAACAATGAATGACGTAATCAATCAATACACTGGCAGTCTGTAACATGCTTAAGAAAAGGAAAGTAATGAACCTGTGTAAAGTCCAAAGGGGCAGAGAGTCTGTCACAATGCCCCCTTTTTGTGGAACACCCGGCAGACCCGGATTGACCCTGGGGCTGTCCGGACTCTTGTTAGGGGCAGAGTTCTGTTTGCCGGGATAATCCATCTGTATTACCGTTTTGTCTACCGGGCCTGTACACACACACACACACACACACACACACACACATACAGTTGTACTCACAGGGTGCTGGTCTTGTCTTTTCCCCCCAATAAGAGACAGAACTCAGTATTGAGGGTGAAGATGATACACACACACACACACATACAGTTGTACTCACAGGGTGCTGGTCTTGTACACACACATGTACTCACAGGGTGCTGGTCTTGTACACACATACAGTTGTACTCACAGGGTGCTGGTCTTGTACACACACATGTACTCACAGGGTGCTGGTCTTGTACACACATACAGTTGTACTCACAGGGTGCTGGTCTTGTACACACATACAGTTGTACTCACAGGGTGCTGGTCTTGTACACACACATGTACTCACAGGGTGCTGGTCTTGTCTTTTCCCCCCAATAAGAGACAGAACTCAGTATTGAGGGTGAAGATGATACACACACACACACACACACACACACACACATACATACAGTTGTACTCACAGGGTGCTGGTCTTGTACACACACACAGTTTTACTCACAGGGTGCTGGTCTTGTCTTTTCCCCCCAATAAGAGACAGAACTCAGTATTGAGGGTGAAGATGATACACACACACACACATACAGTTGTACTCACAGGGTGCTGGTCTTGTACACACACACAGTTGTACTCACAGGGTGCTGGTCTTGTACACACACATGTACTCACAGGGTGCTGGTCTTGTACACACACTCTCTTAGCTCTGGTTGCAAGGCATTGAGAAAATGTTCTAGTAAAAACAACTGTAGGCTTCCGGGGTGACAGCGTTCCGGGCTAACAAAGCCTCCTTTACCAGATGGTAGTGTGGTATGTCCGCATCAGGGATGGCCCGGAAAGCATCGGAAGCTTTCCCAGATAGTTTCCCTGATAATATGGTGACCCATTCCTCCGTGGGTACCCAGTGTAAAGCGCACTGCCGTTCAAAATCGGCCAAAAATCCATCAATCTCATCGTCACTTTCCTGGAAGGACTTAAATGCTGCAAATGGAATCTTTTTTTCCCCCCAGTGTAACTGAGGCTGAGAGGCTGCTGGGTTGCGAGTCGCCGATCTTCCCTTTGCTTACTGGCCTCTGCCTCCGCTGCGGCGAAGACTTGGTCGATCAGTTCTTGTGATGGATTCGGCCATAGACCGACAATCTGTTCCGAACCGCTTGAACGAGAGCAGCGTCTTCATCGGTCTCTATATTGGTTTCGGTCCTCACTGCTGCACGATCCATTTCGATCAGCTCGGCTATCAGTTCCTGACGTGGGCGGTTGCTAGCTGACCTTCCCCGGCTCTCGAGTGGATCCTCCAGGGTCAGCCTTTTCAACTTGTCCTACTGACTCTCCATCAGGGTAGCACTCTCTCTGGGTAGAAAGGACCATCCGACCGCTTGCCACCAATTGTAGCGATAACCCTTATCGCCGGAGGGCTTCACCGCCCGAGACGTCCTTTTCCCAATCGTAAGAGGTGCTGCTGGAATTCCAGAGTCGTCCGTGAGGAAACAGGAACAGCCCTTACAAGGGCTAGTGAATTGTAATATAGCGTTTCCCCCAATAAGAGACAGAACTTCAGTATTGAGGGTGAAGGTGAAGTCTTTATTAGTGCCACTCTAGGCCTTATATACACAAGTCTCCATTGCATGACACACACACTGACCAATAGCAGCAGGGCACACAATCCCTCAACTCTGCCGGTGACGCAAACAGCAACACAATAGACGTCTGTAATACACTCAATACGAACAATGCCATTGTCTGTGACGTAATCAATCAATGCAATGGCAGTCAGAACAATGAACTGGCAGTCTGTAACATGCTTAAGAAAAGGAAAGTAATGAACCTGTGTAAAGTCCAAAGGGGCAGAGAGTCTGTCACAATTCCAAAAGGCAATAATGCACAAATTAAACCACTGCAGCATACAGAACTTTGCGGCCAAAAACAGCATCCGCTGAGGCCCGCACATCAACCTTATAAAACTTGGAAAAGGTATGAACAGAAGACCAAGTAGCAGCCTCGCAAACTTGTTCAACAGAGGCCTGGTGCTGAAAAGCCCAGGAAGCCCCAACAGCACAAGTAGAATGAGCAGTGATCTGGAAAGGAGGATCCCTCCCCTTGGCAGCATAGGCCCTAACAATGGCCTGACAAATCCATTTACTAATGGTAGACTTGACGGGCACCAAAACCCTACCTAGGGCCAGAGGGCACCACAAACAAGGCGTCCGTCTTCCTGAATGGTGCGGTAGCCACCAGATAGTATTTCACACATCTAACAACATCCAGAAAGTGCAAGGCCCTCTCCTTGTCGTTACCAGGATTAGGACATAAGGAACGAAGCACAATGTCCTGATTGAGGTGAAAAGCAGAGACAACCTTAGGCAAGAAATCTGGTTGAAAGGGAAAAACCACCTTGCCCTGGTGTCTCTCAAAGTAGGGGTGCTGAATGGAGAGAGCCGCCCACTCAGAAACAGGACATGCACATGCACTGGCTCAAATGGAGGGTCATGAAGGGCAGACAATACCAAATTCAAATCCCAAACCGGCAACATGGGTTTGCGAGGAGGACGCACATGAGTGACCCCCTGGAAAAAAGTCTTAACCAAAAGGGAGAAGAACGAAAGACCTCTGAAAGAAAACCGCCAGAGCGGAAACATGCCCTTTCAGAGTGCTGAGTTGAAAACCAATGTCCAGACCATGTTAAATGAACTCCAGAATCCGAGGGATAGAAAACACCCGGCAAGGAAGGCCCTTAGCATCACACCAGTCAATGTAGGTCCGCCAGGTCCTATAGTAACTACCAGAGGAAGATCTCTTCCTAGCCCTGACCGGAGTCTGAACAACCGCCTCAGACAGACCCTTTTCCTTTAGGATGGAGGTCTCAGCAGTCACGCCGTCGAAACCAGCGTTTGTAAATTGGGGTAACAGAGCTGACCCTGTGTGAGCAGATCTGGAACCAGAGGCAGAATGTACTAATCGACCACCAGCTGTACGATATCTGCGAACCACACCTGTCTTGGCCACTTTGGCGCCACCAGAATTGCTGGCACACCCTCGCGAACCAGCTGGCGTACTACCTTGCCCACCATGGGAAAGGGAGGAAAAAGATACAGGAGACCGAGCCCCCGCCAGGACAGCGACATAGCATCCACTGCCAATGCCAGAGGATCCCGGAACAGAGACACAAATGCTGGGAGCTTGTGATTGTGACGAGAGGCTAACAGATCCACCTCCGGCATCCCCCACCTGCGACAGAGGGATAGAAAGACCTTGTTGCTGAGGGACCATTCCCCCCGGCAAGAGGCCCCCCTGCTCAGGGAGTCCGCTTCCAGGTTCTCCAAACCTGGAATGTAACTGCCGAAAAGCACGGGACATTGCTCTCGGCCTATGAAAGAATAAGAGACACCTCCCGGAGAACACTCTTGCTGCGAGTCCCTCCTTGGAGATTGATGTAAGCGACCGCAGTCCGGTTGCCGAACCGAACCTGAACCGGTAGGCCCTGGAGGTGATGTGTCAGGGGCGCCAGCACCAACCGCCCTCAGTTCCAGAACATTGACAGGGGCGTGGGCCTTCTGAGGGCCCCACAGGCCCTGGAACTGATGGTCTCTCCAGTAGCCCCCCCCCAGCCCGACAGGCTGGCATCCGTGGTGATCGTCTCCCAGCGGGGCACCAGAAAAGATCTGCCTCCCAGAAGATTCTCCGGGTCCAGCCACCACTGAAAGGACCGCCGGGCCAGAGGGGACAGAACACAGGTCTGATCCAGAGACAGAGGACAATTGTCCCAGGCCGATAATAGATGGAGTGGAAGACGTCTTATGTGAAATTGAGCAAAAGGCACTGCCTCAAAGCAAGCCACCATCAGTCCAACCAGCCTCATCCCTTGCCGGATGGACGGGGGTTGGACAGAAGGAGACGAATCAGCGCTTGGAGAACATCCACCTTCGGCAGAGGTAAGAAAATCCTGGTCTGAATGGTATCCAGCGTAATGCCCAGGAAAGAGGCCACCCGTGACGGAGAGAGTGAGGACTTGTAATTGATTACCCACCCGAATTTCTCCAGCGTCACCACCACCGTCCGGGTGTCCAGCTCCGCCTGGTGGAGTGAAGAAGACGTAATGAAAAGGCCGTCCAGATAAGGCAAAATGCGAATGCCCTGGGCTCTGAGAAGGGCCAACACACCCGCCAGCAAGTTGGTGAACACCCTGTGTGCACAGGTGAGTCCAAACGGGAGAGTCACGAATTGGTAGTGCTGCTCCCCTACCGCAAACCTGAGGAACCGCTGGTGCCCTGGAATGGACCGGACCATGAAGGTAAGCGACTTTGATATTTATTGATGTCATGGAATCCCCCGGGCGTAGGGGGCCAACAGCGGAGAGCAGAGTTTCCATGTGAAACCGTTTAGATCCGATGAACCAGTCGAGGATCTCCAAAACCTGAATGGGCCCGACAGAAACATCTCTTTTGGGGCTGTAAAGAGATTGGAATAGTAGCACTGATGTCTCCCCCTGGGGGGAACCTGACAAACGACCCCCATGACCAGACAGCCTAGTACCGCCGTCAACAGGCCCTAAACCGCCCAGGGACCCGAAGGAACGCGTGATGAGAATCTGGGAGAAGGAGTGAAGAGCAGCAACCGTACCCCACCAGAGAGGAGAAGGCACCCCCTCAGTACTGAGCGGGCTAGCAGAGGATTTAGGCTTGGCACCCCAGAAGGATCAGAGTCGGGGCTGGCAACAGCCTATGCCCCGGAACCTCCCCTTGTCCCGCGAGGGTACCCCCCTGCCTGACCCAGACTCATGAAAGAGGTAGTGAAGGACCCTGACCCCCGAAAGGGTCGTGGCTGCTTCGCGATGGCGTAGCTATCACCTTTAGCCTGAGCTCCATCATCACCAACAGGCACAACCCAACAGGGGGAAGCCCCTTGACCTCCTTCCTGACAGCCTTGTTAGCTGCCGACCGGTACCACAAGACCGAGCGACTGGATTAAACTACCCAGCCGAGGTCAACAATACCTCCAATAATGTCTACTAGACAGAGAAGACATAGAAGATAATTAGCTCACATTACGACAAGCTATAAATCCAGCAACAGAAGGATCCAATGGGAGCCTTAAAGACGACCCCTAAATAAGGTCATAATAGCCGCGGCCATAACAGCGAAGGCCACCACCGGGCGCCGGGCCATACAGACAAGGGCCTGGGAAGCCCGTTAGTCAATACGTCAGTCCTCATTATCCATCAAGCAATGGAACGAGGTAACACACCACAGACGCAACACACAACCCCCGGATGAGGACATCCACCTAGTAGAATAATTGACCAATACTCGGGGAAGGGATACCTCCAATCCCACCCCTTGGGTCAAACGTTGGTACTGGTAATACCAACCGTGGCACCAAACAATTTTTCCCCCTACTGCATAGGAGTCGCAGCAAGGAGAAAAAAAGGGGGGCCGTACTACTAAAAGTAAGGGGTAAGACTTCAGCATCCCACTGCTCTGAGGCGGCATCAGTGCCATGGCAGGCTGATCATTGGAGAGAATAGAATTTGAATAATATCCCCTTACACAAGGGATGTACAGGCAGACAATAATAATGATCATGATGTTCGTGTATAGGCCGGCGCATCAAGCGCCATGTGCCGACATTCAGCTGGAGCCATCCGGCTGCAAGGCAAGCAATCAAGCACAGTGTTGCTAAAGCTGGTACAAACATCAAAATGCGACTCCCCGCTAGTGTTAAAGTCACTAGGGGCCATACCCAGGAGCAGGGGTGTGGGTAATGAGACCAGTCGAGCTGATCCGGGCACACGGGCCCAGATTACCGCGCCCATGGTACACAATCTAGCACATTATAGCCCATAAGGGATGCCCTGCATACCACACACAGAGCCGAGCTTGTCCCGAGGGGACCCCGAGCACAGAATCCTGGGAATCCTCCATAAGGTTTTTTTTTATTTTTCTTTAGTCGCAATGACAATGGGAATTACGCTGTTGAGCTACCCGGGATGCCCCTTAAATGTCCGTTAGTGGGAGGATTTAATATAGATAATACATGCCGATGGCAATATGTTCCCTTAATATTGATGGATAAGGCCACAGGACCGAGGGAAAAAACGTAGTTAAGATGTCCCCCGGAAGACAGCTATCACCCGCATAAATACTATAATAATATATACACATATATATATGATATATACCATATATACAATTATTGCAATAAACCAAGGAGGATGCCGCCCCCAAGGCCACAATAGGTGCACCTGCTTAATGCGTTTTAACAGGAGGAACACCAAACAAAATATGTATAAAACATTTCAAGAAAACTAGCAATCAGCCCCCAGGGGGCACTCACCGACCCCACTAATGAGGCAAGATGGCGACCGGAGGAGACAGAAGGAAGGAGACGGGGAAGGAGGTGGGCCGCCTGAAGCACGCCAGACGCTAGGCCATGCCCCCTCCAACGCGGGAACGCAACAGCCAACCTAGGACGCGGGAGCCAGCCGAAATTCACCGGTTAACCGCCGGTGACAAGCAAAGGGGGAGGGAAGGGGGCGGGCAGTAAGAGCAGCGCGCCTCGCGCTAAGCCACACCCCCTTCCCCTCAGAGAAACCACACAGCCCAGTCGAGCTCCCCGCAAATGTGGGAGCCGGCTGCAACTTAGGAAGGCGCGTGCGCGGACCAAGATCAAGCTAAGAGAAGATAGTAAGGAGGAAGCACTGGCAAGCGCCAGCGGCAGTAACAATGAAGAAGCATACATCACAATAATAAAAAATATATATTAACCAATATATACAAATATATAAATATAAATATACAAATATATACCCCCCACCACTACCGGGAACAGGGAGGAAGGGGGGGTGAGTGGGGGAGGCCGATGGCTACACTTGGTTCTGTAGCGAGGGCCTCAAACGGACAGGGCATCCCAAGTCAGGATCACCAAACCTGACAACCGCCTACCCCTTGGTGGGGGATTTGAGGTGGAGCCTGGCTCCATAGTTAAAAACACCTCTAATAGGTATAACCTACCCTCACCCGGACCCTGCAGCCGAAGCTGGGAGGCTTATTGACATTTTAAAAGAAGGTCTGGGTGGAAATAGGACAAATGGGGGCCGGGCCATCATCTTGACTGTCGTCGCCTTCTGCAGAGACTATACTGGGTAATGTGTGGGAGGTCCCAGGTATTTATGGACTGGGAGGTTCTCTAGTCATCTCTGCAGAAGTTCGCCCTCTACTGGACAAAACCCGAATGTTATTACTATTTCCGAAGCAGGGAGACATACTTGGAATAGTGGCACTGTGTGGTGATCCCCCCAACCTCGCCAAATTGCTGACCACTCCACCTTTGGGCAATTTTTCTCACCTCAGGGCAACCATTTTCTGGGTCCCTTGTGTTCCAGGCAACCTCCCAACGGGCAGCGCGTCATCTTGCATTCTATTAGGCACAGTACATGGTTCCTGATCTCGCGCCTGCGCAGTGCCCGTGAATGGGATGCAATGGAGCCGCCCGAAATCCTGCGAGACTTTGCTGAGCTGCTAAAGCCATGCTGTCATTTACAGACGGCTAAGCCCATGGAGGGCCAAGCCCTAAAGCAGCTAGATTACACCACAGCAGGCAGCGGCAACATCGAAAAGGTAATTAGGGGCAGATGGGGGGGGGTCAGCCTTTTTATCTTTAGGATTGTATTAGCCTGCATTTTATTAGCATGTTTCTTCTGTTGTGGGGCTGCTGAGTTGTTAATAGGGGCAAGGAGTTTATGCTTATAATAAAGAACATGACCTTAACGCTGTCTTTGGTTTTTGCACGTCACGCACATTTAAGCCGTAAGTAATACAATGTTTCTTAGCCATGGCAGATTATCAGATTTCCAAGAAGCTTTAATTGCCCTGTTTTGCGCTTGTTACAACGCAGGCAGTTGTGCCTCTTGTTTATCTTTTGTGTCTTTCAGCTCATAGAATCCTTTTTTAATTTTCCAAGAACTCGCTGTTCCTTATGAACGTATTTCATTTTCTATATTTTCTATTACTATTACTCTCAAATGGAACTGAGCAAAATAATCACTGCAATTGCAGAACCTCATGTCTCCAGCCTCACATCCATAATTTGAAATAAATGCTCTGAATTCAAACATATTCATATACTAGAAGCGCGCCTCGCTGTAAATCGCAATAATTTGCATTTGGAGTTGGTAGACAATTACTAAGTGCCGAAATGACTTTCATTTTTGAGAAGTAACACAATGGTCCGTTCGTTAGTGATTATGAGATTTTGGGGATATGGGGGAGGAGGGCTTTATTACAAAGCCAGAACTGTACTTTTTATAATATACTGTATTGTTATAGCTTCACATAAATGAATGAAGCAGCGTTGCTGATTGGAGCTGCTTCTGATCTGTTTCAGCTGCATTTTTGGGGAAATTCTTGTTCTGGATTAACCAACTCCAAATACTAGAAGACACTGATGTCAAGCTACCTATTAATTATATGAATCACTAATAACAAGAACTACTGCCTGTGCCCTATATCCCAATGTCCCCCACAAAAAGTGCATGTGCAAAAAATATCTAGAATTTTCAATAAACTATGATAATCCTATGTGCAAAAATAACTCCAAATACCATGCAAATCTATTGGAGTAAATTCAAGGTTTGTGTTTTGGCCTCAACTAAAGCAGCCAAATGCCCCCAAAATGCGCAGCAAAATCAACAAAGGAACATTGTACTTATTAAATAAATAATGTTAATATTGTACTTATTAATTATTTGAAATGAAAGAATTTAAAAGGACAGGCAAAGGGTTAATTTAACCTGATTACAGCTTGGTCCATGCTGCTTCTTTTATTCGCCAGCACTTTGTGTTCCCTGTTAAACCCTATATAAATTGAGCCTCTCTGATTACTCAATTATCAGGGTCCTCTGTTTGAATTCACAGTGCCCTATGCAGGGGTCCCCAGCCCCCGGGCCGCGGACTGCTACCGCTCCGTGGCTCAAATGGTCCCGGGCCCTGAGGCTATCGCGCCCCCCGCCCCTTACATCATCCCTGCACCCACCCAGTGTTCCCTCTAAGGTGCGCGCCTGGGCGGCCGCGCACCCGCTGTTCCGAGGCTGCACATCTCTAATCCCCACCCGCGCAGCAAGTGCTGCTGAGAGGAGCTGATCGTTTCTACAGGTTGGAAGCCACTGTAAAAGCACTACAGTTCGCTCCTCCAGCCAGCAGGGGTCGCTGTTATCTTGCATACTGCTTTCCTCTGTGGCCAGCATAGGAAGTGCAGTGCTTGCATTTGAATAACAACCTGCCTCAGCGCTCCTCTCAATCAGTGCTGCTCTCTCACAGCACCACGTGATGCCAGGAGCTTCTCTGGATCTGCTCTGACAGTTGAGCAGTTGGCTGGGTCTTCATGTTGGTCTGATCTAATCCAGTGCTGGGTTTTTAAAGAAGGGAGGAGAACAATTGCTGTGGCCACTCTGGCACTGCCAAGACAGATAAGGGCCATTCCTTGTGGCATCCCCCCCCCTCCATGTATGGGGCTGTAGCATTCAGCAGGGTAACTGGCTGCTCAGCCACATGCAGCAACATGGAGGAGAGGGGTGATGAGCCCTGCCTGAAGAAGGTTTCAGCATATGGTTGATTACATCAGTCAAACTACACTTGTATATGCCCCTCTCTAGTCAATGCTTGGTTCCTGAGAAGGTGGACAGGAAACTGCAGCACACATTTTAGCAGTTAGTAGGTGTGTGTGCTCTGATATCCAGTCCACCATCTTAGAGACCATATCTTTACTAGATAAATATAACAGCAGGACTGTAAGCTGCATTATGGCATGCTTCACTGTGTGAACCCCCGGGTGCCCTAAAATGTACCTTTCACCTAGTCCCATGGTGCATGTGCAGTCACTTCCAACCAGCACTGTGTGCCGTGTATATTAAGGCTTGATATACAGCTCTGTTTGGACAAAGTGTTGGCATAGTGAAACTGGAAGCCCTGCGGCCTGTGGCACACTGCCGTCCCAGCTTATCTGAATGTCTGGGCAGGGGAACACACCTCTGGTGCAAAACATGCTGTGGTTGCGACGGAAAGGTAAGTGTTTGCAGTGCAATCCCGGGGAGGTGGGGCATTGTGGGGTATTCCAAATAGCGATGACTGAGAGGTACTTAAACTGAGACAACACCCATTTTTCACAAAATGGATGTTGTTCTTAGAGCATTGCCAGTGCCCCCTGCGCATTAACCCCGGTAAACCCTCATAATCTTTTCTTTCTCCTCAGTCCCTGGTGAAATCGAGCAATGCGATTGGCCATCATAGTCATCTGGTTGCCGGTGGCCAGATACCCAGAAGAAGCCAGTGACTGCGTCAGCTAATCGCAACGCTCGGTTAAGCCAAGGGGGGGGGGGGCAATAACATGGAAAGTCCACTTTTGTTCCACAGACCTCAGGAAAGCTAGCGAGAGTGGGCACAAAGCAACCCATAAACCTCACCAGCGCTCCTGCGCCAACACCAGAGTTCACCAACCTATTCTATTAACAATCAATGCCGCCGCATCGCCCCCAGCCACACCCCCAGCCCCTCCCCCAGTCACCCCCCCCCCCAGTGCCCCACCGGGCCGCGGTAAAATGACCAAATCCTGAACCGGTCCACGGTGAAAAAAAAGTTGGGGACCACTGCCCTATAGCATACCCCCCCACCGCCACGAATTGGGCAGGACTGTCCCGGGATCGCATTGCATTCTTTTCTCAGTGCAGGCAGATGTCTTCGCTAGTTACCCAATCGGCTGCAGCTCTGCAGTGCGAGTGGGCGTGGCCACTGCTGGGATTGGATGGGGAGCTAGTGGGCATGCCCACCGCTGGGATTGGTGTGTGTGATCCTCACTGGCCCTGCTCTCTGTATGAAGAATGAAAGGCAGCAGCCAGCACCAGCTAAACTGAGCAGTGTGCAGCTGGGATCAGGTTAGGCCAAAGCTCAGAGCTAACTTCACTGTCAAAGAGGAACATCCCTCCCCTTGATTCTATAAGACTCTTGGGGGTGGTCTACCTCTTTATGATTCATCCTGAATAGGGATGCCCTGCTATGTTAAACTCCCTGCATTGGCCAGTCCACTCATCTAACTGCCTATTTGGCTGAGGATGCGCTTTGGGAACAGAGAAAAGGCTAGTTTACAGATGATCCCTAGGAAAATACATAGCGGGGTATCCCTAACCGCAATGTCTCTCCAGAAATGACGAAGCCCAAGAAGCCCCGATCGGGGTGCCCCGCAGTCAGGGAGCTGATCAGTCCGGGAATCTTATAGATTCCCGGGCCGATCATGGGAGGCTGTTGGTCCACTTTAAGGGATACTATCCTGGAGCACCTTGGGGAAAATGACCTTATTACTCCATATCAGCATGGATTTATGAGGAATCGCTCCTGCCAGACAAACCTAATCAGCTTTTATGAGGAGGTAAGTTCAAGATTGGATCAGGGGGAGTCATTGGATATCATATATCTTGACTTTTCTAAAGCATTTGATACTGTGCCACATAAAAGGCTGGTACAAAACATGAGAATGCTTGGACTGAGGGAAAACGTGTGCAGATGGGTGGGAAATTCTCTTCAATATATATATATATATAAATGTCATTGGGTATGGATTAAACAGTAAAGTCTCAATCTTTGCAGATGATACTAAGCTGTGTAAAGTAATTAAAACAAAAGAGGACAGTAGGCAACCACAAACAGATTTAGATCAATTGGAAGCATGGGCAGTTAAATGGCAAATGAAGTTTAATACAGATAAATGTAAGGTTATGCACATGGGAAGGGGAAATCTGTGTCATGATTACACACTAAATAAAGAAACACTTGGTAAAACAACAATGGAAAATGACCTAGGGGTTTTAGTTGACAATAAGCTCAACTGTAGTAATCAATGCCAGGCAGCTGCTGCCAAGGCAAATAGGATCTTGGGGTGCATCAGAAGGGGCATAGGTGCTCATGACCAGAGCATCATTTTACCCCTGTACAAGTCACTGGTTAGACCCCATATGGAGTACTGTGTACAGTTCTGGGCACTTATGCTTAAGACGGACATATCAGAACTGGAGTGCGTTCAAAGAAGGGCAACAAAGGTAATAAAAGGAGTGCGGGGGCTAGAGTACCCTGAAAGATTGTCCAAGTTAGGTTTATTTAGTTTAGAAAAAAGACGATTGAGGGGTGATCTAATAACTATGTATAAATATATTCGGGGTCAATACAAAGATCTGTCCCACAATCTATTTATACCCCGGAGTGTAACTATAACCCGAGGGCATCCACTAAGGTTAGAGGAAAGGTGCTTTCTCCACCGACATAGGAGGGGATTCTTCTCTGTAAGAGCAGTGAGACTATGGAACTCACTGCCAGAGGAGGTAGTAATGATGGATACAGTAAAAACGTTCAAAAGTGGCCTTGATGCCTTCTTGGCATGTAATAACATTTCCAGCTATGGCTACTAGACCACTGGAAGGAAATAAACAGGCTGAACTGGATGGACTAAAGTCTTTATTCAGCCTTACATACTAAGTTACTATTTTACATCTCATTCATCAATGTCGGCCAGGTTACTAGAGCGACTGAGGCACTCTGTAATAGAGACTCACAGACGATCATAGCGACCACTAGCAGTCGCTCTGAGCGCTGCTCTACAGACACTCATCTGCCGGCATTAATAATGAATCAGCCTGCCAGTTTGTTTAGGGGTGTGATGTGGGCGTGGCCAGGGGCGTGTCTTAATTTACCAAAAATTAGTGGCGCGCGTGCCTACCCGTGTGTCCCTCTTGTGGCCGGCAGAGAGTGGTCAGCTATTATCTTTGTGGTTCCTGCGGTAGCTCATGTCTGTCTTGCAGTCGCCACATCACTACATGACGGCACTGTTGAATGGCTAGTGGATTGTGACACTGCGGGTCTACCAAACTGTTGGCTATAACCTAACCACATAGGAGTACAGCTGAGCTGCCATTGGCTGAGGTGAGTAAGACTAGAGAAGGCTCTAGAAGCCAGCCAGATGGAATCTATATAAGGAGGTTATGAGGAGAGTTACCTCAGAAGAAGTCTTGAAGTAAGAGAAAGAGAGAAGTCAGTTTAGTATTGTAGTAACAGGGAGTGAGGAAGGTACAAGCAAGGTCACTGGTAGCAGACAGCAGTCACTGGTGTAAGAGAGAGCAGGAGAGATACATTCCTGCCTAACAAGTGACCACAGGAAAGATGAACCATTCCACCCGACATGCTGATGGAGGAAGCTTAAAAAAGGATCTTCAGCATAATTTTATGAAAAGCCCAAACCCTTAAAAAACTATTACTCAGCAGCTGAAATTAATTTATTTTAAGTTTTAGTCACTTACTTATTATTCTTTCCCTCACTGGGCTGCAACTCTGTTCAGGACTCAAAGATACGATCCCTTTAAAGTGGACCAAAACTCATGCCCTGAATCTATAAGATTCCAGGGACGCTAGATTCGATCCCCCTGAGGCATCCAGAATCCAGAAACCCACCAGGTCGCCCAGAACTCACCTTCTTTCCAGGTTCAGTGACGCATGCGTGAGCAGCAGCCATATCTCTGCTATTTCTTTAGCAGAGTGCATGCTCGCCCAGGCTTTTGTAAATGGCAGACGCATGCACGCTCCCTGTTAGAGTGGGACATGGTACGCATGGATCCGCTTGTCTTAGTTGAGCTCTTAGACAAAGGGGATTGGACGAGAGGCCATGCATGTGCAGGGGAAAGGTGAGTTAGTTTGGGCAATCTGGGGGGTTTCACACAGCGGGGCATTGCCGATAATAGTGTCCTGGAGGTAAGGACCAAAACCCAGGATAGTTAAAATCCTGGGTTTTGTTCCACTTTAAG
Source organism: Gastrophryne carolinensis (assembly GCA_027917425.1). Taxonomy (NCBI): domain Eukaryota; kingdom Metazoa; phylum Chordata; class Amphibia; order Anura; family Microhylidae; genus Gastrophryne; species Gastrophryne carolinensis. Next base: position 479,779,802 of record CM051236.1, read on the forward strand.
TGTGTAAAAAAAAACTCCCTTTATTATAAAGTGGACCTCCAATAAAAATGAGTGTTTGCTCTCCTTCCATGCCTTGGGACACAGTAAAACAAAATCAGGCAGATGACATAGCTGAACTTGTTACACAACAATCTTCTTGCAGTTGTTTCCTGTCCCTTTATAGCAACAAATTTATTACAACTGGTTCTAATCCCCTAAAAGAAATCTGTGTTGTTCCAGGAGCAGGGAGGCATCCCGGTTGCAGATGCCTCCCCTGCACATTTACGGTCACTAGCAGGAGAAATTTGTCTAGCCCCCTGCATGATCGACCAATCATAGTGCTGGATTTCTCTGGGGAAACAAGGAGAAAAGTGAGATTAATGGGCAGGGGCACATTCACAATCAGGATGACGCCCTGCAACCAGAACAACACCCATTTTTTTTTTTAATGGGTGTTGTTCTGGTTTAAAGTGGACCAAAACACAACAGGATCGACAGATTCCGGGGCCGATCGATTCCCTCCCCCCGGGGCATCCAAAATCGTGATGCCCCACTATGTGAAACCCCCCAGGTCGGCCGCTACACTTAACTTACTTCCTGGTCCAATGGCGCATGCGTTGGCCGCGGCCGCATCCCCTCTATCCCACTAGGTGGGGGGGGCATGAATGGCCGGAGTGGGCACGCTCCCTGTTAGAGGGAAGCGGGGGATGTGGCGTAGGACCTGGATGAGGTGAGTTTCCCTGGTGATCTGGGGAGTTTCACTTAGTGGGGCATCCCCGATCAGGGTTCCCCGGGGGAAAGGACCAAAACCCAGGATGGTCAAAATTCTGGGTTTTGGTCCACTTTAAAGGCAAATATCAGCAGCCCAGCAGCAGCCTCTTTAACAAAGCCTAGGAACACATTCTTATTTATATTTTTTCACCCTTTTCATCTTTTTCATGTTTCCTTTTTCCTTCAGAACAAGGTTTAGAGCTGAATAACAACAGGCATGTTTTATTCATATTGTATTCCCCTCTGTCCATTAAGATACGGAGGGTAATTGAAGTTGATCTGGGCCGTGGCGGCACTCACCTGTCCTCGGCTCTGATAGAGAGGTGCGCAGGTTACTTCTCAATCTATTAGTTAAATGCACATTTCTGCAGATTGAAGTGGAGAACTCTCCATCACTAAAATGTAGAGATCATCATCCAGGCCAGAGTCAGCTTTAAAGAGATTATCAGGATGTTATGGATTCTCAGCTGCACTCCACTAATAGGACATATAGGCAGCCATTGCTGACCAGCCTCTGAAGATGCATGGTTTTTTTTTTAAAGTGGACCAGAACCCAAGATTTTGACTATCCTGGGTTTTGGCTCTTGCCCCCAGGGCATCCTGATTGGGGATGCCCCACTGTGTGAAACCCCCAGATCGCCTGAACTCACTCCCCCTTCCCTGCTCCTATGGCACATTCGCTCGTCCAATCAGCGCGCTGAGATCCGCTCCCGCTCCTTTCGTACAAGAGCTCGTCTAAGGTGAACAGATCTGAGCGTGCCATTAGCCGCATCGTCCACTATTGAAAAATACAATTCTGTAACTTACAGGCACACATTTATACAAAAAACTGCAACAGAGGCAGCACAATTGTTTTTCTACTGACAATCAATAACGACAAATGTTGTAAAATGAAGGGAGCTGTAGGATAACAATCAGGGGGATTATTGACAATGAATGGTTTGCTGATAAGGGTGAGCTGCGGGTCTATGAAATGTGGTAAATCCAGTCCTTTCATATCAGGCCATAATGGCACATAGACCTATTGGGCCTGATGCAGAGCCTCCCCCGGTCTGAGCTTAAAACCTTCCGATTGTCCGGGGCTCCCGTTTGAATCGTGGCTCAAATGTGATGCAGACCCTCAGTCGGAATGGCTCCCTAACTGATCCGTCAATTTGTCTTTACTCGGGAAGTTTTTTTTGCTCTCTCGGGTGCCTTCAATTTGATCGGGGCTTCCGTTCCCGTTCACACGGGCGGCCCGTTTTTCCCTGCTTTTTCCTTGGTTTTTGAACGTACCTGCTTGGTTTCCGTCGTATTTGACCTTCCATTTTGGTGATTTCTCCAAGTATACTTACATCTCCATGGCTCTTCAGTTGCCAATCTGGCTATACGCAAGCGCACATCCCTAAACCTCCATTGGAATATGCATATGGCACCAACTGCCAATTTGACACATATATATATATTGTCAAATTTATTTTTGGGTGTTCCTTCTTCCTTGCCATTAATGCATACCTTAATCTCTTTGGTGTTCCTTCTTCCTTGCCATTAATGCATACCTTAATCTCTTTGGTGTTCCTTCTTCCTTGCCATTAATGCATACCTTAATCTCTTTGGTGTTCCTTCTTCCTTGCCATTAATGCATACCTTAATCTCTTTGGTGTTCCTTCTTCCTTGCCAATAATGCATACCTTAATCTCTTTGGTGTTCCTTCTTCCTTGCCATTAATGCATACCTTAATCTCTTTGGTGTTCCTTCTTCCTTGCCTTTAATGTTTACCGTAATTGGTTGTGAGTTTTTCTGATTTTTTGTCCCATATCTAAACCTTTTGTGTCATGTAAATGTGTGATGATGTTGTGTGATTGTACATTTGCAGGAAAGACAACTCACAAAATCTGTTTATGTTTTTTTTAATCAAACTTTTTTTTTTTGGTTTTGTGGTTTTGAGATTATTTTTTTGATAAAACAAAAGTAAAAAACTATTTAAATTTGAATTAAACATGTTAAAAATTAGGCCTCGGGGTCTTGTGGCTGTGTTTTTCTTTGATCTGTGAATGAAAAAAAACCTTAGTTTAGCATTGTTTTTATGGTTTGGTTGGGCGTTGTTTTATTGGGGCCCTTTTTAAACCAGACCTTCAGCGTGCTTTAATGAAAAGGCCAAACTCTTAAAAAACGATTCCGCAGCATCATCTGTAAAAAAAAGATACAAGGACCCACCATTAATCCACAAAATACATTAACAAGTTTCCTGGCCTAACTAAAGTCACTTTATTAACCTTTTGCTGCCTCACATTGCCCTAGTTCTTCTATCTGCATGTAGCCTAGTTTGTAGCTGCGTACATGGGTTAAACTAAGGTGGACTTGTATTTAACGTGACAAACTAAGTTGTTTCAGACTATTCTTGCGCTTTGTTTTTTTTTATTATAAGGAATGTGTGCGCACATAAACGCACGCTCGCATACTCACATCCATGATGATGTCGTCCTGCTCCTGTGTAAAGATGGCATAGCTCCTGGTATAGCTCTGACGTTCCCCCGCAGTGACGTGCAGGACATCCCAAATTGGAATGCCTGTAACCCAGCCCTGGATTTCTTCACACTCCAAAGGGCTGGGTTACATGGGTTTTGGCCTGCTTTAAAACATCATGACCAATTCAGGTTAGGATGGAATAACCCACCTCCTTTACATTATTATTAAAGTAACAAAGGTTCCCTCACATAAAGCAGAACAAAACCCAGAGCGGCCACTGGTCTTCCCCCTGGAAATCCCAGATCGGGATGCCCCACTGTGTGAAACCCTTTTTAATGAGACTTTACTCAGAAATGGCAGACTCCCTCTCTTAAAGCGGAACAAGCCATGATTAGTTTAATGACCTTTGCAGGCGTATATTGTAGTGCCCCACCAGTCTGATCAAGACAACGGAACCTCATCTTCAAGAGACCAAAGGCTCGCTCCACCACAGAGCGAGTCCTCCTGGGGGCAGTATTGTAGGGCTCCTCTGCCTGTGAAGATGGGTGCAGGATTGGGGTCAGCAGCCAGGGGAGCAAAGGATAGCCAGAGTCTCCTGCCCAAAAACAAAAAAAAAAAACAAACAAAATAAAAATAAAAAAAGGTGTGCATTGCAACAATAGAAAAGAGGGACAAATAGGTGAGCGGGGTAGGGTTGGAGGAAAGGACATTTGTAATGAGCATACATGCACATCCAACCTGTACACTTATTAAAAAAGTCTGGGGAATACTACTTACATAAGAGGGCAAGAACATGACGCAATAGGGTTCTATCACTTAACCCATTTAATTTAAAGTTAAAAAATTAGGCTAAAAATATACTAACAAAAAAATTACCAAATAGTGTGTTAAGGGAAAAAACAAAGTCAGACAGGGTGGGCAAACAATACAAGTTTCATACACATACCCAGTAAGGCGGGTGAGCTCAAATAGGTGCAGCCTGGTTTCTGCCATACTCAGCAGGACAAGACCGCGGAGCTGGCGCCGCTGATGTGCTCCAACAGAGGACTGCATATTATTGCCCGAGTGCAAATACAGCTGCTCTGACTTGCCGTAAGTGAAGGCTCGGCGGCCCTGTTTCATTAGGCTGATTTCAATCGGAAAACAAGGCTCTGCATCACTGAAAAAAACGGAACAACGAACGAGGCGTCCGTTTTGCCGGGAAACAGCCTCGTGCGAGCCGACAATCGGAAAGGCGGCTGAGCGCACACCTGAGCGCATAAACGCACACTAAAATCAACGTAGCACCCTTTCCTGACCCGATCAAAGCCCAAAACCAACGGGAAAACGCACGGGATAGCTGAACGGGGAGGCTCTGCATCAAGCCAATTGTCACTATGTAGCCCACAGTCCATCAATTGAGTTGACAATTTACATTCCCTCTCCTGAGGAAGTGGGAATCTTCTCATGGAACACGTGGCTCTGGATGCTGGTAGGCGGTGGGGGGGACTTCATTGTTTGATCTTACTGTTTGGTTACTATTTAGTGATTTGTATGGATATTAGGCTCGATTCAGAGAGACAAAAAAAACTTCAGTTTTAGTGCCGATCTGTTTTTTTTTTTTAAATGTTTCCGCTTTCGTATGAGTGTGCGAGCGATTCTATGCATGCATTGCAATCCTTCTGTAAAGTTTCTGTCCGTTCGCACGGCAGATTACGAATACGAGTATGTCATTTTCCAGCGTGACTTTTCCGTTTCATTTTCACATGTTACAACGTAGGTTTTCGTTTTTGCCCTTTTCCATTGTATCCTCCCACGAATCCTTTACGTTTCCCATTAGATTCTGTTTCCCTTTTTCAATAAATATTCGTCCAGACGGAAATCCTTACGATCTTGTGCCTGCGCACTACAAACTTAACTCATTAAAGTGCTCGCCTACATATTTGCCACCCTCACTTCTACTACAATGTTTAGCTAAATCACTTAGCACTATCCTCCATCTTCCATTTTGGACCCTTAAAGCTCACCCAAACCACTTAGCACTATCCTCCATCTTCCCTTTTGGACTCTTAAAGCTCACCCAAACCACTTAGCACTATCCTCCATCTTCCCTTTTGGACACTTAAAGCTCACCCAAACCACTTCGCGGTTAGTTTCTTCTTCCATTTTAGCCCCCTAACACTTACCCAAATCCCTTCTCGGTCATGTGAATATTCATCTTTAAATATTTCTGGGCCCATTAGTTTTGTGTTAATGTATTTTGTAAATGAAATGACACTGTAACATTTTTTTTTGCTTCCATCATAAAATATAAAATTTTTACAAATTTAGAAAATTTCAAATTTTTACAACTATAAAAAACAAAATACATAGCAATGGCAGGCCACAGAACATTATTCTTCATCTGTGGTCCCCAACGAGTTGCACAGCTCCTACATCTCGCCCACCAACTGAAGGACCCTGGCACTCAGTTGTGCCACTCTGGCACGTGTGGTCCCTGTTAAAAAACGTAAATTAAAATATTGGTATAACCTTGTTGGGGTATAACCTGTATGGTCCAAACACCTAAATCTGGACTTCAAAAGCCAGAGGGCCCTCGCCACCACGGCCCAGGTTTTGCATAGTGCCCGATTAGAGAACCCCTGGCCCGCATTCTGCAGGCAAAGAACGGGCATCAGGAGCAAGGGCAGGAGTGGATATCCAGAATCCCCTGAAATAATTTAAAAATACTAACATAAAATACACATTCTAAGCTATAATATTGTTTAACATGTCATCAAGGGCTAAAAACAGCCATAGGTTAAGACATGAGTCAACAACTATATTCTTTGCCATACAGTGAAAATGGATTGATGGAATGTGAGCAAACTTACCCTGGAGCCCTCCACCAGATAATTCTCCTGACTCAAACTGACGAAATAAGCCGGAGCTCTGCAATATATAAGCATCATGGGACGACCCTGGATGCCCTGCAAGAACACTGAGGAATTGCATAGCTGGACCAAACACTGCTTTTATGTTGTGTGAGTGGCATATCTTGCGGTTCCTGCAACCAAATATAAAATAATTACACAAAGCAAAGGTAACCGACTAAAACAATAACTCCTACAACAAATTAAGATTCAAGTTCAACAATCCAAATATAATTAACAAAGGACATAAGTCTAAAAAAATAGAGCAATTATATGGATGTGTGGGAAAATAAATGTTTACATGCTAAGGACTAATTAAGGTCAGTATTAAAATGCATCTAGAAGGCATACATGAAATGTATTGATTCAGGTATGCATTGCTATACAATTTATGGCCTCGGCCATGCTGATACATGCAATGCCTTGGTGCTAAAGGCGCGCAGACTCCTCCCCATAGCCGCAAAACATGTTCAACAAAAGCAATCCGGGACCTCAAAGGTCCCGTAAGTGGATCGGAAATGAAATGGATTTATAGGGTGGTGGTCTGTCGGCAATCAGCTCTCTGAATCAGACGCAAGCCCATCCCAACAACGTAAGTTATCTGAACGAATGAAAAATATCAGATTTTGTTTGGAAAATGATCCGAACTAACGGAAATGATCCAATTTGCTTCCGTTCATCGAAAGCGCATATATATGCATTTTACCGAACGTTCGTACGAATGAAAAATGAATGAAAAAAGCAAAAAAAAGACTAACACCCACCCAAACTTTCACAGAGAGCTACGGAAGTCCGGACGAATGTGTCTTTGAATCGAGGCTATTGACTGCATAAATCAATGGGGTTTATTCATGAAGCTCTAGCGCCAGGTAGTGCTTCGTAGTGTTAGGCAACTTCTGCTGAACGCCGGGCGCTGTACGCAATACCACATGTATGAAAGCAATTCCGTTGAGCGACTGGAACAGCACCATGTAGCGTAAGATTCATCATTATAGACGGCTCAGCGTAGAGCGCGGGTGCTCTGGCTTCCAGAGCGACAGGTAAGACCTGACGCTACCATTCGCTCTCCCATACATTTCAGTTGACATTCCTTCTAATCCTTTTATGAACCTATTTTTTTTTTTTTACTCTCAAATAATTATTAGATCTCTCCTGGCCTGGAATTATATATTTTTGATTTTTTTTTTTTTTTGTATTTTATGCAAAATTGTTATTACAGGTCTGGCACTAAAGTGTTAATGTCACAGTGTTCCAACAATGTCATTCCATGTTTTTTCGCTTTGTTACTGGTGGAAATGTGTCAAAAAATCACTTTAATCACATAGCGTCTGCCGCTCTATGCTACAGCAACCCAAATTTGAGCGCCGGCGCTCTGTGAGTCTGTTTTTTTGTTGAATATGGTGTGAGTCGCTGAGAGTCGGTCGCACTGAGCTGGCGCTACCTTTTGCTCCCTGCAACATCTCATTCATCAATGCCTGCCAGGTTACTACGGCGACTCTGTTACAGCGCCCGATAGCCGATCACAGCGCATACTAGCGGTCGCTCTAAGCGCCGCTGTACAGACGCTCATCTGCCGATAGCTGCCGCTAGTAATGAATCAGCCTCAATGTTGTTTTGGTGATTCATATATGAATTTTGTTATACAATGATGGAGGTTCTCTTATAGAAGTGTTTTTTTTAGGGGCAGCACATTGTGCTGTTGTGGTATTTGGATTTTTGAGTTGGTTCAATGTGATCAAGATTGAGATTATGATTGCGTTGTATTGTCATGATTGCACTTTATAGAGGCAGTTTTTGCATATAATTCTTGCACATCCTTGCACATCTTTTTGCACTTTTTTTCACGACTTATATATTAGGATTAATTGATATATGGATTTAGTTTTTATTGAATTATTGCTGATGGATTATTAAATTCTCTCCCCACTGCCTATGCATCCTGTATGTTTTTAATATGTCTAGTCCAATATGTTGTGGATATGTTTATTAAATAAAGTTTGGCAATCATTTTGATTTTGACATTGGAGTGCCTCCTTTGTTTTTATGTAGTTTCTCATATATGGCTTATAGAGCCTTGGGCGTAGCCCACCCCTATTATTAATTGATTGCCATCTGAGGGGTGGTTGTGCAAGCCTTGTTCGGATGACAATTTACATTCCCTCTCCACTGCTCCATTTGCGCTCTATGACGTGGAGGCTGATTCATTACTAACGCCAGGTATCGGCAGATGAGTGTCTGTAAAGCGGTGCTTAGAGTGACTGCAAGTAGATGCTGTAAGCGGATATGGGGTGCTGTAATAGAGCGCCTCAGTCTCTGTAGTAACCTGGCACAGTACTAGCATTGATGAATGTGATGTATGTTGGGTGCTTTAACACCAGTACAGCGCTGCAGCCAGCGAAATATAGCGCCAACTCAGTGCAACCGACTCTTGCCGCCCCACACCATACTTATCAAAAAAGGACACACACACAGCGTTGGCGCTCTAAATCTGGTCGCTATAGCATAGAACGCCAGATGCTGTGTGATTAAAGTCTGTTTTTGAACACATATACACCAGTAACAAAGCGAAAACACATGGAATGACATTGTTGTAACATTGTGACATTGACACTTTAGTGCCAGACCTGTAATGACAATTTTGCATAAAAATATAAAAAGTCTGAAAAGTTTCTAAAAGTGTTTGTTTGCAGCCAGAAGAGGTCACACAATGATTTGAGCAAAAAAAAAAAAAAAAATTCAAACACGCTATTTAAACACAAGCAAATGAACGGCCATTGAAATGTATGCGAAAGCGACAGTGAGCGAAAGGTAATGCCTGGCACTCTGGAAGCTAGAGCGCTGGCGCTATACGCTAAGCTGTTTGTAATAAAACATCGGACGCTACATGGTGCTGTTAGCGGCACTCACCAGATTTGCTTTCATAAATGTGGTTTTGCGTACAGTGCCCAGCATTTACCAGACGCTGCCTGCCACTACGAGGCGCTACCTGCCGCTATCCCCTCTTAAATAACCCCCTTAGACCACTTAGGCCATGGCTTTGATTCTACAGAAATGGGCTGCAGAGGTCAAGGACACGGATGGACGGACCCTCTCTCAAGGGATATGCTACCATATGAGGTGTCTGTGTGATGTTCAGGTCAGAGGGTGTCCCAAATCCAACAACCAATGACATCATTATATAATCAAGAAGACATAGCCAAATTTCCCCGACAATATTACCTCTTGGACACCTTTAGAAGGGCAAATAAGTCCCAGAACCTTCCAGAACCTCCACCACCTCTGGAAGGGCACAGGACTGCCGTCTACATTCTAAACATAAAATGTTGGCAACTATACTGCCAAATGGGAATTGGTATGTTAGTCTTTTCTGTTTATTGTGGTACTAGACTATAATATAGTATAAATATAGTGTCGATCCTTTTTAATATCCTGCCAGTGAAAGTCAATATGGCATTTGATGCCCAGTCCTGTCATTTTTACACTTCAATGAATCGCCTTTAAAAAAAACTGTTAAATGCTGGAAATAAAAAATAAGCACCGTTGATGGATGTAGCCAGGAAATGCTGAGGTGACCTCCTCACCCCAGGCTGTACACTGCAGCCCGACCTAATAAAAACAAATATAACTCTAAAAGGATAGTCAATAGAGAAGAATAACCTCTAACACGTTTCTTGACTTTTATTGCTATTGTATGCAGTCGGAATTTACGCGGTTCAGGTCAGAAGAGAAGGTAAATTAAGTTTTGGCAGAATACCTGCGGGAGCGTTCAGCTCTCTTTTCCTTCATTCTTTCCATACAAATGAAACCATATCTGAAATGTAAAATTGCTTTATGTTTTGCTTCCTGTCTGCTCTCATTGGAAATTAGATGTGTCTTATGAAATTCTTGTTCAATTTATTCTGTTCCCAGGACAGTTGTAGCTGGCGTTAACATTTAGTGAACAGGCTGCCAGAAATGATTTATTAAAGTGGACCAAAACCCAGGATTTTGACTATTCTGGGTTTTGGTTCTTGCCCCAGGGGCATCCCGATCGGGTGCCTCGCTGTGTGAAACCTCCCCAGGTCACCCGAACAAACTCACCTCTTACCGGTCCTACAACGCATGCGCAGCCAGTCGTCCAATCAGGGCGCTCAGATCCGCTCCAGCCCCTTCCTCCAGGAGCTTGTCTAATGCGAGCAGATATGAGCGTGCTTGTGGCTGCATTCCCCACTACCCTCTAACAGGTAGCGTGCCTGCTTCAACCACTCACAAATGCCTGGTGCAGGCACCCTGCTAAAGGAATAGCGGAGATGCGGCCACAACTCGCCATGTGTCGTTGGACCGGGAAAGAAGGTGAGTTTCCGGGTGACCTAGGAAGTTTAAGACAGTTTAAGATTCTGAAAGCCCTGGGGCAGGGAATCCAGCGGCCCTGGAAACATATATATATTTCGGGCTGATGGGGTGTGGGGTTGGCCCACTTTAATGAATGGCTAAGCAAAAAATCATATTCACCTTGAGTGCCATGTGTTTACTAATAGTATATATTGGTGGTAACCAGCATGTGGGCCTCAGAGAAAAAGGTGCACACAACCCATGGGACCATGGTGCCACTAGTGCCATCCTGCTTCATTCACACTTGAAGTTGAGATTTGTGTGATTGTGCCCATTAGATACCCTCTAGGGGGTGAGTGGGATGTTGCTCTATCATATCATATGGCAGTTGGAAAAGGACTGCTGCTGTTCTTCTTTAAAACAGGCAGGGAGAATACTGACAATGTGCAATTACAGAGGACCAAATGACTACTGGTCATCTGGATTTGGGATGGCCCACAATGTGAATCCTCCCAACCCATGATGTATACTCACTTAGTTCCAGGATTCTGGTCATATGGAGCATTAAAGAGGACCAAAACCCACGAGACCCCAGGGTAGGCATACTCGATCCAGGGTAGGCATTCCCCGATTGGTGGTGCCCCGCTGTGTGAAACCCCCAAGGTCGCCCGAAAACTCACCTTCATTCCCGGTCCAACGGCGCAAGTGTGAGTAGCGGCCGCAACCCCGCTATCCCTGCAAGGCGTGTGCCCACACCAGGTATTTGTGAAAGGCCAGCGCGGGCACGCTCCCTGTTAGAGGGTAGCAGGGGAAGTGGCTGCCATCGTACTCGGATCCGCTCACATTAGACGAGCTCCTGGACGAAGGGGCTCAAGCAGATCGAGCGCACTGATTGGACGAGCAGCCGTGAAAACGGCGTAAGACCGAGAAGAGGCAAGTCTTTTGGGGCGACCTGGGGGGTTTTACAGGGGGGGCAAGGACCAAAATCCAGGATAGCCAAAATCCTGGGTTTTGGTCCATTTTAAGCAAAGTGTACTGCATTGCTACAACATCCACATTCCTTCAATTTTATAATAAATGGATGTCACTAATGAGCATGAGCGTAGCACTCTGCTCATTTACACATATGGCCACTGTGATCTGGGAGGTTTCACACAGAAGGGCATCGCAAATGCACCCTAGCAGAGGGTTTCTGCTGGACCTAAGGTTTTTTAGACCTCCATTTTGTACTTTTTAAAGGGCATCTGTAGGATTCTAAAAGAAAGAAAAATATTCAGCTTACTGTAGCTTCCCAAGAGCTCAGGTCAGGTCCACTGCTTTAAGATTTCAACACCACTGGCCCTAGAGCATGAAGTCACTGCCTAGAGCTTTGGGAATCTCCTGGTTAAGGGACTGAGGCACGGGAAACATAAGTAGCCAGGAGGTTTATTCCTACCTGTGACCTAAACTATAGTGATGGTCAGTAATAGGCAAAGAAAAAAAACTCAGAGAAACCCGAGGCATGGACCATGACAAGAGACAGATTGATGGACTGAGCGCAGATAAGCCATTTGTTCTAACATTGAAGGAAGGTGGCTGATCAACTGGTGCACAAGGGGGTCAGTTACCACTGCACTTCTTTAGGTGTCCTGCAGAGGGTGGATGTTGCACAAGCTCTGAGTTGTTCCCTGGTGTTCACTGATTTGGCAAATGGCAAACAGAGGGCAGACAGGATGACAAAGAGCACAGATCTACAGACAGCTGGTCGACTGGAACCCAACAGAAACATATCATCTAACTCCAATACAGGGAACAGAAGGCCTCTGTTTAGCACACGTGGCCTGATGGGTTAACACTCAAGCGTGTGGGGAGTGAGTTCGGGATGCTGAGCTTTTTGGGCCGCGTGGGTGCCATGTGGAATGGGGGTGCTGTCAGGCTTGGTAAGTCGCACGGTACACATACAATCCACAAGAGACAAGTCTCTTAAACAGATACTTACTCACTTTATTAGTAGCTTGCTGGTACACCTCATGTGTCACAGATATTATCCACGTTGTCATCACTCCCATCAACAGTTCCCCTTTAGTAGGAATAAGGCTGCAGCAGGTACTCTTCCTTCTAATGGTAACTTGGGGTCTTTTCTCAGTAGCTTACCTTTCATTGAGTGACTGAAACGCTGTGATTCCTCCTCTTTCTCCTTAGTGAGGAAATCTATTCCTCATTCAGCTTTCAGTCACCCGCGGACCTGGTCCTTCAATCACCAAGAACGGTAACACCCCCCACTCCCTTTCCAGATGTCCTGATTGGTTGCCTCTCTCTGCAGCTATGAAACCCCGCCCTCCTTTCTAGTCACACTAGAAAGGAGACGCTTTCACCCCCTTTTTCTGACCACACTATGTGCTGGTAGTAATAACTAGAGGCACAACAATGCCCTTTTTGTACTATGATAGTGTGCTGACATCACATCACTGTTGGCACACCCACTGTTTCTCCTCATTTTCCAATGATCTAATACTTTTATAAATAACTTAGGAACTACAGGTTCTTTTTGAAAACAGATTGAAGTTTGGGGCAGTGCAACCTGTAGCCCAAGACAATGGAACAACAATTGAGCTTGCATTTAGTATAACTTTAATTACATTTGACCTAAAGTAAGAATGAACACTGTAGGTGGGTGACAAGCATGGCCAGACAGGACCCAGACTTCAGGAGCCATTAGGCACATTTTTAGACCAGAGCTTGAGCTCTGAAAAGGAGAGGTTTTCAAGCAGTAGACCTAATTTTGGTCCTCCTTAAGGGGCCTTTGTAGGCTTCTAAAAAAAGAAAAATGCTCAGCTTAGCTTCTCCAGAGCTAATCAATATTAATCGCCTGCTTGAAAACTTTACACTTCCTTTCCTTTTTCTTGAAAACTTTACACCATTGGTCTCAAAACATGGTCTGAAGCCTCAAACTGTCAAGCTTTCTGGCTACAACCATGAGGAGAGCTGAGCTGAGCTCCAGGTATGGGGCGAAGTGAAGCAAATAATCTCAAAGAGCAAAATAAAAAGTCTGGGCATAGTCCAAGGATGAATCCGAGGTCAGAGGCTGGCAGAAAACAAGCAAAGTCCACTGAGCAAGTCCGTGTCAAAACCAAGTTATCCGTCCGTGGGTAAATCCAGGTATTCAGATCAGGAATTCAGGAATCAGGGAAACAGAATCCAGGAAGTAAGCTGATAAAACAGCATTGGCTGCAGGCCAGCTGTCCTCTTAAATAGGGCTATCAATTAGAACAGGAAGGGATGAGTCAGAGTCTGGGTCACTTCCTGTTCATTCAGACTTAGAAAACCAGGAAGTGAAATCAAGCCCAAGAGCTTACACTCTAGGATTTGTGTACTTGCAGTGGGCTGAACACCAGGTGTCACTGTGGAGCAATGCGACAGATGAACAGCCTGTTCTGTTACAAACACCCAGCCGAGCATGTCTGCTGCTGCATGCAGTCTGTGGCCTAGCATGCTCTCAATGCTTTAAAGGGCAAGGAAGGTGAGGAGACTGACACAAACAGAAGGGAGCTTGCACACCTACAGTATGATGTCCTTCCTTAGCTTTTCTCATGATCTGGACAAATAAGATCTAGGGGTACTCAGGGAGGTCTGGGAAACAGAGGCAAAGCCAAGAGAGAGGGCCGGAGGTGCTGTGGAGAGCACATTGACACAATAATGCAGCAAGGAGCCAGGGTTAGATACAAACCTTTATAAGGAAGACAGAGGAGAGGATTGCAGACACCTGTGATAGGGCAGAGAACACCACAGCAACAATACAGGAAAGAGCCACAAACTCACAAAACCAGACACATAGATAGGATATAACAAAGAAGACATTGGACCGAGGACAGATAGTACATCACTGGTAATGATGATCCTTATAGTTATGTTTTGAAATTACCATCTTTTTAGTTTTTGTGATACATGAGATGGTTACCTAGTCTGTTCTATCGTGAGTGTATGGTGGACCTGCTGGTGAGTGTATGTAAATGAAGTTCTTAATCATAATTAGGTTGATGTAAGAATGGATGCTTTGGAAGGGGATGAACAATTTCAGATTCAGGAGCCAGCAGACACATGCTAGGACCAGAGCCTAGTCCAGAGCCTGAGATCTGGAACAGGTAGGTTTTCATACAGTGGACCTGGGGAGACATGTCGGCATCCATCAAGATGGTTTCGCTCACCCTAACATGCCTACTCTATGTATTGCAATGGTGGTTCCAGGGCTGGCCGTTGCCCTTCCCCTGGGGCATCCCAAATAGTGTAAGCCCCCCCCCCCGGGGTGCTGCCCCGGCCAATCAGATTGGGGGTGGGAGCGCGTCTACTGATCAAATTGAGTTTGGGCCAGAAGAAGGGCTGAAACTCAAGAAGAGTAACATCAGTTGCTCCAGCAGATAGCACAGCACAGAAAAACCAACTCCTCTAACCAGGACTCAGCTGTGTACCTACATCTGAAGGACACAGGACACTCCTTTGATTACAATCATATTCACATTTTGAATAGTTAAACAGATTGGTCCAAAGAGGTGTGAAAGCCATATACAATGCCGTGTTGAAAAGAAGTAACCAATGTTTACCAGTGGTGGGCTCCCTCTTTTTGGGGAATAAGGATTTGGGATGCCCTGATTTGTGTTAACACCAGGATCACTGTGGATGTCATATTTTCTGTGATCCCATGGTGCATGTGTGGGCTGCATGGCTAATATATGCTCCTGTGCCTGGCCTATGTGAATAGCTAACCCAGGTAGTGCACACACAGCTGGAGAGAATGCCTGCCCCTCCATTAGGCTTTCTAAGCCAAGCATCAATATGAATGGCATAAAAGCTTAAAAGGGCAGGTATCTCTAGCCTATTTGCATAGTGTTTGGTTTGTTGCATTAGGTCTACAACTGACTATGTACTGTCTGCAATTACTACAATGTAAAACATAGCAGTAGAACCTTCGGTTCTATGCGGGAGTACTGATATGAAAAATATGGTAGTAATGATAATAATAAGAGCCCACTCATGCATCATGGGAACACAGATAATGAAATAAGAATAGGATGCACCTTGGAAGAAGCACAAAGCCTGGAGAGTGAAAATTCCTCTTCAACACCCACCAAAGGCAGCGTAACACCAATTAGTACTGGCACGCTTATGCAAACACCTAACTACCCAACCTAAGTGTTAATGACAGATGTTGTGGGTTGGAACCATTACTTATTGCTGTATAAGTCAGTCATTGAATTTAGAGGCAAATCAGATGACTGGTGAAACACCTTTAGATATACCATGACCTGGATGAATGAAAACCTTCACAAGAAGTGTTTAATTGGGAGGGATAAAAAAATATTTACCTCTCAAAAGCCTGCTTCCAACGCCTCTCACCCTATAACTGTTTTTTAAGTTACAAAAAAGCAAAGACAGATTGCTTTGCAAGACGTATCACATTATATGTTGAAATGAGATAACCAATCAATTTAGGGGTACAAAAAAACAGTTGGAGATTTGAAATGCTTAAACATTTTTATGAAATCATCCTTCAAGAAGGTTAGAACATTAAACCTGTTATCAGATAAGCTGCCGGGGTCAGCACCGGAACTTTTAAATGCTTCTTTCTTTTCCAATAAGCTCAAAAGTGCTCCAAACAGAAAAAAATGAAGCTTTACAGTAAGTGTATAAAATATTATTATAACATACACAGTTGTTTGCCTCCCTACCATAGTACAGGGACTTCTATTCATTTTAATGACCACAAGAGCATATTTTTGTTGCAGAGTAAGTACTGGGTACAGCGGAGGCGTAATCCAGATAGACGCTTGTAGTGTAACAGGAACTGGCTTTACCTTACATGGTGGCTAACGCACACAGAAAAAATAAGGAAGTACCATAGAGCAACTGAACACAGGAAATACAACACAGCAGCAAAATGCATATAAACTACAGTTGAGCATTGGTCATGGAGCCATCTAGTGGCATAACTTGTCATTGCTGTAAACTGCAGTAAATCTAGCAAAAGTCACTCCAGCATAGACTAAGCTGGAAGTCCGCTGCACCCAGTACTTACACTCTGCAACAAAAATATGCTCTTGTGGACATTAAAATGAAAAGAAATCCATGTACTATGGTAGGGGGGCAAACAACTGTTTCTCCAACACCTCTTTTCAACAGCTGAGGCTTAAATCTATGAAACCCATCTTCTTTGTAAGCCTTGAATATCTTTTACCGGTCAGGGGCTTACTAAGGATATCTGCTGTCATATCCTCAGTAAGGTAATAAAGTAATTCAAGAAGTCCCTGTTCTTGAAGATCCATTAGAAAGTGGACCTTCGCATCAATGTACTTGGTTCTCGAGCTAACTCTTTCCATCTGCGCAAGTTCAAGGCATCCTTGATTGTACTCAAAGATTCTCGTTGGTTCCAACTATGGTTAAGCCAAGTCTGTTAACAGTTGTCTCAGCCTTATAACTTGGCTTGCCTGCGCTGCTGCAATGTACTCTGCTTCAATAGATGAAAATGTAACAGAGAGCTGCTTTCTGCCAAGTCCAACTGATAGCACTTCCTGATACCAGAGACAAGTAACCACTGAAAAATTTCTGTCACTGGTGTTTCCGGCCCAGTCGGCATCCACATATCCTGTCAGGATGCTTTCATCACTTGCTGGTAACTTTAGCTTGTAATGTAAAGTCCCTTTAAGATAGTGAATGACTCACTTAACTGCATCCCAGTCCATCTGACTTGGCATTGAAACTTTCTTACATAGGTTTCCAAAAGCTGATGCAATGTCAGGCATTGTAGAGGTGGTAATGTACAGCAATTTCCCAATAACTTCCTGTACTGAGTGTTAGTTGGTAGTGGCATATCTTGGCTGTTTATCTTCTTCAGGTTGTTGGTTTCCATGGGAGATTTTACTGGTTCGGCATCTTCCAATCTAAATGTTTCAAATATTTTTTGTATTTTGTGCTTTTTGTTCAGAAGAAAGCTGCCATCTTCCTCCCTCTTAATCTGAATGCCGAGGTAATTATTTCCAAGATCTTTGGTCTCAAAGTGCTGATTCAGGGTTTGCAGTATTTCTGCTTCATCCCCTTCTTGTGCAAAATAAATCAGGATATAAGGGTTGATTCATAGCCTTCTCAAAACCGTCTTGTTTTTGTCTCGTAATGTTTAATTTTCACTTTTTTCCCAGATGTCTACGTGTGTACGCATGATGCAGAGCCGCCATCGGGAACGTTCCTTTTAATTTTCGTAGCTGCGTACGCCATCGTGAATGGCATTTTTCGGTTCTCGTTGCGTACTCGAGAGGACAAGGTTTTCGTTTACGTTGCTTAGTAATCCTCGTATACTACCATTTTTCAATGTTTTTCAACGTAGCTTCCAACGTAGATTTTCTGCTCCCATGCTTACCTTAACTCCTTGTGTTTTTTTTTATCTGTCCCACTCTATTCATGCTTACCTTAACTCCCTTGGCACTGTTTCCAATTTTCTATCCCCATATTTTCATGCTTACCTTAATTTCATGAATTTCTTAGATTTTTTCATTTCCTTCTTGCTTTTTTATGATTTATGTGCATGATCCATGATTTATGTGGATTTGTGCAATCATGACATTTATATTAGTTATAAAGAAATGATAGACATCATAAACATTTTTAAGTAGTAAAAAATGTATTAAAAGTATATTTTGGTTTTTTTTTTTTTGGTTATCAAAAATATTAAAATTTTTATTTAAATTTTAAAAACTATTTACATAAAAGTGTCAGGCTCCCAGGATTCTATTCCTCGGTGGTCCCCATTGAAGATGCAAGCTCCTCAATGTCGGCCACCAGCTTATGAACAGCAGCTGTAAGAAGCTGAATTCGCTGCTGTGTGCTGGCTGTGAAAAGAAAACAAAAATTATTTTCTAGTATATGCATTTTGGATACCTGTTGAATTAAATATTAATAATTTATAGCCTATGGATTGGGCCAGAAATTAATCAAATTTTCTAGGCTAGGGATTGGGGCAGAAATTAATATAATATTATAGCCTATGCATTGGGAATACCTCTTGATGAAGGCATGTTAACGTAAAATAAGTTGTGTACAAACTTACTAGGCTGGTGGACGGCCTGATCCTTGGGAACCACCCTCCTCTCTGGGGCCTGCCACTCCTCTTAGTCTGACTCTGTTGAGCAAACAAAAATAAGGTTAGTTAGAATTTCATATTTGTTAATGAGGACATTTTTTTTTTTTTTAAAGTTTCTTTTTATTGCAGTTTAACAAACATCAAACATAAATACAAGTTACATATCACATTAAGATGCCGCAGGCATCTAGTACCGTTGCATAGTTTCAGTAGACATTTAGACACGACAACCATTCACTCAGCACACATACATACAGTTGGACTCTGTTGTCTAATCAATTTCCACTGGAATCTGGAATGAGAGGACCAATCAGGAGTCACATCTACAGGTTATTTCTCTCGTCTCAGCCTACTATAGGTGCGCAGCTTCGTCCCTTCAGTAGGTTCTTCCCCTTTCTAACCGGCCTCCGAGGCAGTGTCCTGGCTCTGCAGCCAGGGACCCCATACCTTCTCAAACTTATCTGGCACCCCACGAGCCGTGTATGTTAGTTTGTACATAATGAGTTTCTGGTTTACCAGAGCCTTCCACGCCTGCACAGATGGTTTAGCCGGGTGTTTCCAATTGAGCAGAATGCATTTCCGGGCGTAGAAGAGCAGCAGCCTATAGAGCGATTTTAGCGGCCCCGGCAGCGACAATGAATCAACCACCCCCAGAAGACATAGGGAGACCGAGCCACTGATCCGGACGTCCACCACTTTACCAATCAAATCCATCACCTCCTCCCAATATCTCACCAGGACCCCACAGGACCAGGTCATATGTTCCCATGTGCCAGTCTCCCTCTCACACCTGGGACATAAATCGTTAGCGAGCAAGCCCATCTTATGCAGCCGTATCGGCGTGATATAAGCTTGATGTATCCATTTGGTCTGGATAAATCTGTCTCTGGCTTCTATGACCGAAGAGTGCAGGTTATCTAGAATTTCTTCCCAGTCATCCGAGTCCAAAGTTTGGTCTAGGGTCAGCCATCTGCTTTCAATCTTCCCCCTGGGGGATTCCAGCCCAGCAACCAGGCACCTATACAACGTGGAGACCGGTTTCTCCAAGTCCGTCCCTCTCACCGTAAACTCCACCTGAGACACCGAAAAATTCGGACTGTCCCTATGGAACTGAGATTGCAGAGCGTGCCTGAGCCGCAGATAGCGGAAGAAGTCCCGGTGAGAAGCCCGAAAGGTCTCCCTAACTTGATCAAACGACAGGAGCACTCCATCCCCGTACATCTGGCCCAGCGTCCGAAGGCCCCTACCCTCCCAAAACTGCGGATCCTGCATTGAAACCAACTCCGGGAGCTTGGGGTTGTTCCAGAGAGGAGCAAAGGGGGACCAGTACTGGGCCTCGTCCGGCTTCCTGAACAACTTGGCTACCCTATCCCAAATGTTACACCCTACCCTCATGCATCCGGTAGCTTCCCGGACCCCCCGAACCCCACGGTACACCAAGAGGGATAGTTTCTCAGGGGAACCCAGCACCGCCTTCTCCAGACCCACCACCGGATTGCCTTGCGGCTGACAGAGCCACCAGTGTACGAATAGGAGCTGCGTGGAATAGAAATACAATTGCATGTGCGGGACCGCTAAACCCCCCTCCGTCACCTGTGCTTTCATTATTTGTCTGTTAAGCCTAGGTGGAGACTGCCCCCAAATAAAGCCAAACAGAATTGAATCCAACGTCTTAAAGTGGGAGACGGGCAGCAACACTGGCGAAGCCTGATAAATATACAGAAACTTTGGAAGAAATATCATTTTATATATATTAATTCTGCCCATGACAGACAGGGGCAGATTCGCCCATTGAGCGACCCGCTGCCTTAGTCTCGTCACGACAGGGGAAATATTCAGAGATATGAACTCACTTGGTTGCTTGCTAATCATAATCCCCAAGTATTTAAATTGTTGGACTATTTTCAATTGAGACCTCGGGGAGATGTCGGGGGGAACAGGCTCATCCACTAACATTAGACTGGATTTATCCCAATTAATCCTGAGGCCAGAGAACTTCCCAAACACTCCAATAGCATCCAGGGCTGCGTCCAGGCACTTATGGCCATCCGCAAGGTACAGCAGTGTGTCGTCTGCATAGAGGGATATCTTTTCCTCCACTGCTCCCAGCTTCCATCCAGAGATACTTGGGGAGTTCCTGACAACGATCGCCAAGGGTTCGATAGCCAGAGCAAAAAGCAATGGGGATAATGGACAGCCCTGTCTTGTCCCCCTATGCAAGGTAAATGAATTAGAGAAACACCCATTAACCCGTATCCGGGCAGTTGGCTGTTCATACAGTAATTTGATATAGGAAATAAAGCTGGCAGGGAATCCAAATCTTTCCAAGACTGCCCAGAGATATTCCCACTCCACCGAGTCAAAGGCTTTCTCATTATCTAATGATATTACCACCCGCTTCCCATGGTTATCATGTATATCATGTTGGACATCAGTCTGCGGAGGTTCACACACGTGGTACGTCCTGGCATAAACCCTGATTGATCTTGCCCGATCACATGTAGGATAACTTTGTTTAGCCTAGTGGCCAGTATCTTGGCTAATATTTTTGCATCTTGGTTCAGTAGGGATATGGGCCGATAGGACGCACAGGAGTCAGGGGGTCTCCCCTCCTTATAAATGAGGACCACATGCGCTTCACGAAAAGAGGTCGGGAGGCACTCGCTTTCAAGTGCATGTTTCAGCACTTCCCACAGCCTGGGGGTTACCTGTTCAAGGTCCTGTTTATACCACTCGGCCGGCAGCCCATCTGGTCCTGGCGCCTTCCTGCTAGAAAGCATCTTAATTGCGCCAGAGACCTCATCCATGGTGATAGGGGAGTTCAAAGCCTCCTGATCTTCTACAGTCAGCCTCGGGAAGACAATCTGGTCCAGATAGTTACCCAGATCAGTTGCTCCATAGCTCGCCCTCGAGGAATACAAGGCCGAGTAGTACTCCAGAAACCTCTGGGCTATCTCCTCCCCCCCCGTCACCCTCGTCCCATTATCCAGTATCTCAGCAATATGGTTGGGTTGGCTTTCGGCTCTCGCTAGGTAGGCCAGGGTCTTACCGTTCTTGTCCCCTTTATCAAAAATTGTTGCCTGTTTATATAGTAGTGATTTCCTAACCGAGTCGGTCAGAAGCAGATTATATTCCCTCTTTAGTGCTAACAGTGTTGAATGGTCACCGCTATCCAAGGTCGTACTAAACAGCTCCTCCGCCCGCGCAAGTTTACTCTCAAGATCTGCCGCCTCCCTCCCCTTCTTCCTCCGAGCCGCAGCAATAGCGCTAATGGCCGCCCCTCTGGTGACAGCTTTGAAGGCATCCCAACTAACTTCCACCGACGTCTCCACCGTATTGCAACCCCAGAAAGCCTCAGTAGAGGATTTCAGACTACTCTGAATGTCGGGGGCTTCCAGCCATATAGGGCTCAGGTTCCACCCCACCCAATTCTCCCGCCTCAGTGACAACCCAGCTGTGATCAGTAAAGGTGAGTGGTCCGAGATCCCTCTCGGGAGATAACTACAGGACACCGCTTTAGTTAGAAATTCAGGCGAGGAGAATGCAAGGTCAATTCTGGACAGGGATTTGTGTGTAACCGAGTGGCAGGAGAACGCCCTATCAGTAGGGTGTTTCCACCTCCAAAGCTCCTGCAGCCCCAGCGCCTCCGCCCAATTCGCCAGTTGGGTCTTGGGGCCTGGGTTTTTATTCAGCCTGTCCAGTGCCGGATCCAAAACCATATTGAAGTCGCCTAACAACAGTATCGGAGCTGGGGGGTAGGAGAGTATTTTCTCCATTATTTTATCTAGAATCTTAGCTGAAAATGGTGGAGGGACATACACCCCGACTATTATCATAGTAGTATCCATTAATTTAGCATGAAGAATAACATAACAACCCTCTCTGTCGGCATGTACTGAGAACACCATAAATGGGGCACCCTTAGAAATCAACACTGATACTCCTCTTGAGTAGGCTGAGAATGGGGCATGAAAGGAGCTCTGGATCCACGGTCTCCTTAATGCCAACACCCTCTGGCCCACTAGGTGGGTCTCCTGGAGAATGACTACATTCGGTTTGTACTTCTTGACAAACTGAAGGACGGTGGCCCTTTTGATCTTATCGTTAAGCCCCCGGACATTCCAGGAGAGAAATTTACACTCACCCATTATCACTGCGTAAAGTGTTACTTTCAAGGGTCTCCACCCTGCGGGCCTCCCTCCCCTCCAGAAATCTTCCTATTACTCGAGTCCAACAATCATGCATCGCAGTCATACCCACACACAGACAACAACTAACAGAACAGATGATATAACAGTTTAACTGTGACCCTCCCCCGAACCCACCCCCCACCCCGCTCCACCACCCCCCAACCTTGGCGAGCATCATTTCCCCAAACAAATTAACACAACACTGGTTTAACTATGTGCAGTTAGGGTGCGCAGGTCCGCAGCCCAGGGGTCTGCAAAGAACAAGCTTGCTAACCATATACAGGCCGGAGGACTAGCCTCCACGGGCTCCCAGAGCTAGCGAGAGGGAATCAGGGGGAGTGGAAGGGGAGGATTCTAAGAGGGATTCTCAGACCTCAATAGCGAAGCTATGGGAGGCAAGTAGAGGGGAACCGTAGGGGGGGCCGGGAACGGGGGGGAGGGGGGGGGGGGAAGGGGCGGAGGGGGCAAAGGGTGGGCACTAGGTAGGACGGGTGGGGAAATGGAAGGGCACCTGTCGCGCCCTGGGAGTCCGGAGCCGAAGCTCCCCTGTAACAATTGCTAACAGGATATAATTGACTAATTAGGCATCACCAGAGACACCACTACATTAACTTTAAACAAGGTAAATAACAAAGCACCACCGCGGGCCCACCAGAGCACCCATCAGCAGGGCTCCCGGAAGGTCAGCGGAGGCGACCCCCGCCTCCGGCACAGGCCGAACAAGGGGTAAGAAGACCAGCCCAGAGCAATAACTGAACTATTCTCTCCGACCAGAGCCCAGACCATCAGGCCCCTGGCAGAGAGTCCAGCCATGTGTTAGCTTCTTCGGCTGACGTGAAGAATTTAACGGTCTCTCCATCCTGCACCCGCAGTCGCGCCGGGAACAGCATGGCGTATTTAATCTTTTTCTTCCTGAGCCGTTCTCTAACGCCGTTGAATGAGCGCCGCAATTTCTGGACTTCCGATGTGAAATCTGGGTAGAAAGACAGCCTGGCGTTCTCATAAGATACCGCGCCTTTCGTCCTGGCCGCGGCGAGTATAGCGTCTCTGTCCTTATAGTGGAGGACTTTAAATATAAATGGCCTTGGCGGGGCCCCGGGCGGGGGGGATCTCAGCGGGATTCTATGCACTCTCTCTATTGTGAAAAATTTGGTCAGGTCCCTGGGCGCCAGGGTGTCCCTTATGAGGTTTTCAGCAAACTCCTCTGGGGAGGAGCCCTCCGATTTTTCGGGCAGCCCCAATATTCTTACGTTATTTCTCCTGTTCCTATTTTCAGAGTCCTCGGCCCTCCCCAGTAGTACAGTCACCTGTCTACGTAAGGTTGCCAGCTCCCCGGCCTGCACAGACAAGCGGTCCTCCGTTTCCCCAATTCTCCTTTCATTCTCCCCTGTGCGGTCCCGAATCTTGTCCAGGTCGTGACGAAAATAGTTGAATTGCTCCTGAAGAGTATCAAATTTAGTTGTAAGGACATTTTGACAAGAGGCTATGGCAGCCATGATCGCCGCTGTGTCTGGATTAGAGGGCTCGGGCCCGGCTCCTCCTGGAGTTTCCATAGTTTGCGTGCTGGAGCTGACCACTGTGGATTTACGCTTCCTGTTGCCTGACATGCGTAGGAAGAAAGGCGCACAGAATTCAAGGTTGACTTGACACTGCCTGTCTTGCAATGTCCCAGTGCCGTGTCCCAGGGGCACGCGGATGTTGCGTAGATATGGGTTTAAAGAGCCTGTTTTGCGATCGCCAATACAAAGTTCAAGGAGCTTTTGTTACCCGGCGTCAGGGGTAGAGTGCCAGGAGCTTGTTCCTTGGCAGGTATACCGGGTTTAGGGAGCCCACAAGTACTGCACAGATATAGGGATCAAGAAGCTTGTCTTGCGGTATAGATACAGATGCGGGGTAAAAGGGACTCACGGATGCTGCACAGATATAGGGATCATGGAGTACCCGGCAGTTGCACAGATCTAGGGTTCCCGGGGCTTGTTTAGCACCACAGATATAGGGTTCAAGGAGCTCTCAGAACTCACACAGATATAGGACTCAGGGAGCTTGCTTAGCGACACAGATGTGAGAGTGAAGGAGGTCACAGATGCTGCACACCTACAGGTCTCGGGAGAGCCGGCTCCTCGGCACAGATATATATGGAGAAGAAAAAAAAAAAAACTTTCAGGTGCTGAGATGATATTGAGCTCGGGGTCACCCGGAGTATGTCTCGTCTCCTCCCGGGACTAGATGGGGGGGACCCGTAGGTACTGTCCCCAATATTGGCTCCCAGAATATTTGCTGCCACTTCCCAGTCGTCGGGGAGTTATGGTGGGGGGATCGAAGAGAGCCCGGCAGCCACCCAGGGTTCCAGGAATCCACCTCCGCGCTGCCCCTTTATATGGCCAGGGGGGTAAGTGCTGTACCAGTTCTCTCGGGGGGGCTGGGGAACCCACCCCAAGTGCTCCAATTTGGGCCTGAGGGGCCGCTCACATTCAGGGGGGACCTAATTCCCCCTATCCGGTCGTCTTGCTTCACAGTGGGGGGATACAGCGGCAGGAACAGCCCAGGATGCAAGGGTAAGGCCGGTATTAAAAGAAATGACAGTCTTAGCTGCAGCCGCAGCCTCCCGCCACCGCTCCAAAATGGCGTCGGCCTCTCCCCAGAATTTCGCGCCAGACCTCAATCCACCGTCGGGAGACACTCAGCGCTCCAGGGGGGGGAATCCCCTGCTATCACCGCCGCCGCCCAGGCCACCCAGGAGATGTCTCACCTCCGCCTCCGGCCTCCTTGCTCAGAATGGAGCCGCCCGCCTCTCCACCGGCCGACTGTCACACGAGCCGCACCGCCGCCGGCAGCTCTGCGGGGATATGTCAGCGCGAGCTCCGGCCACCTCTCCTCACCTCTCAGCCGTCGCCCGGGTCTCCCAGGGGTCGGCGTCTCGCTCACCGCCACAGCCCGGTCGTCGCTCGATGGGGCCGCCTGCTCTGCCTCACGCTCCGGACCACACAGGCCGTCAGCTATACACGAGGGCCGCCTCCGCCGCCGCGCAGCCACAGGGTCTCCCGGCCACAGGCACGATCCTCCAGCTCAGGTGAGCAAGATTGTGGTCTCTGGGTACGCTCAAATCAGCCCAGAAGGCAATATATCAGGATAATCTCCAGGAGCCCCTAGCAGACACGTCCGTCTAGGCGGCCATCTTAACCACGCCCCCAATGAGGACATTTTTAAATTAGAATGTGTGTGTGACATCACCCACCTTCTCCTTGCACCTCAGGTGCTTGCCCTTCTGGGTTCACCATTCCTGGATCTTCACCCGCCACGTCAGCATCTAAACGTATATAAGTAAGAAATGAGTGTGTGTTTACAGTGCATGTACCTGTGTGTGCTTCTGTGTGATCATCATACCGGAGTGGTGCTGGTGTGGCATCTCTTCCGCTTCGCTGCCGAGCAGCTGATGCCCCTCCTGCAAGTCCGGATGACCAACCGCTGGACCTGTCTGCAGAGGAGGGGGAGGACCTTGGCACTGGACTGCCACCACCTTCACTTCTACCAGATCGCTCCAGCATTGGCCAGACTCCTCGCCTCCGGGTGGGTCTTATCCTATAGTTTAATTCACTAACTAGAAGAGAATAGGATTCATAAACCCAGGCCTGCCTAAGGGCAGTGTATTTCTAAGATGTAATGGTAATGTACTTGGGAAATGTTTCAGGAAGAATTTCCTCACCCAGGGCCTCTTCCTGCATTTTAGGTCCCTCCAGTGCTGGATGATCAGTGTACAGGTGAAGGTGGTGTCAGTTTCTTCTTGGATTTTGGCAACTATTTCCTGTGCCAAGGTCCTTTTCTCATAGTTGCTCGGCAGGTAATCATAGCGATGGCTGGGCATCATCTAAAATGTTTAAGAAAAACAGATGTCATTAATTGAAACATCAAACAAATCACAATGTTAATGATAGCAGCTTCATTATTATCATTCCCCCTAACATTTAAAGGCTTTAGCGATCCTTCTACACTACATTTTATTGTTGCGCACAAGTGCGCACTAACTTTCGCTTTCCGCTGCATTTATAAGCTAATTTGGTACCCACTTTTTTTGCCTGCGCTGCCTAATCGCATATGCATGCATTTCGCCTGCACAAACACTTACTAACATAATCGTCTCCTGTTGCTGTCGGGTAAAGAGCGTGGGGGCCATCTTTCTCAGATTTTATAATAAATGTGTTGTGCCCCAGCGGTTTCCGGGATGCGCGCAGCCGTACACATGATGTCAATGCCATACACAGTCATAACTACTTAAAGGGTAGCTGTACACAGCTGTGTGTCTGTAAAGATATCAAAATGACTGAGAAGAGAAGTACCCGCAAGACCTCCAAGCCACATGAACGCCATGATCACTGGAGCAGTGGCAGATGAAGAATGCCACCCTTGCCCAGTTGGTGGCCATCCTTACTATGGAAATCCACCATTTAAAAAAAAAAAATTGTTAAGGGACCATTATTATTTATTATTGGGTGTTATTCAATTAGATATAGCATTACAAATACATAACAAATTATTAGTTGGTAATTGTTGATGAAGGTCTACATTAAAATATACAGTGCTACAATGCTTAAATATAAGTAAGGATGTTCAGATAAACCACATACCTATAGAGTTGTCCGTCCGCAGCTGGAGGCACCAGCGCTATGTGCGTACAATCGATCACACCCATGACGTTGGGCATATCGGCTATATCATAAAAGCCCAACTTAACCGCATTCCAGGCTACCACGTTGTCAGGAAAAAAGATATATTTTTGACACATGGTAGCCATGCCATCCAGAAACTTGTTTAGCGTGAGGCTCAGCGTAGGCTGTGACATCCCCACGGACAGGGCACCCAGCCTCTGGAATGAGCCGTTCACTAAAAATTTAAGGCAGCCAACTAATTTGGTCATGGCTGCAATTGCATGCCCCTTCCTTGTGGTGGGGGCCAACCATGGCCGCAGCTCACTATACATTTTATGGAGGGAAACACGGTTAAGTCGGGTGAGCTTGAATAGCTCAACGTCATGCATGCGATCGATATCCATACGTGTGCGATGCAACCTGGAATCTGACATGCAAATGCATAGCATGCCGCGTAGCTGCAGATGCTCATACTCTTCAACGTACTCAGAATACATAATCTCCGATCTCAACAGCTAACTTTCTCCTACAAAACAACCCCGTTGAACGTAAATACACTTGTTTTATTGGCCATGTTCTAATCAACAATCAAGGCTCTGAATCATGCGCAAGCCCATACCAATAACGTAACTTTCCAGAGATTGCAAACTTTTTACACAAAATATACGACCATCGAAAGTGCCTATTCGCATTAACGTAAACGCATATACGCATGAAAAAAGTTACGAAAATTCCAAAAAGGCCTGGAAAAACTCAAAAAAATTACACAAACACATGCGAAAGTGCATGTGAAAGAGGCTTTGAATCAGCCCTATAGTCCACAAAAATGAGCAAATAGATCCATCTGTTTGCCAATTTCTTTGTGTATAAGCAGGTGTCTGCTTTACTCCTCTGAAAGTCCTCATGTGTAAGCACTTCATTTATTTCTATATTCCATGCTCTGGCGGCTTGCTTTAGAGCATATATACTCCTCTGAAGTTTGCATATTACCGTAGGTCTGGCCTTTGTTCATCTTTGAACCCTGGTGGTTGTTCCATGCAGATGTCTCCTGTTAACTCGCCCATATAGAAATGCTATTTTCTCCTCAAAGTGTTACCTTTTCCTTGTGGCGGCTACTGTCAACAAAGTCCTTATTGTAGTATGTTTGACTACTGGAGCAAATATCTCAATATAGACCTCTCCATATATTTTAGAATATCCCTTTACTACGAGTCTTGCTTTGTATCACTGCACTGTGCCAGCTTCCCCTTCTGATAGCTGAGATATATCTTCCCAAGTTGCAGGTTCATTGGTACTGGCAGTGCATGCTTTGTATAAAAAACGTACAGGTGGTTTACCTCTGTTTTTTCTCATTGAGCATCTTGGCTCAGCTTGTTTGTGTCTGCTTTACAGCACTAGTAGGTTCTGCGCTCACTGCAACTGTTTGTTCAGAAGTTACAGATGATTTATTCAGCGTCAGTTTTCTCTTCTGTTTTTACTTTCTCTGTTGTCATCACTTTAGGGTCGATTCAAAGAAACATGTAACAGCTTTGATTTTGGTGCCGATCATCCTATTTTTCCCGTATGCTCGTGCGTTCGTATGAACTTGCGAGCGATTCTATAAGCTAATACGTTTCTATCCTAAAATGTACGTCCGTTCGTATGGCAGTTCGGGAATCAGACCTATGTCAGTTTCCATCCTGAATTTTCCGTTTCATTTCTCAGGTTGCAACATTGGTTTTGCCCTTTTTCCTTTTTTGTCTGGACGTAAATCCTTCTGATCTTGCGGCTGCGCACTACAAACTTACCTCATTAAAGTGCATTCTAAATATTTGGTCTTTTATTTTTCTATATTTCATTCATTTTGTAGTAACCAACCATTAATGAATGCATTTGCATAAGTAAATCTTACTTTGTTTAATTTTTAGTTAACTTGCATTTTTTACTTGTGGATTTAATTTTAATATTTTGGCTTCAAATGGTACAACTTAAAATTTTGGGTGTGGTTACCCACACCCTCTCCATACAGATTGCTCTCAAATATAAAAAAACACCCAGCAACTTCTGCATGTTATGAGTCTAGAAACAGCCAAGATGGCGGGTCAGGTATTATCGGGCAGCCTGCAAACAGAAAGGGCCTTGTGACTGTGTTGCTCTGCATTCTTTGATTTCTGACCTTTCCGTGCCCCCAGCTCTGCTGTGTCTGTGCAAAATACAGCAGTAACCCACATCCTGCACTTTATCCCGCTCTCCTCTCCTCAGTAAGTGTGATGCATCTGACCAAAGATGAGCTAAAATAATTAAACAAAGCAAAGGTAAACAACTACACCAATAAATTCAAACTAAAATTATTATTCTAGTACATCAATTTAAAAATAAATAACAAAGGACATAAGTTTCTTTAATTAACGCAAATATATGGATGTATTGCAAAATAAAGGTTTACATGCAAAGGACTAATTAAGGTCCACATTAAAATGCTTTTATAAGGCATACATGAATGTATTGAATCAGGTATGCATTGCCATACAATTTATGGCCTCGGCCATGCTGATACATGCAGTTCATTGGAGCTCAAGACGCGCAGACTCCTCCACATAGCCAAAAAACCTGTTCTAGAACAGCAATCCGACTGCTAAAAGATGTCGGCAGTGGCTTTCTTTTAAAACGTATTTAGAGGTTGGAAAACTGCTCTCTGAATCACACGTAAACACATCCGATTATCCTAAGTTTTACGTTTTGAACCTACAATTTAGGAACGAACTTCCGATGATCGTAAGAGCGTATACTAAATCGTACGTAGGCTCGTGCGAGTCGGAAATGGCCAAAAAAACAGGAAAAAATGACAAACACCCACCCAAACGATTCTCGATCCGAAATCAATTAACTTTTGCTCTTTGAATCGAGGGGATTGTCTCCTAGATCTTCAACAAAAGTTATACTATTACTAATGGTAACCTTGTCTGCTTTGGGATTTAGGATCTGTAACCCTCAATATATTTACTGTATCCAACAAGGATTCCCTCAAATGCTCTGTTTTGAAGTTTGGTGTGTTTTTCCTCTGGAATGTAGATGAATGCTTGCATCCAAAAACTCTTAAGTGTTCTAGACTGGTTTCTCATTGTGCCACAGTTTGAAAAGAGTCTGTTTTGCAAATAAGTGGCTGTCATTGCTGCCTCACCCCAGTAGTTTTGTGGTAGTCCAGAGTCTGTCAGCATACACCTGATCATTTCAGTCCGAGTTCTGTTCTTTCTTTCAGCTACCCCATTTTGCTCCGATGTGTATGGCACTGTATTTTGTTGCTCTATTACATTCAGCTTTAAGTACTCTTGCACTTTGTATTCTGTGAATTCACATACACTGTCACTACAAAATATGAGAGGTTTCCTCTGAAACTAGTTACTTGCTTTTACTACATAGTCCTGTAATCTGTCAACTTCACTCTTGTGTTGCATTAGGTAAGTGACTGTGTATCTTGAATAGTCATCTATGAAAGTCTCTATCTACCTGTTGCCTGCAGGTGTAGGCTGGTTTATGGGACCACATACATCACTGTGAACGAGGTCAAGTGGTCCTGACGCTCTATTCTGACTGACTTTAGGAAGTGTTGCTCTTGTGGCTTTGGATTTGATGCGACAGGAGGGACACTGTCTCATTTGCTCTGATTTCCATATAGTACAGTCTCTCTTTATGTGTTGCACTTAAAACACACCCTGGTTTCCTTCTTGTGTCTGCAGCTTTAGGGGTGGTTCTGGTGTCAGTTTCTGTGGAGTCATGTGCAAACTCCTTTCTTTGCTGATACTCATCTATGAGCCTGGTCTTTACAAATGCTAATGTCAGAGCTGTCTGTCAGACCCCAAGAATGCCTGTCTAAGTTGTGAGCCTGCAGCCCCCAATCTGTACAGCCAGCTTCACCTATAGACAAGCCCCCATTTGCCGGGATGCTATACACGCCTCCCCGAACACGGTTGCCCCCAGGACTTGATGGCTCAAAGATTGTTGGCCAAAAAACCTGTTCTAGAACAGCAATCCGACTGCTAAAAGATGTCGGCAGTGGCTTTCTTTTAAAACGTATTTAGAGGTTGGAAAACTGCTCTCTGAATCACACGTAAACACATCCGATTATCCTAAGTTTTACGTTTTGATCCTAAGTTTTACGTTTTGAACCTACAATTTAGGAACGAACTTCCGATGATCGTAAGAGCGTATACTAAATCGTACGTAGGCTCGTGCGAGTCGGAAATGGCCAAAAAAACAGGAAAAAATGACAAACACCCACCCAAACGATTCTCGATCCGAAATCAATTAACTTTTGCTCTTTGAATCGAGGGGATTGTCTCCTAGATCTTCAACAAAAGTTATACTATTACTAATGGTAACCTTGTCTGCTTTGGGATTTAGGATCTGTAACCCTTAATATTCACTGTATCCAACAAGGATTCCCTCAAATGCTCTGTTTTGAAGTTTGGTGTGTTTTTCCTCTGGAATGTAGATGAATGCTTGCATCCAAAAACTCTTAAGTGTTCTAGACTGGTTTCTCATTGTGCCACAGTTTGAAAAGAGTCTGTTTTGCAAATAAGTGGCTGTCATTGCTGCCTCACCCCAGTAGTTTTGTGGTAGTCCAGAGTCTGTCAGCATACACCTGATCATTTCAGTCCGAGTTCTGTTCTTTCTTTCAGCTACCCCATTTTGCTCCGATGTGTATGGCACTGTATTTTGTTGCTCTATTACATTCAGCTTTAAGTACTCTTGCACTTTGTATTCTGTGAATTCACATACACTGTCACTACAAAATATGAGAGGTTTCCTCTGAAACTAGTTACTTGCTTTTACTACATAGTCCTGTAATCTGTCAACTTCACTCTTGTGTTGCATTAGGTAAGTGACTGTGTATCTTGAATAGTCATCTATGAAAGTCTCTATCTACCTGTTGCCTGCAGGTGTAGGCTGGTTTATGGGACCACATACATCACTGTGAACGAGGTCAAGTGGTCCTGACGCTCTATTCTGACTGACTTTAGGAAGTGTTGCTCTTGTGGCTTTGGATTTGATGCGACAGGAGGGACACTGTCTCATTTGCTCTGATTTCCATATAGTACAGTCTCTCTTTATGTGTTGCACTTAAAACACACCCTGGTTTCCTTCTTGTGTCTGCAGCTTTAGGGGTGGTTCTGGTGTCAGTTTCTGTGGAGTCATGTGCAAACTCCTTTCTTTGCTGATACTCATCTATGAGCCTGGTCTTTACAAATGCTAATGTCAGAGCTGTCTGTCAGACCCCAAGAATGCCTGTCTAAGTTGTGAGCCTGCAGCCCCCAATCTGTACAGCCAGCTTCACCTATAGACAAGCCCCCGTTTGCCGGGATGCTATACACGCCTCCCCGAACACGGTTGCCCCCAGGACTTGATGGCTCAAAGATTGTTGGCTCACAGGGAGTTAAGACAGATAGACCGAAGGTCAGACTGGGTGAAGTAGGTAAGTACTGGAACAGTTCGGGTGCTCTGGAACAGCTAAATACTGGAACAGTTTGGGTGCTCTGGAACAGGTAAGTACTGGAACAGTTTGGGTGCTCCGGAGATTTCAAGCGAGGTCGAACGTAAAGCCAAGGGTCACCCCAGGAGGTGTGCGGTAGAAAAAGTTAAGATGGAGATGTAGTCGAGGTTCAGGCAAAGGGTCAATAACGACAATTTCAGGAAATCACAGCAAAATAACAAAGCCAGCTAAACACTATCACGGGCACTGACACACTGAAGTGGTAATCCCTTTATAGGAGTGAACCCGACCGGATTGCACAGGGTGGCAGTGACTGTGATTGGTGCACTTCGGATCTGTGGGTTGATTGGTGCACTTCGGATCTGTGGATTGATTGGTGTACTTAGACACCTCTGGGCTGATTGTCCCATTTGAACTTTAAAGGTGTACTGCCCAGAACTGGACCTCCTAGGATTATCTCCTTTAAACAGCCTCCAGCGGCCGCGCTATGTGCACAAGCACGAGCTGACTGTGCTTGTGCGCAAGCACGAGCCGAATGACAGTGGACGAGGGAGAAGGGCGCTGGCCGGATCCGGTGTCTAAGGCGGAAGCGGAAGTGGCTGCAGGGCAGGAGAAGCCTCGGCCAGCCGCCAGAAGGTGAGTCATTCATGACACTGTCTCAGGCCGTGTCTCCAGTGCACTGATCAGTGCTGTGTATGTCTCGGGTAAGCTGCACAACAAAATGGCTGCTGTATGACCAACTGATCTGAGTTGTGCAATCACTTCCAGCATGGTATAATTGAAAAGGGGAGAAACCCCTCAGGTGTGAAACCCCACACTTTTCTTTAAAGTTAAACCCCCTTAAAAATTTAAAAACTGGCATGAGATCCCCACTTCCCTGCATAACCAGCTCGGGAAAGGCTATGGGGGCTGTAAATCAGGGGGCGGGGAGGCCAGCCTTGGTGGCCCCTGGCCCAAAATGCTACATACCTGAGTAGCCTTCATGGCCTTTAGGCTCTTCTGTCCCCCTGGGCTTTGGGAAGACAAGTAATGTATTATGTGTATGGGATTAGTAGGGTTACGGATGCAAGGTGTAATCTGGAGGGAGTTAGTACTACTTTTGGAAACAGGGTTGAGGAGAGGATGCTGGCAGAGACCTGGGCCAGGAATAGGCAAACTGTCCTGTGGCTAGGAGTAGCAGAGAGAGAAACAAAAAGAGGTGGTTGTGGGAAGAAAAGGAGTCAGTGTGTTTGCTGTGCAATGTTGAAGAAAAGGAGATTGCTATGAGACAGAGAAATTGATGAGCGGAGATATGTGGGGGGGTAGAAGTGAGGGGGAGTTGAAATGGGACTTACCAATAGCAGGGGAATGTATTATCTGGACAGTTCCGAGGATGATTGGTAACACAATAGTCAGGCAGAAGATTAACATTTTGATCAGTGGATGAAGGTTCAGTCAAGCAGAGTTTATTCACTTCAGTTACTTTTCGGGTGTAATTCTTCTCAGAAAAAAACTTGACTGACCAAAGCCTGCTAACTGTGTCAGGGTTAAACTCTGTTTAAGCTCCTAGACACTAGGCACAGGTTGCAATTCAAATAAACATGGACTAGACACAAATTATACCTCACTCCTGCAGCTGCACTGACAGTGTCCCGAGTTTCACTGCCATTGACCATCCTTTTGCCAGTTCTTCCCCCCCAGAAAAGCCTGCTCCCCTGTCCCAAACTCCCCCATTTTGCCGCCCTTGCCCTAACCAAGCAATCTGGTGGCAAGGCAATCAGCTCAGGTCTCCCCCAGCACACAAACAATGCTGCTCCAACAGCGAAACTTACCAGAGCTCCTGTCGGGACCCATAGAGACTCAGCAGTGCTGTGTGTCCTAATTGCAACCATCATCAGCCACCCCCCCCCCTCACTCAGTAAGTTGGTAAAGATCACTGAATGCAACACGGAAACTCCTGTGCCCTCTTCTCCACCTGTTCAGCGGCACCACCACCACTTGAATTTACATGGTGGGGCAGGGTTTGCGCTGAGCCACTAAGCAGTGGGTCACTGCCAGGCTCCAGCTGCCTATGTGATGTGGGGGGGGGGGATGAGAGACTCTCAGCCAGCAGGTAAGGATGGGAGCACCCTAGGGTTAAAAGTTAAAAAAAAAAAAACACTTGCAGCAGCGGGGCAGGGCACCAGGTGAAGAACGAAATGGGAGCCCCCTAGAATAAAAAAAGCACCAGGTATTAAACAAAAAAAAAGAAACTTGCAGCAGCGCCACAGCGTCCTCCTGGCAGCGACAGCACCCTTTGTGGGAGAACACCTCACACACCCCGAAGGCCGGCCCTGCTCAGAGAAAGCTTCAAGAGAGATCTGTAGCATACCCAGATTTGGAATAAAACAGGTCAGTTGCAGAAATTGGCTTCAAACTGTTTAAAAGAGGCATCAAGGGAAAGCTGTAGCATACCTAGTGATTAGAGAGAGGGGTGTCATGATCTTTATTTGGGTGTAATTCTTCTTAGCCCTTCAGCACTTGGTAAAATTTTGCCCAGTGGCTATGCATTCTGCCCAGCCATCAGAACCGAGTATATACAGTTGAAAACAATAATTCCCCAAAACTCACTTATCTGCAGGCATGATACTAAATCATTGTCAGCTATTTCATTTGCTCCTGCATCCACTCCCACCCAATCGACCATGGCAGAAGTTACAAAAGGCTAAATATATTTTTATGTGCCACAATCTGTATTGCCCTAGGGAGAGATGCATATGAGCACTGTTTCTTGTAAGGGTGTCGGTCCAGTTTAATTGCTTTTGCACTGTAATCCTAACTGTTATTATTCTCTATACATTTAATTGTGAGGTCATCTGCTTAATTGCTTTATCTCGAGGGATTATTTGCATATTTTCTCACTTTGTAAAGCTTTCAATAGCAAAAGTAGAGCTTTTTATTGTTCGTTAAATATGGTTCTGTTTCCTGAGATCATTTGTAATACCCATCTCTGCTTATGACCTTTTTTGAAAGGAGTTAATTAAGGGCCCACAAAGCAGTTCTTTAAACATGCTAAAGCTGCAAACGGACAGCTTAATTTATTTGGAATTTCATTTTACGCTTTCGTTCCTAGGGGTAATACGAACATTAAACAGTGCTATTCAGCTCTTTAATATATATAGAAACAGAAAGAAAAGGCAATCCGAAATGTTTATTCCATAATAATTACCACATCAAAGCTTGCAATAATTAGGATGTAAACTTTTTAAATAAGCGTATAATGTTGAATAATTACCTGGATTGTAAGGTGTTCTTAGCTGAATAAATGGATTTAACAACATGGTACTAATTATGCAAATATACAGTGTATGTAGAGTAGAGTATGTGATAAAAAAAATGATCTGGACTCACCCAGCTTAAGCATTCTTTAGGGGTTAACAATAAAAGTTTACAGAACATAATACATCTATCCTAAGATTAAGAGAACATACAAACACAAGGACAGACTAGTTGGACTGGACCATGTCATGCATTAAATCCATAACCCATAGATAATAGTGGTGCTTCAAAGCTTTTAAACCCTTCATACTAAGTTCTATACTTGTGCATACATTTTGCCTAAAACTCCAGTTTTTATGCAAGTCCCCGAAAATAGATAGTGATAACCAAATTAAATGAAGTAAAAAAAATATTGTTTTTTTTATTTAGTGAGAACAAATAACAGATCTGTGAGTGGCAAAGGTATGTGCAGCTTTTTGACCTCAGGTGACCTCAAACCTAAAGGTTTACCTACAAATCACAACTATTAGATATTGTTCCTCAATAAATAATAAATGACTAAGACAAATAGTTTTACTTATTTGTTTGATTTGGTTATCTTCAAAAGTCAAGTTCTGATGGGCATTTTTAGCAATGCTATGGACAGCTGTCCCTGAAATTGTATTTGTCTTTCTGGACCTTATCATGACCTCCACTGTTCCTGATAACCATTTATTAATTACATTTAAAACTGGGGAAATGGCATCCTGAAATTACTTTGCTATCTGTGCGAGTGTTAGGCAGCTGCTCTGAAACAGTCAAGGCTACTGTGTTTGAGACAAGGTTAGAGGAGTCTGGGTATTTATAAAGCTTTGACATTTGCATCAACTTGCCTTTCTTAATGAAGATTGTGAACAAGCTTTCACTTTAACAGGCTAATTACCAGGATAATTAACAGTCTAATTAAGGTTTGTAATGCAAAGAAAACTTACTTACTGCCTCTATTAGCATTTATTGAGGAGAGATGGAGGATTGACAAAAGGGGGAAAGAAGAATTGGTTTGCAGCCAGAAGAAGGAGGAAAAGAGGCATACATTCTAAATGGAGGGGGAGGTCAATCATATTAATTTATGGACAATGCCCAGAGGGAGATGGGGGTTTTCAAACAGAGCCTATAAAGGAGTGATACTCGGACTGAAAGTGAGGTCAGCACAGCTATAGGCAGGGGACCTGCATTGTAAGATTTAACTGCTGCCTGAGCAACGACTTTAACTTCATGCGCGCTGAAGATCATGTGATCCTCAACTTGCTCAACGTTTCCGTTCATAGTAACAATAATTTCAACCAGGGGTGCATGTCACCTGCTGGGCGATCTCACTCCTGTGGGGGTGCCAACTGAAGATATGACGATTCCCTGTATTTCCTGGGTTTGTCAGGATCAAATTTTCAACAAACCCGCTTCTAAAACAAAAAAAAATTGGGTCAGAGGTAAGTAGGAGGCAAAAACAATAATGAAATACTTTTCAATTGTGTGTGTATGTTTTTATATTTAACCCTTTGTGTTTTTTATTATATTTCCCCCTACTTACCTGTGATCCATCCACCGCTGCTTCTGAGAGATCAGTGGAAGCAGGTCCTCAGGTCTCTTAGGCTTCTGACATCTCCCTCCCTGCTGCAAGGAGAGACCTTTTATACCGGCAGAGTAAGCTGAAGTCAGCTCACTAAATAGCTATATTGTGGGTGAGTGGCGCAGGACTGCGACCGGAGGAAAACAAGTCAGCAAATTAGGGAATAATTTGGTTGGCATGAATCACAAGAAAATTCTTGTGAGGTGCACAAGCCCAACACATTATCAATCCTGATACCCTGTTCAGGCTTGGGGCAGAATGGAATGCAGTTCAGCAATCAGGTGAGCTGCTGGTCACCAGATTAAGACCAATCAGCTGTGTGGGACAAAAGGGGATTACCCTCTTGTTATTTTTATTGGGTGGTCAATCCCTTTGAAAAGGTTTAACATTATATGTGTTAATAAAGGATTTGGATTTGGAGGAGGAAAAAAATGAAAAAAATATTATAAACCAAATGTTGTGCTAAAAAACCCATTACAGACAGTGTGGCATTCCCCCATCCTACCCCCATATGCAGTGTGGCATTCCCTCATCCTATTCCCATAGGCAGTGTGGCATTCCCCCAATCCCATTCCCATAGGCAGTGTGGCATTCCCTCATCCTACCCCCATATGCAGTGTGGCATTCCCTTATCCCATTCTCATAGGCAGTGTGGCATTCCCCTAATCCCATTCCCATAGACAGTGTGGCATTCCCTAATCCTACCCCCATATGCAGTGTGGCATTCCCTTATCCCATTCTCATAGGCAGTGTGGCATTCCCCCAATCCCATTCCCATAGACAGTGTGGCATTCCCTCATCCCATTCCCATAGGCAGTGTGGCATTCCCCCATTCCCATAGGCAGTGTGGCATTCCCTCATCCCATTCCCATAGGCAGTGTGGCATTCCCCCAATCCCATTCCTATATTCTATTCCCCCCCGTCCCATTTCCATAGGCAGTCTGCCATTCCCCCTTCCCATTTCTATAGGCAGTGTGGCATTTCCCCTTCCCATTCCCATAGGCAGTGTGTCATTCCCCCAATCCCATTCCCATAGGCAGTGTGGCATTCCCTCATCTCATTCCCATAGGCAGTGTGGCATTCCCCCAATCCCATTCCTATATTCTATTCCCCCCGTCCCATTTCCATAGGCAGTCTGCCATTCCCCCTTCCCATTTCTATAGGCAGTGTGGCATTCCCCATCCCATTCCCATAGGCAGTGTGGCATCCCCCCTCCCATTCCCATAGGCAGTGTGGCATTCCCCCCTATCCCATTCCTATATTCTATTCCCCCGTCCCATTTCCATAGGCAGTCTGCCATTCCCCCTTCCCATTTCTATAGGCAGTGTGGCATTTCCCCCTCCCATTCCCATAGGCAGTGTGGCACCCCCATCCTATTCCCCATATGCACCGTGGCATCCCCCCATCCCATTTCCATAGGCAATGTGGCTGAATCCCCCTCCCGACGCTGGAGATAAGAAAAAAAAAGATATACTTACAGCCTTGCCTGGAGCTGCGGCCACCGGGAGACCAGTCAATAAAAGAGCGGCTGACAGGGAAGGCAGGGTAACTGAACCCCGCCCCGCTGGGATCGGGAATGCCTTGTAAGTATATCTTTTATTTACTTTTTTGTTGTTTTTTTTTTACATTCGTCCAATAAGAAGCACTGACATTTCCCCCCACTTTTGGGGAAAAATAGTGCATCTTATAGGGCGAAAAAATACGGAAATAGTCTGTTTGATATGCTTTTTTGGATGCATTTTAAAGACCAAGGGCAACCATGTGTTGCATAAGCTGTTCACATGTATTATGTCTTATGCTAACAGACGAAGCATGCAGAGATAGACAGGAGCATCGAAGATGAAAGAAAACTGATGACTGTCTAGAGGATCATGGTAATGAAGCAGTATTCACAAATATTTATGAAAAATAATGAAAACCTTTTCAGTTTTGGCCACGTCAAACAAGGCACTGTCTAAAAATATATTCCCAATCTTCAGCGAGGCCTGATTGTGATCTGAAAACTAGTTTACTTACTCTTTTCAGGCTCATTCCTGGACTGAGTTACAATATACTCTGATTGTTTTGCAGAGACCTCGTGGGAGCAGAATCTGCTATAGACAGCTCTCTAAGAAGAACGTCCGGGTGGTGTTGAAAAAAGCTACACGAGCAGA
This sequence comes from Gastrophryne carolinensis, assembly GCA_027917425.1. Taxonomy (NCBI): domain Eukaryota; kingdom Metazoa; phylum Chordata; class Amphibia; order Anura; family Microhylidae; genus Gastrophryne; species Gastrophryne carolinensis. Next base: position 479,819,605 of record CM051236.1, read on the forward strand.
GCATGGTGGAGGTAGATTGATTCATATCTCATTAGATCTAAAGTGTTCCATTAAGGTGTGTGTATTTACATGTGTCAGCAGTATGCTAAGCTGCCAGGCAAGCACCCCGTACGCCTGCTGACATATTCTAAGGCTTTCTATTGCAGCCCTCCTTATGGATATTAATAGCCAGAAATTAAAATACAAATGGAGCTGCAAATACGCTACTGCTGACTTTCATATATAAATAATTTATTGCCAGAGTAGAGATTTTATGCAATTCTGATTTGCGGCTCTGAATTAATCCAGTCTAATCAAGGAGGCAGAGCTTTGTATTGAGAGTAACCGAGAATCTATGATCCTTTTTATATTTCAATGCGTATGTATAACCCATTTAATGCTAATCATTTGCAAATGTGTTACCGCTGCACTTTAACTAGAAAGATATACAGCACGAGTAAAGGTATAACGAAACCTTTTTAATCATGGGTTTGCCTTTTTATCAACGATATTTAATAAAAGGCATTAAAGCAATTCGAACTTTAAAGTAGGGAAAATCAGGTATTTTATCTTGGGCTTTGATCTGTGTCCCTGGGGCAACCTGCCTTGTGAAATCCCAGGTTTGCATTAACTTAGCTTGACGGTGATTCCAACAATCAGCTTTAACTTAAAGGAATTTTCCAGGCATAACGAAAAAGCTTCTACCCACCTTTTGTCCCCCACAGCTCCTCTGTGCGGGTCTTTGTGCAGTGTCGGCATCTGCATACTTAAGGGCGAGGATCCAGCAATTCTGTCTTCCTGTGTTGTGGCCTCTTTGGTGGCATTCTGGGGCCCTGTTTCTATTCATTGCAATGGCAGCTTCAGTGTGCCCACTTCTGCACGTCCCCTCCGTTGCAATGAAGGAAGTAGGCATATTAAAGGGCGTCAGGCCAGTCTGATAGACGCTGCTGGGCTGGACGCCAGAATCGCTGGTTCTTTGTTATTGGTACAGTAGTGGCGGCGCTACACTGGGGAGCTGCAGGGGAAAAAAGGTAGGTATAGACTTTTTTATGCCTGGAAGGGACTTTAATTCAAGGGACAATAAAGGGACACAAAGTAATACTCACACATTTTTCCCTCTGCAGTCCTTTCATCCTATTCCCACAGCAGGGCCGTATTATGAGGAGGACGCAAGGGGAATGCGCCCCAGGGCCTCCACCACTTGCCCTGCAAAGGAGATCTCCACCAACCTTTGGATTATGGTCTGGTCCAGGAGGCTTTTCAGTCTGATGGGCCACAGGACCGGCTACAGACCCCTTAACCCCCGAACCCCCTTCCGGCATGTCTGGACAAGCATTTTTTGTTTTTGCAAACCTGCAGCCACCTGCCTACCACAGGGTAGGACGGAGAGTATAGAGCAGGGAAGCCATTGCCAGCAACAGTGATTGGTGGGTGCAGAGCTGTCAATCGGAGCCACTCACTGCACATAAGCCACCAAGCACAGCTGCTGGCTGCTCAATGCAGAGCAGCTGTTTTCTGCTGGACCAGCTGGGCATTATGGCACCTAGTTGCAATCTAGCAGCACAGCCAAGGCCAGCCGTGGCCACGTCCACGCTATACCTTTAACAAAACGCATACCCATGCCAGGCATATTGTGAATGGCTGGCGCAGGTGCTCCCCACAGCTAGAGGTGAGCGGGTATGTGGCTGGCAGCGTGTCAGAGAGACTATAGGAGCTGAATGAAGCTCTGTTTGCAGAATAGTATAGCAGCTTGCATCTGTGCTGTGGGATCGCTGGAAGGTCAGAGTTTGTTGGCGTTCCACAGGGATACACAGGGAGGCTGCCTGGTGACTGGCGATATGGCCTGGATGGCACAAGGGACTCAATCTGGCGTTCCAGTAAGCGGGTGCCAGACAACCACAAATTAGTTGCTTGGCAGGACTATTAAATAAAAGGGAAAAAAATACTGTCTCTGGGGTCTCCCCCAGATTTTGTGACCAGGAGCCTCCACCACACTTAATCCTGTGTTGCAAGATCATGTCCTGTTTCGTGCAGGTCCAAACTCAAACCACAGCAAGCTCCTGGGCAGACAGCTACCCCCCCCCCCCCCCTTACTGTCAGTCACAGTGATTACAGCTTGCCCACTAGATTCAGTGCAAAAGAGGGGTGCTGGCGAGCAGGCGTACTCGAGTGACCGTGACTGGCGATGGGCTTCCATCCAGGAATAGAGACCAGCACTCAATCTTGTGGGAAAAGGACAGATCGGCTGTGGGGAGAAAAGGTGACTACGGCTTTGTTTTCTTACTTGCCTGAACATCCCTTCAATGTTACTTTCACACTGTTGGGTGGTCACTCTACCCACAAAGTCACAACGTTACATATCTATAAAAATTTTAAGTTATACTAAAGGCAAGCCCGATTGTTGTCCCATTGTCTCAGGCTCCACATTGCACTGCCCTAATGTTGAATCCATTTTCAAAAAGACCCTGTAGTTCCTAAGTTACTTTTAAAAGTATTAGAGAATTGAAGATTCATAGAAAAAAATGAAGAGAAATAGTGGGTGTGGAAACAGCGAGGGGGGTTCAGAACTGTTGAGAGCAGCAGCCAATCAGGACCTCTGGGCAGGGAGTGGGGGGTGTTTCTGTTCTTGGTCCATCAAAGGTTAATAAATAGACCAGATCAGTAGGGTGGAGACTGAAAGCTGAATGTGAAAGTGATTTTCCTCACTAAGGAGACATGGAGAGAAAGAAGCGCAGCACTAAAGCCACAAAACGAAATGTAAGCTACTGATATTAATTTTTTTACTTTTTACGTCTGGCGCTCTATGCTATAGCGACCAGATTTAGAGCGCCAATGCCGGCCATGTTACTACAGCGACTCAGTTACAGTACAGCACCCCAGACATGTTTACAGTGTCTACTAGCGGTCGCTCTAAGCGCCGCTATACAGACGCTCATCTGCCAATACCTGGCTTTAGTAATGAATCAGCCTCTTAGTTGAACATCAGAGATAGAGTTCAGCCTGCCAGGGTCAGTATGCTAAGTAGAGTATTCCTTATTTGAATGCCCCCCACTGCCTAGTTCAGGGACACTTCATTTTTTATTTGACCTTAAAGTGGACCAAGCCCAGGACCCAACCCCCCCCCCCGGGCACCCCGAACGGGGGATGCCCCGCTGTGTGAAACCCCCCCAGGTCACCTGATCTCACTCACCCTTCCTCGGTCCTACGACACATGCCTCTTGTCCAGTCAGCGCGCTCAAATCTGCTCCTGTCACTTCGCCCAAGAGCTCATCTAAAGCCCTTTACTAAGATGTAAAAAGTTCACTGCTTTACTTGGGATGTGAAATGTACCATTAACTTTAATTGTCTTTCCAGCTGGTGAATGAGGCGGAAGTTGACCGCTAGTCACACATTGGCTTCACTTGGTAGACACACATGGCATAATGTCAAACTCTATTCATTTTCAAAAGAGAGGGAAATGTGAGCATGGCGCGGGAGCGCAGAACAGGTGCAGCCACCCCCGATGGGCCGCAAATAGTTGACAATTTTATTTTACCTATCGAGAGTCCCATATCAGAATGCCCTGTGGGTGGACATGTGAGTGGTGGACCTTTAGTCATTTTTGAATGGACATCCACATAAAGTGCATTATTGCTGATTCTGGAAAAATATATAAAACTCACATTTATAAGTTATGAAGTTTGAACAGTAATGACGCTTAAAGAGGAACATTGGACTTTAAAAAAAAAATGGCTGATCCCCCTTTTGGACGTCTCCACCGCCTCATGCAATGACATCTGGCTGCTTCAATCCGGCGTCCCGACCCTTTGCCCCCCCCAGCTTTTCCGTCGCTACTTGACAGCACGCCTTGCAGCTTTTCAGTCAGCCCCCATTGTATCTCAATCATGGCCACTGCGCAGGTGCAAGATTGCGGGCCGCTCGCAGAGCCTGATGGGATACAAGATGATGCTGTCAGTCGGGAGGTCACCTGCAATCTGAGGGCCCAGAAGATGCATGTCCTGCGAGGTGAGTACAAACTGCACAAATCTGAAACCAGAGGGGGGGCAACAGTCCACTGAGGTTTGGGGAGGTTTTAACTTCCCCTAATGTTTTTCTTTAAGTGTTTCCTTGATAAAGAAGACCTCTTCTGAAAGATTGCACTTGTTGCCTGAAATTACATTTTTCAACCATGTCCGTGATCTCTGAAACAAAATTAACATGACAATAATTAATCCCGCTTTACTATATCCTACAAGCAAGATATATCTCTAACAAATATCAGTCCTGGCATTTGCTAGAGACTGGGCCACTGAAATCACGTACACGCTAAACAAACACATTAAACAGTAAATGTTGTTCAGCAGAACTGTTACATGCCATAAAGAGTCGTCTGATTATGATCTGCCTGGTGGATTAATGATTCGCCGTCTATACTGCCTTCACCATACAAATAAATCAGCCTGTGCAGTGGCCATTCATCTGAAATATTGATTATGCAGTCGCTCCTAGGACGCTCTCTATAAATCACGTATAAGTAACCCGGTCATTCCTGCCCAATCTGCAGATATGAGGAGTCTAGTGATTAGGACTGCTTCTCCAGCTAGCAGGCCTTGGTCTTACTGTATATTGTTTAACCTAGGCTGATGCTTTGCTCACTACAACTTATGGGAATATACGAAATCAAAACGTACTCCCTCTCAAAAAGAGCAAAATTAAACATATATTCAAACACAATGTAATGCAGAATATAATTACAATAATACTGCCACAGGCAAAAAGGATACAGTAGAGGGTATATGGTCCTGAGTTGTTCCTTTCCTTGTTTTCATCCTTCCCCTCCTCCCCCAGTCTAATCCCTGGGTTGGTGTTCTTATCCCTTATTTGTCCGGTGTGTTTCTTGATTTTCATAATGCTGTTTGTTCACTAATGTTCTCTAAAAAACCTTTACAGAACTGCTATAGTTATACTGGGAATAGAACTACTGTACATAACAGTAGACACTGTTTACAAATTAAGTGACTTCTGAAGTCATTTGGTCACACTGGATTTTATTTAGGGGTATGAGAGTACAGGGGACTAAATCCATATCCACACTGTATTTTTTTCATTTGGAAAAGAATGTATCATTTTCTTTACACTTCACAAATACTGTGTTGCTATATCACATTAAACCGGACCTTCACCCTAAATAAGAGCATATCTTATATGTTTCCCCCCACGCTGTACATACAGATGGCTCACATTAAAAATCATCCTACCTGCATCTACTGCATTTTCTGAGACTTTAAACATCCAAGACGACGGCCCATGGAGGTGCAGGCTGCCTGCAAACAGGAAGTGTCTTCTGACTGTGCCGCTCTGCATTCTGGGATTACTGAGCTTTTCCTGACCCCCATCTATGCGCTGTTTGTTCAAAGCACAGCTATATCCCCACTCCCCTGCACCTTTGACCTCTCTCCTCAGTATGTGATGCTACTGAGCCAAGATAGGGGCGCCCATATCCTAGAGCGCTGAACAGAGTTGCAGACCAGTGAGGGAAAGTATAAAAAGTAAGTGATTTAAAACATTAAATATATTAATTTTAGATGCTGGGGAATAGTTTTTAAAGGTTTTGGGCATTTCATTAAATGATGCTGAAGGTCCACTTGTGTCTATACGCTGCAGCTGCATCCCCATTTACCTTTAGCTGTGCGCTGACCTGCGTCTGGCCTTTCTGAATTGGTGGCGCGGGCACGGCACACCTTGAAGGTGAGAGGAGGATGTGGCTGGTGGCACACTCGGTTCCCTTCGATTCTGCTCGGTTACTTATCTGTCCAGGTGGGTTAGCTGTCAGCAGAGCCGAAGGGAGCCAAGTGAAAGTGAGTGGGCCACTCAGCCAATCAATTGCTCATTCTTGCCCACCGTGGGAGTGACAGGAAGGTAAGTGTATGGGGCAACATACGGGGGAATACACACTGCAGGGCCGATTCTGAACACCACCACATAGAGGAACAACACCCCAAAGAGTCAAAATTGGGTGTTGTTCGTCTTTAAGTTTGTGGCTGAAACATTTACAAATGTGGAAGTTCCAGCGATATGATTACCTCTTCAATGCATTGTATATGTACTTTTTTTCATCATTTAATATAGATGCTTGTGTTCTCTTGATGCAGAGATCATTTATGTAGTGCAGTACTGTAGGTTTTTTGCCAAGATGATGAAAAAAAATACTAAAAATAAATATTTAATAGGCACAGAGTACTGAATTGTGATTTATAAAGGCTCCAAGAAAGGCCATTGCCTTTCATAGAGAACAATGCAGAGCCAGGTGAGAAAACTCACTCCTTTTTAGGAGACATTGACTTTCATTGAGGCCGATTCATTAATAGCGGCAGGTAGTGACAGTTGAGCGACTGTAGCAGTATTTTCACAGCGCCCGCTAGTAGTCGCTGTGCTTGGCCATTGTTCGGTTGTTGATAGCGACTGAGTCGGTGTGCAGTAATGTTGAATACGGGGTGACGAGTCGCTATTTGACAGGTTCCGCGATGTATAGGTGCGCATGATAGCGACTGGTCAGAGCGACCGGCTCCCACCATATTCATCAAAAAATCACGCTCAAAAAATTCTCACGCTGTGAAATGCATGTTTAAACTCGAGAGCGCTGGCGGCGATGTGTTAAAAGTAGTTTTTTAACCCCCAAACCACCATATTTTTGGAAACCAAAAAAAAAAAAAATGTTTAAATAATTTAGTAATATGAATACAATAATATCAGATCTGTAATATCAATTCTGCACAATTTTTTTTTTTACCTTAAAAAAATTATCTAACATGGCAGAAGTGGTCATAGAATTTTTCACATTTAAAAAAAACCAAAAAAAAATTAATAACAATTAATTATGAATATTTAAAGATTGTTCCATTGAAATGCATTGGAGAGCGCCAGGTAGCGAGAGGTCATACCTGTCGCTGTTCAAGGTCGGACGCTGGCGCTGTGGGCTGAGGCTGGAATAATGATGAATGAGTGGCTATATGGCGCTATCTCAGTCGCTAAGCAGGATTGGCTTGATAAATGTGTGATTGTGGTGGGGAGCCGGCGTTCTCGTGGCGATGCCCATCATTACCGGTCGCTCACCAGTCGCTACCTGTCGCTATTCCTTCATAAATAAGGGCCATTGTATACCTTGGGGCTGATTCTGAGCCAGGTGAAAATGTACACCTAATAGACAATAAAGTCAATGGCAGTTTTTTCTCCTAAAAAAGTAGTGAGAATTCTCACCTGGCTCTGAATCAACCCCATTGTCTGCCTTGGGGCTGATTTAACACCAGGTGAAAATGTACATCTGGTTGTGAAAGTGGATCAAAAAGTGGACCAAAATCCACCGCAATTCCCTCCCTCCGGGGCATCCAAAATCGCCCCGTACACTTACCTTGTTTCCCGGTCCAACTGAACATGTGCGAGCGCGAGCCATGGCCTGCAACCCTCTAGCAGGGCACGTGCCCACGCCTGGCATTTGAGAATGGCCAGCACGGGCGCGCTTGCTGTTAGAGGGTAGCGCACTCGGAGCCTCTGGCATTAGACAAAGGTTTAAACGACATGACGTCAGCAACTCTGAGTGCTTATTGGACGATCTGCCGCTTATGCGCCGTAGGTGCAGGAAGAGGTGAGTTGACTGTGGCAATCTGGGGGGTTTCACGCAGTTTCCGGGGGAAAGGACCAAAACCCAGGATTGTCAAAATTTGGGGTATTGGTCCACTTTAAGTCAGTGCCAAGGTAGAAAGTAAATGGCAGTTTTCTCTCCTAAATAAAGGATGAGTTTTCTCACCTGGCTTTGAATCAACTTAGTTTTTGTAGCCAGTGATCCAGCAACAGTTAAAGCGGACCTTCAGCATAATTTAATGAAAAGCCCAAACCTTTAAAAACTGTTCTGCAGCATCTAAAATTAATATATATTAAGTTTTTAGTCGCTTGCTTATTATTCTTTCCCCCTGGGCTGCAACTCTGTTCAGGACTCTAGGATATGCGCACCGCTATCTTGCCTCAGAAGCATCACATACTCAGGAGCGGAGAGGGGGCAAAAGTACAGGGAGGGCAGGTCATAGCTGTGCTTTGCTGATGATTTTTATGAAAACAAAATTAGATTGAGATCCCGACCAACAATCTAAAAAATAATCGCTATAGATTTGAAGTTTGCGGTTGTGCTTACAGTTGGAATTAATCTAAATTATACAATAAATTCCCTAATGTGGCTCCAGCAGCCACTGCAAAACTGTAGCACCTTCCCCCCAAACGGTTAATCAATCCATATAATCAAAATCATTTTTTCAGGAATTCATCTTTGTTATAATCCAATCTAAAAGCTACATATAAAAATATCAACATATGGGGCATCCCATCTGAAGCCACAAACTAATTATAATCATCAGTATTGTAAACAATTTCATAATAAAGAGCTCCTCTAATTGTGCAAATCATACAATAAAGTATGATTGACAAAAGTGCAGAGAGTACATCCACTGTGCTGAGTAATGTGCAATTTCAATAAATCCTTTAAAAACATTTCAAGAGGAATAAAGTGCAAATAGTGAAACAACAATCAATCCAAAACATCACCTAAGTATATTGGGTCTCAGGGTTGCATCCCATGAATGTGAAGCCAAGAGGTTTCCCCCCACGCGTTCCGTGGTCAAAACTCCAACCACTTCCTCAAAGTTGCTGATGATATTCTAAGTATACAGTACGTCCTGCTCCAGATATAATACTTACACTTGGGTTATTCTCCGCCAGATGGCGCTGTGCACTGCAGACATGCAAAAAAACAGGCTCCTCCCGGCCCTTCATATACCCAGGGACCTCCCACAAATCCCCAGATTTCTCTGCAGTGCTGACTGCGAAGACATGAAGTATCACTCTCTCGCAGGTGAGCGGGGCTATTACAGCCTGCGGCCCTGTTGGACTACTCCCACCCGTCCTCCTTGTGATGTGCCTCCCAGCCTGGGCTGCGCTGGTCGGGTTAAGGTAGGCAGCACTATGCGTGCTTAACGGAGCCATGCTCCACCGCAATCCCCCACCAAAGGGTAGGCGGTTTAGGCTGATGGTGAGCCTCATAGTGGATGTCCCTCCCGCATCATTGTCCCATGCCCCGTGTAGTGGTGGACCCTGTGTAAAGGGTCGCCGTCCTCCCACGTTTCCCCCCGTATTCGGGGGAAAAGAAGGGGGGGGGTGTGTGTGTGTCTGTTCGGTCTCAGTGTACGGTAGTGTCATGCTTATGGCCGTGCTTTTGCCCCTGACCGGCAACTAGGTGTCAGAGCCGCGCTGCTTGCTCCTTCTATTCTGGCCGCCGTTGTTTTTGGCCTTTCTCAATTTACTATGCAATAGTGTACAGCACGTCCTGCCTTATTATCCTGCATCTTGGGCAGGAAACTAATTTGGTGCACGCCTACGGGCGTCAGAATGGTGGCGGCGTATTTAGACTTTACGTGCATCCTCCAGCAGATGCCTTTACTGGCATATTCTATGCTTGGCTTGTCGAGCCTTTAACGGCTGCTTCAGAGCTTCGCGCTCTTTGGGGGAGGCGGGGACCTGGCGTGGCGTGCTCCGCGTCACGCCCAGTTTAGACCCGCCCCCCGAGGTTCGGTCGGCGCCATTTTGTTGATCTCGCGCGCGTGTTGGCGGTCCTTCTCCTCCCCAGGTTCGGTGAGTGCCCTCGCGGGCGTTTTCATCATTAGTATTCTTTCTGTTGTGCATGGCCCTGACACCCCTTATTCCCCTTCGGTCTTTCAATCGTCGAAGAGTCCGGTGGCTTCTCCCGGCCTAACATATATTGTAGCGGGCTTACAAAATTCTCCCACATTCCTAGCGGGTCTTTGGGACATCTAGGGTTGCCTATTGCGTAAATCTCTACTGGTATATATAACATTAATAATCACCATATGGAGGCATCTCAGAATTATGTGACCGGGGTCCCTCCGGGACAAGACCGGCTGTGTACAGCGTGTGGACTGCCCCATGCTGATGTGGACAGAGCACGGGTCTGCAGACCATGTGCTGAACAAGTACTGGCCCTGCAGTCAGGGTTGCCAGTGGCTGCGCCTCATTTCAATACATCTCTCTCCCCATGCTTAAATCTCACTCCTGATGAGTCGCACTCGAGCGTGAATGAACAGCAAGTTGTGCCGCGCAGACTGCCTACGGCCGATCAGGTGATTTCGAGATTGGCAGAGCGCTTGGGCCCGGGTAAGAAGCGGTCCCTGACGCCTCCGGTGTCGCCCATTCCTTCTGAATCTGAAGAGTTCACTGCTGAGCAGGGTTTTGCTCTTTCTGATGAAGGTCGGCTATTCTCTGACTCGGGCTCATCAGACGAGGGGCTGAGGAGTCATGATGATCCGGGCCCCTTGGTGCCTGTGTGACACCGATGAATTACTGATAAAGATCTTCGAGGTCTTGTCTATCTCTCTCCCTGGTGAGGCTTCCAGGCCTAGAAGGGAGAGTTTCCATACAGCGCCGCCGCGTTTGGAATTTCTGGAGCAGGATCACTTCCAGGCTCTTGTGCTCAAAGAATGGCAATGCCCTAGTAAACTTCCAGGGGTTCCAGGGGACTGGGATTGGAAATACCCTTTTCCCCTTGATGTAGTTAACTGCTGGTCATCACCTCCCGTGGTGGATGCACCGATCATTGGGGTTCTTAACCCCCCCTTTATTGCGGCCCCTGCTTATCGTACCCTTCGGGATGCTGAGGACCGGCGCATTGATAGGTTGGCTTCCCATGCTTTCTCTTGTGCAGGGACGACTCTGCGCCCTGTCTGTGCCGTGGCCATCGCTGCAGTGGCCGCTAGGACCCTCATCAGAAAGATGATTGATCATCGACCTGAGGATCTTCCCTGGGAGGTGTTTAATGCACTCTCCAGTTGTGATGTATTTGTAAGATTTATCCTTTTGGCGCTGGATGACACCATCAGCATGTGCGCAAGAACTTCCGCCCTTGCGGTAGCTATACGCCGACTGGTCTGGCTGCGACAGTGGGGTGTTGACGATACTACAAAAAAGATTCTTACTGGGCTTCCCTTTAGAGGGCGACGCCTATTCGGGGCCCATCTGGACCTGTTTGGAAAAAAGGGCAAAACACTCCTTTACAGAAGGCGGTCTCGGCCTTCTCGGAGCAGGGGCACCCCTCCACCCCCCTATGTTAGCGTCAAACTCGAACCAGAGGTGTCCTTCCAGCTTTTTGGTATAGATCCCTGCCCCAGGAGTGGCAGACAACGCCCTGGTCCCTCCAGCAGCACTAAGTCCAAACCTTTTACCAAAACCCCCCAAGCATGATGGGGCGCCCTCGCCCGCTTGGGCGAGGGGATGGCCGCAGCACCTTGCCCCTATCAGGAGGCGTCATGCCTCGTTCTGATGGAGTCAGGAGGAAGTTTCCTCTGGATGCAGGATAGTTTCTGCTGGGCGGCCCCTTCCCGAGATATTCAGGTTGCTTCTGGTCCCTGCCTCTCTTCTGATGTTGACGCAGGCCACGCGCGGTCTGCGAGGTCTGGGGTCACCTGCTGGTTACCCTTAACAGACAGAGGCAGGGGCCTCTACACTAACCTTTCCACATCCCTCCAAAAGGATGAGACACTCTGCCCATTATGGCCTTCCATAGGTGAGGCAATTTACATTCACAGGCGGTGTTACTGCATGGTTTCTCTGAGTTGGGCCGCCAGTGCCCTGTGTCCAGGGATCTCTTGCCGTCTGTGGGGATCTAAGACACTTATCTCATTGCCGTTGAGCCTTACAGGCACCTAGGATCTTACAGGTTAGTGTTGGTGCTCCAACACTGCTGATTGTGGCCTTGTTATCTGGCCTCTTTTCTGCCCCCAGAGTGATCGCCTAGGCGATGTCAGGGGTGATATCTCAACTGTGACCAGGGGGGCCTCCACGCGAAGAACTGCCTGGTCGTCCCTCTTTGCTTCCCAATCTCTACATCAGGCCGAGTTTGTTACTCGGCTGGTGGTGCCCCTTTGGGAGTCTTTGGATGGGTGCTCAATCACCTCAATTCCTCATTGTCCCCTAATTTGGTATCTCCATTCCTAGGATGGAACTTGGATTCGGTTCATACGGGAACCTGCTTCCTTGACTATTAATGGAGAATCTGTTTGCATGGGCTCGGTCACTCTTGTTGTTCCCGTCTCTTCACCAGGCTGGATTGCAGCTGGTGGGCCTGTTGGTGGCTGTTCAAAGGTTGTCCCTTATGCTCAGAGCCCTTGGGCTCTTCTGCTACTCATATTGTAAATGCTGGACTGGGTTCCAGATTCCCTGGAGCTGGGTCTGTGTACCCTTCCACCTTGGTACGGTGGTTACCCTTGAGACTGTGGTACTAGGGGTACCAGTCAGGGGGCGCCCCCTTCCTTGCGTCTTCCTGCAGTTGGATACCAAATCTATCAGGTTGACGGAGGGGGGACTTTTTTCTCCTAAATTCCCCTGTGATTCCGGGGGAGGTGGGACCTTTAGGGGTCCTTCCACCTGTCTCTTTTGGGAGCGGTAGGCTTTCAGGTTGGCTCTATATCGCTCGACTTCTCCCTTGCGGGATCGGGCTATTTGGGGGCCCCTTGGTCTGTCTGACGACAGTGGCCTGTATTGATTATCTGCGTGGACTCGGAAGCAGGATGATCCCCCAGGAAGGTATCTGATACTGATCTGGGTGGAGGACAGTGTTCCCTGCTTTTCTGCGTTATTCACTCCGGGGATGTCCTTCGGCGACAGGATGTGCTTATTCTTGTGTCTCCATGTGATCCGTCTAGTGTGGATCTTTCTGGGCCCATCACCATCATGGGTCCTAGGCCCTTGTTTTCCTGTCTCAGACTGTTCTGACCTTGGTCATAAGGCTTCGTGACTTTATGCTGGACATTTTGTTCTATATGTCTTATCTTCACTCGCCCTGCTTGACAGGGTTCTGTGCAAGATTGCTCTGGAAGAGGGAACCAGTGATACTGGCGGCCCTTGGGTGGCCTAGTGGAGTGTGGTTGCAGGTGTGGTTCTGTGGACAGCGGACCTGTACGTCCTGTCAGGAGTGCTGGCCTGCTCGCTCAGGCCACCCCCTTTTTCTATTTCACCCCTATCTACAGACTCTGGTCTGGCTGGTCTGACGGTTCATTCATCCACCTGGAAGGAAATGGGTGTACCTTCTGGGTGTCTGTGACTTCTGGAAGCCTAGGAGTGGGCTTTTTCCGCCTCTTCTTCCGTCTATTGTGGGGTATTGTTTACCCATATTGGTTGGGGTGAGTTTTGGTCTCTCCCCTGGGGGAGCGCTCTGTTCCCAGGGTTATAGAGTTCTTACAGCATGGGTTGGAGTTGGCTCTCCTACTCGGTGCCCTGGTGGTTCAGGCTCTGCCCTGTCCGTCTTCTACAGAAGTCTTTACTCAGTTCCTTGCCTGGGTTGACTTTTCTTTCAGGGATTTCTCAGTGACATCCCCCACGTAGTTCTAGGGTCCCCGTTGGGATTGATTTCTATTAGGTTTGCCTTGCGGGGTGTTCCCCTTTGGCTCTGTTTCGGATGCTGTCTGACTGTTCTTATCCATAAGGTTGAACTTCTGTGGCTGTTACCTCAGTCGGCTGTGTGCCTGAGCGAGCGAGTCTGTTTAGCTAGCCCTCGTTTCTTTTCTGTATATTCACCGAGATGAGGCGGTGTTCTGCCTTACGCCGGTTCTTCTGCTTAAGGTGGTGTCTTAGGCTCAGGTATTAAGACATTATCCTTCTTCTGGGATTCATTCCTTGTAATACTGAGGCAAGGGAATCCTGGAATTTTTTTCCTGGATTGTCTCTTGTCCCTTAGGGGACTGATGCTCCTTGGGGTTGTGGGCACCTACATCTGGATGTGCCTGATCTCGTCTGCCTCTAGGGGTTAGGCGGCCTTGGGCCTAGCCTTTACTTGGATAAGATGTCCCTTCTGGTCCTGGGGAAGGCTTGGCTTCTCCCTGGGCTACTTTTAGTTTTTGCTCCTGTTAGGCTTCTACTCAAGCCTATTCCTTAAGGGGAAGAGTTCTTCTCATTCTGTTCTGATTACACTGGTGCCTTGGTATCTTTGGGCCTTTCAGCACCAGGTCTTGTTGAACAGGTTGCTTGAACGCTACCTGTTTTTCTTGTTCGTACCCTTTCAAGGGTTGTTTTAATGTTGACGTTAGAGCTTTTGCTCCTGTCGCTCTTGGTAGTGAGGTGTTGCAGGTGACAGTGCTTTCATCTGTCTGCTGTTGCCTTTTTTGTTGGGGATCCCACCCTGTTCTACGGACACTGCTATTGGATGCCCCAAGTGTAAGTATTATATCTGGAGCAGGACGTACTGTATACTTAGAATAATACAATTCTGTGAAATACTCACCGGTAGAATTGGTATTATACGTATACAGTACGTCCTGCTCCACCCCACCCTGGTTTTTGCATTATTCTGGATCCCCTGTATGGTGATTATTGTTGTTGTTATCATTACCAGTTGTTTTTGGTGGTTGAATTCTCCCGGCTTCTGGTTCACTGCTTTTCAATGCTGGGGATTTGTGGGAGGTCCCTGGGTATATGAAGGGCCGGGAGGAGCCTGTTTTTTTGCATGTCTGCAGTGCACATCGCCCTCTGGTGGAGGATAACCCAAGTGTAAGTATTATATCTGGAGCAGGACGTACTGTATGCGTATAATACCAATTCTACAGGTGAGTATTTCACAGAATTGTATTTTTTTTTATTGTGGCCAATCTGTATGTACAGGGTGGGGGAAACATACAAGATAGGCTCTTATTCAGGGTGTAGGTCCAGTTTAAATCCTCATGCACATCATCCTTTTCCCACCAATTACTGAATCGAGGCCCCTGCCTTGATTTGGACATTAGCTCAAAGTAGCTGCGTTATAGTTCTAAAAAATTTTACAGGTTTTTTTTTCTTTGCTTAGACCAGTTCTAGTGAACAGACTTGCACTGCTTCCAGCAATGACTGCGCATACCAATAGAGACAGTGGTGCATTATGACAATGGCTACAAGTGTCCCTTGAAATTATCAGTCCATCCTCAGCCAAGATCACTGAATAAGCTTTGGCACAGCGTGTCCCATTAAACACTCTCCAAGCCAGCTGAGAGCCAGAGAAAATTGTATAGTAATAGACAGAGAGCGAAATTGTTCACATGGCTGAACACAAAGACAGGCAGACTAGAATGGTCAGCAATAAAACCTCATGGGATATAGGCTTCTATAATGCAGCAGGCTGCCTACAGGGACGGCAATGCTTTCTCTGGAAGGCAGCACGCTGGAAGATGACAGCGCCGCCGGTATGTGACGGGCGAGAAAGTGACTCAGACAGAAAACTGTTTATTTTGTGGAAAATAGGGAATAATGGACAGGTTCAACAAGGCAATAAACATATACAATGCTTCCAGGGGAAGGTGCACATGTTTAATCATTACATTTATGGAGGACAAATAAAAGCTACAGGAAAAAAATGGAAATTTCAGTAGATATAAAAACATTTTCTGGGAGCCAAACAGAAGGTTTAAAGCCACTGAGTACCATGTCAAAGTAAGTAAAGTAACTTAAAGTGGACCAAAACCTATGAGACTCCAGGGAAGGCATACTCGCTCACCCCAGAGCATTCAGATTCTGGATGCCCCGCTGTGTCAAACCCCCCCAGGTGTTCCCGAAGGTGCATGTGCTAGCAGCGCCGCATCCCCGCTATCCCTTCAGCAAGGTGCGTGCCCGCGGCAGACATTTGTGGATGGGTAGCATTGGCACGTTCACAGTTCACAAAGGGTAGAGGGGGATGCGGCCGCCATCGTGCTCAGATTTTGACTATCCTGGGTTTTGGTTCTTGCCCCCGGGGCACCCCAAACGGTTTGAGACCCCCCAGGTTGCCTGAACAAACTCACCTCTTCCCGGTTCTAAAACCCATGCGCTGCCACTCGTCCAATCAGTGTACTCAGATCCCCTTGAGCCCCTTCATCTAGGAGCTCATCTAATGCAAGCGTATCCCTCGCTACTCTTTAACAGGGAGCGTGGCCGAAACAAAGGTAAGTTTTCGGGCGACCTGGGGGGTTTCACACAGCGAGGCACCCCCGATTAGGGTGCCCCGGGGGGGGGGGGGGGGCGAGTATGCCTGATCTGGAGTCTCATAGACTCCAGGGTGGGTTTTGGTCCTCTTTAAGTAGTGGGCAGCCAGTGTATTACCATTATTGCTGGTGCAAGATTAACAGTAATTATAGAAATGACATTATAGAGCAAGAAAAAGTGCTAAGCAGAAAAATATTTTTCCAAGCATGCTAATGATTGCAGTAGAAAGGTGATATATAAGAATAATTTCAGGAAACTAGCTTTAAAATCTAACTTTGGGCCACTACATTCATGGAGTATCACAAGTTTGGTTCACCTCCTATTTAAAAATAAACTAGAAAGCAAAAATCAGGCCCTAACATGAACCATTTTACATTTCTCGGCCACAGCCATTTAAACGTTTGCATCCCCTTCAAGGGTAGACAGGTGTGCATGCACTGTGCAAATCCTATTGGCTGCCATTCATCATGTGGGGCACATAAAATTGCACGAGAAAGGTAGGGGAGAGTGATCTTTTTGGTCAATCTTGCTTAAAGGAGCAGTATCGCGAAATTTGCATTAAAAAAGATAAATAATTAAATAGCCACACAATAGCTTCTAACGTGTATAAATAATCTGGCGATAGAAAAAGGAAAAAATATATGCCTCTCTTTTAAATTGTATAATTACAATGGCTCAGTCCACTTGCTGAATAGGGGGATCTGCTGGGTTGTTTTTAGTGAGCTGCTTCATTTAGCCCACTGGTCTCCTAGCAACACTTTACCTCAGAGGCTGACACTGTAATCAGTGGTAACGGCTGTGTGTGTGTGAGGTGCTGCTTTTGTTATGAGACCAGGTGACTCAAATGTGTAAAATCTATACAAAATAAACTAAACTGACTGAAAATAACTGAAATTCTTCTTTGAATAACTGTGCAGGAAAATCTAAAGGTATTAAAGTGGAACAAAACCCTGAGTTGCCGACCCTGAAGTCTATAAGACCCGGCCATTGACCTTCCCCCTTAGGCATTCTAAATCAGGATGCCCACTGTGTGAAACTACCCCTGGATAACCACAGATCCCCCCATTTTTCTGGCGCGCTCACGCAGATAGTCATTTAGACAGGCCGGGCGGCCAGGAAGGTTACTGCTCAGGCTCCCCATCTGCGTGCAAACAGAGCTGATTGGATGAGAGCCCGCGCATGCGCTGTGGGACAGGGAAAGGTACGTTTTCACATGCGAACTTGGGGATTTCACATATCAGGGCATCCCAAGTCGGGATACCCCTAGGGGCACAAAACAAAACTCCAGATAGTGAAAATCCTGGGTTGGGCTTTGCTCAAAACACACAAAGCTGAAAGAAAGATCATATGGAAAAATGAAAAATAAGAATATGAAAGAGAAAATGGTAAACTGAAAGATTCTGCAGCAGAGCCAACATGAAGGGAAAACTGTCAAAATCAGCTAAATTACTTCTAGAGCTTTTCTCTCTGTTTTAGATATATAAGTTCTGGCCAGGCAATGTTGCAATGTTGTTATCTTATGCTGGACGGCTGCCAGCACTGAACAGCTGAGACTTTGATACATTGTTTCACCCCTCTCCTCAGCATGGAACAGGCCAGAGTGTCGGGTCCCGACACTCAGAAGACATAAATATGAGCTATTAGTCTCCAGCTGTTCAACACAGACATCATTTTTTTTCTAAATTTGTAATTCTTACTCCAACACTTACCTACATTTAAAGTACCATTTAAATATAAGTCACCAAGAAAAATTCGCGATACTGCTCCTTTAATATGCATTTCTTTAGCATTTTTTAAACAGAAGGGCATTCCAGACCACCAGAGATAAGGAAAAGGATTTCTTTACTTTAATTAAGTCTGTAAGACTCCAGGGCCATATGATTCCCTCTCTCCAACCCTTAGCAGATTCTTAACCGATTTTGACAAGCGCAGCCAAGCATGCTGATTATACAAGAGCCCAAACATGTGCTGTAGGACTGGGGGAAGGTGAGTTTATGGGGCGGCCTGGGGGCTTTCACACAGCAGGGTATGCTGAATCGGGGTGCCTCGGGGGCAGGGACCACAGGATAGGATAGTCAAAATCACAGTCTTTGGACCACTTTAAGAAAAGCCAGAAATAGTAAGATGGTAGTCCAATCAGAGGGGATTGAAAGAGTCCTCTTCTCCAAACCCAGCAGGATGGATTTGAAAGCAACACAGAAGCCAGAGAGACTTTTAAAGGTAAGTTGGCATACTGGAACAGAGATTCAAAACTGTCATGACCAGGCAGGCAGATATTCTGGCCAAAATCCATTTAGACTGGACATCCACTTTAAATAAGCATATAAATTACATTCCATACAGTGGAATCAATCCTAATTGTTAGGATATGGTATATTGTTATGAATGTTACCAACCAATTTAAATGGCAATAAAGTATGAGTAAAAAATGCAAATCAAATATTAAATGATGAATAAATAAAATCAATATAACATTTAAAGAGGAATTCGGAGCAAAAATAAAAAGGGGGGAGGAGGTTTTAACCTTGTGCTTTGTTCTAACTCAAGGTTTTAAATATTTTAATTAAATAAAGATTTATCAGCGTATATGTAATGGTCAGAAACCTGTTGCAACACTACAAATAGGAAGGATTAGAACCCTGTCAGAGAAATAGCCCTGATGGTGTTAGAAATCTATCAGATGCAGTTTTTGGGCCCATTACACCATGGAACCACATGATGGCAGTGTTGCCTAAGAAATGGGTCTCTTAGATTAAAGGAGGCTGAGGTGCTTCTTTAGGTTAAGTAAACAAGGCCTGGACCAGATGGCATTGGCAACATTAGCTGTCCTGCCATTGGCCGAGCTTTGCAACTGTTGGTGTAAGTGGAAACCCTACAGAGGTTATATAAAGGGAAGACCAACCCTTCTAGAGAGTTCTTGTTCTTAGTTCTGTTCTTCTTGGTTCTATGCTGTGAGGGAATGCTGCAGTGATTTGCTGGATTGTATTACTGGACTTTGCTGTATGATACCGAGGATGGATGCATCAAATAAAAGCCAAGTGGATTCACCAAAGAGTGTCGTTTCTGGATGCAAGCAGCTATTGTAGAAGTAAGTGCACCTCTACCCACACATGTCCGCATCAATATGGGATACCCTACCCTAGGTCCAAGAATCCCCCCTCGCGCCCCAGGTGCGTGCCCCCGGCCAGGTACGTGCTGGCTACATATACACTGGTTTAAATGTAACCTTTTTTGCCCTGTGATATTGATGATGATAACCTATTCCTGGTATGCACCAATATCCATTGTCTACACCCCTGAGGGCTGATTCCATCGCCCCAATTCCCCAGTTCACAGTGCACAGCGAACTACTGTGCCTGGGCATGCTGAAGAACCGTATTTGTACTCGGTATTTATATATACCGTATTTGTGCCGTATTTGTACTCGGGTTTGGAGGAGGAAAATAAGGAAAAGATATTCTGAACCAAATTGTGTGCCATAAAACCCCCTCTCCACAAGAACCAATGAACCAATAACAGGACATGGCAAAATCCCCCCAATCTTCATACCATGCAGTGTGATGGATCTCCCCCAATCCCCAATAACAAGCTGTGTGCAGAATCTCCCAATTCCCCAATAACAAGCTATGTGCAGACCCCCTCAATCACTTCATGATGGGCAGCATGAAAAATATCGCCAAGCACCCCCTATAACAGACAGTGTGACAGACCCCCCCCCCCCCCAATCCCCAATAACAAGCAGCATGCAAAAAAAAAACCTTCTCCTATGACAGGCAGTGAGCAGAGTACCCCCAACCTCCCTATAACAGGCAGTGTGGCACAACCCCCCCCCCCCAATCCCTGATAACAAGCATCATGCAAAATCCCCCCATCCCCTATAACAGCATGCAAAATCCCCTTAAACCCCCCTATGACAGACGGTATGGCAGATCCCCAATCCCCTATAACAAGCAGTGTGCAAAGTCCCCCCATCCCCTATAACAGGCAGTGTGCAGAATACCCAAAAATCCCTTATAACAGGCAACTTGGAGGATCCCCTATAACAAGCAGCGTGCAAGATTCCCCATTCCCTTATAACAGGCAGCATGCAGAACACCACCCTATAACAGGCATGGGGCAGGTCCCCCCAGTCCCCAGATGACAAGCAGCATGCAAAATCCCCTTCCCCTACCCCCTATAACAGACAGCATGCAATCTACCCCCAACCCCCCTTTAAAAGGCAATGTGGCAAATCCCCCCTCCAGCATTACTGCAATGAGGCAGGGCAGGGAGTTACAAAATAAAAATTCTCACCTCGGCCGGCTGGCCAGGATCTGGATCCTTCAATATCATTGTCACGTGGGCAGGGCCACTCACAGAGCACAGGAAGCCCCAACCCTGACAGTGTTCTGACATAAGATGTAGATGCATCTCCCCAGACTTTGGGGAAAAGTCTGTCTTATGGAGTAAAAAATACTGTAACCTGATTTGTCATATTATTCATAATATTAGGAGGTTGATTTAGGAGGCATCTGAATATTGCTGAGCTTTCGGTGTGCTGTATTGTATATTAGAAAAACTAATACAACTCAAAAGTGTTTAGTTTAGATTTTTAGTTTGAAAATGGAATTAATACATAAAAGCAAGAATTAACCATTGTGTCTTTTAGTGGCTTCACTTTGAAATGTTAAGTTAAACACTTATGAATGTACTTTTGTCTAGTAAAGCTCTAGATCCGGCGCCTGGGAAATATTCCTCTGAAGACCAATCAGCTTAGAGGACTTGTGTAAATGACTTTGCTTATCTCACTCTCATCTAATTGTATCTGCTGCATCTGAAGAAACTATTATCACTTATTTCTTATTAATGATCCAATTAATAAGAAAGCAAAAAAAATGTATGACCCCTAAAATATGCTTCTGGTTGTATGGTTGTAATTATATCATTGATTGCATGTTACAAATAGACACAATATACATATTACAAAGTTCTCAGTGTGAGAGTTTTTTTATTAGAAGACACGCTTTTGATATAAATATTTAAAGAGGACTGAAACCCACCCTGGAGTCTATGAGACTCCAGGGCAGACATGCTCGCTCCCGCCAGAGAACCCCGATTGGGGGTGCCCCGCTGTGTGAAACCCCCCCCCCCCCCCCCGGTCACCCGAAAACTCACTTTCATTCCCGGTCCAATGGCGCATGTGCTCCCAGCCGCATCCCCACCATCCCTTTAGCAGGGTGCGTGTCTGCATCAGCCATTTGTGAATGGCCGGCGCAGAGGGTTAGAGGGTAGCGGGGGAGCGCTCAAATTAGACGAGCTCCTGGAGGAAGGGGCCCCGGGGGTAAGGTCCTGGGTGAGGTGGCTTATGGGTTGGATAATACACCCAGCCCAAATCTAAAAGATTACAGGGCCGGCCGGTGGCTTTTCCGGGGGCGTCCTGTGTCGTGATGCCCTGCTGTGTGAAACTCCCTGGGGTGACTGCAAACACTCACCTAAACATGACTGCATAATTCGGCAAAATGGCTCTCACTGTTATCAATGGGGAGTGCGCACTGCTACATCCCCTGCATCTAAGCGCATATGCTGGTGGGGATGTGTGGTGGAGGCCCCTGGGCACAAAATCTAGTGGAGGTCCAAGATACAGTATTTTTTTTACCTTCCAAGTAACTGATTGGTGATTGTCTGACACCCGCCTACTTACTGGAACTGCAGATCGAGTCCCTTGTGCGGGTGCGTGCTGCTCGGGAACTCCTGCTTTGCCATTCTGGGCGGGGGGTGTAGTTGCTCGGCTGGTCCAGCAGAAAACAGTTCCCTGCATTGAGCTGCCAGCGGCTGTGTTTGGTGGCTTATGTGCAGTGACAGCTCTGCACCCATCACTGTAGCGTTGCTGCCGGCGGATTTGCTGCTCTAGACTCTCCATTCTGCCCTGTGGCTTGGCTGTAGGTTTGAAAAAACAAAAAAAGGCTTGCCCAGGCGCGCCCCCACTGCCGGTGATAGCTTTGATGCGGCCCTTCAGACTAAAGACTGAAAAGCCTCCTGGACCAGACCATAACACAAAGGTTGAAGGAGGCCCCCTTTGCAGGGCAAGTGGTGGAGGCCCCGGGGTGTGCACCTTAGCGCCCTATCACAATCCGGCCCTGGGGATGCGTCAGTGCGCGCCCGATTAAAGTCAACAACAAACATTTGCCAAATGACTAAGGGGGTTATTCAAGAACTGATAGCGCCAGGTAGTGCCTCATAGCGGCAGGTTAAAACAATGTCACTCCATGTGTATTGTTAGTATACAGTACGTCCTGCTCCAGATAGAATACTTACATTCGGGTACTACTCCGCCAGATGGCGCTGGACTGCAGAGACATTGAAAATAGGCTCCTCCCGGCCCCTCAAATACCCAGGGACCTCCCACAATCCCCAGTTTTTCTCTGCAGTCTGGACTGCGAAGGACAAGAAGATGGCTCTCTCTACTCGCAGGTGAGCGGGGCTATTAGTCTGCGGCCCTGTAGGACTATTCCCACCTGTTCCATCAGTAATTGCCTCCCAGCCTTGGCTGCGCTGGTCGGGTGATGGTAGGCAGCACCGCTGTTAGGTGCTTAGGAGCGCTGCTCCACCGCAATCCCCCACCAAAGGGTAGGCGGTGCAGGCATATGGTGAGCCTCTATGGGATGCCCCTCCCGCATTATTGCCCCTTGCCCCTGCCGATGGGCCCTATGTTAAGTGGCCGCTGTCCTCCCTCACTCTCCTTGTAGCCTTCGGGGAAAAAGAGGGGTGTGTGTGTGTGTATGCATATACGTGTATTGGCTTTTATGCTTCACTACATTATGCTTGGTGTCAGCCGCCGCGCTGACTTGTTTTACATTTATTATGCTTGAAATTGCCGCCGCGGCGCGCGCGTTTTTTCCTGTGTTCCGCGCTTGGCGGCGGCGTTACCTCAGGCGCCGGTGCGTCATCATTGGCTGCTTGTCACGTGTTGGCTTTGCGCTCTTCGGGGGGGGGGGGGGCCTGTCTTGGGCATCCCGGGTTGCTGTATAGCGTTAATCCCTATCCGCCTATTGTGCCGCTATAGTCACCATATGGAGGCATCTCAGGATAATGTGACCAGGGTTCCTTCGGGACAAGTCCGGCTGTGTGTAGCTTGTGGGGAGTCCCATCTTGACGCTGACCAGGCGCGGGTCTGTGTACCCTGTGCCAAACAGGTGCTTGAACTGCAATCTGGCCTTCCAGTGCCTGAGTCTGCGATTCGCTTCACCTCACCTACTCCCCCAAGCTTAAATCTCACTCCCATTGAGTTGCATACAAGTGGGGATTCTCAGCCTGATGTGTCTTCTAGACTGGCTAGTGTTGAGAAGATAGTTGCTAATACCTTGGTGCGTAAGGCCTCTGCAAAGAAGCAGCACTTAACGCCTGATGTCCCTCTTTTCCCTATGGAAGCTGACGAGTTTTTGCAACTATTTGGCTATACCCCCTTGGAGGAAGGGGAGCTATTCTCCGATTCAGGGTCATCTGATGAGAGGCCCAGGGGTCATGATGATTTTGGCTCAGACCCCTGGGCCCCGGATGATACTTATAGACTGTTGGCTCAGATTTTTGAGGTTCTGTCCATCTCTCCCCCTGTTGTGGCCCCCAGGCAAAGGGGGGGAACATTTTCATACTGCTAAGTCACGCTTAGAATTTCCTGAGCAAGCACATTTCAATAACCTTGTGCTCAAAGAATGGGAGCGTCCCAGTAGACTTCCCGGTGTACGAGTTGGGATAGGAACTATATCCCCTGCTGATGTGGTGAAGTGTTGGTCATCCCCTCCCGAAGTGGATGCCCTGGATCTAGGGTTATCTAACACCTCTGTCATGCACTCCCCTGAGTCTACTACCCTGCGGGATGCTGAGGACCGGCGCATTGACCAGCTGGCGTCCCATGCCTTTGCATGTGTGGGGACGGCGCTGCGCCTGGTCTGTGCCTCTGCCATTCCGGCTGTGGCTATTAGGACCCTGCTCAGAAGTATCGTTGATGGTGCCCCTGATTATTTGTCTTGTGAGGAGTTTAATGCACTCTCTAGTTGTGATGTTTTTGTGAATTTTGTCCACTCTGCCTTGGATGACACCATTAGAATGTGTGGCAGAACCTCTGCCCTTGTGGTGGCTATACGCTGCTCGGTTTGGCTGCGCCAGTGGGCTGCTGACAATGCTGCCAAGAAGGCCCTCACTGGTTTTCCCTTCAAAGGACTACGCCTGTTTGGGGACCGCCTGGACCTATTTGCTAAGGGAGGCAGGTTACCCCAGCGCAGGTGGAAGTCTCGGCCCTTTTGGGGTCAGGGCTCCTTTTCCTCCCCCTACCGTGGTGCTAGACAAGGGAGGAGGGTTTCCTTTACTGGGGCCCGAGGAGACTTTTGGGATAGGGGCAGAGGACGGGGACGCCCTGGCTCCTCCTGGGGATCCAAGCTTAAGTCCTCTCCCAAGCCCCCTCAGGCATGAAGGGACGCCCTCACCCATCCGGGTGGGGGGACGGCTTCAGCACTCTGCTCACGTCTGGAGGCTTTATGTCTCAGACCGGTGGATTCAGGAGGTAGTGTCCTCCGGTTACAAGATAGAGTTTGCTGTCTGCCCTCCCCCAGTTCATCAGCTCCCGGATTCCTCAGGACCCTGTGTCAGCTCAGGATCTAGTGCAGGCAGTGCAAAGCCTCCTGGAGCTGGGGGTCATCTGCAAGGTCCCTTTAAGAGAAAAAGGCAAGGGCTTCTATTTCAACCTCTTCACAGTGCCCAAAAAAGATGCGTCAGTCAGGCCCATCTTGGACCTGAAGATCCTCAACAAATTTGTCAGGTGCAGGCGCTTACGCATGGAAACTCTGCGCTCTGCCATCAGTTCCCTGCGCCCAGGGGATTTCATGACCTTTGTGGACATCAAAGATGCTTACCTTCATATTCCTGTATTTCCAGGTCATCTAAGGTTCCTCAGGTTCGCTCTGGAGGATCAGCACTACCAATTTGTGGCATTGCCCTTTGGTCTCACTTCAGCTCCCAGAGTGTTCACCAAGGTGCTGGCCGGCGTGATGTCTCTGCTCAGATATCAGGGCATCCGCGTGCTGCCCTATCTGGATGACATTCTCATCACCTCCCAGTCTCTACATCAGGCAGAGTTGGATACTCAGCTGGTGGTGTCCACCCTGGAGTCATTTGGATGGGTGATCATCCACCCCAAGTCTTCTCTGTCCCCCTCCTTGGTGACTTCATTCCTGGGAATGAATCTGGATACAGTTCAGGCAAGGATTTTTCTTCCTCAGCAGAAGGTGGACAGTCTGATTGCGCAGGTCCAGTTCCTGCTATCTTGTCATCATCCCTCCATCAGGCAGGGAATGCAGCTGGTGGGCCTGATGGTGGCGTGCTTCGAGGCGATCCCTTATGCTCAGTTCCACTTGAGGCCTCTGCAACTCCACCTCTTGTCAGTATGGGACAAGGACCCCGCATCCCTGGACCGGGTCTTTGTGCTTTCCCCCCTGGTCAGGTGGTCCCTCTCATGGTGGCTGGACTCTAGGAACCTGTTGGGGGGCAGATCCTTTCTGACCCCCTCCTGGGAGACGGTCACCACGGATGCCAGTCTGTCAGGTTGGGGGGGTTTCTGGAATTCCCTGCAGTTCCAGGGGAGGTGGGGCCCTCAGGAGGCCCACACACCTATCAACGTCTTGGAGCTGCGGGCGATCAGGTTAGTTCTGGTTCAGTTGACTCCTCACCTTCATGGCCTGCCTGTTCAGGTGCGCTCGGACAACCAGACAGCAGTTGCCTACATCAATTATCAGGGAGGAACCCGGAGCAAGAGGGCCCTCCAGGAAGTGTCTCTGATCCTGGCCTGGGCAGAGGCCAATGTTCCCTGCATATCAGCTGTGTACATCCCGGGGGTGGAAAATCTGCTGGCAGACTCTCTGGGCAGGGGGACTTCTTGCCAGGGAGAATGGTCCCTCTGCAACAGGGTGTTCCAATCTCTGTGTCACCGTTGGGACCAACCAGATGTGGATCTGTTTGCGTCCCGTCACAATCACAAGCTCCCGGCCTTTGTCTCCCTGTCCCAGGATCCTCTGGCCTTGACCACGGATGCTCTAGCAATGTCATGGCAGGACTTTCAGTTCCTGTATGTCTTTCCTCCATTCCCCCTGCTGGGCAGGGTTCTGTGCAAGATTGCTTTGGAAGGGGTGCCAGCAATTCTGGTGGCCCCCAGGTGGCCAATAAAAGTGTGGTTCGCAGACGTGGTGTAGCTGGCAGTAGATCAGAACGTTCTGCCCAGGGTGCCAGACCTGCTCACTCAGGGTCCCTTACGCCATCCCAACTTACAAACTCTGGCTTTGACGGCCTGGCTGCTGAAACCTCCATCTTGATGGAGAAGGGGCTGTCTACCTCGGTTGTTGATACCAGGATAAAGGCTAGGAAGAAGTCTTCTTCCTCCATTTATTACAGGGTTTGGCGTGCCTACATTGACTGGTGTGAGTCTAAGTCTCTTCCCTGTCGCGTGTTCTCTATTCCCAGGATTCTGGAGTTCCTGCAGCATGGGTTGGAGATGGTTCTCCAACTCAGTACTCTGAAGGGTCAGGTTTCCGCCCTGGCTGTTTTCTTCCAGAGGTCCTTTATTCAGCATTCTCTGATCAGGACTTTTTTCCAGGGGGTTACTCATGTGCGTCCCCCGCGTAAGGCTATGGTGCCTGTTTGGGATTTGAACTTGGTTTTGTCAGCTTTGAAGGGTGCTCCCTTTGAACCTGTGCAGGATGCTGCCCTGGCCATTCTTACTCTCAAAGTTGTCTTTTTGGTGGCTATCACCTCTGTTAGGCGTGTCTGAGTTGGCGGCTCTTTCCATTCAGCCCCCCTACTATGAGAGACACCAGGACAAGGTGGTGTTCCGCTTCAAGCCAGATTTTCTGCCTAAGGTAGTGTCTGCCTTTCATTTGAATCATGATATTGTTCTTCCGTCATTGTGCCCTAATCCTAGTAATGCTAAGGAGAGGGTCTTGCATTCTTTGGATGTGGTTAGGTGTCTGAAGTACTATCTAGTGGCTACTGCACCATTCAGAAAAACTGATTTTTGTGGTCCCTTCTGGTCCTAGGAAGGGTTTGGCTCCTGCCAAGTCTACTATCAGCAAATGGATCCGTCAGGCTGTGATTCAGGCCTACTCTGCTAAGAGGAAGAATCCTCCCTTCCGCCTTACTGCTCATTCTACTCGTGCTATTGGTGCCTCTTGGGCTTTTCAGCACAGGCTTCTGTTGAACAAGTTTGCAAGGCCGCTACTTGGTCTTCTGTTCATACCTTTTCAAAGTTTTACAAGGTTGATGTTAGGGCCTCAGCTAATGCTGCTTTTGGCCGCAAGGTTCTGTAGGCGGCAGTGGTTTAAACTGTCTGCTGTTACCTTTGGGATCGCTCCCTACTTTATGGACACTGCTATTGGATGTCCCGAATGTAAGTATTCTATCTGTAGCAGGACGTACTGTATACTAAGAATAATACAATTCTGTGATTACTCACCTGTAGAATTGGTATTATGAGTATACAGTATGTCCTGCTCCACCCCACCCTTGGTTTTTGCATTATCTTGGATCCCCTGTATGGTGATTGTTATCATTGTTATAGTTACTAGTTTGGGTTGTTTTAATTCTCCCGGCTTCTCGTTAACTGCTTTTCAATGCTGGGGATTGTGGGAAGTCCCTGGGTATTTGAGGGGTCAGGAGGAGACTATTTTCGATGTCTCTGCAGTCCAGCGCCATCTGGCGGAGTAGTACCCGAATGTAAGTATTCTATCTGGAGCAGGACGTACTGTATACTCATAATACCAATTCTACAGGTGAGTAATCACAGAATTGTATTTTTTGCTTTGTTACTGGTGGATATGTGTTCAAAAACATACTTTAATCACACAGCGTCTGGCGCTCTATGCTTTAGCGACCAGAATTAGAGTGCCAACGCTGTGTGTGTGTCCTTTTTTGATAAGTATGGTGTGGAGCACCGAGAGTCGGTCGCACTGAGATGGCACTACCTCTCGCTTGCTGCAGCGCTGTACTGGTGTTAGAGCGCCCAACATACATCACATTCATCAATGCCAGCCAGGTTACTACAGCGATCGATACCCACTTACAGCGTCTACTAGCGGTCGCTCTAAGCGCTGCTATACAGATGCTCATCTGCCGATACCTGCCGTTAGTAATGAATCAGCCTCCACGTCACACTAGATGGCTCTCCTTGGACCCGAGTCCATGCATGCACCATTGGAGCAAGGAGAAGGTGAGTGAATAGCGGTGTTCCTGGGGGGTTTCACACAGTGGAATATCCCAATTCAGAATACCCTGGGGGAACGGAACAAAATTTTGGAAAGTCATATTCCCGGGTTTTGTTCTGCTTTAACTTAAATAATCTTACTTTACATGTGACATAACACCCAACTAGGAGATGGAAAGAAGGTCCTGGCCAAATATATTTTTTGTTTTCGAGAGATGCAACTTGGTTATTTATTGATATTCTGTACTCCTAGGAACATAACTGGTGACAGTCACTTCTAATCTGTATGCGCAGAGATACACTGAAAATTTGCATATTCAAATCACTTGGCAAATAAAAAGAAGAAGTGCTTTTGTTGAAAATAAACATGATGAGTATGACCTGAGTGTAATGTGGAAGGCAGCGTGCTATAGACAGAGGACCATGTAAATAAGCTGATGCTCACTGACCTGTCAGAATCAATAGAGGCTGATGAGAGCACATCCTGCAATCGCCCTGCGCTCTGCCTGAGAATGACACAGCAAATAAACTATACATTGATCTGATCCTCATACGGATTATTTATTAAACAAGAATACATCCAGCACGTACATTGTCATGAAATAGCTTTAGCTAGCCCCATCAATCTTTATGACAATCTTTTGGTTTAGATTAAAGTTAAAGAAAAAACATTTCAGCATTTAAAAAGCCCCAGCTATTCCTTTTATCCCAATAATAAGATTTATTTTCATTTTCCTATCTACTTTTTTACTCCTTTAGCTGTTTTGACTAGTTATCCCTCTAGTGGCCTTTTTGGATTAAAATGAACGCTCTCATTAAATCCAAGTTTATGTCATCACCTTCTACCCCCAGCCCTGTGCCCCAAAACAACATGTGTTTCTTTTTACTAAAGCCTTTGCACAATAATAAAATAAACACTAACAAGATGCGGTATGATGTTCCAATGGCGACTATGAGACTGATTCACTACTAGTAGACGCTGTAAGCGGGTATCGCTGTAACCTAGCGTTGCGTAACCTGACCGGCATTGATGAATGTGATGTGTGTTTGGCGCTCTAACAACAGTACCATATTTAACAAAAAACGACACACACAGCGTCGGCGCTCTAAAGCTGGGCGCTGTAGCATAGAGCGCCAGACACTGTGTGATTAAAGTCTGTTTTGGAACACATATCAACCAGTAACAAAGTGAAAACACATGGAATGACATTGAGGCTGATTCATCATTAGCGGCAGGTAGCGACAAATGAGCGTCTGTAGCAGGCATTTTCAGAGCCCCCGCTAGTAGTCGCAATGCTCACCAGCTGTTCAGAAAGGTTGAATACATTGTGAGGAGTCGCTATTTGACCAGTACAGCGCTGTATGGGAGCGCATGTTAGCGACTGCTCATAGCGACCGACTCACACCATATTCAGCAAAAAAACAGCCTCACAAATCTCTGGCGCTGAAAAATACTTGTTTGAAGCCCAGAGCGCAGGAGGCGGTGTGTTTAAAGTCTGTTTTCAAGCATCTATCAACTAGTAACAAAGCGAAAACATATGGAATTACATTGTAACAACATTGTAACATGAACACATTAATGCCAGACCTGTAATGTCATTTCTGAAGAAATATTTAAAAAATGTAAAAAATTTGAAAAAACAGCTTTTTCAATGCCAGAAGAGGTCACAGAATTATTTGTGATCTTTGGGAAAAAAAAAAAAAAAAACCTGTTAAAAGTGAAGAAAAGGTTCGTCCATTGAAATGTATGGGGGAGCGACAGGTAGCGAGAGGTCATACCTGGCGCTGTGCAAGGCTGAACGCTGGCGCTGTTCGCAGAGGCTTTGAAAATGATGAATCAGACACTACATGCCGCTATCCCAGTCGCTAAACAGATTCTGCTTGATAAATGTGGAATTGCGGTGACCAGTTGCTATCTGCCGCTACCTCTCATTAACCAGGAGCTACCTGGCACTATCCTTTCTTAAATAACCCCCATTGTTTTAACCCTCATGTCTCACGTAGCTGCCTCTCCAACCGTTAAGTGCCAGCTACGCGAGCCCCATAAAAAAAAAGTAAAAAAGATAGACTTACCTGACCCCTCGTTTGAAAGTGCAAGCGATTCTCTTCAAGCATCACCTGTTCGATTTCCGCCCCCGGGCATCTGATCTTCAGGAGGGGGCCTGGAATACCCCCCCCCCCCCGCTTCCGCCGCGCCGACATCTGAAAGAAAAAAAATTAAAATAAAAATGACACAAACTCACCTGACAGCCCGATCGCTCCTCCGATGTCTTCTCTTCCCCAGGGGGGGGCTCCGATCAGGGGCGGACTGGGACTAAAAAATGGCCCGGGACTTTTTGGGGCACACCCTATATATATATATATATATATATATATATATATATATATCCCAACATATCGGAACTGGAGCGCGTTCAAAGAAGGGCAACAAAGTTAATAAAAGGAGTGCGGGGGATAGAGTACCCTGAAAGATTGTCCGAGTTAGGCTTATTTAGTCTAGAAAAAAGACGATTGAGGGGTGATCTAATAACTATGTATAAATATATTCGGGGTCAATACAAGGATCTGTCCCACAATCTATTTATACCCCGGAGTGTAACCATAACCCGGGGGCATCCACTAAGGTTAGAGGAAAGGTGCTTTCTCCACCGACATAGGAGGGGATTCTTCTCTGTAAGAGCAGTGAGACTATGGAACTCGCTGCCAGAGGAGGTAGTAATGAGGGATACATTAAAAATGTTCAAAAGTGGCCTTGATGCCTTCCTGGCATGTAACAACATTTCCAGTTATGGCTACTAGACCACTGGAAGGAGTTAAACAGGCTGAACTGGATGGACTAAAGTCTTTATTCAGCCTTACACACTATGTTACTATGTTACTATGTTTTGAAAACTGGAAAGACAGACACATGAAGACATTTTTTTGCACTTAAACCACGCCCCTGCCACACCCTTAAAGGGAAACACCACCTAAGAATTACATATTATTATTACTGTTAATAATAATTACAGGCAAGCCCCCCACACACATATACTATAGTCAGTGAGCAGCATCACTCCATTAAAGCCAGTGAGGGTCATCCCTCCATACACACACACACACCTCACTACATTTTTCTTTCCTGCACATGAGCAGGACCTAAGTGATGTGAGCAGGCTCTTTCCTGCTGGAGTCCCGCCATGCGCTTGGCTGCACACCAGGGGCCGGACACATGAAGACGGCTCGGGACAATTGAACGTTGGTGCGATCCTAGGACGGTCTTGACCAAATTAGGACGGTTGGGAGGTCTGCATTCACACAACAATGGCAGATGGAAAGAAGTAGAAAGAAGACGGAAGGAAAATAAATCAGAGGACAACTGAGAGATTGAGGGAACGCAGAAAATATTAAATAAAGTGAGAGTGAGTGAGAAGGGTGATGCCCCCCCCCCCAGGTTCACCAAGAATTGTTACCTCAGCAGCGATCCCATGGCACATGAGCATTAACCGGCAATCCATTCTTAATGAGGAAAGACCAGGTGTCCGCCTTTGCATCACTGTAGCCGATGCATGCCCACACCAGCTATTCATAAATGCCATTAGCTGGGGAAAGCCGGTGATGTGGCCATGACCAACACATGCTCTGTGGGATTGGCTGATTGGTCAGTACACTGGGTGACTGGGGGGGTTTTATAGAGTGAAACAGGGAATCCTAGGCCCTGGGGCCTTTTACACTCCAGTCTGGGCTAAAGGCTTTGAACCTGCTTTAATAGTTGCAGATCCTATAGCAGAGTTGGCACCGGCCATTCAGAAATACCTGGGGGGAGGGGGGGTGTACATGCCGGGCTGAAGGTAAAGCCCGCATGCAGCATGGCATTGGTGAGAGCACTGGACCATCCCTGGGGAGACACCAATTTGGGATGCCCCTTAAAGAGGCAGTATACCAGCCCTTTAGTATTATAGACACTAGGGAGTTGGTTGCTCCTCTTTAAAGCACACCTACAATAATTTGTCAGCCTATGGCACGGGCTTTCCTTTCCCCATTTCCCCTAGCTGAACAGTAAGCAGATGCAAGGTTGCCTCTGGTGGAGGACTGGAAGTCACAGTTCACAATGCAGCAGCCAGTGCTTTCTGCTGAAGGAGGTGCTGGTCACTGCAGTGCGTGCTGCAACTTCCAGTCCTTAGACACATGGAGCCCACTGAGAAATGGGTTTCTCTTCACTTCAGGCTGGAGGGTGCAAATTAAGGTGGAACAAAACCTGGGCTTTTGCCTTACTTGGGTTTTGGTCAGTGACTTTGGGGCATTCTGACTTGGGATGCCCCAGTTTGTGAAACCCCTGGATTGAGGCCATTTAGATAGGCCTAGTGCGGCAGCAGCTGGCCGGCATGGGATGGCCAGATAGGTAAGTCAACTCAGAGTTTCGGAGGCTTTTACACATAAAGGAAAGTGAGGAATTGGGCAGCCCTACAGTCTTAGTCTGCTTTTGGTCCACTCTAAATATCAAATACAGAAGACTGGGGCGTCAGGGCTGCTCCTAATTCAGTACAACTAACTGCCAGCAAGGGGAGAGCCCAGCTC
Source organism: Gastrophryne carolinensis (assembly GCA_027917425.1). NCBI lineage: Eukaryota > Metazoa > Chordata > Amphibia > Anura > Microhylidae > Gastrophryne > Gastrophryne carolinensis. Next base: position 479,852,378 of record CM051236.1, read on the forward strand.
CCAGCCACTGCTGCTCTAATCATTAACCCCTTCAGCTACAGAGGCCCAGAACAGATCAAAGAAGGATGACTTGTCAGTCAGACCGGCCTTCTCCGTTCATTGATGTGTGCAGCACAGAGTCTCGTCTCATGACACCCCTCCCCCAGCCCACTATCAACTCACAGTTATCAGTGTCTCTCCTTCCTTCTCCGGCATGAAAACCCGCCTGTTGCCTTTTAAATTCCTCTCTGAAGCGTGGAGGACAGAGACTGCTCCTGATTGGCCAGGACGGCTGCCTGTCACAGGCTTCTTCTCCCCTGTGTGTGATACATTGCAAGCAGCGCTTTTGATAGGCAGAACAAAGCACTGCTTGCATGCCTCCCAACTGTCCCGATTTTCCCGGGATTGTCCCGGTTTTTCAACAAAATCCCGCGGTCCCGGACCGCTAGCAAGTGTCCCGGGACACACTGCGCTGCGGCGGTGTCTTTAGTATAAACACTGGCCGGGCGCGCAGGGCACCGGCGTCTTTAGTATTAACACTGGCCGAGCGCGCAGGGGGCGGGGGCGGCGCGCGGGGGGTTGGGTTGGGGATAAAAAAAAACTTACGTAGGCTGGCATGCAGGGGTGAAGGCAGCCGACGTTGCTGGAGGATCAGAGCTGGAGGGCGTGACAGGGGGTGTGGTCGGGGCGTGACATGGGCGCGGCCGGGGGCGTGGCTTGTCCCGCTTTCACATTTTCAGAAGTTGGGAGGTATGTGCTTGTAGTCTCCCAAATTCAAGTTAGTGTGAGGGGTGGCCTCAGGTCGGTCCTGCATTACCACATTACTGTGTGTGTGAGAGCGGGGCCGGTGGCGGCGGGCAGAGCGGCCTCCACCCATTCCACTTTTCTCCTCATCGGCCACCACACCTCCTCCCGCTGTTGCGGGCTTCCCATGTGCCGGCCCACCGGGATTCTGCCCGGTATGCCCTATGGCCAGCCCGCCCCTAGCTCCGATCCTTCGGGTGAGGACCCAGCAACAGGCCCTCACCATCCTCTTCGGGTGGCGCTGGCCCCGCCCCTAGCCCCGCCCACTTGTCGGGGGAGCCGGATGACGTCATCCCGCTCCTCGTATACCGGCACCCGGCTCCGATCTGTCACTTGTCGGTAGCGATCGGTGCAGGGAGGGTGGGAGGCTCTGATCTCCCTGCCTCCCACCAGTCCTGCTCTGATCACTACCGACACTGGATGGGAGGTAAGTATAAGTGAAAAAAAGAATAATAAAATATTTTTTGTCTTGTGTCTTTTTTACTTTTAACTATTTGTGAACTGGTAAGGGTCCATGAGACCCCTTTACCAGTTCACAAGGCTCTGGGGCTGGCAATCACCTGCGGCTAGCGGGTGACTTGCCATAACCCCCAGCCCCCCATTACCTGCCTCCCCAACTGCCGGGGGGGGCAGAAGGGCCCGGGGCCACTTAATGGCTATGTGGGCTAGTAACCTGCAGGGCCAGGGGCCACCAACGCTGGCCCCTGCGCCCTGTTCTACAAGCCCCCATAGCTGGTCCAGGTTGGTAATGCTGGGTAAGGGGGACCCTACGTCATTTTTGGGGGGGATTTTAAGGGTTTTTAACCCTTCAAATTCCCCCCAAAAAGTGAGCCCCCCCCCCAGGAGGGGGGACCCTATGTCATTTTTTTTTAAATTAACCCCTTACAACTATGCAATCACATTGGGCGCCGCCATCTTGACTCAGAAGCATCACACTTACTGAGGAGAGGAGAATGGGATAAAGTATAGGGCGGCGGGTTATAGCTGTGCTTTTCTCAGACAGAGCAGAGCTGGGGTCAGGAGAAGGTCAGCAATCCCAGAATGTAGAGCAGAACAGTCAGAAGGCACTTCCTGTTTTCAGGCTGCCTGTTGTTCCATGAGCCGCCATCTTGGATGTTTAAAGGCTCATAACATGCAGTAGATGCAGGTAGGATGATTTTTAATGTGAGCAATCTGTATGTACAGTCAAGATTATAAGGAAAAACAAAGGAAACAACATATTCAGGGTGGCGAGCGAAGGCACCACCATTGGAATGGGCCTCATCCAGGGGTATTCTGATGCCATCCTACTCCATTTCATGAACCTCTCACTGCGGTCTGAGCAGAAGAGAGACCAGTCCTGTATACCTCATCCAGTCATCTATTGGGGGTAATAAAAAAAAAGGGAACCTAACTTGCACATCAGCCTAAATTGCCAGCAGATGTATTGGCAGCTACAATTCTCACATACTGGAGTGCATTTCCTTTCCCCCATCCTGATGGTTTCTGGCATAAGCAAACATACGGTATATATTGAGGAGGGAGGTGTGTCCCCCTTAGGTAGCCCAATTTTGTAACATCTAGCAAGGTCGAAATATTGGGGACACGGCTTCAGTGGTTATGCTTCACCAGCTGGATACAAATGTTTGTAGGAAAAAACACCCAAAATTAAAACTATGCATCTTATCCAATTAACATACACATGATACAAACAAGATAGTCAGTGAAAATATATACATGAATGACTGGTAGGAGGTGTAGTTTAACTGGTTCCAGCATCTATGTTGCAATGCACATGCAGAGGCACCAGGAATATAGAAAAGTAGATGCATAAATGATACAGGCATAAAAGTGCAGAAAAGTCCGTAGGATCCTTACATGAGCATAATCACAATTCAAACACCTTATGGCAAATGCAAAGTAGTAGGAGTGGAGCAGTTCTTAAAGCGGTCCTTCCGCCACCCGCTGACAGCACAGCCGGCCTGCCCGCTCCCACCATGCCGGCATTTGTTTAAAAAGCAAACACTTACCTGCATGGTCGGAGCGCGGAGGCCGGCGCCGCTCTCATGCGCCCTCTGATGACGCGTCCTCTGATGACAGCTGAGAGCGGCGCCGGAGCGTGGAGGCCGGCGCCGCTCTCAGCTGTCATCAGAGGGCGCGTCATCATAGGGCGACTGAGAGCGGCGCCGGCCTCCACTTTCCCACCATGCCGGCATTTTTTTTTTCAGATGAGCGATTCGTGAAAGTTCGATTCGGGCGAACCCGAATTTCTTGGGGAAATTCGGCGAATCGCCCGAATCGAACTTTCAAGAAGTTCGCTCATCTCTAGTTATGAGCCTTTAAACATCCAAGATGGTGGCTCATGGAACATCAGGCAGCCTGCAACAGGAAGTGTCTTCTGACTGTGCTGCTCTGCATTCTGGGACTGCTGACCTTTTCCTGACCCCAGCTCTGCCATGTCTGAGCAAAGCACAGCTATAACCCGCCCCCTGTACTTTATCCCACTCTCCTCTCCTTCAGTAAGTGTGATGATTCTGAGTCAAGATGGCGGCACCCGTATCCTAAAGTCCTGGACAGAGTTGCAGCCCAGTGGGGGAAAGAATAATAAGTAAGTGACTAAAAAATTAATTTTAGATGCTGAGGAATCGTTTTTTAAGGGTTTGGGCTTTTCAATAAATGATGGTGAAGGGCCGGTGTAAGAGCAAATAAGAGTACAGAGCTTACAGGCGATTCTCTTGATAAAAGCTTACATTTGACCCAGATTTTGCAATTAAAAGACATTTCAAGAATGGATTTAGCATCAGGTAGGCAAATGAATGGTTTAACAAGGTACAAATTAAGATATGCTGTTATTTCATGTTTAATCACGTACTAAAGGTGTCAGGAGTTCTTCTTTAACCTGTCTGTTTAGTAAGAAACCACATTTATGACTATAACAGGACAATAATTGTCTCTGACTTTGTGCCAGGAAATGAATGCTATCTAGCTCATAGAGCAACTCAGGATTTCAGGAAATTGTGGGGCTCCGATAGGAAATTAAAAGTATGATCAGGCCCAATGAAATGTGTGTATAATGATTTATACCAGACTCTTTTGTTAATCCTTCTGTCTAAGTAAATATCCCACCAGAAGACTTGATAAATTAATTTATGACTATGAACATTAACACTTACATGAAAATAATTACAGATGCTGCATTTCTGAAAGCGAGTCTCTCGTGGCAGAAGGTCATAGAACTCACACTGCATATATATATATATATATATATATAATTTCTTATATTCTAAGCATACAGCACGTCCTGCTCCATCTATAATACTTACACATGGGTAATCCTCCGCCAGAGGGCGCTGTTCACTGCAGACATGCAAAAACAGGCCCCTCCCGGCCCTTCATATACCCAGGGACCTCCCACAAATCCCCAGATTTCTCTGCAGTGCTGACTGTGAAGACATGAAGTATCAACTCTCTCGCAGATGAGCGGGGCTATTACAGCCTGCGGCCCTGCAGGACTATTACCACCCATCCTCTTCGATACAGATGTGCCTCCCAGCCTGGGCTGCGCTGGTCGGGTGAAGGTAGGCAGCACCTCGTGTGCTCACGGAGCTATGCTCCACCGCTATCCCCCACCATAGGGTAGGCGGTTTAGGCCGATGGTGAGCCTCCATTAGATGCCCCTCCCGCATTCTTGCCCGTGCCCCTCATAGCGATAATTCCTGGGTGCAGGTCTGCTTCTCCCCGTAGCTCGGGGGAAAAGAATGGGGGGGGTATGTGTGGCAGTCCTAGTGTATCATAACACGCTTAAGGCCATTGATTTTTCATTTGACTTTGGGTATCAGTGCCGCGCTCCTCCCTCCACATAAGGTTGCGCGCGTGTTTGTCCTTCATACGTTAGTGTGCAGCCCGGGCGGCAGCATCATTCTTTAGTGTGAGAGCAATCTCCTTTATTACATTATGGATGTGTGTATATCACTACTGTTATTCACGTTGCGCTGGTTAGAGCTTCGCACTCTTTGGGGGAGGCGGGGACTCGGCATGACGCGTGGTTGCGATCCGCCTCCTCCCTTGGTCATGTAAGTGCCCTCCGGGGCGGTTTTTGTTCCTATGACACCCCCCTCTTATCTCATTATGTCTTTCAGACGCCAGGATTTTGGTGGCTTCTCCCGGCCTGACATATATTATAGCGGGTCCACATAACAAATTCTCCCACTTCCTAGCGGGTCTTGGGGCATCCAGGGTTGCCTATTGCGTAAATCCGTGCGGGCATACTGCTCAGATAATCACCATATGGAGGCATCTCAGAATTATGTACCCGGGGTCCCTCTGGGACGTGACCGGCTGTGTACTGGGTGTGGTCAGCCCCATGCTGATGCTGACAGAGCACGGGTCTGCGGACCGTGTGCTGAACAGGCACTGACCCTGCAATCAGGTTTGCCAGTGGCTGCACCTCCCTTCAATACGCCTGTCTCCCCGGACCTAAATCTGACTCCTGATGAGTCTCACTCGAGCGGGGATGACCAGCAAGTCGTGCCGCGCAGGCTGCCTACGGCTGAGCAGGTGCTGTTGGATTAGCGGAGCTCTTGGGCCCTGGAAAGAAGCAGTCCCTGACGCCTCCTGGCTCTCCGGTTCCTAACGATACTGATGACTCTGCTGCTATGCAGGACCTTGATCCTTCTGAGGAAGGTGAGCTATTCTCCGATTCGGGCTCCTCGGATGAGATGCCCAGGAGTCGTGATGATTCTGGGCCCGGTTCGTGGGGCCTGTGTGACACAGATGAACTACTTATTAAGATCTTTGAGGTTTTATCTATCTCCGCTCCTGGAGAGGCTTCCAAACCTAAGAAGGAGAGTTTCCACACAGCGCCGCCACGCTTGGAATTCCTGGAACAGGAGCATTTCCAGAATCTTATATCCCAAGAATGGGAATCGCCTTGTAAACTTAAAAGGGTCCCAGGGGTCTGGGATTGGAAGTACCCTTTCCCTCCTGATGTGGTTAACTTTTGGTCAGCACCTCTTGTGGTGGATGCACCGGTTATAGGGGTTACTAACCCCCCCTTCATGACGGCTCCTTATTACCGTACCCTTACATTGACAGACTGGCTTCCCACGCCTTTTCGTGTGCAGGGACGGCTCTGCGTCCGGTCTGTGCCGCGGCCATCACTGCGGTGGCTGCCAGGACTCTCATTAGAAAAAGTACTTGACCACCGACCTGAAGACCTCCCCTGGGGGGTGTTTAATGCGCTCTCAGACTGTGATGTGTTTGCGAGGTTCATCCTCTCAGCGCTGGATGACACCATTAAGATGTGTGCTAGAACCTCTGCCCTTGTGGTAGCTATTCGCCGCCTGGTCTGGCTGCGCCAGTGGGGTGCTGACGATGCTACGAAAAAGGCTCTCACGGGCCTTCCCTTCAGAGGACGGCGTCTATTTGGGGCCCGTTTGGACCATTTTGGAAAAAAGGGTAAGGCACCCCTACGCAGAAGGCCGTCCCGGCCTCCTCGGGGCAGGGACACCCCTCCCCCTCCCTACGTTAGTGTCAAACGTGAACCTGAGGTGTGCTTCCAACTGTTCGGTGTGGATTTCCACCACAGGGTGGGCAGGCAACGCCCTGGGCCCTCTGGCAGGACTAAGTCCAAATCTGCCAAGACTTCCGAAGCATGAAGGGACGCCCTCGCCCTTCTGGGCGAGGGGACTGCTACAGCAGCTGACTCCTATCTAGGAATGTATCTTCTCCTTCTGGTGGTTCCAGGAGGCAGTTCCTCCTGGACACAGGATAGCATTGGCTGGGCGGTCCCTCTCAGAGGTGGTCAGGGTGCTTCTAGCCCCTGTTTTCCCCTTAGGAATTGGTGCAGGCCGTACTAGGCCTACAGAGTTTGGGCTTACTTACAGGTTGCCCTTAACAGAATGGGGCTATGGCCTCTATATTAACCTTCCTCCTTCCCTCAACAGTATGAGGCAGTCTGGACCATGCTGGCCTATGGTAGGCCTGGCAATTCTACTCTCACAGGTAGTCCCTATATGACATCTCTGTCTTGGGACACAGGCGCCCTGTGCAAAGGGTCCTAGATCTTATTAGTTCCCCCTGTGTTTTCTGGACACCAAGACTGTTACTAGTCGGTGTTGCAGGACCATCCCTGCGGATTGAGGCATTGTTTTTGGCCTCTCTTTCGCTCCCAAGCTACTCGCTGTGGCGCAAATAGGGGTGATGTCTCGGACATGCCTGGGGGGCATCCGCATTAGGACCTATAGGGTCGTCCTTCCTTACTCCCCAATCTCTACGTCAGGCCGAGTGGATTAGTCGGCCGGCGGTGTCCCCTGGGAGTTACTGGATGGGTGCTCAGTCACCTCAATCCCTCATGGTCCCTTATCCGCTATCTCCATTCCTTGGATTCGGTTCAGGCTTGAGCCTTCTTCCTTGGCAACAAGTGGACTCCTGGTTACGGGGGCTCTGTCCCCCTTTACTGACATCTTACTTTCACCAGGCAGGATTGCAGCTGGTGGGCCTGTTGGTGGCGTATCAGATGATGTCCCTTATATGCCGAGCCCTTGGGCTCTTCGGCACAGTAGGTTATTGATCCTACATGGGGTTCCAGCACCCCTGGAGCTAGGTCTGTGCTCACTCCCCCTTGGTTCGGTGGTTCCTCTTGAGCTGATTATATTCAAGGACCCTGTCAGGGGGCACCCCCTTCCTTGCTTGCATCTTCCTGTGAATGGTCGCCTTGGGTACCAAGTCTCGCAGGTTGGCGGGGGGGGGGAATTTCTTCCAAAATCCCCTGTGGCTCCTGGGTAGGGTTCCTTAGAGGGTCCATCTTACCTACTGGTTGTTAAAACAATGAGTCTTCCGTTGACTCTATACAGCTGGACTTCTCCTCCTTTAGGACCTGTCTATTTGGGGGATCTTGGCCTGTTGGAAGACAATGGTCTGTTTTATTATTGGTCTGGAGCTTGAAGAAGGATGATCCTTCTGGAGGGTTCCTGATCCTGATCTGGGCGGGGGTCTACGCCCCCTGCTCCTCAGCGGTATTTGCTCCAATGGATGTTTTTCAGTGGCAGGTTATGCTATCCTGGTGTCACTCTGAGAGCCAAATAGGGTGGCTCTGTTGGGTCTCGCTTATACCACAGGGGCTCTGCCCTTGTTTTTACTGTCCCAGTATATTCTGACTCTGGTCATGGGGGCTTAGTAAAATTATGCATAGACTTTCTATTTTATATGCCTTCTCTTCATTCACACTATTATGTGGGGTTCTGCGCACGGTTGTGCTGATAAAGAGACCCGTGAGATTGATGGCCCCTGGGTGGCCTAGTGAACTGTGGTTCGCAGATGCTTCGGCCGAGGTCAGCTGACCTGTACGCTCTCTCAGGAGTGTGGTTCTGCCCTTGTCAGGCCCCTTCTTTTGTCGTCCCAATCTACAGACTCTAGTCTGGGGCTTGACAGCTGATTCATTCACCCCTTGGAGACGGGCTTATCTTCTGGGTGACTTGGTATATGGGGGGCTAGGAGCAAGCTTCCTTGGCTTCTTTTTCCTCCGTCTATTGGGGGTTATGGTGTACCCATATTGATTTGCATGAGTCTTGGTCTCTTCCCTGTTGGACGTTCTTGGTTCCCAGGGTTCTAGAGTCATTACAGCATAGGTTGGGGTTGGCTCCCCATCTTGGTACTCTGAAGGTTCAGGTTCTGTCCTGTCTGTTTTCCTGTAGAAGTCTGGTTCAGTCTTCCTTGTGAAGAGTTCTCTTGGGGATTGCTCAGGGGCATCTCCCAAGTAGTTCTACGGTCCCTGTTGGGATCAATTTTCATTCTGTTTGCCCTGCGGGTTGTTCCCTTGGGACTTATTCTGGATGCTGTCTGGCTTTTTTGTAGTCCAAGTCGCTTATCCGGGGGCTCTTACTTCAGTCAGACGTGTGCCTGAGAAGGTGGTTCTGATTACTTAGCCTTCGCTCGTTCTATATATATATATATATATATATATATATATATCTATATGCACACCATGATGTGGTGGTATTCCACCTTACGCCGGACCCCTTTGTCCAAGTGGTGTTCTATGATCATTATTTAAGTCCTTTTAGTCTGCCTATGGGCCTTATTCTTAATAATGCTGAAGTAAGGGGTCTACATTCCCTCAACAGGTGTTGTATTTTTCCTGGTTGTTTTCTTGTCCCTTAGGGGGTCTGATGCCCTTTGGGGGTGCCAATGAGCCCTTTGGACTGGTCTTACTTGGATGGTTGCCTTCCTGGTCCTGAGTAAAGGTTTCGGCTTCTTGCTGATCCTTGTTGATAAAGGGGTCAGTATCCCCGCCTGTCTGACGGGAGACCAGTTTTTATTTCCCCGTTGGGGAGAGTTCTAAGTTTTACCGAGGCTTCTGTTGCCTGTGGGCTGGTTGGGCCGTTACACTGGCCTATTCCTTTAAGGGGGAAGAATCTCCCTCTCTTGTTTTATTCCGTTATATTGGTGTTTGGGTACCTTGGGCCCTTCAGCACCAGGTTTTCTGTTGAATGAGTTCCTAGACCGCTGCTTGTCTCTGTTCATACCTTTTCAAGGGTTTTGTTATGGGATTGACGTTAGAGCCTTTGCTCATGTCGCACTTGGTAGCAAAGTTTTGCAGGTGACAGCGCCTTTACTGTCTGCTGTGCCTTTTATTGGGGGATCCCACCCTACTTTATGGACACTGCTATTGGATGTCCCATGTGTAAGTATTATAGATGGAGCAGGACGTGCTGTATGCTTAGAATACTTAGAATAATACAATTCTGTGAAATACTCACCTGTAGAATTGGTATTATACGCATACAGCACGTCCTGGGCCTGGGTTTTGGTCCACTTTAAGAGGGACCTCCAACAATCTACGCTAAAGCCCGCAAAATGCTGGACCGGGGTTGGGGTTTAGTGAAAAATTTTATTAGCTTCATGAGCAGGGCCATAATAAGGATTCTTTCTGTACATCCTAATTTTAAAGGATGAGACCCATTGCTTTAAAACAGCCTTGTTGATAAAAAAAGAGGGGAAGCTGAGAATAAATAAAAATGCTGATGTGAATAGCAGGATTAAGTATAAGACATTAGAAGTTAGGGGAATTAGGAAAAGGAAGGAGGGAGAGAAGGAGGAATAGGGATCTAACTAAGATGGAAGAGAGGGAGATACAGAGGGAAGAAGAGGAGAATAGGGAGGAAGAGGGGAAACCAAAAAAAGGAAAGATTAAAAAATGGCACTCCAGGGCTCAGAGGCCAAGCACCTGGCCCCCTTCCTGAAAAGTGACTAGCCCCTATCCTTTAGCCCAGGTCTGGTGTTCACCATCCTTGATAAAACGCAATGAGCCGGAGCAGGGGCAATCTGGTTCAGAAGTCCTCCAACCTGATAGTCCCCAGTATTTGAAATTTGGTACTCACAAAAACCACCACAACATATGAACTAGTATAGGAGTCCCTTGGTTCACTTACAAGGTCACAGATAAACAGAATAAAAGAAGAACATGGCTATGTCTCAGCACTAATTACTCCACATGTGCGGTCTTGTGGGGATTTGAAAAACACGAACTGCTGCTGTTCTTGAGTGATTCAAACACTCTTCAATAAAAATATAGTCTAATTGCCATCATGTATTACTAAAGAGGGAGGGCACAGAGATGCAGGGCTCTGTGAGTGTCCTCCCTTGCACTGCCTCAGCTGATTCACGGCCAGCATACTGCCAGGCTCTCTGCAGTTTCATTGTAGCACACAGTACTGAGTAGTGCAGATGCTGCAGTGCCATCCTGGCTCATCTTGACTTTTTTGTCCCCATTTACAGCAGAGAGTGGCCTGTGTCCCAAATGAAATTTTTCCTGTATTGCCCAAACATCAGCCTTGTACCAGTGGCAAAATCATAGCCAGGGGTGCAAAAAGAGTTATCTACCCCAGCTTGTGTTGCCAGTGTTAGTCAGTTGTGGTTGTCTATGTGGGTTTAGTCTTGTCTGCACATGCAACACGTGCAGCAGCAGTTAAGTCTGATGAAAGCACTGGAAGTGACAGCATGGTAAGTACAGTACAGAGCTGGTCTACAAAAATAGGTAGGGACCTGGAGCTTTGTTCTGTAATTGACTTCCTTATACAGGAAGAGAAGACGCCTAAAGAAATCCATGAAAGGATGATTGCTGTATGTGGTGATATGGTATATGATGCATCTTACTACCAACAAATAGCAGTAGTAGTAGCAGTAAGTTTTGGGACAAGAATTGTAAATGGTGTAGGGTGGTATTCCCCAATCCTCTCCTGGAAAGCCACCAACCGATCAGGTTTTGCAGATTTTCACACAGTTGCACGGGTGAAGTAATTAGCGCTTAGACAGAGGGAAATGCATGTGTGGAGATCCAAAAAACCCAACCAAGTGGTGGCTTTCCAGGAGAGGGTTGGGGAACACTGGTGTAGGGAATCATTTGAAGATTTCCTTTGTTCAGGGCGACCGGTTGAAGCATCTTAAGAGGACATGTGTCATAGATGTAGAACAAAGACAAAAAGTCTGTAAATCCATGCATACTAACTTTTAAATGTATCTTAAAGTAACAATATTATCATATGTCCATAGCGCAAAGAGAAGAAACAGAGCTTGTCACAAGAGCTCCCAACAAAATATCGCAAGCATACATATATGTATAGATCTCCGCGGGACCAATTATAGTGCAGTCCTTTCTATTTACCACGTGAATCAACAGAATGCTTTAAGTTTATTATCCACCACCTGCCACTCAATAAACGTACCAGATGTAAATTAGTATCAAGCCTTTAAATAATCCAATCTCGATTATAGTTTCAATCCTCAAATCCAGGTATAGATTAGCTTTCCATATATTTGATTCCTTCTCATTGATAATCAACCAATATTTATTTTAAAAGGAGGTGTTCCTCGTTTATTCAATTGTGCATGAAAGAAAAAACCACATTGCCACACATAGCGTAATCTTGTATATACTAGTCATGTGCGCAAATCTAAAAATGCTCTTACCAGATTGTAAGCTTAAATGTGTGTTGCATAAAATGCTGTTTAAAACCATATATAGAGTTAAAGTTTAAAGTCTCCTTTCTTTACCCCTTTACCGGGTAGCGCGTCTCCAGAAGCAAACCGCATATAACGCCAAATCCTAGGCCTTTGGACTCGGCAACCGTCGGCTGCTTTCGGGGGTCATGTGATCGGCAATAGGCTCCGCCCAACGCAATTTGTCACAAGGACTTGTCATAGATGTGCCATGATTTCGGAAAATCGTTGGGTTAAAGTCAGAGTTACAGCTCATGAATTAGGAATTTCAGATGACATGGTCTCCAGTATCAATAATGATGTTTCGATTATGTCACAGTAATTTCCCAGTAGGTGTCACACATGTTGATGCCTGAGCAAAAAACGTTGCCAGCAATTTAGCAGAGAGAATTTAGACATGCCTAAAGAAAATCCAATAGACTTCTATTGTTGAATTCCGCTGCTGAATCATGGGTTAACCACCATAATCTTGGTCACAAGGGGTCACCAATCCCTTTACAAGCAATGACTGGAGTCACCTATGCTTAAACAAGGCATTGCATGAAGTAATCAAAGAGAAACATTTTGGAAAGTTGTGGGCAGGTATGTTGCTGACATGGAATGCGGCCTCATGGTGCTTAACCATCCACCCTACAGTCCAGACCTGGCTCCCAGTAATTATTTCTGAGTGAGAAATTATTTGCTGATGATTATGACCGTAAATAGTCAGTAATAGGTTACCTGCAGCAGCATGATGTCTCCTTCTATTCTAAGGTCGCCTACTTATTGGAGGTATAGTAGAATAAGTGGGTTGAGGGCAAGGCGATTACATTTCAATAGTAGAAAGTTCTATTTTTTCAAAATTTTTCAAATTGAGGTAGATAATGTTAATATAATCAAACAAGAATATCCATAAAATAAACTCACTGGTGATTTTAATAGGATATATATATGTATATTTTATAAAATTTCAATTCACACATGAGCTTGTAACTTTTGTGAGTTGGGAAACCTCTCACTGAGCTATAAAATTGCTCTTTTGCATTAGGAAATCTCCTGTGAGAATAAGGAATGCTTATAAACGAAGGCCAAAACTTTAAAAATCCAATACTGCAAGAACATCTTCAGCATTAGGATGTAAATGAGCGGCTGCATTATCTTATTGTATTAACCCTGCTGCCTGTATTTCCAATAGCATGTATCAGGCCCAGCATCTTAATGGAAGAGAGCCTTGCTCCTTTGCAGCATTAATGTAACCTGGTCTGTTAATTAAGTGGTTTGTGAAAAGCTGAGAGTGATGAGCCAGCAAATTCAGTTTTTTTTTTTGGAGAATTTTGCTAATTTTGCCGACTATGAAGAAAAAGAAGAATCATTATTTTAAATGAAGGCAGGATTTTTTTTAGGATTTCTGCAATGACTGCTTAATGTTTGGGAGCTGCTTCAATATATTCAGAATAGATTCCTGCCGGCTGATTAGCCCAGCGCCAATGAGTGCCACTTTGTACTGCCATTTTTCCGGCGCTCCCAGCATATTTATACATTTTTTCCACCTTGAAATCTTTGGCGCTGTATTTTTCCTGCTCTGTTCAGCATTTCGTCATTGCAGTTACAAGAAATCACTGCTGGGGACAAACTTTACAGAGAGTTTCAGCTGTGTTTTAGTTGCTGGTTTTCAAATTACACATGGTTATGCAGAGGAAGCCATTAAAATCAATTGTAACAACCCAAATAAAAAAAACTGTTTGGACCACTGTTTGGGTCACTGTTACTAGTGGAGTACCACAAGGGTCAGTTCTGGGACCAATTTTCTTCAATATATATATAAATGACATTGGGTATGGATTAAACAGTAAAGTCTCAATCTTTGCAGATGATACTAAGCTGAGTAAAGTAATTAAAATAAAAGAGGACAGCAGGCAGCTACAAACAGATTTAGATAAATTGGAAGCATGGGCAGTTAAATGGCAAATGAAGTTTAACACAGATAAATGTAAGGTTATGCACATGGGAAGGAGAAATCTGTGTCATTATTACACATTAAATAAAGAAACACTTGGTAAAACAACAATGGAAAAGAACCTAGGGGTTTTAGTTGACAATAAGCTCAACTGTAGTAATCAATGCCAGGCAGCTGCTGCCAAGGCAAATAGGATCATGGGGTGCATCAGGAGGGGCATAGGTGCTCATGACCAGAGCATCATTTTACCCCTGTACGAGTCACTGGTCAGACCCCATATGGAATACTGTGTACAGTTCTGGGCACCTGTGCTTAAGAAGGACATATCAGAACTGGAGCACATTCAAAGAAGGGCAACAAAGTTAATAAAAGGAGTGCGGGGGCTAGAGTACCCTGAAAGATTGTCCAAGTTAGGTTTATTTAGTCTAGAAAAAAGACGATTGAGGGTTGATCTAATAACTATGTATAAATATATTCGGGGTCAATACAAAGATCTGTCCCACAATCTATTTATACCCCGGAGTGTAACCATAACCCGAGGGCATCCACTAAGGTTAGAGGAAAGGTGCTTTCTCCACCGACATAGGAGGGGATTCTTCTCTGTAAGAGCAGTGAGACTATGGAACTCGCTGCCAGAGGAGGTAGTAATGATGGATACAGTAAAAACATTCAAAAGTGGCCTGGATGCCTTCCTGGCATGTAATAACATTTCCAGCTATGGCTACTAGACCACTGGAAGGAATTAAACAGGCTGAACTGGATGGACTAAAGTCTTTATTCAGCCTTACATACTATGTTACTATGAGGCCGATTTATTAATAGCGGCAGGTAGCGACAGATGAGCGACAGTAGCGTTATTTTCACAGCGCCCGCTAGTATTCGCTGTGCTTGGCCGTTGTTCGGCTGTTGACAGCGACTCAGTCTGTGTGCGGAAATGTTGAATACGGGGTTAGGAGTCGCTGTTTGACAGGTTCCGCGCTGTATGGGAGCGCATGACAGCAAACGGCCATAGCGAACGGCTCCCAGCATATTCATTAACAAATCACGCTTCAAAAATTCTCGCGCTGTGAAATGCATGTTTAAACCCCAGAGCGCTGGCGGCGATGGGTTAAAAGTAGTTTTTTAACCCCCAAACAACCATATTTTTAGAAAAAAAAAAAAAACATGTTTTTCAAAACATTTTGTAATATGAATACATTAATATCAGACCTGTAATATCAATTCTGCACAAATTTTTTTTTATTTTTTTTTTACCTTAAAAAAAATATCTAACATTGCAGAGGTGGTCACAGAATTTTGGACATTTAAAAATAAATAAATAAATAAAATAGCAATTAATTATGAATATTTAAAGATTGCTCCATTGAAATGCATTGGAGAGCGCCAGGTAGTGAGAGGTCATACCTGTTGCTGTTCAAGGTCGCTCGCTGGCGCTGTGGGGTGAGGCTGGAATAATGATGAATGATTCGCTATCTGGCGCTCTGTCAGTCGCTAAGCAGGATCGGCTTCATAAATGTGTGATTGCGGAGGGGAGCCGGCGTTCTCGTGGCGGTGAGCGTCATTACCGTTCGCTCACCATTCGCTATCCCTTGTTAAATAAGGGCCTATGTTACCATCCAGCGTTGACATGTCCCAATGCAAGTTCTGTACAAATAAATGTGTTTATTATGTATAAGCATTAAACCCTTCAATCTAGTTCTGCCCGTTGTGCTCTATGGGATCTTGAGCTACAACGGCAGGTTTCATCTGGCGCTGCTTCTAACAGAATCCCTGGCACTGCATCCTTTTTGTCGCTATAGTTAAATAATACTCTAGCCAATGATCGCATTGGAGTTAGCATTTTTGAAGTTGTTAAATCTGACGCTTCTTAAATAAGGCTCCTCGTAAGTCTTGTCCCTTGAAATCCGCCAGAGCACATTAAAAATTAAAAAAAAAAATACCCACCAGTTGATCTTTTCACAGTTGCAGCCACATCAATTTTTCTTTCAGCCAAATGTATAAATGCTTCATTATTTCAAGTTATGCAGAAAATAAATTGTTTACTAGTTGCCTTTGTTAGCTAATTGTTTACTAGTTGTTCTCTGCTAGAAGTGAAACACTGTGCAGTTTACGGGTGGGGGGCACTTCTAGGGTTAGGGAGGGGGCCACAATTACATATCTAATGTATTATGTTCTTTTGGATTGTTGTTGAAAGTATTTACTTGTGGTTATGTGTGATGTACTGGACAATTGTGTGATACTGGCTCCACCCAGGAAGTGAGGTCACTGGAGCCAGTGTACATTGACGTGACACTGGCCCCACCAGGAAGTGAGGTCAGGAGGGAAACAATCAACCTGTGCTTGCCTCCTATTTCTTCCTGTTTGAAACACCCTGGAAACACTTTGGAATATAATTCTTTTTGACTTTTAGGATTTTATCAATATTGCAGTGCCTTCGGGAGCCATGGCACTTATTCATGATTTGCATTAGGAGTGTGCGGGAACATACGGACATACTTAAAATGTATGCGCGGCGCCAGTGGAAGGGAAACATCATACTTACTTACCCAGCCATGTCACCTCTTTCCTTCACGCTGGCTTCTCCTGTGGAGCAGTGCCTTACCTGCCCCACCACAGGCCTCCCTCACCTCTGTGCCTCCCCACCTCAGTGCATGCATCGCTTGTGTCTCCTGCCTTCATGTGCACGTCGCATAACCCCCTCGCCTCCATGTGCGCAGTGCGCTGCTTGCAAACGCTCATCCAGCAGAGGCACACGAGTCCCAGCCGATGTGTGTCCATCTTGGGGGCTGCGCTGACAGGGGCCCATGATGGGGGCACTGTTATGGGCTATTATGTACGCCATGTGGGTAGGCAGATGTGTGAGGAGAGAAAACCACCACAAAACTCAGTGTCACTAAAGTGTGGACCAAATGAGTATTTCCCAGGGGCTATGTATTCCTGCTTCTGGTGACAGGGGGGTAGGCTACAAAAGTCTTAAAGGAGCCACAGCACTCAACCCTGTTAGTTTGCAGACCAACCTACAATCTGTCTCTAAATCTGGTTAAAAACAGAGGGCTCGGTCACACACACATCTGCAGAAGTAGCTTACGCTGCACCACCAGTGCCAAGGTGCCCCTGTGAGGTGCAGTCATAACTCTTATCTCTGAGAGCCCCATTTGGGACATACAATGCAATAGATAAATTGGGAGCAGGCTTACCTGAGGTTGCCCTAAAACCTCGAGTGCAGCCCATGGGGTGGAAGGGTCAAAGACCTTGCAGTACAGCCTAGACCCCACACCCCATGTGCTTGCACAAATTCAAAAGAAACAAAGGAGGGGTGGCAGCCGCTCAGACAGGGAAGTAGGCTCCCTATTTGACTGGCAACAGGGGGCACATCATGTGACCGCTCAGAGGCATCCTGCACTGATTAAAACTTAGCATGACATGCTTATGGGCTGGGAATAGGAGCTGAAAACCCAGAAGGCTGCATCTCAAAGGACTCCCTGAGACCAAGCCTGCGAGCTGAGAGGTAAGTTTTTTATCAGCCGGGTCTGTTCCTTTAAGACCCAGCGCTGTTAAAGGTTACCTTGTGCTGGAATAAAAACACTGCTTCTGCCAATGTCTGAAAAGCCACTGACCTAGAACAAGTGAGCACATCAGGCTGACGTAACTGACCACATGCTGTTTTAGTGCAGTAACCCAATAAGCCGGAGAATTTAAATAATCACCATTTCAGCAATGTTGTAAGTATCTGAATAGTGCAGAGTCTCTGAAGACTAGTTTCCTTCCAGGCAGCAATCATTTGAAATGTAGACTATCAAGACTGGATGTAGCAATAGGTAATAGCCTTAATAGTGCTCCTGTTATAGGGCACCATGTTGGTGTGTAATAACTTCAAGAGCTACTTTGCTTTGGTACAAATCACTGGGGAAGTGAGTAGATACAAGTATTGGGGTTGGGACAGGTTCATTTAGACATTATCAGAGCAGGACAAGGTGTGTTGCAGTGGAACAATACAGATGCAGGTAAGATGAGATGGTACAAAGGGGTAAATGTTGGGTGATGGAGACGCCGGAAGCATGGCCGGCCTTTAGGGTGTACAATTGTATTGGGGCAGTAATGAAAGTGTGATTGCTGCAATGTTGAAGAGATCCTATACCCAGAATGGAAGTTAATGTCATTACTTCTTTGCCCAATATTCGTAAAAAGTCTTACTGGATGCTGTCTGATGTTCAAATGGCGGCTGCATGGCTCCCTAACCATGTAGCAGTGCCCCCTGCTGCTCAACAGTGATTATTCATTCAGTTACAAGCAAAACTGTCACATGGTTTACTGAGGTTTTTGTGGCAGTTTAGCTTGTAGTTATTATAACTGATAAGGCTGGCCCTCAATGCTGGTGTGTAACTGAATCATCGCTGAAAAGGTGCATGGCCAGGGAGCCATATGGCCACCATTCACACTGCATCCTGCTAGTGTTTTTTTTAATATTGTGCAAAGGCTTTTTTGGGACACTGGGCTCTGGATAGAAGAAGACTATATAAATCTCCTTTCTGGGTATAGGATCACTTTAAATTAATTTTCATTGAGGTTATAGGAAAAATAGGTTACATGTTTTATAAGAGCTTTCAGTAGTATATAAAGAAAATGGCTGCCTTTTTGGATCAGGATGCAGAGAGGATGGGGGAAGGTGAGTGCAGGTTGAATGTGACAGAGGCAATCCAAGGGTGGCACACATGAACATATACTGGAACATCAATAACCAATGTATAAAGGTGAAGACAGACAACTGAGCTTATTTTACCTTGTAGAGAAGGTGGGCCTGCTAAAAAAGTCCTTGGTTAGGGCCAGATGAACCCATTCTGGGGAATGGGTAGGAGAGTTGACTTGGTCAGTAGGTGTGGCTGTGGTGTGCACAGGCTACATCGTCCCCTAGTATGTTTGTCAGTGGCCATTTTGGTTGAGACCTGGCATCTGCTTGCAGGGGGAGCAGTTTTGGGTCTCCATGATTAAGAATGGCATTAGCAAATTGTTATGAAAAAAATGATAACTGAGGGTTGAAGCAGACTTGTGGAAAACCAGAAAGGAAGTGGGTGTGGAAAGGAAATGGAGCTGGCAATCTAGAGGCAGAAAGGAAAGCTATGATAGATAGAAATTAAACAGATATGAGAGGATGGGAAATGGTGGCCTGGGGTGGGTTGAAATCATTTAGATTAGGATATTGAGGTTTTTCAGGATAGACATATTTCCTTCTAACTCTACAGCAGCCTTTAAAATGCTGCCGATTTCAGGCGTACAGAGAGATGCAGTAACAGTATCACACAATGGAGACTCCTCTCTACCAGAAGAAAGGCCGCTCCTAGTCATCTGTTGCCAGGTAGATTTTCATGCCCAAAGTGACAGCTCCCTTACCGGCTCCGACTGTCAGAGGCGGCTTAGCAGCTGAGGACACTGGAGTTTGTTGTGGTGACCTGATTAAGAATCTACTTAAATTTAAAACGATCTGCATTGTCTTGGACATATTTAATAAAAAAGGATTTTTCAGGCAAAAGGCTAAATAAAATAAACAGTGGATTACCTTGCCAAGCATTCCTCAAGTGTTTTGCCTCCTCTCATCCCAGTGCCGTGAATGAGGAAATTAACTTCCTCATCTGCACCTCCAGCACCACTCTGCCGATGTGGGCCACCAATACTTGCTCAAGGAGCTAGTCCAGACCACACCCCCTCTCTATTGATAGCCTGAAATAAATTCTCAGAGCTACCATTCTGCTAACCTCTCCCTCCTTACCGACTGGTGTCCTCCTAGCAATTCCTCTCAATCCCAGCACCAACAGCTGCCTACCCCGGACCAAAGCCAACTTCAAGGGCCACGCCCACAAGCTTCAGAAAACAAATCCCAAGGTTAAACTGTAAACCTTGATATCTTGTTTATTTCTGCTTCAATTTAAAAACAGAAAAGGACATTGCCAAACATAGCCCGACACAATTGGCTAACAATTGCCTTTGCCTATTCTATTACTTTAATGTATGAGAGCATATATGCCACATTTATAATGTTTAGACTACTGAACCCAACCTGGTGACATCATTTTAGTTTTCTCTTATTGGTCACCAGGTACATTTAGAAAATACCATTTTGTGAATTCTCACCTGTAAAATGGGTATTATAAGTATGTCACACACCCCACTTCAAACATTAATAATTACACTAGGGTTAACGCACCGCTAGGTGGCAGCATTGCAGAGAACTTCTCCAAAAACTTCAACAGGCCCCTCCCGGTCTATACATACCTGGTACCTCCCAAGGACCTCCCAGTATTAGAACAGCAGTAAGACAAGGTACCAGAACCAAACAATGTAACCCTCAACGTAAAGAACCAAACTTCACCAAATAGAGAGCCAGGATACCAAAAAGGGCGGGGGAAGTGGGGTGTGTGACATACTTATAATACCCATTTTACAGGTGAGAATTCACAAAATGGTATTATTCTAAGTATGTCACACACCCCACTTCAAACATTAATAATTACACTAGGGACATCCAACAGCAGTGTCCAGAAAAGGGTGGGTATCCAAATCAGGCAATAACGCAGAAAAAACTCAGACCACTGCAGCCTGCAAAACCTTGCGGCCAAAAACAGCATCCGCTGAAGCCCGCACATCAACCTTATAGAACTTAGAAAAAGTATGAACAGAAGACCAAGTTGCAGCCTTACACACTTGTTCAACCGAAGCCTGGTGCTGAAAAGCCCAGGAAGCACCAACCGCACGAGTAGAATGAGCAGTAACTCGGAAAGGAGGAGCCTTCCCCTTAGCCGAATAAGCACCAACAATGGCCTGACGAATCCATTTGCTAATGGAGGACTTGGCCGGAGCCAAACCCTTCCTAGGCCCACAGGGCACAACGAAAAAGGCATCAGTCTTACGAAAAGAAGACGTAGCACGTAGATAGTACCTGACACAACGTACAACATCCAAGCAGTGCAAAGCACTCTCCTTGGCATTCTTAGGCTTAGGACACAAAGAAGGAAGAACAATGTCCTGGTTAAGATGAAACGCAGAGACCACTTTAGGGAGAAAATCTGACTTGTAACGAAAAAACACTTTGTCCTGATGATCCTCAAAATAAGGAGCCTGAATAGACAAAGCTGCCAGCTCTGAAACACGCCGAACCGAAGTGATGGCCACCAAAAAAGCAACCTTCTGAGTAAGAACGGACAAAGTGACATCCCGCAAAGGCTCAAAAGGAGGAGCCTTAAGAGCGGAAAGAACCAAATTCAAATCCCAGACTGGGAGCAAAGGCTTCCTGGGAGGCCGCACATGCGAAACCCCCTGGAAAAAAGTCTTGACCAAGGAATGACTAGCAAAAGATTTCTGGAAAAAAATTGACAAAGCAGAAACCTGCCCCTTCAAGGTACTCAGCTGAAGACCGGAGTCCAGCCCCGACTGAAGAAACTCCAAAATCCTAGACACAGAAAAGACCCGGCAGGGCAAAGACCTAGCCTCACACCAATCAATATAAGATCTCCAATACCTGTAATAGATGGAAGAAGAAGATCTCTTCCTGGCACTAATAAGAGTCCGAATGACCGCATCCGAAAGACCCTCCTCCTTTAAGATGGAGGTTTCAGCAGCCAAGCCGTCAAAGCCAGCGTTTGTAAACTGGGGTAACATAGTTGACCCTGAGTGAGAAGATCTGGCCGAAGAGGCAGATCGAACTGATCTACGGCCAGACGAACGATGTCCGCGAACCACACCCGCCTTGGCAACCTTGGAGCCACGAGAATGGCGGGAACTCCCTCCAGAACCAACTTTCGCAGAACCCTGCCTAGCATGGGAATCGGAGGAAACAGATAAAGAAACCCCAGGTCCCTCCAGCTCAGGGTCATGGCATCCACCGCCAGAGCCAGAGGGTCCCGGGACAGAGACACAAAGGACGGAAGCTTGTGATTGTGACGAGAGGCAAACAGATCCACCTCCGGCGTCCCCCACCGGAGACAAAGTGAGCGAAACACCTGGGGATGGAGAGACCACTCCCCCCGACGGGACGCACACCGGCTCAGAAAATCCGCCTCTGTGTTTTCCACTCCCGGAATGTAAACTGCCGAGATGCAAGGGACATGAGTCTCCGCCCAGACCAAAATCAGAGACACCTCCCTGTGGGCACCCAGACTGCGAGTCCCTCCTTGGTGATTGATGTAAGCAACCGCCGTCTGATTGTCTGAGCGAACCTGAACCGGCAGACCTTGTAAACGATGCGTCAAGTGAGACAGAACCAACCTGATGGCTCGCAATTCCAGAACATTGATGGGCAAGTGGGCCTCCTGAGGGTCCCACTGCCCCTGAAACCGAAGATCCTTCCAATAACCTCCCCAGCCTGACAAACTGGCATCCGTGGTGACAGTTTCCCAAAGTGGAGTCAGAAACGACCTGCCCTTCAGAAGGTTGACCGAGACCAACCACCACAGAAGGGACTGCCGAACCCGAGGGGACAACCAGAAGGACCGATCCAACGACCCCGTACACCGGTTCCAAGATGCCAAAAGATGAAGTTGAAGAGTCCTCGTATGAAACTGAGCAAAGGGAACTGCCTCGAACGAGGCCACCATCAACCCCACCAGTCTCATCCCCAGACGAATGGACGGATGAGGATGGGAGAGGAGCAGCTGGACCAATTCCTGAATCATCAGAACCTTGGCCTGAGGAAGAAACACTCTGTGCTGGCAGGAGTCCAACGACATCCCCAGAAAAGTCACCACCCTGGCCGGGACCAGCGAGGACTTGGGGTAATTGATCACCCAGCCGAACCTCTCCAACATAGACACCACAGTGCTGGTGTCCCCCTCTGCTTGATTGAAGGAAGGAGCCATGATGAGAAGATCGTCCAGGTAAGGCACAATGCGAATCCCCTGAGCTCTGAGCAGGGCCATCACCCCCGCCAACACCTTGGTGAACACTCTCGGAGCAGAGGTGAGGCCGAATGGAAGAGCCACAAACTGAAAATGCCGATCCCCCACCACGAAACGGAGGAACCGCTGATGAGCAGGAAAGATCGGCACGTGCAGGTACGCATCCTTGATGTCTATGGACGTCATAAAGTCCCCCTGCCGAAGCGAACCGATCGCAGACCGCAGGGTTTCCATGCGAAACTTCCGAGGACGAATAAACCTGTTGAGAAATTTCAAATCCAGAATAGGATGGAAGGACCCGTCCTTTTTGGGGACCGTGAAGAGATTGGAGTAAAACCCGCGCCCCACCTCTGAAGGAGGAACCGGGCAAATGACAGCTAAATCTAGAAGATTCCTTACTGCCGCCAGGAGCCCCTGCGCAGCCAAAGGATCCAAAGACACCCGAGACCTGAAGAACCTTGGAGGAGGACGGGACTCGAACTCCAACTTGTAACCGGCCGAAACCACCTCCCGGATCCATCTGTCCGGGACCTCCTGGTCCCACACCCGGGAGAAAAGTTGCAACCGTCCCCCCACCCGAACGGGTGAGGGCGCCCCCTCATTGCTGGGTGGGCTTGGCAGCCGGCTTGGGCTTGGCACCCCAGACGCGAGTGGGGCGGCCACGGCCTCTGCCCCTATTCCAACTGGCGCCCCTGGGGGCCGAGGAGCCCGCACCTCTACCGGCGCCGACTCCCCGAAAGGACGGATTGAACGAGACCATCCCCCGAAAGGAACGGTGAAATTTCTTGCGCTGAGGTAATTTACCTCCCTTGGCAACAGAATCCAGCCTCTCACCAAAAAGCCTCAAACCCAAAAAGGGCAGAGCCGTGAGCGATCTCTTAGAATTAAAATCGGCCGTCCACTGTCTCAACCACACACAGCGCCGGATAGCCACCAGCAAGGCAGTAGCCCTGCCACACATCAACATGGCATCCTCCTGAGCGGCCAGGATAAAAGACAAAAAAAGCATCGCAGCGCTTAAGCCCAAGGGACTCATCACTGGTGGGCTCGAGATCCACCCCCAAGTCCCTGACAATAGACCTGACAGCAAAAGTCAAAAGAGCCGAGGCACAAACAGGCCTTAACACGGAACCCGCACATACAAAACCATGACGGGCAAGCTGATCAACCCGGCGATCCTCGCCGTCCCTGAGCGAAGTCGTGTCAGGGGAATGCACAACCACCGTGTTGGACAGTCCCAGGACCGGAGTATCTACCTCAGGGGGAACAGACCAACACTTCAACAATTCCGCCGGAAAGGGATATTTCCTATCCCAGCTAGACGGCACCCCAACAAGACGAGTAGGTTGCTCCCATTGCTTGAAAACAATTTCTTCAAAATGCTGTTGGCTGGGAAACTCCAGACGCTGCTTGGACACCCCAAAAAGCTGACCCTTGGGCCTAGGAGCAACCACCGGAGGCTCCAAATCCAAAACCTCAAACATCTGGCTCAGAATGGTAGAGGAATCGAGAGGGGGGCCATCCGCCTGATCCCCCTCAGAACCCAGCAACTGCTGAACATCAGAATCTTCTTCCTCAATGAGCTCACCTTCTTCACGGGGACGATCCGACCAATCCAGATCTTCCACCACTTCCTCATCTGAATCCGGCGGGGGCGGAGACAGATGCTTCCGCTTAGCTGAAACCTTCTGAGCGGCTATAACAGAAAACCGCTTCTCAAGGCTGGTCAAGCGGGCACATACATCAGACTGCGAATCCCCGCCCAGGACAACGTCACACGGGGTCCGGAATAAGCGAGGGGGAGAGGGAGATGGCGCGGCCGAAGAAGTGCTAGGCACCGGAGTACTGGACTGCCGTGCAATGTTCTGCTGTGCACAAGGAATACACAAAATGACATCATCTCCCTGGAGCGGAGTCCCCCAACCCCCGCACACCTTGGATTGTCCCGAAGAACCATTCCCGGTATCTGTGGCAACCTCCATGTGGTGAAATTTATGGTATTCGCAGAACCCAGGGATTTATGCGGTACGCGACCCGGGATGCCCCTTAATAACCTAACACTTGTCTAAGGACAGTCACAAGATCCTGACCCAGGGGAATAGCATAAGACCCTTATAAAAATATATATAACTATAACTAAATATATATAAGTGTATATATATATATTGCAAAGAAAAAACACCCGCCACGAGCCAGGTATATATGACCGGGAGAGCCCTGCCAGACGGGATCCCAGGATCTGAAAAACACAAAGGGAGAGGGACAGGCGTCAATCCAGCACCATAGCCAAAAATCCACATAACATACACAACCCCCCTCACACCACCCCCCCCCCTCATTAACCAGAGCAAGGAAATGGTTAATGCCAACCAGCACCATAAAGATGCGCCGGAGCGAGGAGGAAGGAGAAGGAGGAGGAAAGGATCCGAGGGGTCATGGCAAGACAAACCAAAAACGCCTACCTTGAGAGGAGAGGAAAACCGCGCAGCCTGCAGAAGATGGCGGCCCGCACACACGCAGTGAGGGAGGAAGAGAGAAGCTCCGGGAGCGCGCGAGCCGAGAAGGCCCCGCCCCTCCGGGCGTCCAATCCGTGCGCAGCCCGCGCACGCGCAACCCCGCCCCCAGGCAGCGTCAGCGTCTGCCGGCGGGGACCGCAAGCAGACCTCAATGACGGGACTGGGGTGGCTCCGCCAGCTCCCAGTGTACAGCGCCGGATAGTAAAACACAGACCCACACACTGATAACAGGTCCCCCCTGAGCAGCCGGACAAGAAGGCTGCAAGCGCCAGGTAAGGCGCTCAGCCACCGGCGGGACCGCGGCACGCCGCGAGGCCCCGCCCCCCCCCCGGCTCCTGAGGGGAGAAGACACACAGACAGGGGGAAAAAAAAGGCAGGCAAACATACAGTGAAGATAGACAATGTAAAATCACAAAGGGAATCACAATGCAGAGCGCAGCAGCACACTCACACAGCATGTCACCGTTTAAAAGCATGTCACCGTCCCAAGCGCGTCCCACACCCCGGAAAGAGACACAATATCCCAGGGCAAGGCACAACCTGACCACTAACTCCTATAAAATGGGGCATCCCACATCCGGATCACCACTCCGGGAATCCCGCTATGCCCCGCAATGAAGGGTCGAGCGGAGGAGCTAATCTCCTAGGCACCAATGGTGCCGGCTACCTTATTGCCCGGCCTACAGCCGAAGCTGGGAGGCTGCCATTAAATAGAATACATTCAAACAAAAGCCGGGCAGAAATAGACCAGGGGGGGGGGGCCGGCGGGATACCCCGGCTACCTGCAAGCAGGAGACTTCTTTCTTCTGTCTTGTCGCCACCTTGCAGAGAACAACACTGGGAGGTCCTTGGGAGGTACCAGGTATGTATAGACCGGGAGGGCCCTGTTGAAGTTTTTGGAGAAGTTCTCTGCAATGCTGCCACCTAGCGGTGCGTTAACCCTAGTGTAATTATTAATGTTTGAAGTGGGGTGTGTGACATACTTAGAATAGTTATATTTAACTGTTGGTTCTCCACATATTCCCTGATGAAGGGGTTATGCTGAGCTGCAAAACATTGGATTTGTGTAATACACAGGAATTTTGGATGTACTATGCACAATATATGGACACATTTGGGGGGCTGCCTCTATTTGTATACTTGGAATATGGCGCCACTGCTAGCCAAAGCACCCACCACAAGTAATAATCGGTAAGCTGTGTTAGATGCAGGCTTTTAAACTGTGTAATTATAACTAGTTGGATGGTTCCTCTTCTCTTGAATCTGCAGGTGTCCATGGTTTCCATAAAGAATCCCAAATTTTGTATTTATATGACATTCATTCATTTTGCCTTAGGTGTTGGCCAAGGGAAGTTGGGTTGATATATGGCTTCTTCTTTGCATGATACACCTTGAATTCGAGGATTGCACAGTGACCTGTGTTCACAGACAATTCTTTCAAGACTGGGTCCAAATGCGGATCTCGGCGCCAGATTTCTGGGCCCCTGTCCTGACAGCCCTGCACTCAGTTGCTTCTGTGCTGCTGAGAGCTGCCCCATTGATCGGCGATATGGGGCTAAAGTCCCTGCCAGTGTCATGGCTCCCTGGCAACTAGCATTGCTATATGAAGTACTGCAAGGGCAGAATTGGCATTGCAAGGTACACACAAACTTTGTTTCACAGTCATCCAATCCTTACCATCTGCCCCAGTTCAGCCCTGTTCCACCATCTCAACCCCCAGCTCTGCCCCATCCATCCCTGTCCCCTCAGCTCTGCCCCATCCATCCCTGTCCCATCAGCTCTGCCCCATCCATCCCTGTCCCCTCAGCTCTGCCCCATCCATCCCTGTCCCATCAGCTCTGCCCCATCCAGCCCAGTCTTTCTGCCCCATCCATTCAACCGTTGGCCTTATCTCTTGTGCACATGGATTTCTTTAGGTTATCTGAATTCTTTGCTGATAAGTTTTACTGTGGAGTGTGGGATATCCAAAGCCAATTTTACTTGAGGAACATTTATCTTAAATTGTTCCACAGGTTTAGATGCTGTAATTTTAGGGGGGCAATATTCTCCAAATCTATGGTTATATTTACAGCCCAAATATCTCAACAAATTGCTCCTCATTTCATCTAAAAGTTCTTATGGCAGTAACTCCAAGGATACACCAAAAATACATTTCAAATTGTTATGTATACTTGGCTTACTAAGACTGCACAACAGATGTTTTAGGTGATACTACAACAAGGGAAGCCTAAAAAAAACAAAGCAAAGGGTAAAGACTACGCTTATCTGTTTCAAGAGGAAAATCTGCATTCTGCATGCCATGTGGGATACAAGATGGCCACAAGGTCCAAATAGCCCAGGGAAAACCTCAGCATCTGTTTGCTGCTCCAAAAAGTCTACTAATTTCTCTCAACTACTATTCAAACCAGCTCAGGTAATCTGGTTGGTCTATCTCAAATTAATAGGTAACATGACTGTAACTTAATTAGCATGTCAATATATGCACGAAAGGCTAAAGCCACTTTCCTTCATCAGAACAAAGAAATCAGCCATCTTTGCTTTGTGCAGGCATTTTGCCCTAAATACACAGCCTGGCTTGGTATGCCATATACAGCACAACTTTGATTGTATGAGATATTACACTTTCTTGGGAACAAAAAAATGACCATAGCATACAGACATTGAACCTCTGACTATCTTTGCTTCTGAGAGACTCTGCCTCTCTAACATGCTCCTTTTGTACACAGTCATGTGACTTAGGTAAAAATTGATTCTTCCGCTGTTTTTCATCAGTACCAGTTTATTTTTAAGCATGTCCCAACTTTTTGAGATGTGTCACTGCCATTAATTTCTAAATAAGTTTAATGGATTGACCAGCCAAAAACAAAACAAAAGGGTATTCACATTTTGTGTCCCGCAGCTGCTTGATCCTACTCATTCAGCAACTCACCCACTTTCTGGATCACCTCCTTCATCGGCTGTATCGGAACCCAAGTCACCAGCACTTCTGTGTTGGGATTGAACCCATTCGGCAACAATTAGAGGGGTGTGCCCACTCTCTCTTTATTTGCTGCAATAAAGCAGGCGTGTCAGGCCTCAACACACACACCCTCCATTGCATTGAATGGGGAAGGTGTGGCCGAGGCTGTGACTGAGGGGCGAGACCCTGACACAGAAGCATTGGTGACAGGGGTCTTGGCCTGGCCTGCGTGGAATGCGATTGGTTGAATTGCTGACCGATCACCTCTGGGAGACAATAGGTGAGTACCCTTTTGTTTTTTATTTAGCTGGTTAATCACTTTAATTTTTGGACAAATTACTAACTATCTACCTCTGATAAACATTCTATTGTGAAAAAACATGGTTATCCAAAGCATTGCATTGCGTGTTTTCTTAACATTTTACACAGTGTCCACAACTTTTACACAGTGTCCCAACTTTGAGCATATCTTAAAGTGGACCAAAACCCAGGATTTTGACTATCCTGGGTTTTGGTCCTTTACCCCCTGTGTGTAACCCCACAGATCGCCGAGCGCAGCCCCCCTCTTCCCGTTCCTACGTGCGGGCGCTCGTCCATTTAGCTCGCTCAGAGCTGCTAACGTCACGCCGTCAAAGGCCAGCTGCTCCGAGTGTGCTGGTGGCCACATCCCCCGCTTCCCTCTAACAGAGAGTGTGTCCGTGCCGGCCATTCACAAATGCCTTGTGCGGGTACGTGCCCTGCTAGAGGGGCAGCAGGGATGCGGCCACGGCTCGCACATGCGGCATTGGACCAGGAGCGACCTGGTACGGGGCGACCTGGGGGTTTCACACAGCGAGGCATTGGATTGCATTGGAACATTGGATGCCCTGGGGGGAGGGAATCGATCGGGGTGTGAATCTGGAAGTGTAAACAACGACTTCAGCCCTTCTTTTATCATTTCCTATGTTCAAACACTTATCTCATATTTTAAAGGGACATGTGTTTTCACATCTGTAGTAGCAATAACCTTGCTATTACTGTAATTAAATGGTAATGATATGCACATAATCACCGATAAACCTTTTACTGACAGATACCTTATCATACTTCTCAAACTTCAAAGCAGGACAAATATAATTCCACCTATAAGCATCTGATGAGAGTGATCGCTATCTCTGCAGATTAAAATAAATTGCCTGTGGATGTGTCTTGCTTTCCGGTTGGTGTAAAGTGACTGTGTCATCGGCGGAGCGCTGTGACAGTGATTGATAATACATTGTGAGCTCAGGATGTAGATACTTACTGTACCTGATAGGTGCGTTGTAGCACAACAGAAAGGTGTGTTTTTAACAGGATCCATGAAATATATGCAGTGCAGATTTATTTATGACACCAGAATAAATGTGATACAAAGTGAAATTGGAAAGTGAGCGAAGATGTCTTAAAATAATGGCGCTCTCAATAATGCAAGTTTAAAGAGGAACTTCGGAGGCCCTGAAATCTAAAAGACTCCCAGGCCAACCGAGTTCCTGTCCTTGGCGCGAATTGGGATGTCCCACAATGTGAAATCTACCAAATGCCTAGATCCACTCACCTTCTCACAAGCCCTTGTTGTGTCATCCCTGCGCCATGCCCGGCCTTCCTGAATGAGCGACATGGGTAAGTCTCGGCCGCAAGGTGAGCGGAGGGTGCGGCTGGTGGTCCAGCTGTCCAGGGGGCTTAGCCATCAGCGGCAGGGATGCTCAGCCAATCAGCACGCTTGCTTTCAGCTCAATCCTGCGCTGTGGGAGCGACTGGAGAGTGAGTTGATCGAGCAACCTGGTGGAATACACATAGCGGGGCATCCTAATTGAGATGCCCCCGCACAGAGGAACAACACATGGGAAAGTTACACTTTTTTGTGTTGTTCTTCTTTAAAACTTTCCATTGTGTTATTCCCCTTCTTAAAAGTCTTTAAAAAGTTTCAGCGCTTCTTTTAGATGTCTAAGGTAATAGATACAGTGACATGTTTTCTTTGCCCAAGCTGATGATATGGTAGGACCACGCAGGTTCCAGGAAACCCCCTGGTGGGTCCCGGAACCCGAGGGCCCCTTCAACACTGTTGGCTTGATGCAGAGCCTCCCCGTTCACTTCTCCCGTGCATTTCCCGTTGGTTTTGGGCTTTGATCGGGTCAGGAAAGGGTGCTACGTTGATTTTAGTGTGCGTTTATGCGCTCAGGTGTTGCGCTCAGCCGCCTTTCCGATTGTCGGCTCGCACGAGGCTGTTTCCCGGCAAAACGGACGCCTCGTTCATTGTTCCGTTTTTTTCAGTGATGCAGAGCCTTGTTTTCTGATTGAAATCACCCTAATGAAACGGGGCCACCGAGCCTTCACTTACGGCAAGTCAGAGCAGCCGTATTTGCACTCGGGCAATAATATGCAGTCCTCTGTTGGAGCACATCAGCGGCGCCAGCTCCGCGGTCTTGTCCTGCTGAGTATGGCAGAAACCAGGCTGCACCTATTTGAGCTCACCCGCCTTACTGGGTATGTGTATGAAACTTGTATTGGTTGCCCACCCTGTCTTTTTTTTTTTTTTCCCTTAACACACTATTTGGTAATTTTTTTGTTAGTATATTTTTTGCCTAATTTTTTAACTTTAAATTAAATGGGTTAAGTGATCGAACCCTATTGCGTCATGTTCTTGCCCTCTTATGTAAGTAGTATTCCCCAGACTTTTTTAATGAGTGTACAGGTTGGATGTGCATGTAGGCTCATTACAAATGTCCTTTACTCCAACCCTACCCCGCTCACCTATTTGTCCCTCTTTTCTATTGTTGCAATGCACACCTTTTTTTAATTTTTTTTTTGTTTTTTGGGGGGGGAGACTCTGGCTATCCTTTGCTCCCCTGGCTGCTGACCCCACGTTACATACCAGCCCACCTTAGTTTAACACATGTACGCCGCTACAAACTAGCCTACATGCAGATAGCAGAACTAGGGCAATGTGAGGCAGCAAGAGGTTAATAAAGTGACTTTAGTTAGGCCAGGAAACTTGTTAATGTATTTAGTGGATTAATGGTGGGTACTTGTATCTTTTTTTAACAGATGATGCTGCGGAATCGTTTTTTAAGAGTTTGGGCTTTTCATTAAATCACGCTGAAGGTCCGGTTTAAAAAGTGCCCCCAAAAAAACACGCCCAACCAAACCATAAAAACAATGCTAAACTAATGTTGTTTATCATTCACAGATACTAGAAAACCACAGGCACAAGACCCAGAGGCCTAATGTTTTTTATTTTGCATTAAAATTT
Organism: Gastrophryne carolinensis; assembly: GCA_027917425.1. Classification (NCBI taxonomy): domain Eukaryota; kingdom Metazoa; phylum Chordata; class Amphibia; order Anura; family Microhylidae; genus Gastrophryne; species Gastrophryne carolinensis. The sequence goes on from CM051236.1 coordinate 479,883,702, forward strand.
TAATTGTTTTTTAGTTTTGGCAAAAAAAAAAAAAATATGAAAAATCCAAATCCAAATAAAAAATAAAAACAACGTTTGAATTAAAAACAAATAAAAAGATTTGGTGTGTTGTCTTTCCTGCAAATGTACAATCACACAACATCATCACACATTTACATGACACAAAAGGTTTAGATATGGGACAATAAATCAAAAACAATCAGAAAGAATTAAGGTATGCATTAATGGCAAGGAAAAAGGAACACCAAAAATTTAACAGAAATATATATATATATGTGTCAAATTGGCAGTTGGTGCCATATGCATATTCCAATGGAGGTTTAGGGATGTGCGCTTGCGTGTAGCCAGATTGGCAACTGAAGAGCCATGGAAATGTAAGTATAATTGCTAAAACCACCAAAATGGAAGGTAAAATACGACGGAAACCAAGCAGGTACGTTCAAAAAGGCAGGAAAAATCAGGGAAAAACGGGGCGCCCGTGTGAACGTGAACGGGAGCCCCGATCAAATTGAAGGCACCCCGAGAGAGCAAAAAAAGCTTTCCGAGTAAAGTGAAATTGACGGATCAGTTAGGGAGCCATTCCGACGGAGGCTCTGCATCACATTTGAGCCACGATTCAAACGGGAGCCCCGGACAATCGGAAGGTTTTAAGGGCAGTTCAGAGGAGGCTCTGCATCAGGCCCTATGTATAGACTAATTGTGGCATCCCAAGTGCATACACACATTATAAAGATCATGGTTGATGTGGATGCTATGGTGTAGCATTTAACTGCCACCAATGCCTATGGTTTAGCTTAAAGAGGAACATCAGACATTTTCTGATGTTCCTCTCTAAACACCCCTTGCTTCTTCCTCACAGCCCTGACCGGAGGCTGTGACCGGAGTGTTGCAGGTTCGGTTCCAGGTTGAGGCATGACTGAAGTGCTTTTGAGCAAGACACCTAGACCACAATCGCCCCCTAGGCACCTTGGCTAGGGCAGCCCAATGCTCCAGGAACATGTCACTCACTGCCCCCTAGTGTATTCACTGGTGTGGTTCACTTTCTGTGTCTTGATCACTGCACAGATGTATCAGCATGAATTCCTATGTATGCATATATGTTGGTGTGCTTATATCAAACAGACATCCTTAGGTTCTAAACAATACCCCCCATTAATCTTAGTAATTGAAGGGATGCTAAAAAAGCCACAAGGGCATAGCTGGGGGCTCAAGGGGCGACAAATGGGGGCCTGAGCACAGGTAGGGGACTTTGATTCTGTGCTCACAGTAGGCGCAGTACATAAGGTCCGGGGCCAACTCCTTACCAGATATGTAATAAGAATATAGAATAAGAGACACACTTTTCTTTTTAAAATAGAAGAGCACAGATGTCAACAGGGGATAACCCCTAATACCCCAAAACACTCAACACACAGTTCAGATCCCAGTGGAGATCCATAATTCACAGACCAAACAATTAACTGAATTATAGTTCACTCTATTAAAACTAAAATAAAGTTTTAACTGGAGCTGGGCTTAAATAAAACCCCAAATAAAGTCAAAGTTTTTATTTTCTTGGTTTGCATTTAGAGTATTGCTGCAGTTATATTGTGGCTACTCCATACATCATAGCCTGCGGACCTGCAGAACAATCTCCTGCTCCGCAGTGAAATGAATTAAGCCAAATGTAAAAAAATTAGTTATATGGAATCTGCACTGCTGAGAAAATGCTTTATTAGAGAAATTATAATTCACTGCCAACAAAATCCGCTTGACAAATTAGCTGCTTCATGTGCCAGCTTGATGCAGAAGAGATGGAACTGGCAGAAGATGGTTGCTGGCTCTGGAAGTCTGCTGACTCACACAGCTATGGAGGCATTTATCATAAAATATGAGAGCGGTGAGGAGCCTTCTACAGTAAACCTGACATTTTCTGTGAGGGATCTTATATTGTATGGTTTTAGTACTACAGATTTTGAGGCCGCTCTATCAAAAAGGATCGGCCAAAAAAGATCATAATAATAATGACCGTAACTGGTATCAGAAAGTGCACTCACTACTGAAGGTTTAGCTGTTCTTTTCATTTTTATCTGCCTTCTTTATTCTCAACACTAAGAACTCGACTCAGGGTCTATGTTGTTGGAAACGAAAAATCTTCCTTTCTAGACCACAAGGTCCTATGTTTAGAAATAATACATTCCTGGGCTGGCTATAACTTCCTCCATTATTACACTTTCTAACTTATTATATCTTTCTATCGTGCTGATGCGATGGAGGCTCACACATGGCAGTCAGCTGTTTAAAGAAATTCTGCAGTCAGGGAAAAAATAACGCTATGCTCACTTTTAATCCCACGTAGGTGATTGCTGCTAGTCTTGTGCACAGACACTTACGGAACACCCAATCTCAGTCCTGTGCCATCCGCTGCCATATTCAAAAGCTTGCATCCACTCAGCTGATGGACCGCTGTGCGCCAGCGTCACAGGAACTACAACATGCCCCCTCCATTCACAGCAATAGAGCAGGCGTGCCAGAGTAGCTTTGACGATTGGCAAGGGGCGTTCCACAGGCATTGAATGGATGCCAGCGGGTGAATGATGGCACATGGGTTGGGTTCAGGTGAGCATCAGAGCACTGGACTTGAGGCACTCAACTGCGGTACATAGTAAAAGATGGCTCATAGCTGTTGTACAATGTGTGGTAAGGTGGTGCAAGGGGCCGTCATTGACGGCAGGTATGTAGCACCAATGTACCTGGCATTGGTGCAGTAAAGTCGTGTAGTCTGATTTCCAGCATCAGCTGCTGGTGGCAGTTTGCTGCTGTTGCTTTAGAATAGCCGAAAGGCTAACCTGGGACGGCTTTACTGGGATGGAGTAGAGCAGGGTGGGACTCCATCCCACTACCCAGGTCCGGGTTTTGCGGGCTGTTTAAATAGCCTGGGGAATCAGCTGTGGCCTGTCCTTTGTCTAGAGCTCACATGGGAGTGAGACTCTGTGAGCCTGGCTGAAATCTCCTGTGGAGGCTGTTTCATGCGGACCTGAGGCCTATTTTGACTGTAAACAGGACTTTTGCTCAAGGACTAAAAGCTGTTTGCCTGATTGAATCATTTATGCTGCGGTTTCCTGAAAAGGTGATGTAACCTGTATGGACATATGCTTTTGTGGATGTTTATGTGAAATAAACACAGACTTTACTTTGAACTGTTTGCCTCCGCCTCTATACTGCTGACACCCGGTCGCCTACCAGAGCTAATCTCCACAAATGTAACACTTTTTACACTGACAGTAAATGTGAGCTATAAAAGAAAAAAGCTTTTTTGTATTAAATGCAGAAAAAGTCTCAAATCTGATGCTGTGAAGCACAGTGACAGTGGCACCATTAGTTCCAGGAATTGAGAATGCAGCAGGAAATACCCTTGTCTTTTAATAAAGTGCTGGAGGGTGTTGTGTTGCCCGACCTCCAATGGCAGCTATAGGAGGTCTTACATCAGCTCACCAGCAGTGTATGGAAAGCATCTACAGTGAGGTTTAATGAAGAGGAGGGTTGGCTGATCCCCTTTGCAAGATGCCCTCTCCTTCTCATAGCCTCTCCCTTTCAGTTCTTATGCCCCCCTTAGATTGAGAAAGCTGGTATATGGGCCTTCCCAAGCAGACCTACTTTGTCCCTGGTGCATATGCCACAAGTGTCCCGATTTGCAAGGGACAATCCCAATTTGGGGCTCTTGTCCCATTACCTGCAACACTAACCGATGCCCCGTCATCTCACCAGTGCCGGGCCCGAATGTGCAGTTCAGCACACACACACTTCCTGGGGGATGAAGCTGGCTGCTGTTTTTTGTTTTGGCCATGAGATCAGTGGGGGGATCAGGGTGGGGCACGGGAGCTGGTACCATGCTAGTGGATGAGGCTGACACCACTCCTGTCATTAGAAGGAGTTGGCTCACGCAGGGGCAGAGCTAGGAGACAAACATGGCGCTGCTGAGTGGAGAGGAGCAGAGGAGGTCAATGACAAATAAGAATTGAGACAAAGGAGATGTATGTTTGCCCACATGTGTGTTTGCCTGCGTATGTGTATGTGTGGAGGGGGCCTGCATGTGTGTGTGTGCTTGCGTGTGCATGTGGGTGGTGGGATTGCATGTGTGTGTGGGAGCTTGCATTTGTTTGGGGGCTTTCATGTATGTGGAGGGGCTTGACTGTATGTGGGGGGGCTTGCATGTGTGTATGGACGGCTTGCATGTGTGTGTGGGGGGGCTTGCATGTATCTGTGCATGGGGGCTTACATGTATGTGTCGCAGTTCCTCCGTCCAGTGTCGACATCTTCATACTTCATCAGGGGTGTTGGGGAAGCAGCGATTTCATCTTCAAAATGCTCGCATGGCAGCATCCGTGGTGCCTTGTTTCCAGCACACCTATTCCATTCATTACAATAAAGGGGGCATGCCAAGGTAGCTTTAGCATGCCCTGCCTCATCATGCCTCCTCCATTGCTATGAATGGAGTAGCCCTGTTAGGATGTGGAAGACATCTCGATGGACCCCCACCATGTCTGCCCAGTCCGGACGACTAAATCACTCGTTCTCCCCCATTGATGAGTATGAAGACAGTGTCACTGCATGGATGAGCTGCAGGGAACAAAAGTTGAATATATATGTTTTTATTTTAATGTCTTAATGTTTAATGGGCATAGAATTTGAGTTTTAGCAGGACCGCCATCTGGAATTTCCGAGCCCCATACAGCAGCAATGTCTGGGCCAACCAATGTGTGATGGTTGGCCTCTTGTTTAAACAGCCTCTGGCAACAAGGCAACCATGCTCTCCTCAAAATCCAGACAGAGCATATAGGAAACAAAAACTCTAGGGGCCCAATTTCATTATATTTTATGGGGGGGCAGGCACACTATGGCGATGGCGATGGCGATGGCTTGGCCCCTAGTTTGAATTGGCCCTAAGGCAAACCAGCCTGGGGAAGGGCTTTTTTCATCATCAAGGCCAGTAGTAGTAGTGTGGGTCTCAGGTCAGAGTGGGCATTAGGGCCACCTGACCAGGGTTCCCCTCTTCACAGCTTGGTCCATTGGGCCCCATATTGGAGTCTTGGCTCTACTGCCCTGATTGCTGCCCTGAGTTTCAGTACTTAGAAAATAGGTGTTGCTGGTGATTTTGGACAAGAACTCTGTGGCTCAAATGGTTGGTTTAGCTGACTTTTATTTTAGGTAAATAGACTCCCTTGGTCCCAGGAACCCTGTTGCTTTACTTGGCAATGACTTTCTTACTTCATCTAGGCTCTCAGTATTTTAATAAACAGGTGCTGCTATTTCCAAATTTGTAAAATAAATCTCTAGCTTATTGGAAAAATGGTGCACCTTACCTATAAAACTGTTCCATTCCAAAACCACCTACTAGGATGGAAAGAAGGACACATGACTAATCTTAGAAAATAACTATTGTAATACCTATATTTTAAAGTGGGCCTACACTCTCCCTTAGTTTTATTAGGTGGTCAATAACTTTATTGCCTGCTTTTGGCTTCTTAAGGCAGAGGCATTGCAAACTCGGATGTCCAGGGGAGAGTGTTAAAAAGCCCTAGTCCATCCCACTTTGATGTGAACACTAGCCCCTAGTCAGTTAGACAGAGAATCACACATGCCAATGGTTACTAAGGGAGAGCCTCTCCACCTTAGGGATATTGGTCACAACTTGGGTTCAAAGTTTCCAGTGGTCCCACTGGTATGAGCATCAATCAACACTCCCAACCATGTTGAACACTTCCCTGGGGCTTAAGGATTTCCAACTGGGAAAGCTGTGCCATACTGGAGGTCAGGTTTGTCTCTCTCGGCCTTGCACACACATGTCAAAAAGTTTCTCCTCCTCTGTTAGTTCCACACCAAAAACACCCCTATCAGTTCTCTCCAGGCATCCTGAAACTCAAACTTGCAAGTCAAAGCAGTATATCCTCCTTCATTGTGCTTGCTATTCCCACCACCCTCTGATCTAGTGCCAAACCTCTTCTGGTCTCTTATTAATGGGAGTCCCACCCCCTTCTCTTATAAGATAACTCCTCACATGATCTACCTGCTATAAGACAACTTCACCCACTTATCTCATATTATGAGGTGACTACTCCCACTGCATTCCATCTCAATGGGGGACAGCAGCAGACAGGGGAGGGGGCTGCCCGCTAGAGCAAACCTTGCCGCACAGGGCTATCTGCATTAACTAGCCACACCCAAATCATCATAATTCTGAGAAAACTGGGGAATCCCAGTTTCCCAAGCCAGGATGAAGCCGTCCAGTCAGACGCATCGTAACCACACCGGACAACTTGAGACTCCCACAGCCTCATGCCACCAGTGGGGTGAGCACCCATGTCTGGGGTCTACAGTTTTCCTTGTTTGGGCACACATGAACCTTCCTGCACCTACCTGGTAATTGGATCCTATTTAATGTATTTTTTGGGATGCCCCTAGGTAGGGAACTAGATTCAGTTTCTTCAGTAACTGAATCCCTTATTTTCCCTTGACAGGAACCTGCATCCCTTCTGCCATCCTTGTTGCCAAAACAAATCCCCTCTTAATGAAAAGAAGGTGTGGGTGTGGTTCTTTTCATCCTACCACACACACACTCCAGTGGGGCATGTCTACCAATGGTGGAGCTGAGGGTGCCGTGCATGGGTCTAGCTATTTCTTGTTCCCCATTGGATAGGGCTCTAATACGAAAAGGTGAGTTTCTTTTTATTGTGTGGGGGTAGAGTAGATAAGATTTACAAGGATGGGTGTAAGTCCCTAGAAGGGGCGGGTGTAGACAGACAGAAGATGGATTTTAGTGAAGAACAAAGTATAATTTCTTTTAACCTCTACAGTAACTGGCAAATGGCTTGTACAGCATACAACACTTATTCACCATACAGTTCTGGCTGGGAAAAAAACATCTGTCCTGCCAGCACTTGTATATCGAGGAAATCCTGAAAATAATTTGCATCTCCTGAAATAACAGCAGTAACAATTTCACATATGTAGGTGAATGGTTTCACGCATACACAGAACTCGCAATCTAAAAATCATTCTTTCCGTTTCCACCTCTGCAGGGAGGTAATTATCAATTACACTCTTCACTTCCTGAGTGTTGTCTGTACCCGTCTAGCTGTGGGAATATGAACCATGTAAATAGAAAAATGTCCCCCCTGCAGGCTCTGAGCGAGCCATGAGATTTGTACGTGTAAATGCTCACATGTAAAATGGCTCTTAAAGCAGACCTGCAGTTAAAAAAAATGTAAAAGTTTAGTAAAGTTCTTTCCCCCTTTGATGAATAGTGGTTTATGAAGTTTGAGAGGGTTCAAAGCAGGGCAAAACCTGAATCTAAAAGATTCCCTTGCCGCTGTAAATATCGGCAGCCACATCCTCACTTCCTCTGGGCTGTGGCGCGCTCCCGCATCCAGCAATTCAAACAGGCTGAGGACAGGACGCGGCTGCTCTCGCTCACGATTGTCATGCACAGAGCTATCTACCGAGCATTATTATGCACAGCAAACGGCTCCGACTGAATGAGAGTCCACGCATGCGCTTTCGGACCAGGGAAAGGTGAGTTTGTATGGGCGAACTGATATGAAATAAGGCCAAATGATAAGAATCCATATAAATATGCAGGGTGGGGGGAGGAGAAAGCGGAGTAAAGAGGAAATCAGGGGGAAGCAGGTTCTGTCACCTCTGATACATTCACACCTGTCACTCCCAGATTTTATTTGTACCAGGAGAATAAACCACATGCTTGGGGGGAGTTTTATTCAGTTTTGGTGTATAAGTGATCCCTCCTCTCATTAGCCAATGTGTGGAGATAGAAATTTATTTTAAAGAGGAAAAAATTGTCTAACTGGTTTCAGGAGTCTAAAAGATCCTAGGGGCAGGTTACATCCCGATATAAAATGTACCTGTATGAAACTCTACTGGAAACCTCCATATGCACACCCCACAGGAGATCCCAAAATCATGTGCGGGCCACCAGGCGCATCCCTGTCATCGCTCTAGGTATTTCTGATTGTACAGCCGAATGGACAGCAGCTAGATTACAATTCAGGTTTCTTACCCATTCATTCACAACCTAATTGGCTGGCAGCCCGAACATCCGGCATTCCTAGGGGTTTCCCACAGTAGGACTCTAACCCAGTTACTCTTTAACAGAACAATGTCATTTTAGAGTGTAAGAATTTCTCTTTTATTTGAGTACTCCATCTGAATATAACGCTAGAGCTCTCCCTAAAGCAGAACAAAGCCCAGGGAGGTCAGCCCTGGAATCTAAAATGCTGCTGGCCTTACCCTGGGGCATATTACTTAAGGATGCCCCACTGTTTGAACCCCCCCCCCCCCCCGGATCAAAACTCACCTTTGTGCATGTGCAGGCTCTCATCCATTTAGAGCCATTTGGCATAACTATGTAACGGCAGCATGGGGGTTAACCAGCAGCAATCACGGTCAGCTTTAATTGTAATCCAATGTATGTCACAGTGTCAACATGTCTCAGGCAATGTCACAGCACACAGGTATGGAACCAAGGTTAAGGGTTAATGGGACCACAGCATGGTGAGATGACAAGATGGTATCACAGTAGACAGACACTCAACAGCAAGCAGGATAGGTGAAATCAACAGTTTGTTTTATTGTTGTAGGGTTATGAAAAGAAAGGCTTAATACTTTAATCCACATCATGGTCAAATACACAGTTCACATGCCAAACCAACACAGGCACAATTGCTTCATAACAATGGTTTAGTGAAAGGGTTAAATGGTATTGTGTCCATCAGGCATAGAGCACAGGTACACTTAATCAGCATATTAGGGGTTTCACAATCCCACGTTGATGTGAATCAGGCAGGGAATTACACAGGGTAAGGAGTGCTTGGGGAACCACTCTGTAGGTTCCGGATTTCCAGTGGTCCTGGGTATAAGCCGGGTTCAAGACTTCCCAGGAACCTTTCACCTCCACACTGTACACCCCACACCTTACTGGAGTCTAGGCTCATCTCTCGGCCTAGATAAGAAAGAAATTTGTAAAAAAAAATTTGAACTCGGGCAAAGGGGAGAGGAGGGCCCTTATCTCTCGCCCTATTCCATTCACATGGCACATGGCTTCTGTTAGTTCCATGCCAAAGGCACCCTTGTGTGTTCTCTCTCTCTCCTGACAGGGTCCTCTCCAGATGTCCCTAAACTCTTGCACGTCAAAGCAGTATATCCACCTGTGTTAAGCCACTTCTCTGATTCTCACCCCAGCCGTCTAACATGGGGTGTGGGCTACGGACCATCTCTCTATCTGTCCCTTTGCTTCCCCTTATGAAACTTCTGCCCAATACATTGTTGCCTGAGGTTTTCCCTTTAAAAAGCTACCAACCAATCTCGGCTGTTTCCTACTGTTCCCCAAATGTATTTTATGCCCTCTAACTCATCCTAAAGGGGAACTCTAAACTATAATTCTGAGCTTGAATACGATTCTGCTTTTCTCATTTGTGGTTGTATACCCCCAACTAGTGACCATAGAAACACATTTTAGATTTTAATGGACACTTCGGTCATAAACCCCTTTATGAGCTCCATTTGAGAGCATGGTTTTGATACTACCACATATGTTATTTGGCAAACACCTCTGTGCATAAGCATCCACATCCCCAGCATCTTCGGGCTGTGCACACGCTCCCGCCCCAAGATGGAACTCCTCAAGTTGAATGTGTTGTGGGATGAGCCAGGGATCCAGCCAAAACGCTGAAAAAAAAATCCAGGCCCTTGACACATCAGGTTATTTTAGATATCAGGATATTATACTTGCAACAAGAACAGAACAGACACCAAAAAAATCAGAGTCTACACGAACACAGGGAAGCTGGTTTAGTGGAGCTGAAGCAAGGCTAGCATCAATACAGGAGAATGGGCAAGAAGGAGGGGCAATGTGGACCTAAACATACCAAAACATATACTCAAGTGCAGCTGGGGTAACTAGGGCCACATGAGTGCAATCAATGCCACCCATGACACTTATTTATTCGCTATGTTTAAAATACCCAACCAGTGTCAACCCAGTGACAGTGAATGGTACTTTTACTGCTAAGTTAAAGGTTTGATTCAGCACCAGGTTTTTTTTTAATACAAAGTGCCATTTGATATTTATCACCTAAAGTTCACTATATATATAAATGGGCTGAATCAACCCTATTGTCATATTGGATACTCTGTTACGACATTTTTGTTATTTAGGTAAGCTGAGCCCCAGAAGAGTCAATGCAGTTTTAAATCTCTGTCCAGAAGTGATGACTCAATCACCATATTGATTTATTGGTTTGTAAGTCTTTTCAGAATTATATATTTCATGTTTTTTCCCAATGAAATGTCCTCTAATTAAGGCATACTTGCTTTTCTTCAAGCAATGAAAGAGAAAAAGTCCAGCTGACATCTAGTAACATCAGAGGTATGCTTCCAGCAGGTTTGCATTGCCCCTTTTTTGTGTTGAGCAAATACTCCTAGCAAGTGTCACAAGATGGTGTGGTGAGTTGGGGCCTGATGTATCCAGTGGGTGCTGTTTCTGTGCAACTTATAGACTCTTAGGAGGAGACTGATCAAATAAACCCTTTAAAGGGACTCCAAACCCAACAACAATAATTAGCCAGCAAGCAGCTCACCTGGTGCCTGTCCCATGTGCCTCTCCTCCATTTCCTGCAGCGCAGGGTAGAACCCGTAGCAGGGCTTTAAAGTTTGCCCTTTTTTAAGTTTTATAGCTCCAGGAACAACCAAAAAAAAGTTGTCCTACAGCCGCTTTGTCCTGGTGCTCTCAATGTGATTGAGCACAAAATCCTGATTTTGGATGCCCCGGGGGAGGGAATCAATCAGCCCGGAAATCTTATAGATACTCAGGCCAATCGGCATGGGTTTTTGTCCACTCAGGAAACTTCACTTTTATTGGTACTTGATTAAAAGCAAGACGCGTGTCTAAATAAGCAGCAAGCAACACACCATGCTGACGTGTTTCAAACCCTAAACAGGTTCACTTCTGTCAATCATGACAAATTGTAAATTAAGCTGTATCACCCACCCACACATATTCTGACACCTCGCCTCTGGGATAGCAGAAGTGTGACTGATAGGTCTCGATTTGATAAAATAAAGTCCCATTTTTAGCAGCGTTTGGCTGGTGCCCCATACTGGTGCTTTGTCTGTATTGCCCTAATGGCGGTGCTGCACCAGAACGCAGAGCACTCGCTGTCAGTTAGAAAGTGACATGTTGAAAACATTAACTAATAATTGACATTTCTTTTTTTACAAAGCCGCACTGTTTAAGTTGCTTCACTCAGCAAATCTCTCCTCTCATTGTCTTGCCTATGAAGTGATCTATAGCAATAACGTCGACAAAAAACAATACTCTTCCCGTAAATGTGTCCCTTTCTTGCCAGATATTCAGCCCGCTCAGATGTTGACAAAGGCAAGATTCATGAGCTATGAAATGCACTGACATCATCTTTTTTTACTTTGCTGCTGGATTATGTTGTCAAATTGCAATATGCTAAATTTCAGTAACATTTCTGCAGCTGCGAAATATGCCATTGTCACACCGCTTTGGCCCCTGGCGCAGGTTTTATGGGGTGTAGTTATGGCTAAAGACAAATGACACACACTGCAATGGCTCATATACAGGGCCTGCATTACCAACAGGAACGCCATTTTTCCAGTGTGATATTTGTGTGGGTGTCATATTTATTACCCTAAAAGACCCATCAGCCAGCTTCTGCCCAATTTACTTTAGCACAGACGATTGGCGCAGAGTGGCAGAACCAGGTAGTAGAGTCTGTATTTCGTGGCACAGAGACCTATCCAGCCATTGAAATCTTTGGGTTTATGAGATTATATGGGGGGGGGGGTACATTGTTTCGCATGCATGGCTGCACAAACATCTACATCATAGGCATATGTAACCTATGGTTATGGCCACAACAATGACATCATAGTTACATAGTTAAGATGGGTAAAAAATATACATATGTCCATCAAGTTCAACCAAGGGTGTTGGGGTAGGGGACGTTGTTCATTTTATTTTGTGTTGCTTTTTTTTTTTTTTTTTTTTACTGATAACAGCTACCGTATATACTCGAGTATAGGCCGACCCGAATATAAGCCGAGGCACCTAATTTTACCCCAAAAAACCTGGAAAAGTTATTGACTCGAGTATAAGCCTAGGGTGGGAAATGCAGCAGCTACCAGTAAATTTCAAAAATAAAAATAGATACCAATAATGTTTTTGAATACCGTATTTATTTCAAATAAAAACAGTAAACTAGCTCTGTAAGTGGAAAAGAGGGTCAATAAAAACAATATGGTATCAACAATAACTTTAAAAGTACAAAAACCTTAGCTCATTCAGCAACCAAGCTACAACACAAGAGTTAAAATCCTTCAAAACTGGATTCCTCCTCATCATCTGTATTTCCAAACAGAGCTTCAGCATTAGCTGGTGTGAGGTTATCAGCATAGACATTGTCATCATCACTGAGTTCGCAGTCATCATCATTACTGCTGTCGTTCTCATACAAAGCGCTGTCTTCACTGCCATCCATAGCATTACTAATGCCACATTTCTTGAAGGCGCGTCGCACCATGTCCTCCGGAATCTCTTCCCAGGCATCACGAACCCACTTTGCTATCAAATCTATGTCGGGCTTTTTCAGATTTCCACCTTTTGTCAGTCGGGCTTGACCAGATGACATCCATTCATGCCACATCTTTCTCACACGGTCTTTGAAAGGTTTATTTAAACACACATCTAGCGGTTGCAATACAGATGTAAGCCCACCTGGAATAACGGCCAAAGTAATTTGAGAAGATTTTGCCATTTTTTTTATGTCATCAGATGTGTGGGCTCTGAACATATCCCAAACTAGCAATGATGCTCTTTTCTTTAAGGCTGCTCCTGGTCGTCCATTCCAAATTTCTTCCAACCATTTCTTTGTTCCGTCTTCATCCATCCAGCCTTTAATATGTGCGCGCACTGTAATTCGTGGTGGGAATTTGATCTTTTTAGGCAAGGTCTTTCTTTTAAAAATAATGACAGGCCGCAGCTTAGTTCCATTAGCCAAACATGAGATAACAACTGTGAAATGGTTTTTTTCATTTCCTGTGGTTCTGAGTAAAATAGTTTTGTCTCCCAAACTTGCCACAGTTCTGTTGCTTGGAAGATCAAAGGTCATAGGTGTTTCATCCATGTTACCAATATCTCCCAGGTCATAGTTATGGATCCTTCTTTGCTTTATGATGAATGAATGGAATGACATCACTTTTTCATCAAGGGCTTTTGGCAACTTCTGTGAAATCTTTGTTCTTTGCCGCAAACATAGGGCAAACCTATTCATGAAGCGGGTACACCATCCTGCTGACGCAACAAATTTTTCAATGCCTGGTGCTTTAAATGTGTCATCTTTAGCCATTTGAAGGGCACGTAAACGAATTCCCATGCGTGTTACGCAGTAACCATTTTGACGACACTCCATAACCCATTTATGCAATTCAGTCTCTAGAGCCCCATATGAAGTTGTTAAACCACGTTGAGCTTTTTTTGCCTTTGGAATCTTTTCCAAATCAGCTTTCTTTTTCCGCCATTCCCTCACTTGTTTTTCATCAACACAAAATTCCCTACTTGCAATACTGTTATTGCTTTCTTCTGCTCTTGACACAACCTTAAGTTTGAAAGCAGCTTCGAATGACCTGCGTTTTTCTTTTGGTCCAGGAATACCGGTAGAAGTATTGGGATCCATTTCTAACAGGATAAAAAAAAAAACTTTTACGGGTAGCGTACGGTACGGTATCTTTTGAGGCCTAATGCAGGCCGATATTACAGAAAGTGATGACATGACTGATTGCATAGAGCAGCCTGTGTTAGGGCTCATAATATACGGTACATTCTACCAGTGTCCTGCCTGTGTCCATGAAATATACCGTACAGCCTGCCTGTGTCCATTAAACTGTCACATACGGTAAGCATAACCGCACTAACCAGTGGCCCAGGCTGGTAGTGCGGTTTATGCTGAGTAAATACCTGGCTCCTGCCGTTTGATTGCCCGATCAGTTCTGCCATTATACCGCTAGTTGATTGCCGCCTTTCTCTTCAGCGCGCCGGCTCCCTCTATACACCTGGAAGCGGCCGCTTGCCAGGCTGGACTGAAGCTGCGCCGGCCGCTCCTGGGTGTACGCTATGGCAGTGCAAAAATGAACGCATGCATCTTTCCCGTTAGCTTAAACCGGACGTTCAGCGTGATTTAATGAAAAGCCCCAACTCTTTAAAAACGATTCCCCAGCATCTTAAATTAATATATTTAACATTTTTAGTCACTAACTTATTATTCTTTCCCCCACTGGGCTGCAACTCTGTTCAGGAATTTAGGATACGGGCGCCGCCATCTTGACTCAGAAGCATCACACTTATAGAGGAGAGGAGAGTGGGATAAGGTACAGGGGGGCGGGTTATAGCTGTGCTTTGCTCAGAGCAGAGCTGGGGTCAGGAAAAGGACAGCAATCCCAGAATGCAGAGCAGCACAGTCAGGAAGCACTTCCTGTTTGCAGGCTGCCTGATGCTCCATGAGCCGCCATCTTGGATGTTTAAAGGCTCATAACATGCAGTAGATGCAGGTAGGATGATTTTTAATGTGGGCAATCTGTATGTACAGGGTGTGGGAAACATATAAGATATGCTCTTATTCAGGGTGAAGGTCCGGATTAATGTGGGAAATCTGTATGTACAGGGTGTGGGTAACATATAAGATAGGCTCTTATTCAGGGTGAAGGTCCGGATTAATGTGGGCAATCTGTATGTACAGGGTGTGGGTAACATAAGATAGGCTCTTATTCAGGGTGAAGGTCCGGATTAATGTGGGCAATCTGTATGTACAGGGTGGGCGAAACATATAAGATAGGCTCTTATTCAGGGTAAGGGTCCGGATTAATGTGGGCAATCTGTATGTACAGGGTGTGGGTAACATATAAGATAGGCTCCTTTGTACAGAACCATTTCATTTAGGCCAGCTAGATTATTGAAACACATTGAATGTTGCTAGGTACCGACGGTAAATCTTACCTGCTCCTCAGACGCTGCTTCTTCCCTCACACAAAAATGGCGGGCACGCTCACTTCATTAACTATGCCGGATGACGTGGTGAGCGAGCCCGTCATTTTCGAGTGAGGGACGGAGCAGTGTGACAGAAGGCCTTGCTGGCCAATCAGGAGAAAGCTAGGTATGATTGACAGTGGAAGGGCGGGGTTTATAGCCGCACACAGCGAGAGCAGCTGTGAGCGGCGGTGCCGGCCGTGGAGGAGCCGGCCGCGGGGAACTTAGCAGAGCATTTTTTTTTTTTTTTAATTCAACTTGACAGGAGCTGACGTGGGTGCGCCTTACAAGAACGCTGCTGACAGCAGCTGTGAGCGGCGGTGCGGCCGTGGCGGAGCCGGCCGCGGGGAACTTAGCAGAGCATTTTTTTTTTTTTAATCAACTTGACAGGAGCTGACGTGGGTGCGCCTTACAAGAACGCTGCTGACAGCAGCTGTGAGCGGCGGTGCCGGCCGTGGCGGAGCCGGCCGCGGGGAACTTAGCAGAGCATTTTTTTTTTATTATTCAACTTGACAGGAGCTGACGTGGGTGCGCCTTACAAGAACGCTGCTGACAGCAGCTGTGAGCGGTGGAGCCGGCCGCGGGGAACTTAGCAGAGCATTTTTTTTTTTTCTTAACAACATGAGCTGCCGTGGGTGAGCGCCTTAGAAGAACGCTGCTGACAGGTACCGTCGCCGGCGTCGTCCCCCTCAGACTTCCTCTCCCCCACCTAATGCCGGCTGTGGCCATACAACAGTGCCTGGCAGACCAGGCGGCCGCGGGCGCGGCCTATGCTGGCCAAAACTGACTCACTGGGGGCCCAAAGTGCCTCACTGACTTGAGTATAAGCCGAGGTGGCTTTTTTCAGCCCAAAAAGTGGGCTGAAAAACTCGGCTTATACTCGAGTATATACGGTAATCCTTTTTTAAAGCTGTCAGCGATTAATGCCGTAACAAGCTTCTGTGGGAGGCTATTCCATAGATTTATGGCTCTTATAGTAAAAAATTATTGTTGCCTCCGGAGACTGAATTTCTTTTTTTCCAGTAGAAGGGAGTGCCCCCTTGTCTTTACAGAGGATTTTAGCTGAAATAGTGTTTTCCCATATTTTCCCATAAGTTAATCATCCCATAAGTTAATCATGTCCCCCCTCAGTCGTCTCCTCTCAGGACTAAATGAATTTAAAGTGGACCAAAACCAAAAAAAGTTTTGCCTATCCTGGGTTTTGCTCCTTTCCCTGGGGGCACCCCGATTGGGGGCGCCCCACTGTGTGAAACCCCCCAGAGCTCTGATGGCCGCATCCTCCGCCTCCCTCTAACAGGGAGCGTGCCCGCGCCGGCCATTTACAAATGCCAGACGCGGGCACACGCACTGCTAGAGGGAAGCAGAGGATGCGGCTGTCAGAGCCACTGCTCTTAGATGCGATGTGGGACCGGGATAAGGTGAGTTGGCTGCAGCAATCTGGGGGGGGTTTCACACAGCGGGGCACCCCCGATCGTGGTGCCCCAGGGGAAAGGACCAAAACCAAGGATAGTCAAAATCCTGAGTTTTGGTCCACTTTAATTCTCACTTAATTAATCTTTCCTCATACCCAATGTTCATTCCTCTTATTAGTTTGGTGGCTCTCCTATGCACCCTTTCCATAGGCCGAGTGTCCTTTCTATGAATGGGTACCCAGAACTGATGGATATTCCAGGTGAGGGCGCACCAGTGCCTTGTAAAGAGGCAAAATGACATCCCTGTCCTTGAGTGGGTAGGGTTAAGTTGGGACATAGATGGTCAGTGCATGCTTGTGCACACATAGAAATTTTTCCTCCACATTTAACCCACCTGCGCAGTGAGTGTACACATGGCTGAAGCGGTAAGCTGCCCTAATTAACACCCCCCTATTTTCAGCTGAGCACTCCCTCATAGTGGAGACCGTCTATGGGGTATCCCAGAGTGGGATGCGGAATTGCCCAGAATCAACAGAGGGACCATCGGGCTGCCAGCAAATTAAACACGAGGGGAACCTCTACCCCATAGCATCCAAGCCTGGAACGCTCCCCAACACAAGGGCGACTACCTCACAAAACAGTGTACTAAAGTTCAACTCTGAGTCATAATTCTGAGAGTCTCTTTTCTTTTGTGACCAAAGTGGGAAATGCATTTTCACATTAAGGGTTAATTCCCACATAAATCCCTTTTGAGCACAAAAATGTGTGAGCCTGTTTTTTATTAATACTACCACAGTGGCAGCAGGAAACCTGGTTGGCATTGAAGGAATTGTGGGATAGGGCATGGATGGGGAGGCAGTGGCAAGTCTGCAAACAAAACCAGAGAGGAACTAAAAAGCGCAGCTCAAAAAACATGCAAACATGCCAAGTAGCGGATAACAAAATTAAATGTATTCATATTCAGGACTAAAAATGACACAAATTTATTTCCCCCACCCATATGCACCACACGCACTCACCCTTCACACAAAACCTTCAACCCAATAAAAAATTCAGCCATGTTGAGATCCCACTGGGAGCCCCAAACTTACAACAACACACACACAACACACCAAAAATCTAACAGCCTCCCCCTCCCATGCCACTTACTGTGCCTTCCCGTATGATTGAAACATGATGATGGTGCCGGAAGGCTGAGAGAGGCATTAGCAGCCAAAAGACCAGCAGGCACGAAGGATTCAATTCCTAGTATTTTTTTCCCCATAATCCGCTGGCCTGTTTGAGACTGAGGAGCGAAGGTGTTGACTTCACTTTGAAGTATTTCTACTCTAACACAACGCATTTGTGAAGCAGAGAAAAGGGCTTTAGGGTTATCCTGGAAACATGCCATTGTAAAAAATCTGTTCTTGATCAAATCAGTTCACTTTGCCCTTTTTTCAGCACCCTCGTAGTTTGAGATGACTTAACGCTCACACATGACTTCATTTTTATAATGACCTGGACTGTGGTCTCTTTTAATCAATCTATTTTAATAATAAAATAATAAAAGGAATAACTGTGTACGAAATGAAGCATAGTCTAATGGAGTAGCTAATACAACAGTTAAATAGATTGCAGAGCTGCCATTACTGCATGGGCACTTAATGTTCAGAACTTCTCGGCTCCACTGCCTTCAAGTGAATTGCTTTATATCTGCAGAGTGAACGAATAGCCCTGATATTTTTATTAATCCCAGAATTTCATTTCACACTTCACACTGGACTTTCTATCAATTCAAGTAGAATAAAGCCAATGCTGGTTGTTAAAGGAGAAACATAGTCTATACTTTTGTAGCACTCGCGAGTCTGGGCTATGTCAGGATCTGGGGTGCTAACGGCAATGACACTGGCAATGACAACAGTTCTTAGTGGAAATAATAAGCGGTTTATTGAAGACAAAGAGTATAATGCAGGGTACAATGCAGTAACGTCAGCGGTTTTCTCACCCGCTTTAGCAATGTCCAGAGTCTGATAGGTACAGACTATTGCAAGTCCTCAATATCACAGGTCCACTTTCAGGGCATACAAGTCCAGGCTGCTAATCCACAGGCTCCGAAAACATAACACATGTTCTTCGGATGCAGTTCGGACCTGTAGGTTTTGGGAGCAGCACGGCACAGGTTCCTTATCCCAGTCTCTCCTTCTCCACACTGGAAGCCTCAGCAGCTCCTTTTATTAGGTTTCCTTCCTTCAATTAATCTAATCGCCTGGACAGACCTGGGAGTAGGGGAAATACCCGTAGAGGACTGGGGATGTGGACTGGAGGTCTGTTTTCACGGCATGAATCATGCCTGGCTGATCCAGAGGTAATATATACATCATCCAGCACTTTTCCACAGCTAACACCAAGAGTCTGGGGGCCTTCCCGGGCCCTGAAATGCCCCATGTAATGCCTGTGGGATATACTGTAGGTGCTGACAGATGATATTCCACAGACTATGTTTATGTCTATGTTTCTATGTTCCACTTACTGTATCGAAGGATGTTATCGCATTCCCAGCAAACTGTCTCAGCAGTGCAATCCAACACATTTTCCTCCAGATATATTCCAATAAAATCTTCATTTGCAAAAGCAGTACTAGGAGTGTTTCTTCTTCTATTTATCTAGTTAACATAGTACAGGCCAACTCACAGGGGCTTACAAAGAGCCCCCATTATGAGCTCCCATCATTCCCCTCCCCCTCCGGAGACTTATCAGCCAGGAGGTGATGAGATGCAAAATTCATGCGGCTGGCAGTTAACAAACAGCCACATGAATTTCATGTGCTTGGCGTTTAACCTCTTTTAAGCCTCTTCTACCGTTAAACGCTGCCCATGAAAAAGCCCCTCACCTGTCACCTCAATCGATCTGGCTGGGTTTCCTCTGCACCCGGAGAGCCTCTAATCCCCCCGGGCTCCTCCGTCTTTGGGATAGAGCCTGGAATAGGGCTCCCCCTGCTTCCGCAGCGGCCGACAATAGCTGTGAAACAAAATTACATTTACTCACCTACGTGCTTGATTCCTTCCTCCGGGACTCCTCTTCACCCAGGGAGCCTCCGACCCCTCTCCCCAGGCTCTTCTGCCTTCGGGAGCCTGGACTAGGCCTTCTCCCACAGCTTCCGCCTTCAATACGCCTTCTTGGGGGCAGGGTGGATGACATCATCTGTCCGGGCTGGTTAGACTGGGAAGGGGGGACCCCACACCATTTTTTAAAAACCTTTATAGTATGGATAGTAGTTGTAGTTCATTTGTAAATGTTGTAAAGTGCTCTCTTCAGTTTGGGGGGTTTGCTGGGCAGGAACGGGGGGGGGGGGCTACTGATACATATGTGGAGGAGGAATGGGGATTTCACATGCAATATGGTTTTCTTGAATAAAATACATTCTTTATTTTTATATATGTATATCATAGTGACTGACCTGAGTCAGTCAGAGGGTGAAATCTCAAGTAGGCTGGCAGTTAAAAAGGTAAAAAGTGTATATTGGGCATTCTTCTTTTCAGGGGACCTTGCATTTTCAGATTTAGCTTGTGTTTTTTCTTTTTTGCATATTGATATTTTAGGAAAATGTGTTTTTTATTCTGCTTTTTTATATCCTGTGCAATCAAAGAATTCTTCAAAAGATTACTTCCAGAAAGATGAGCCCATTACAACAAGCTGGGTATGCCTAGAAAGCTCAGTGTGTGTACTTTCAGGGAGTATATGGTTTATGGGGGTATTCCAAATGGGCTGTTATAGTTGAAAGGTGCGCACTTTGTATGCAGAGCTCAAATTTTCAAATAAAATTACCCTTATGCATATGCTTTCTTTTGGAGTGTTTGGTAACTCTGTTTTGTTCGGGAAACCTTGTTTTTTCAGTTTAACTTGTTTTATTCTTGTTTGCATATTTTTATTTTTAGGAAAATGGTTTTGATTTTGCTTTTTTATTCTTTTTTTTTTTTAGGAAAACCCTGTGCAACCAAATAATTCATTGAGGGATTACTTCTAAAACAATGCATCCACATCAACAAGCCTGGTACGCCTAGAAAGCTTGAGGTGTGTACTTCCAGATAATATAAATTAAATCGTTTTGGGGGGTATTAAAAATGTAAACGGTTGTTATTCTTGACGGTGCGCATAGCAGTATTTTATAGCAAGGTGCGCATAGCAGTATTTTATCTGAAAATCTAAGAAATCACCCGGTGGTGTACTCGGCTTCCTTTGCTGCCGCTCAGCTGCTTAGCCGTCGAGGCAGTTAAGCAATCAGTGGCGAGCCAAAGGGTGACCGTGCTGATTGGTTGAACAGGCCGCTCAGCCAATCAGCGCGCTCGTTCTAGCCCGAGTCTGCTTTGTGGGAGCGACAGGAAGGCGAGTGACCTAGGGGCATACACACGAATTGGGATGCCCCCACTGAGAGGAACAACACCCCAAAAAGTGAAAATCAGGCGTGTTGTTACTCTTTAAGCTTTGCATTCCACATTGCAGCTGCAGTGGTTCTGCGTTTTAGTTTCTTTTTTATCTATTTCACAAAAAAATTGTTAATAATATTTAGTTTATGGGATCCAGTGAGAAATATCCCTGTAGCCCATTAGGCTGCTTTTTATTAGGAAGTGCTGATATAGACCTAGGATCAGCAGAACTGCCATTGCCTGCACTTATTCATGGCTTATAGCAATCCAGAGAGAAAATTCATTAACATTACCCGGCCATAAATCTCAGCAATACGAGCTCAATCGCCAGGTCTGTAATCACTTCTCATTTAAGCCAAAAATACTAATTAAAATTGATTTTTGTCTCAGCTTTGGTAAACTTCCGGCAGTGACGGCAGCTTAACAGTAAGTCCGAATGACAAAGGCTTTTTGCTTAAGTAGATTGCGCATGTCGCCTCCTATCCTGAGGAGCGCGTCACTCCCCAGCCATCCCGGCCCCCGGCTCCCAGGCATGGATATCGTCGGCTCGTTGTTAATGTTGTGTGAAGATTCCGCAAGGATTTCCAGATGATGTTTGTACAGTTTGTTAAACTCGCCTCTTTTACAATTCAAATGCAAAGTTAAACTGAGAAATGATCGATTTTCATCATCTGAGGCTTCATGGTTAGTTTCAGATGCACAGAGTGTATTGCAGGAGGCCGCCATTACACTTCCAATAAATGGTTTCAATTCTGTAGATGGCCGTTAGAAAGCTCTATGGCGGCATCCCATAAATATGGCTGGAAACGTGCCGCGTATTCATCAGAGAAGGATTATGGGTAGTGCTGCTGTTCAGATTTAGGGACAATGCATTAGCTCATTCAGTTGTGTTTGATCAGAACAGCATTTCTGGCAATGGTCTGTTTCGAAGTAAAGGGACTGTCCAACCTTTAATTAAACTATACGCTGATACAGCTTCACCTTAAAGTGGACCAAAACCCAGGATTTTGACTATCCTGGGTTTTGGTTCTTTCCCCCGGGGCACTCCGATCGGATGCATGCGCGGCCACTCGTCCAATCAGCGTGCTCGTAGCAGCTGACGTCACGTTGTCTAACCTTCGGCTAAGACCAGCAGCTCCGAGCGCGCTGACAGCCACATCCCCCGCTACCCTCTAATAGGGAGCGTGCCCGTGCTGGCCATTCATAAATGCCTGGCGCAGGCACGCACCCTTTAAACTAAACCATCAGCATCATTTAATGAACAGTGCAAACCATTAAAGACCTATTCCCCAGCATCTAAAATTAATATATTTTACGTTTTTAGTCCTTTATTAAAAGTTACTTTTTTATTCTTTCCCCCTCTGGGCTGCAACTCTGTTCAGGACTCTAGGATACAGGCGCCGCCATCTTGCCTCAGAAACATCACGTACTGAGGAGAGGAGAGCAGGATAAAGTACAGGGGGTGGGGTTATAGCTGTGCTTTGCACAGACAGAGTAGAGGGGGGGTCAGGAAAAGGACGGCAATCCCAGAGCAGCACAGTCAGAAGACACTTGCTGTGTGCAGGCAGCCTGACACTCCATGGGCTGCCATCTTGGAAGTTTAAAGTTTCAGAAAATGCAGCAGATGCAGGTAGAATGACTTTTAATGTGGGCAATCTGTATGTACAGGGTGGGGGAAACATATAAGATAGGCTCATATTCAGGGTGAAGGTCCTGTTTAAAGCAGTTACACAACCTTGAGATGGTGACAGTCCCGGGTTTTGTTCCCTCCCCCGAGGAAGCCTCGCTGTTTGAAACCCTCATATCAGGTACTATCCAGGGCACCGGAGTAGGAGCAGCAACTTAGATTCGCTCCTGCCCCTTCATCCAAGAGCTCATCTAAAACAAGCAGATCCGAGCGTACCCCCCCCCGCCCCCCTGTCGGGGGAGTGGCGAGAATAAGTATGCCTGCCCTGGAGTCTCATAGATTCCAGTGTGGGTTTTGGTCCACTTTAAAGTGGCTTAAAACCCTAGACGGCAGCTCTGGAATCTAAAAGACTCCAGGGACGGTCATTATCCTGCCCCCCTATCCTGGCATCCTAAATTGGGTGCTGCGATGTGTGAAACCCTCAGGTACCCCGTAAACAATCTTTACCAGCAACTCCAATGATGCTGTTTTCGCCGGCGGCAAATTGGGGGTGGTGATGAATTCTATAGGTTTAGGTCCATAAAGTCAAAAAGACACCCAGAAGCAGAAACTTGGCACTGACTTCTGGCACTCCCCCTGGTTCCCCTAGCCTAGCAATAGACCACAAATCATAGGGCTCGACTGGTTTATAGACAAGCCTGGGGATATATGATGCAAGGCATCTGGGATGTGCCCACCAGGGGGAACAGAACCTAAGAAAGTGAAAAACTTGGGTTTCTTTTTATTATTTTATTTGTTTTTTATTTTATCCATTATTATTGGATGAATTTGTCCAATCAGATACAGGATGATGGCACTGATCCAATGATTCTTTGCAGTTCCAAAGGCCTATGTCAGATGTTCCTAGAGAGAGCTCATTTGGCTGCCATGAGTCAGCCTGTGGGGAGGGGGTGTGATTCGAGTACGTACCTCCGGGCAGATTTGTTAAAGAGTATCTAAAATAAAAAGGGGCCCATCCCCCCCCCCCCATCAGCCCCTACTGACTACTGCCTGCTACGTGATTCGAGTACGTACCTCCGGGCAGATTTGTTAAAGAGTATCTAAAATAAAAAGGGGCCCATCCCCCCCCATCAGCCCCTACTGACTACTGCCTGCTACGGCAACATCCGGCTGCTTCAGGGCCTGATACTCTGCCCCTCCGCCGGCTTAGCCATCTGTAAGGGGCAAAGTCCTGCGCCGCTCAGCGAATTCTCGCAGGATTTCGGGTGGCTCCATTGCATCCCACGTGCATCCCTCGGGGGCCACGTGCAGTGCCTAGAGGCCTGGGATGCAAGATGGCACTGCCTGTCAGAAGGTTGCCCGGAATCCGTGGGGCCCAAAAGATAGATCCCCCGGTAAGGTGAGTATATAGTGCCCGAAGATAAAACCGGAGGGGGGGTGGAGATCGGTGATGTTTGAGGGAGGTTTTAACTGATTTCAAAGCCTAAACTTGGGGTAAAGGAATGTAGTTGATGACCTGCATAAAAGGGGTGGGAAGTGAGGAGCAGTGAGGTAAACATGATAGAATAATAGACTGAGATAAAATACTGTACTTGTCACTGCAGGGTTAATAAAATCTGATACCACAATGTGGGAAAATAAACCACACAATATTTTTTAAATGCAACTTATATTCTCATAATGCATGAATGCATTTTTGAAAATGATGGAAGTGCTCCTTTAAAGAACCCCTCAAACCTAAGTGTGAAAATAAAGCATTATTGTCTTTTCTTTCAGACAAATGAATCCTGCCAGCCTGCACTCTCAGGAGAGCGTTGTTGAGTTCTTATCTTCTGTGCTAAACAATGCCCTGCATTTTCTCTCCAGAGCAAATAGGAGGCTGCTTACCTTGCGCTTACAGATACATTCGAGAACACACAGACTGCTCCAATTCATATGTCAGGATATTGTTCGTTGACTTAAGCACAGCGTTCAATATTATCGATCCTGACATCTTCCACACCAAAATGAGATGGCTGTCCATCCCTACTAAGACCTGTGACTGGATTAGGAACACTCTTACTGACAGCGAGCAGCGAGCATTTCTGATGCCAGGTAAACCTATGTCAGTGCAGTGCAGGAATGTGCAGCGTCTGCTCTCCTGTATCTACCACGGTCACAGTTAGGATTGTGTAACGGTTTCTTGAGTACCCAGCTCAGACAGTCACAGTCACATGCACGGCACTCCCTTGGGATTTTTCCAATATAATGCAGGTCAAGAGTCTGTATATTAGTACAATAGGAACTTATATGCTTCTCTCTATAGGATGCACCTGACCATAAGACACACCAAGTTCAGACGAAGAAAATGACCTAATAACAAGAAGCAGTAGAATCCCCCTAACAAACCCATAACAGACAGTGTGGCAAAATGCCCCCATCACCCTTTAACAGGCAGTGTGCAGAATCCCCCTAATCACCCTATAACAGGCAGTGTGCAGAATCCCCCTAATCACCCCATAAAAGGCAGTGTGCAGAATCCCCCCCCCCCCAATCATCCTATAACAGGCAATGTGCAGAATCCACCCCAATCACCCCATAACAGGCAGTGTGCAGAATCCCCCTAATCACCCCATAAAAGGCAGTGTGCAGAATCCTCCTAATCACCCCATAAAAGGCAGTGTGCAGAATCCCCCCCAATCATCCTATAACAGGCAATGTGCAGAATCCACCCCAATCACCCCATAACAGGCAGCATGTCAGAATCCCTCCAAACATCTGATAACAGGCAGTGTGCAGAATCCCTCCAATCACCCTTATACAGGCAGCGTTCAGAATCCCTCCAATCACCCCATAACAGACAGTGTGTCAGAATTCCCCCCAATCACCCTTATACAGGCAGCGTGCAGAATCCCTCCAATCACCCCATAACAGGCAGCGTGCAGAATCCCCTCCAATCACCCCATAACAGGCAGCGTGCAGAATCCCCCCCAATCACCCCATAACGGGCAGTGTGGCAAAATCCCCCCTAATCACCCTATAACAGGTAGCATGCAGAATCATCCCAATCACCCTATTACAGGCAATGTGCAGAATCTCCTCCAATGCACTTTTATATAAATATTTAGAACACTTTATGGTAGATGGACTATTAAATGGCAATAAACATCAGAAAATCGAATATTTTATCTAAACCATTAAAAAAAACAAAAGCAATTTATACTGGATCAATTTAAATAAGACATCCTGTATCCTGTATCCTACACAGTTAAACAGCAGTAAGAGGACATATTGCTCATCCTAATAAAGCCACCCAGGTTCACCATCATGTCAGTACAGGCAGGACTCCTGTATGGGCCCAGCTGCGAAGGGAGGCATAGACTGCAGCTTTAATGACAAATCTGCACAGTACTTACGGGTATATTTTCCGCTCATCACTGCTCCTCCAGGTATTCTATGTCTCAGTGCCACCTGCTGACACTGTCTTGCAATTGCAGTCACTGATTCCTAAGCTGCACATAAAGTAGAAGCACTGATGCTGGCCCAGTCGTGTTCAGTGAGGCTATAAATGTGAGCGTTTAGTTAAAATGTGAGCACTAAGTTAAGTATACTACAATTTTTTGTATGGCTTAGCACTCTGGCTGGAGCAATCTATAGTTTGTGGGTTCATTTTTAATATTTAATTATGCCTTTTCTTCCCCTGCACAACCCTCCCAGATGGGTCCTGGTGTTCAGCTTTTATGTGGCCCAAAAACTTTCCCTGGAACCGAGTCATAGTAATGTATCAGAAAAAGCAGCATGTGTAATGTCACCTTCCCCAGACCCTGTTTCTTTTTTATTTGACTCTCACTGCTCCTATTTCTCCCTCCTGAAGCAATGCCCCAACTCCTTTCTGCGTCCCTTTGAAATGGTGCCCTTCTGGGTCTCTTCCCCTAACTCACAGCAGCCTATCTGCAGCCTACCCTACATCTGACCAGACTCTCTTCTGCACTAGTCCCTGCCACACTCCTGAACCATTCTCTTAGTGACTCACTCAACCTGTCTGCACCTTCATCTGACAAGTGACCCTTCTTCACTTTCATCTGACCTGCAGTGCACCTACATCTGACAAACTGTCTCTCACTGACCTGCACCCCCTCTGACCCAAGCTAAACCCCCTTCTAACCCGCAATCTAGAAGCATATTTACACTGCCTTCTGACTCCAAGAAGCCTATCTACACGCCCTCCTGACCCCTAGAAGCATATCTACACTGCCTTCTGACCCACAGAAGCATATCTACACTGCCTTCTGACCCATAGAAGCCTATCTTCACTGCCTTCTGACCCACAGAAGCATATCTACACTGCCTTCTGACCCATAGAAGCCTATCTTTACTGCCTTCTGACCCATAGAAGCCTATCTACACTGCCTTCTGACCCCTAGAAGACTATCTACACTGCCTTCTAACCTCGAGAAGACTATATATACTGCCTTCTGACCCCTAGGAGCCTATCTACACTGCGTTCTGATCCCTAGAAGACTATCTACACTTCCTTCTAACCTCTAGAAGACTATCTACACTGCCTTCTGACCCCCAAAAGCCTATCTACACTGCGTTCTGACACCTAGAAGACTATCTACACTGCCTTATGACTCCTAGGAGCCTATCTGCACTGCATTCTGATCCCTAGAAGCCTATCTACACTGCCCTCCGACCCCTAGAAGCCTATCTACACTGCCTTTTGACCCCTAGAAGCCTATCTACACTGCCTTTAACCCACAAGAGCATACTTGCACCCCCTCTAACCCACAGAAGCCCATTTATGGCCCTCTTTGAACCTTAGAATCTGTAGCCCCTTCTTAATTGCAACTTATCTGCACTCCATCTGCCCCCACCCCCACACAGCCCTCCAGTGCTATTCATATGGGGCCTGATCTTTCAGGTTGTATGTTCAATTTTGATGTCACACAGCAGAATTTCCCCCCAAAATTCTGGATTTGGGTACAAGTGCGTGCAGAATGCTATGGGCCAGATCTTCAGCATAAATAACTTTTTTTAGATACCAGATGGTTGAGCCGTGGAAAGGCAAGTATTCTCTTTTTTACAGACGTGCTTTAAGCTTCTAACAGTGAGAAAAGAAGAAATTCATTGTACTTTCTCTTGTCTCGTGTTCTTTATGAGTGCAGAACAAAACATCTGTCAGTCTGGCACAATCTGCCCAGGTGAAGGTCACAGAAACATCAGCAGAACAGCAACAAGGCAGCTTTTTTTTCTCCGTTTTCACTTCTTTCTATGTTCAAGTTTATATATAAACACCACAAAGTACATATAACAATGAGAACACAAATGAAAAAATGTCCTTACAATCGTTTTTTTTTAAAGATGTCCTTGCTCATTCTGCTATTCATTATTGCCTAGTCCCCCTCCCCCCAAAGTTCTATAATGAAAGCTTTTATCCCTGGCAGCACGCCAATAGCCTTGATGGGACGCCAAGGAGGGAGGTGGGACCTGTGTTCCCCCTCAATATACACACCACCAGGGCAGCTGCAATAGCCCCGATCTATGACATGCGCCGAGGAGAAAACACAATGCCGGATCATCCAAAAGCGTGTAACTGCAGTCATGTGCTGGGAAAAAGGGGGCTGGCCACCCCAGGTTATAGCGACAGTGAAAATATCCCAGTCCTGAGGATACAGCACAGAACGGGGACAGCGAGAGTAACACTGGAATCAGCCATCTTACTGGATGTGTTGCTAACAGTGAGTTTCCCCAACTTATGCCCTCCTCCTACTACCCACCGCTGCTCCCCCCATCCTCCATGTGCATGTGTGTGGGAGGGCATGCTGGAGTGCGTGCATGTGGGAGTGTGTGCATGTGCATGGAAGTGCATGTGGAAGTGCAGTCCAAAAGACTTTGGAAGTGCGCCAATGGACTTTTGGGAGTGCTCACATGCATTTTGGGAGCACACACATGCGTTTTGAGTGTGCAAGCATGCACTTTGGGAGTGTACATATGCACATTGGGAGTGCGTGCATGGGCGTTTGGGAGTGCATGCATGCACTTTGGATGTGCACGCATGTTCAGTTGGGCAACATAACCTAAAGTAAAGAGAGTTGTCTGCTGTTTACAGATATAGGCGAAAAACTTTCAGGCATAGCCAATTGTTACACCTTTGCATCGGGCTACATTTGGCGCTGTCCCAAACTGTTTTCCATTTTTAAATGAAAGAAGAAATGGTTCAGTTATCAAGTATTACAAATTCACCTCGTGATTTCTCTTCTGAAGAAAGTGGGCAATGATGCTGATGCTGCATAATATTTAGCATAATGGCATGGGTCTGTAAGATGGCATATTTAATTTAGTCCAATTTTAATGTAGTGAGTGTAGTGAGATACAGGAACCTCGTTTCTGGTGTTTGGATCCCAAAGTGCATGCGCGCACTTTCAACCAACCTTGTCTTTCTCTCATTTTTGCCCTCTTATATGCCGTTTTAGCACTGCTGTACTATAATCCTACTGGGAAAGTCTGAGTCAAATAAGTTGTACTTCCCTTTCAAAGTCTTCCATGGTGGAGCAGATGTGTCTAGCATGTTCATACTCCCCATAGGGAATGATGCAAAGTAGGTGGACAGGATGTGAGTGCAGGGCAGTTTTCACCAAAGTGTCCTTGCAATAAAGCTTTGTGGTGATGTTGCCCTCACTGCTTTTCATGATCTCCAAATGTAAAAATGAGACTTTTCATGTATTGTAATCACATGTAAACTTTAAATTAATTGTGTTTTGATTCAGTTTTGTCACAAACTCCTCCAGCTTATGCTGCCACCCCTCCCATATGAGCAAGATGTCATCTATATACCTGTGCCATGTTGAAATATGGCACAGGTATGGGGGCCATCTCATCCTCAGCCCACAAACCCCTCGACCACCATCCCAGACACAGGTTCTCAAATGATGGGGCACAAGTAGTCCCCATCTCAGGTCCCCTGTATCTGGTTGTAGAGTTGACCATTAAAGAGAAAGAAAGGTTGTGGTTAATGACAAAGTTAAGGAGCCGAGCAGAAAGAGGTGGTGATAATGCTCTGACAATTGTAATTCATTTAGAAAGTATTCAGTCGCTCTTAAACCCTTAATGCGTGGGATGCACGAATACAAGGCCTCCACATCCAGAGTCACCAGTGATGCCCACAGTGCCCATCAAGCACTCTCAGGATGTTTACGGTGCCCTTTATGTACAATGGCAATTGTACTACCAATGGTTGTAGAATTTGGTCTACATTTTCCATCAGGGACCCTATAGCCAACACGATGGGTCTACCAAGGGGTGACACCATTGATTTATGCACTTTCGGAAGTGCATAGAAACTTGGTATAGTCGGGCATGGGGTCTCGAGGAAACCAGCCTTATGTGCATCTATGACACCATTATCACATGCCTTCTTGATCAGGTTGTGGTACTCCCTAGGGTCGCCTGCGAGTCTGGACATGGGGCCTCGGCATATCATTCACGATTCTGAAGAATGTTCAAACACAGCTTTTCATACTGTTCAGTAGACATCACAACTATATTCCCCCTCATATCACCTGCTTATTTTCAAATTCTTTTATGGCCAATTGTAGATTTGTTTTATTTTGATCAAGTGTTAGCTTTCTTTGGGAGTCTTTCAATGTCTGATGTTCCCAGGTCTACAAATGTGGCTACATAATTGTTTAATCCCAAACGGTGGACGTAAGATGATGGTTTTCTGAATTTTTGGGGAATCGCTTCATGGTTTAGTAATTGGCCTACTACTTCCAGGGCCAAATCCTCCACATCTGTTGCATTTGTGAACATGATGAAGGAGCAGAAGCAATGCTTCCTCACCATTACCTTGTAATTGATTGTGTCTAAAGGATTCAAGTTCTGTGATGGGCAGAAATTAAAGCGGACCTTCACCCTGAATAAGAGTCTATTTCGTATGTTTCCCTCACCCCCTACATAAAAAAAAAAAATAACTTCCCCCTACCCCAACACCCTTGGTTGAACTTGATGGACATATGTCTTTTTTCAACTGTATTAACTATGTAACTATGTAACTATGTAACAGATTGCTCACATTAAAAATCCTCCTACCTGCACCTGTTGCGTTTTTTTTACCCTTTTATCATCCAAGATGGCGGACGTGGAGTTTCAGGCTGCCTGCAGACAGGAGGTGTCTTATGGATATGCCGCTCTGCATTCTGGGATTGATGACCTTTTCCTGACCTTAGCCCTGCTCTATCTGTGCAAAGTACAGCTATAACCCCGCCTCCCTGTACTTTTCACCCCTCTCCTCTCCTCAGTATGCGATGCTTCTGAGGCAAGATGGCGGCGCCCGGATCCTGGAGTCCTGAACAGAGTTGCAGCCCAGTGGGGGAAACAATAATATGTAAGCTTACTTAAAATATATTAATTTTAGATGCTGAGGAATAGATTTTTAAGCGTTTGGTCTTTTTATTAAATGATGCTGAAGGTCCGGTTTAAGATCCTTAGTTAAGGTAATATCTGTTTATTATGGGCCTTATTCATGAAGGGATAGCGACAGGTAGTGCCTGCTAAATGGCAGCTAGCAGTAGGTAGCGAACGCCGGAGACGGCACGCAATTACACATTTATGAAGCCAAATCTGGTGAGCGACTAGAACAACGCCATGTAGCGTACGATTCATCATTATCCCAGGCTCAGCGTACAGCGCTGGTGTTCAGCCTTGCAGAGCGCCACATATTACCTGTCGCTACCTGGCACTCTCCCATACACTTCTATGGAAGATCCTTAAATCCCTTTCCTGATCCCCTGTTTTTTTGTTTTTTTTTAATCAAATATTATTTTTATTTATCCTGGCCCACAAAATGTCGTTTTTGAATGTTTTTCTTTGTATATTTATGCATAAATGTATATCCATGTCTGCCACTAAAGAGTTAATGTCACACTTCTCCAACAATGTCACGCCATACTTTTTCGCTTGCTTACTGATGTCTTTAAAAATGCACTTCACACAGCGTCCGGTGCTATGGGCTCCAGCCACACAAACTAGAACCCCTGTGTTTGCTCACTGTCAAGTTTTAATGAATATGGGGTGGGTCGCTGAGATTCGGTCACACTGAGCAGTCGCTGTTGTTCGCAGCACTCTACCGTTGTTAAATATGGTATTGGCGTGTGTGCCTATAGCGCCAAACACTGCTATGCGTACGCTGTTTTAATTGCGTTTCATAGCGGGATGTCTACTGGCTCTATGATGCCTATGCATCTGGTAAGTCCAGCATACATACCAATACCATGTCCAAATTAATGTCCTGTGTGCACAGTAATGTCTTTGACTGTAATGTACATTTTTTTTTGTTTTGTTTCCTCTCAACAGATAAGCATGCTCCCCTGGGTAAACACGGAAATGGGATGAGTCCGCACACGTGTTGTGGGTTCGGATGAGTCTGCGCGGGAGGGTCCCTCTCGAAGATCCCATATTGAGGACCCAGGTGTCAGAGAATCAGGACTGTTCCTCCTGTAGTCCAGCAGAAGGCGCCTGTTCGGCAATATCAGAGAACCAGGACCGTTCCTCCTGTTGACCAGCTCGTGAGTCCTCTCTACTGAGCATGTGCTGGGGCCTATAAAAACAGACAAGGTCTCTCCTCAATTGCCAGTTGGTCTTTTTCCCTGCATGCTCCTGAGTTCCTGTGATACCTTCCTGTGTACCGACCCGGCTTGCTTCTGACTACGATCCTGCTTTCCTGACGACTTTGGCTTTGTTTGTGACTACGATCCTGTTCTGCCTGCCCATGACCTCTGCTTGTTTCTCGACTTTGATTCAGATCTGCCAGCCCACGACTTCTGCCTGCTTCACACTCCCAGATCAGCTCTGGTCTGTCTTCTACCCGGAATTCAGCAAAACCCACTCCTAGGTTGCCTGACCTGGGGCCTTCCTGCAGCCCATGACATTCCTTCCAGACAACATCCCTTTCCACTCACCATTTCCTTGGCTGATGGTTCCCTGCTCAAGACCGGTCCTATTACTTTACAAACTTTGTCCCTATCAGCATGTATTAATCCTGAACATTTTGAATGGTTAAGTTTTGATCTCATACCATCCGCTTTTCCTGTCATTTTGGGTTTACCATGGTTGTTGGCACATAACCCTTCAATAAATTGGTCCATGGGTACAGTGCTCTTCGAGTCTCCTTATTGTCTTCATGCCTGTTTTTCCAATTCTACTACCAGGCACCAACTAGCTTTGACTGATTCTGCCAAGGAACAGAATCTTCAAAGCATACCTGAAGCCTATATGGACTTTAGGGATGTATTTGACAAAAAGGGAGCTGACACTCTTCCTCCCCATCGGTCTTATGATTTTCCAATTGAACTTTTGCCTGGGGCATCCATCCCTTTTGGCAGGATTTACCCGCTATCCCATCCGGAGTTGTTAACCCTTCGGCAGTATCTTGATGAAAATTTGAAGAAAGGTTTTATTTAGCCTTCCACTTCCCCCGCAGGTGCTGGTATTTTCTTTGTAGGCAAGAAGGATGGTTCCATACGGCCCTGTATTGACTACAGGGAACTTAACAAGGTCACTGTCAAGAATCTCTACCCTCTACCCTTGATTTCAGACCTCTTTCAGCGCCTTAAAACTGGACAGATTTTTACCAAGCTTGACCTTAGGGGGGCATACAACCTTGTCCGGATAAGAGAAGGGGATGAGTGGAAAACGGCATTTCGTACTCGTTACAGACACTTTGAACATGTTGTCATGCCTTTCGGTTTGTGCAATGCCCCGGCAACCTTCCAACACCTGCTCAATGCCATTTTTAGGGACTTACTTGATATTTTTGGCATTGTGTACTTGGATGACATTCTCGTCTTTTCTGAAAACCTGACCGAACATCGGGAACATGTGCGAACAGTACTCTTACGACTTTGGGCACATCAACTCTTTGCCAAGTTAGAGAAGTGCGAATTTGAAAAAGCATCCATCTCTTTTCTGGGGGTCCTCATCTCGGATCAGGGGTTCTCCATGGACCCTAGTAAAGTTTCAGCTGTACTTGAGTGGCCAGCACCTACCTCCCGAATGGAGGTCCAGATATTCATTGGATTCGCCAATTTTTATCGCCGGTTTTTCCGTAACTTCTCTGCCATAGTCCGGCCTATCACGGATCTAACAAAAAAAGACAAGACCTTTGAATGGACTGAATCTACTCAGCAAGCCTTTCAGACCTTAAAGGAATGCTTTACTTCTGCCCCTGTTCTCACGCACCCGGACTCTTCCTTACCATTCATCTTGGAGGTTGATGCCCCATCCATTGCTGGGGGGGCCGTCCTATCGTAACGTTCAAGGGAGATGGGCGTTCTGCATCCGGTCGCCTTCTTTTCTCGCAAGTTGTCTGCTACTGAACACCTGTATGACTTAGGAGACCGAGAACTTCTATCCATTAAATTGGCTTTTGAGGAATGGCGGCACCTGTTAGAGGGAGCAGTTCATCCTATTCTGATCCTGACTGATCACAGAAACTTGGAATATCTACGTTCTGCCAAACAATTAAAACCTCGTCAGGCGCGTTGGTCCCTGTTTTTCTCCCACTTTAATTTTCATGTTATCTATCGGCCGGGCAGCCATAACACCAAGCCTGATGCTCTGTCCCGATTGCCGCTTCCGGACACTTCGGATGAGACTGATTCCTCTGAACTATCAATCCTCCCAGAAGGACATTTCTTGGTATTAGAATCCGAACTCATCTCTCAGATCCGGAGAGCCTCCTCAGAATTACCTCTTGAGGATTGTGAAGACATGCCTTGCTCTGACGGTTTATTTATCCATCAAGGCAAGATATTCATACCTAGGACTACCAGAACTGCGGTTTTACAGACTTTTCATGATCACCCCTTGGCAAGGCACTTCGGACTACACAAGACCTTGAAGTTGATCCGTCGACACTTTTGGTGGCCTTCCTTGAAGAAAGACTGTGCTTCCTTTATCGATCTCTGCCGGAATTGTGCCCGAAGTAAGGGTTCTTCTCACAAGCCCGTGGGGTTACTTCTTCCCCTGCCAGTGCCTGGAAGACCATGGTCCCACATTTCCATGGACTTCATCGTGGAATTACCTCCCTCTGAGGGATTTACCACCATCTTGATGGTGATTGATAGATTTTCTAAAATGTCTCATTTTATTCCCTTAGCTGTTATTCCGTCCGCGCATATACTCGCTCAAGTGTTCATCAGGGAGGTGGTCCGGCTCCATGGTATACCCACCGAAATTGTCTCAGATCGAGGATCTCAGTTTACGTCGCGGTTTTGGTCCCGTCTGTGTGAAGCGCTCCAAATTTACCTGGCTCATTCATCTGCTTACCATCCTCAGTCAAATGGGCAATCGAAACGTACCAACCAGACGCTTGAACAATACTTACGTTGTTATTCTTCTGCCCTGCAAGACGATTGGTATCGGCTCCTACCTCTGGCTGAGTTCGCATACAATAATTCCTGCCACAATTCCACTGCCAGATCACCATTCTTCGCAAATTTCGGATTTCATCCCAATATCTTACCAGACATGCCTAAAGAGGTTAACTTACCCGCTGCCCAAGACTTGGCCTCTTCCTTGGCAGAGACACATCGTGAGTTAAGGGAATGTCTTCTCAAAGCCCAGGAACAGTATAAAAGGAGTGCCGATTGTCATCGTCAGGCCTCCCCAGTATATGCTGTCGGTGACAAAGTCTGGCTGTCTATCCGAAATCTCAATTTAAGTTGTCCTTCTAAGAAGCTTGGCCCTAAATTTATTGGTCCTTTTCTCATTAAGAGGCTTATTAACGCAGTGGCCGTGGAACTTCGCTTACCGGCCTCCCTTCGCATCCATCCAGTGTTCCATGTTTCTTTACTTAAACCTGCACCAGTTTCCGAGACCTTAGATGACGGTTCTGAGTCTCTGATTGAGGATGAATCAGAAGAATTTGAGGTTGAGCAATTTTTGGATGCCCGTCGCAGAGGAATGGGTCTTCAATATTTAATTAAATGGAAGAACTATGGAATCGAAGAGAGTTCTTGGAAGCCGTCTAGGAATGTCCATGCTCCTCGTCTGATTAGGGACTTTCATAGGTCCCATCCCGTGAAACCTGGTCCTAGAGTTGGCCGGAGGCCTCCCTTAAGGGGGGGGGCAATGTCAGAGAACCAGGACTGTTCCCCCTGTAGTCCAGCAGAGGGCGCCTGTTCGGCAATGTCAGAGAACCAGGACTGTTCCCCCTGTAGTCCAGCAGAGGGCGCCTGTTCGGCAATGTCAGAGAATCAGGACTGTTCCCCCTGTAGTCCAGCAGAGGGCGCCTGTTCGGCAATGTCAGAGAACCAGGACCGTTCCTCTTGTTGACCAGCAGAGGACACTCGTGAGTCCTCTCTACTGAGCATGTGCTGGGGCCTATAAAAACAGACAAGGTCTGTCCTCAATTACCAGTTGGTCTTTTTCCCTGCATGCTCCTGAGTTCCTGTGATTCCTTCCTGTCTACCGATCCGGCTTGCTTCTGACTACGATCCTGCTTTCCTGACGACTTCGGCTTTGTTGGTGACTACGATCCTGTTCTGCCTGCCCACGATCTCTGCTTGTTTCTCGACTTTGATTCAGATCTGCCAGCTCACAACTTCTGCCTGCTTCACGCTCCCAGATCAGCTCTGGTCTGTCTTCTACCCGGAATTCAGCAAAACCCACTCCTAGGTTGCCTGACCTGGGGCCTTCCTGCAGCCCAGTCTATCCTCACCATCAGAGGCTCTAGTGAATTCCAGGTTGGCCCATAGACTCCAGGCTTCCCGGTCGAGAGGTGAGCAGAGTTTTCAGTCTCCGCAATCAGGGTTCACACCCGGTGCCCTGACACCAGGGGAGGAAGGGGATGACGCCCCAGTGGAGAGCGCTGCTAGGGTGAGGGCAGTATGGAGTCTCAGGTCCTCACAATCAGACTCAGCTGAGTCCCAAACCCCCTGTGGCCACTCTCAAGTGGGGAGTCCCAGTGGGGAGGAGGCAAGAGACTCCACCACACTCCCTCTAGGATCAGGGAGTGAGAGGGAGGAGGGTGGCCCATCGGATTTGGGATCTGCTGGGCCCATTGTGAGGAGTGGAGGCTCCACGCCTCCACCTTATAGCCCTCCATGGGATTCCAGCAGCAGCTTATCCCCTGGTGAGTGTAGTTATTATTGTGGCTTATTATTTCCATTGGTACCTTGTTGTTACTAAAATATTCCTTTCTACATATAACTTTTTTTCAGGGCATCATAGAGCCGGCACCTCCACCAGCTATGAGTGGAGATGAGGCACTATATGCAAATATCTATTTAAATATATATACAATGTTTAAGGCCCAAATACCTTATATGGTGGTAAGGGGGACATGTGGCCTATTTCACAGTAGCTGCTCTACTGTTGTACCCCTAAATCCTAATCTAATGTGCCTAGAACTTGTGTTTAAACAAACACATGGGCAAGTATATACCCACAAGTATGTTTATGTTATCATTCAAACTAATACATGTTGAGGCCTATTAACAACATCAAATACATAGATCGTATGATTGTTTATGTTTTGTTTTTTCTCAAATCAGATGTTTCCACACAGATGAAGTCCGTAATAATTCTCCCCACTCCAGCTCCGGGAACCTCCAGCAGCATGGGCCCAAGCCACAGCTGTGATGGTGAGTACCCTAAATTCTAATTCAAACATTGATTACACAAATATGTCTGTGTCCATGACCATGTCCAAATGTTAGTGACAATCTGCTGTTTACTATCAGACATGGGGATGCTATATTTGCAAGCCTCAGTCATAATTGCATGTAAGCATGCTAGTTTGGTGGCTCTGCTAATGTTACTTGACCAAACATTATACAGGCAGCCGGTGATTATGTTGTGGATTTCTAATACTCCTACTATTGTAACTTTACAATCTATACATTGGATAGGTGAAGGATCTAAAATTAAAAAGGGACAGGAGTAATTGAGCAAGACAGGATGTACAGTCTTCCGCTGCATAAGTAGGCCTTATTTGGTTAGTTAAGGTAGTTTCTAATGTGAGACTAGATTGGATAATATAGAATGGTGGCCCAGGTTTTTTGGGAGCATCTATAATTTAGACAAGCTTGCCTGTTGTTTGAGGGTTAAAATAGTTTGTAATCATATTACTTAATAAAAATAATTTTCCCCTTCCATAGGTATATACTGTATTTATGAACTGCAGAACTTATTTATATTTTTTAATCTCTACAGCTTGCACAATGGAGCATTGCAGACTGTGGCAGTATGTCCGAAGGACAAGACTGATGCTGCTGGGGAAGAAGAAAAAGCCATAGGGTGGGGGCAATTAGGGTTGCCGCTGTGAAGCATAGTTTTATGGCCATGTTGGCCATTTTTATAAGTTTTAAATACATTTTTTACTTGTTTCACAAAAAATTGTCTCTGATTTTTATTCAATTAACTTAGCATTCAATAAACACACACAAAAGAACAAAACCCCCAAAAATGTAAAGCTATATTGCCAATGTGATCATTGACAATTGTAGGGATCCTCCCGGGGGATGGTGTGTTTGGACACAGTTCACAGCAGACGTAGATTTTATAAAAGCAGGTCTTGGTGTTTATTCATGGCATAAACAGTCCAGCAAACAAAAACACACAGCAGCAACGTGCTTCTTTTATACAATCAAAATAAAAAGACCTAGCCCGGCTGGGCGCTTACTAACAGGTTCTTCTCACCTATCTGACACTTTCAAAGCACAGCTTTCGCCTGGATATCACAGGGTAAGTTTCAGCTCCAGCAGTGGCTGCGCTCGCAGCTTCCTCCAAACACCCGCAGGCTGTTCATTCCTGGCTGAGAGCAATCACCTGCAGGCTCTGCAGAGCTTTTACCTTCCCAGGCTAATTTAGGATCAGAGCTCACCTGATCCAAAACCCAAACTGGATCGGGGGGTGTGGAATGACAGGTCCCTCTACCAAACCTACCTGCCATTCCATATAAATCCAGGCCCGGCAAGATTAAACAACAACTCAGCAGCATATCACTGCTGAGAAACAAATCAATCCTGGACTTACCATCTCACCCAGCGTAGTAACCTAGGTGAAATGTACACCCCCTCGACCACTTCTCCAGTGACATGTCTACAAAATATAACATTAAATCAAATGTAAGCATAAAAGCAGCATTAAAATGCCCAGACACCATTAGATTTGGGTGAGCGAGTGTACAGTGGCTTTATAGCAACTGAAAAATGTCGCCTCCAATTGCGCCCTGCTCTGAAAAAGCCAGACTCTCCATTTCTTCATACTATGTTGTTCCACTTTTCTCTTTGTAAAAGATTTATCATTAACCCTTTCTGTAGTGTGATCTCCCTCAATGGAGAGTTCCTACGGGATTCTCCTTCTCTCTCAGTTTTTTTTTTAGAGGCTCCATTAGTTAGCAATAGGGGTGGTAACCCAGGGCTCATTGGCCAACCAGCCAGCCTGTGTCCCACCCTTTTATCTTGTCTTTTTTTCAAAGAAAATCATCTACTCCTGTGGCATTTTACAGGTGAGGTACATCATTTCTCCAGATAAAGATTGGAAACCCTATGGGTTATGCAGAAAAAATTCAGCAAATTCTGCAGCATACCTCAAAGGGTGCTTCCAAACTTTCAAAAAATGATCCTTATCTCCCTGGAAAATGACGTACCTCACCTGTAAAATGTACCATTGCAGTCACAAGTGATTTTTTTTAGAAAAATTAGAACTAACATTTTTTATTTATTTTAGTGTTAAAGTAAGAAAAACTCTCTCAGGTGTAGATTTTAGTTTACACCCAAAATTTCACCCAAAGGTGAACTCAATTTACCAGATCTTTAGCATGACCCCCATTGTGTGTGTTTTTGAGCATTAGAGCAGCCCATAGGCATCTGCTGTCTAGCAGCAGGCAATGTCATTGATAAACATTGAGACTCGGCAGGCAGCTTGCCAAACATTTTCTTCAATGCATATAAGATTGCACACTTTTTTAAAAGGTCATTGAGAATATAGGGAGACAAGTTGGATTGCTTTAGCTTGGCTTGACAAAAACATTAGTCTTTTTTGTTTTAATATTTTGAAAAACTGATATGCTATCTCCATTTGTTCTGCCAGCTCCACAAGCTTTCTGATCAAGGCTACAGCAGAGCTCTGAACAATCTATTGCTGAACTGGCTGCAGAGAAATGTTTATACAATGGCCCCATTTCTGATATTCCTGATGCCCTGCTGCCTGCTTAAATCTTTGAAAATTAGATTTTTCGAAGATTTTTTTTCCTCTTACAAGTCTATTTTAACTTTAACATTTTGCTCCTATTTTTCCTAAAAATGTAATTTTCCAATGAATATTTTCTTATTTTAAAGAGGAACTCCAAGCTTTTTAGTAATCCTGCAGCCATTCTGTCCAATTTGGGTGTGAAATAATAAAACTCCTCACTTAATCACTGCAATCCTCCCTGATTCCAGAGGATGGCAGGACTGTGAATGGCAGATGTAGACCTAAGTGACCATTGAACTATAGTGAATGACCAGTAGAGTAACACTGCTGCATGAGATTGGGTGACAGGCGTGCCACTTTGTGCATTCTCTCCAAGATGTCTGTGTCCAGGACCCAGGGGTTAAAGTAAAAACAAAATCTTTTAGATTTCAGAGCCAGCCACTGACCTTCCCATTGGGCGTTCCAAATCTTGATGACCACTGTGTAAAGCGCCCAAAAACTCATCTCCTTCGGCAGGTCTGGCAGCGCTGTAAATGATGGAGCGCGAGAGCGGTGGCATCCTTAGCATCTTTGGGCTGTGCGCGTGCTTCCTACCCAGGTGGAAGCTGTGGGGGATGTGGCCACTTCGGCTCCTGATTGCCATAAACAGAGATGTTTGCCGAACATTAAATATGCACAGCAACTAGCTCTGATTGGATGGGTGCCTGCACATGTGCTGTAGGACCAGGACCAGGTAGAGGTTTGTTTGGGCCATCTGGGTGGTTTTACACAGCCGGGATGGTCCGGGGATAAGAAATAAAGCCCAGGATAGTCAAAATCCCAGGTTTTGTTCCGCTTTAGGTTTAGAAACAATCGCAACCTATTCAGCTAAGCAAAAACAAATCAATGTCACTGTGCTCAGAGACAACTACAGAGACACTGTGGTGTGCCATGCTCGCTCACACATGCCTGCAAGACCACAATTTTTAGTAGTTTTGTAGTCAGCATATGGCCCAGCTTTGCTTGTTTTTTTGCAACCTACATATGACCCTAGGTCTGTGTGTTTTTGCAGTCCACATATGGCTTTGGAACAGTCTCCAAAATTATGGAATCCTGAAATATAAAAAATAGTGACTTGTACTAGTGACTGTATATAATTCCCTTAAAGCGGACCTTCACTCTGAATAAGAGTCTATCTTATATGTTTTCCCCACCCTGTACATACAGATTGCTCACATTAAAAATCATCCCACCTACATCTACTGCATGTTATGAGCCTTTAAACATC
Organism: Gastrophryne carolinensis; assembly: GCA_027917425.1. Lineage (NCBI taxonomy): Eukaryota > Metazoa > Chordata > Amphibia > Anura > Microhylidae > Gastrophryne > Gastrophryne carolinensis. The sequence continues at coordinate 479,924,686 of CM051236.1, forward strand.
CAAGATGGCGGCTCATGGAACATCATGCAGCCTGCAAACAGGAAGTGCCTTCTGACTGTGCTGCTCTGCATTCTGGGATTGCTGACCTTCTCCTGACCCCAGCTCTGCTCTGTCTAAGCAAAGCACAGCTATAACCCAGCCCCACTCTCCTCTCCTCAGTATGTGTGATGCTTCGGAGTCAAGATGGCGGCGCCCGTATCCTAAAGTCCTGAACAGAGTTGCAGCCCAGTGGGGGAAAGAATAAGTAAGTGACTAGAAACTTAAAATATATTAATTTTAGATGCTGGGGAATCGTTTTTTAAGGGTTTGGGATTTTCAATAAATTATGGTGAAGGTCCAGTTTAAGACACGGGGATGCCATTTGGTCCTGGGGATTTGTCTATTTTGATTTGTTTGAGGCGGTTATCTGTTGTTTATATTGCTTATTTATTTCTATATCATTTTGTAACGCTTCCACAATGCCTTCTTCCTTTAAATCAGAGATGCACATCCTGCAGCCCGCAGAGCCATCAGTTGCTGCCCCTGGCACCTTTAGTTCTGTTAGTTGAGTCTTAAAGCAGTACAGGCAGCTGGCCATTAAAGGAAGTGCAGTGCTTATTCCTAAAACAGGGCCCACCCCACCTCACCTCTGCTTAGCTCTTCCCGACTCACCTCACCTCTGTCTGTCACACATCTGCCCACATGGCCTCAGCTCGTCACACCTGTGGCTACCACTATCTATCTCTTCCGCTCCTCACCTATGCTGACTCCATCTCTTCTAATCTCTGCTCTCCTCACTTTTTCTCTACTCCTCTCTGCCCACTTCTCTCCCCCTCACCTGTGCCTACTCAGCTTTGCATATACATAAAAGCATATATAATGTTTTAAGCTGGACCTTCACCCTGAATAAAAGCCTATCTTATATGTTTCCCTTACCCTGTACATACAGACTGCCCACATTAAAAATCATGCATGCAAGGAACATGGAGTAGCTTCTGAGGCAAGATGGCAGAGGCCATTTCTTGGAGTCCTGAACCCAGTTGTAGCCGGGGGGGGGGGGGGGGGGAAACTATACCCCAGCATGACTTTCTACTGTAAATGAAGGAGGATTGCACTGATATGTGATTAGTCGCTTACTTATTATTCTTTCCCCCTGCTGGGCTTCAACTCTGTTCAGGGATACGGGCGCCGCCATCTTGCTTCAGAAACATCACATATTGAGGAGAGGAGAGGGGCTGGTTATAACTATGTTTTGCACAGACAGAGCAGAGCTGGGATCAAGAAAAGGACAGCAATCCCAGAATGCAGAGCAGCATAGTCAGAAGACACTGTAATGTGGGCAATCTGTATGTACAGGGAGGGGAAAACATACAAGATAAGCTTTTTCCAGGGTTAAAGTCCGGTTTAAGTAGTTGTCCTCCAACCTGTACCTGTATTATTTTGTCCGGTACATTGGTTAATATTAAATTCAAGATGGCCCTCTGCTTAGATGTTGGGAAAGGTAGCAAACCCCCATAAGTATTTTACTTTTGTTTTTCCCTCCATGTTTTTCTACCCATACAGACTCCACTTGTTAATTTCCCTCGCATATATCCTCCCAGAGTGGGCAGTAGAGAGGATTTTACAAATAAGCAGATTCCACCCCCTTTGCTTTGTTTTCATCCAGTCATGTCTTTGCTACTCACACTATGTCACACTGTTCCTCTGTTATTATCAGTTCTAGTTCATCCATTTCATTTGCACATTTGTTATTACAAATTATCATTATTAATACCATTTATAAATGAGTTTGAAAAAATAGAGGAGTCGGATTCTCCACAGCCCTGCCTCCTTTATACATACTGGCTCTCTGCCAGACTCTGAGATATCCCCGCCAAATTGAGGGATATTTATACTCCAGGAGGTGGCTTCCCTGGGATAACCCCTAGAGTCATTTGACAGTTAGGGGGTGGGAAGAGATTCCCAGTGAAGCCATTGCCAGGGGGTATAAATACTCCTACCTTTGGCTGGGAGCTATCAGAGCCTGGCAGAGGGCTAGCCTGTATGGAAAGGGGTCCCTTGTCTTCATTCCAACCAAATGCTAGCAGAATGGTCAACTTGACTGCTCCTGTCGGCAGGGGAGGAGGCGTTGGAGGACCCCAGAAGCACCAGAAAGTGGTGGGTGGCCGCGTTGGTTTATAAAAGGACTAGTGCTGTGTTTTTTGCTTTTTCCAGCTGGAAAATGGTAAGTGGTCCAAGGGACCTTTATCCATAAGGGCAGTGGCGGACTGGGGCCAAAAATAACCCCTGGATTTTACCAGCCCCTGGCCTGTCCGAGAAATTTCTGCTGAGGCCCCCCAACCATGATGCTGGGGCTATAGCATTAGGGAATGGGGTTCCTTGGCTTGTGGATACAGTGGGGCTGGGTACAGAGGGCAGAGAGGGAGACTATGGTGGTAGGGATATAATGTGGATTAAAAGCAGCAGATCAACTGGCCCCAAAGCAGGGCCGCCCACTGGGCATTGTCTCCCTATGGTCAACCACCCTTGCATAAGAGTAGTGAGGGTTCCCAGTGAAGCCACTCCCGGGGGTATAAATACCCCTACCTCTGGCTGGGAGCTTCTAGAGCCTGGCAGAGTGCTAGCCTGTATGGAAAGGGGTCCCTTGTCCTCATTCCAACTAAACACTAGCAGAATGGTGAACTTGACTGCTTCTGCTGGCAGAAGAGGGGGCTTTGGAGAACCCCAAAAATGTCAGAAAGTAGTAGGTGGCCGCCCTGAGCTGGATGAAGACAGTAGCAGTAAGTAGAGTTGTGTTAGATTATAAAAGGACTAGTGCTGTGGTTTTTTGATTTTCCCACCAGAAAAAGTAAGTGGTCCAAGGGACCTTTATACATAAGGGCAGTGGCGGACTGGGGCCAAAAAAATAAGCCCTGGATTTTACCAGCCCCTGGCCTGCGCGAGACACCTCTGCTGAGGCCCCCAAACCATAATGCTGGGGCTATAGCTTTAGGAGCTGGGGTTCCTTGGCTTGTGGGTACAGTGGGGCTGGGTACAGGAGGCAGAGAGGGAGACTACGTGGATAGGGATATAATGTGGGTGTTAAAAGCAGAAACCCAACTGGCCCCAAAGCTGCGGCCCACGGGGCATTGTCCCCGGTCTCCCTATGGCCAGTCCACCCTTGCATATGGGTAGTGAGGGTTCCCAGGGAAGCCACTCCCGGGGATATAAATACCCCTACCTTTAGCTGGGAACTTTCAGAGCCTGGCAGAGTGCTAAAATGGTTCCCTTGTCCTTATTCAAACCAAATGCTCCTGCTGGAAGAAGAAGAGGCTTTGGAGGACACCAGAAATGCCAGAAAGTGGTAGACGGCTGCCTGGAGTTGGATGAAGACAGCAGCGGTAAATAGAGTTTTGTTGGATTATAAATGGACTAGTGCTGTGTTTTTTTGCTTTTTCCACCTGCAAAATGGGGTCAAAAATAAGCCTGGCCTGCCCGAGACATCTCTTCTGAGGCCCCCCAACCATGATGCTGAGGCTATAGCATTGGGGACTGGAGTTCCTTGGCTTGTGGGTACAGTGAGTAAAGGGAGTGAAGAGGGAGACTATGGGGGTAGGGATTAAATGTAAAAAGCAGCAACCCCACTGACCTCAAAGCAGTGCGGCCACCGGGCTATAGGCTCGATTCAGAGAGACACAAAAAAACTTTCGGTTTGGTGCCGACGTCGTAACATTTTCAAAATTTCCCGCTCTCGTATGAGCGTACGAGCGATTCTATGAATGCATTGAAAACCTTGTGTAAAGTTTCCGTCCGTTCGTACGGCAGATTACGAATTACGCGGATGTCATTTTCCATCCAGACTTTTCCGTTTCATTTCCACATGTTACAACGTAGGCTTTCGTTTTTGCCCTTTTCCCATCGTATCCTCCAACGAATCCTTTACGTTTCCCGATAGATTCTGTTTCCATTTTACCAAAAATAAACGTCCAGACGGAATCCTTACGATCTTGCGCCTGCGCACTACAAACTTAAGTCATGAAAGTGCTCGCCTACATATTTGCCACCCTCACTTCTACTACAATGTTTAGCTAAACCACTTAGCACTCCATCCTCCATCTTCCCTTTTGGACCCTTAAAGCACACCCAAACCACTTATCGTTCATGTGAATATTCATCTTTAAATATTTCTGTGCCTATTAGTTTTGTGTTAATGTAGTTTGTTAATGAAATGACAATGTAACTTTTTAAAAATAATTACCAGCATCAAATATGCATTTTTAAAAAATGTGTTAAATTTCAACTTTTTACAACTATAAATAATTAAATACATAGCAATGGCAGGCCACTGAACATTATTCTTCATCTGTGGTCCCCAACGAGTTGCACAGCTCCTGCATCTCGCCCACCAACTGAAGGACCCTGACACTCAGTTGTGCCACTCTGGCACGTGTGGTCCCTGTAAATTACAATTTTGGGATAACCTTGTTGGGGTCATACTGCAGTGCCCCCCCCCCCCGTATGGTCCAAACACCTAAATCTGGACTTCATAAGCCAGAGGGCCCTCGCCACCACGGCCCGGGTTTTGCATAGTGCCCGATTAGAGAACCCCTGGCCCGCATTCTGCAGGCAAAGAACGGGCATCAGGAGCAAGGGCGAGCAGCACATCTTGCAGTTCCTGCAACCAAATATAAAATAATTACACAAAGCAAAGGTAACCGACTAAAACACTAACTCCTACAACACATTAAGATTCAAGTTCAACAATTCAAATATAATTCACAAAGGACATAAGTCTTCAAAAATATTGCAATTGTGTGGATGTGTGGAAAAATACATTTTTACATGCTAAAGACTAATTTAGGTCAGCATTAAAATGCATCTATAAGGCATACATGAAATGTATTGATTCAGGTATGCATTGCTATACAATTTATGGCCTCGGCCATGCTGATACATGCAATGCCTTGGTGCTAAAGGCGCGCAGACTCCTCCACATAGCCGCAAAACATGTTCAAAAATAGCAATCCGAGTCCTCAGAGGTGTCGGAAGTGGTTTTACAATTATACGAATTTATAGGGTGGTGAGCCGTCAGCAAACAGCTCTCTGAATGTGACGTAAACCATCCCAGCAACGGAAGTTTTCTGAAGGAACGAAAATTTTCCAATTTTGTTTGGAAATGTTCCGAATTGCTTTCGCTAATCGAAAGCGCATATACGCATTCTCCCGAACGTTCGTGCGAGTGAAAAATGTACGAAAAAAAGCCAAAAAATGACAAACACCCACCAAAACTTTCACAGACAGCTACGAAAATCCTGACGAATGTTTCTTTGAATCAAGCCTATTGTCCCTATGGCCAGTCCACCTTTGCATTAGGGTAGTTAGGGTGGCAAGTTACCTGCTGGCATGGTGACAGATGACCTGCCCCACACCCCCAATGGCCAGTGTATGGGTAGTACTTCTCAAGTGCTCCCTGGAAGTGATCACCGGGCATAGGCCCGTCGCATCTCCGGGCATCTCCCCATCGCCTACACACCTTTACGTTTGTTTGTCCTGTGTGTTATTGTCTGATTTATGTTTTTTTAAGGGATTTTAATATGTTGAGCGTATTGTATGTAGTGATTATAAATATTTTATTAATAAAAATGTATTTTTTGTTGAGAGTTGAGTTGAGAGTTCCTCCCTACATACTTTTTTTTTACCACCGGGCGTAGGGGCTGGTGCTCTGGCACAGCCAGAGGCCTCCAAGCAAAAGGTCTACGCCTGGGTTGCTGGCTGATTGTGTTGTGGGGTCCCACTCCCCAAGGCTGACACAAATACATGTGAAATCTGCATTTCTTCAGACATTTGCTTTGTGCACAATAGTAATCTAAGGGGCTGTGTCTGCAGCCATGTTTTTACCTTGCCGCACCGGAGAGGTGTAAAGGGGCCATGGTGTCATTTATTTACGCGGTACCACTGCTCCTGCCGCAATCCCACAGAACCATGCGGTGCCTGAAAGGTGTGAATAAGCCTTAGCCTAGCTCCTGATTGTGTAAGAAATGAATATAATCCTGATCTGGGCTGGGAAGAGTGTTTAAGTTTCTTTGGCGTCATTACTTTTAGCATTGTTCCTGAATGCCCTTCACTGACAGTGAAGCACCTCTCAGGGACAATCCCTTCTCACTTGTTTTCCATTTTATTCTTCTCACAACAGTTACAAAAAATCATTTCAAAGCTTTCATTTCATGACAATACCCTAGTTATCTTACAGTGACAATTTTCTGCTGTTTAATAGAATTTTTTTTGGTCTTGAGAAGGCGGCCTTTTCATGGAACAATGTCCTCTTATTTTTAGATGCAATAAAAAAAAATAAACAGCTCTAAAGCCCTTAAAGTAATAGCAATACTGTTCGGCAACATCCAGGAGAAAGTAACTTTGGCGTTTATTGCTATTGGTAATCCAAGATTGTTGCTATAGCGACATCTCTCGCTTCAGCACCCAATAACACGAGGGGAGCTTTAACTCATTGATAACGGCTGTAAACATTCTAAACGTTTCATAAAAAACTTTTTAACCAGACATAACAGTCATGTCCTTGCTCTTAATCCAATGCATTAGAAAATATAATGGATTGCTTTAGAAAGGCTGGAGCTTTCTGACATTTGTGATAGGAACAGAATTTGTGTACTGCCGAATAATATTCCCCAGAAATCCACCGCTCCAGTTATCACAGCTATTCTGCATTTATTGGAAAGTGTGTGGAATCTGCAGCCGGAGAAACATCTGCTAATGGGGACTGTTTCTTGCATTCCAAAATAACTCCAGGCATCATAAATGAATGAAATATGGTACAGGTAAGAAAAGCTTTATTTGAATAACTCCGCCAGGCAGTGCCGGCTCCAGGTTTATGCCCCTGGGCAATAGAGTGTCAGTGGGCCCCTTGCCGAGGTGGTATGTTACTCCATAAATTGCATGTATAAATACAAAATATAAAAAATGAAAATAAACAGAACAAAAGCATGAATGACAGAAACAAAGAAAGAATAAAAGGAATGACAGAAATAAAGCAGGAAAGAAAGAGAGAAGGAATGGGAAAAAAAAGAAGAGATGGAAGGAAAAAAAAAAAGAATAGAAGGACAAACAGTAAAAAGAGAGAAGAATTGACAGAAAAAATAATAAATGGGAAAAAGAAAGTAAGAAAAAAGCGAGAAAAAAGAACAAAGAAGGAAAAAAATAGCCGAACAAACCTGAAAGAAAGAAACAAAAATAGATGGAAAAAAAGAGAGAATGAAAAAGACTGGAAAGAATAGAATGAAAGAAACAAATAATAAATGGAGTGACTGAAAGAAAGATAGGATCTCATAATGGCCAATCTGTCCCTGTCCGACCATTCTTAACCCTGGTTACTGCACAGCAATGCGTCCTGCATAGGGGCTGCCCAGGGTAGAGGTAATGAGGTGGGCCCTCTCACGGTGCAGGGGTCCCCGTGTGCCTAGTGCTGACGCCTGCACTGCCACCAAGTATATATTTTGTTTAGGTTTTTGGTCATTTGTCTATTCCAGAGACAGACTGGCCATCTGGTAGACAGTTAAACTTTCTAGTAGGCCACTGTTTCAGAGTTTGAGTGCTGGGTATGACGACTTTTATCACTACAACCCACAACTATTACCAGAGGCAGATTGGCCATAGGGAGACCCGGGACAATGCCCAGTGGGCTGAACTGTTTTGGGGTCAGTTGGGCTGCTGCTTTTTTCACCCACATTCAATCCCTGCCCCTTAGTGTCCCTCTCAGCCCCCGGTACCCAGCTCCACTGTACCCACAAACACAGGAACCCCAGCTTCAATGCTATAGCCCTGGTATCATGGTTGGAGGGGGCTAAGCAGGGATGTCTGGGGCCAGCCAGGGGCTAGTAAAGTCCAGGGCTGATTTTTGGCCCCAGTCCCCCACTGACTATTACTAACTAAAACATATGGGACCTATTTGACTAACTTCACACTCAGGCTGGAAAATTTAACACAGCCTTCTGAGAGGGAACCCTTCCTAGTTGTTGTGTATTCACCTATTATGCATCAGTATTAAAGGAGATCAAACATTGTTCTAGAGTATGAGCCTTTAAAGTTTATGGAAGCCCATTTCTGGGTCCTCCGCTCATTCCCTGCCCCCCCCCCTCCCCCCAGTCTGGGCAGCGGGGCAATGCTGCGGTGGCCTGGTTTGCAAAGAAAGCAAAGGTTTTTCCACCACCAAAGCCACACTGATTGTCTCAATGGTGATGTGTTTGGCGCATCCCCAGCTCAGTGTTTGGGCTAGATAGACTGGGTGCGGAGGGCGTGCACAGCTGCAGGGAAGCCAGGGATGTGGCAGCTTGCGTTTACAGCTTTGCTGGAGCCTCCAGGAAAGATGAGTTCACCCACGCCCCCGGGGGTTTCACACAGCGGGACATCTTGCTATAGGATGCCCCAAGGGTAGGCTAGCTGCCGGACATGGAATTTATTAGATTCCAGGACCTTTCCACTGGGGTTTCGCTCCACTTTAAAATGATTATCCAAGCACACTCATTTTGTAGGGCTACACATGGCAACATCTTGTTTAATTTTTTAAAACAAAGCTATATTACCAGAGTAAGGTTTAATGCTGTGATGGAAGCATCAGGGCTGAGTAATACAAGCACGCAGAGGCGTAGCTAGGCTTTATGGCACCTGGGGCAAAGATTTGAAATGGCCCCCCCACCTGTTCTCATGCCTTCCTTTGGTGCCCCTCTGACCTGCTGCCCCCTAGCTACACCCCTGCAAGCACACTGTGTGCAGTGAATTGGAGAGAGCTGAGCTGTCAGTGACCGTGTGGTGAGTTCTTTTAGCCTATCACTAAGAGAGGGACTGTATTCGTAATCAGGATCAGGGGGGAGGTGCTGGAGGCAGAGGAAGAGGGAATTTCACCTTTCTTACAAACAGCATGGGGCTGTCACTGCATCAGGTAAGCTGTCAGGTAAAGTCCCCATCCTGGCACATACTGTCAGGGAAAGTCCCGATCCTGGCACATGCTGTCAGGTAAAGTCCCCATCCTGGCACATACTGTCAGGGAAAGGCCCGATCCTGGCACATACTGTCAGGGAAAGTCTCGATCCTGGCACATACTGTCAGGGAAAGTCCCGATCCTGGCACATACTGTCAGGGAAAGTCCTGATCCTGGCACATACTGTCAGGGAAAGTCCTGATCCTGGCACATACTGTCTGGGAAAGGCCCGATCCTGACACATACTGTCAGGGAAAGTCCCGATCCTGGCACATACTGTCAGGGAAAGTCCCCATCCTTGCACATACTGTCAGGGAAAGTCCCCATCCTGGCACATACTGTCAGGGAAAGTCTCGATCCTGGCACATACTGTCAGGGAAAGTCCCGATCCTGGCACATACTGTCAGGGAAAGTCTCGATCCTGGCACATACTGTCAGGGAAAGTCCCCATCCTTGCACATACTGTCAGGGAAAGTCTCGATCCTGGCACATACTGTCAGGGAAAGTCCCCATCCTGGCACATACTGTCAGAGAAAGTCCCCATCCTGGCACAAACTGTCAGGGAAAGTCCTGATCCTGGCACATACTGTCAGGGAAAGTCCCTAACCTGGCACATACTGTCAGGGAAAGTCTCGATCCTTCCACATACTGTCAGGGAAAGTCCTGATCCTGGCACATACTGTCAGGGAAAGTCCCAATCCTGGCACATACTGTCAGGGAAAGTCCCGATCCTGGCACATGCTGTCAGGGAAAGTCCCCATCCTGGCACATACTGTCAGGGAAAGTCCCCATCCTGGCACATACTGTCAGGGAAAGTCCCAATCCTGGCACATACTGTCAGGGAAAGTCCCCATCCTGGCACATACTGTCAGGGAAAGTCTCGATCCTGGCACATACTGTCAGGGAAAGTCCCGATCCTGGCACATACTGTCAGGGAAAGTCTCGATCCTGGCACATACTGTCAGGGAAAGTCCCCATCCTTGCACATACTGTCAGGGAAAGTCTCGATCCTGGCACATACTGTCAGGGAAAGTCCCCATCCTGGCACATACTGTCAGAGAAAGTCCCCATCCTGGCACAAACTGTCAGGGAAAGTCCTGATCCTGGCACATACTGTCAGGGAAAGTCCCTAACCTGGCACATACTGTCAGGGAAAGTCTCGATCCTTCCACATACTGTCAGGGAAAGTCCTGATCCTGGCACATACTGTCAGGGAAAGTCCCAATCCTGGCACATACTGTCAGGGAAAGTCCCGATCCTGGCACATGCTGTCAGGGAAAGTCCCCATCCTGGCACATACTGTCAGGGAAAGTCCCCATCCTGGCACATACTGTCAGGGAAAGTCCCCATCCTGGCACATACTGTCAGGGAAAGTCCCCATCCTTGCACATACTGTCAGGGAAAGTCCCCATCCTGGCACATACTGTCAGGGAAAGTCTCGATCCTGGCACATACTGTCAGGGAAAGTCTCGCTCCTGGCACATACTGTCAGGGAAAGGCCCGATCCTGACACATACTGTCAGGGAAAGTCCCCATCCTGGCACATACTGTCAGGGAAAGTCCCCATCCTGGCACATACTGTCAGGGAAAGTCCCCATCCTGGCACATACTGTCAGGGAAAGTCCCCATCCTGGCACATACTGTCAGGGAAAGTCCCCATCCTGGCACATATTGTCAGGGAAAGTCCCGATCCTGGCACATACTGTCAGGGAAAGTCCCGATTCTGGCACATACTGTCAGGGAAAGTCCCGATCCTGGCACATACTGTCAGGGAAAGTCCCGATCCTGGCACATACTGTCAGGGAAAGTCCCGATCCTGGCACATACTGTCAGGGAAAGTCCCGATCCTTCCACATACTGTCAGGGAAAGGCCCGATCCTGGCACATACTGTCAGGGAAAGTCCCGATCCTGGCACATACTGTCAGGGAAAGGCCCGATCCTGACACATACTGTCAGGGAAAGTCCCCATCCTGGCACATACTGTCAGGGAAAGTCTCGATCCTGGCACATACTGTCAGGGAAAGTCCCGATCCTGGCACATACTGTCAGGGAAAGTCCCAATCCTGACACATACTGTCAGGGAAAGTCCCGATCCTGGCACATAATGTCAGGGAAAGTCCCGATCCTGGCACATACTGTCAGGGAAAGTCTCGATCCTGGCACATACTGTCAGGGAAAGTCCCGATCCTGGCACATACTGTCAGGGAAAGTCCCGATCCTGGCACATACTGTCAGGGAAAGTCCCGATCCTGGCACATAATGTCAGGGAAAGTCCCGATCCTGGCACATACTGTCAGGGAAAGTCTCGATCCTGGCACATACTGTCAGGGAAAGTCCTGATCCTGGCACAGACTGTCAGGGAAAGTCCCCATCCTGGCACATACTGTCAGGGAAAGTCTCGATCCTGGCACATACTGTCAGGGAAAGTCCCGATCCTGGCACATACTGTCAGGGAAAGTCCCCATCCTTGCACATTCTGTCAGGGAAAGTCCCGATCCTGGCACATACTATCAGGGAAAGTCCCGATCCTGGCACATACTGTCAGGAAAAGTCCCAATCCTGGCACATACTGTCAGGGAAAGTCCCGATCCTGGCACATACTGTCAGGGAAAGTTCCGATCCCGGCACATACTGTCAGGGAAAGTCCCAATCCTGGCACATACTGTCAGGGAAAGTCCCGATCCCGGCACATACTGTCAGGGAAAGTCCCAATCCTGACACATACTAACCCCCCCCCCCCCCCACTTATGCCACATGGGAATAGTGTGAATAAAGCCATTTCAAATCATCTCAAAAAGTATTATCAAATAGCGCATTTATTCTATGTGAAGACGCTTTATTGATCTAAATTTTGGTCATAGGTGAGCTGATAAAGGGATGTCTTGGCACGGCTTCATTAGTCTAGAGCATGTTCTGCTGTGGTCAGAGACAGCTGTGGAAACAGAGTGTCTGTTACAGGGATCAGGTAAGCTGCTTGCTGCCCTATTATTGCTGTTGGGTTAACAGCCCATTTAAAGTTTGAAAGGTCACTCTCTTTAAAGAGGAACATCGGCATCTAAAAGACTCCAGGGCCATCCGAGTTTCACTCCTTGGTTAATGCCCAAAACATATGCATCCAGACATATTAAAAACTTTAAAATACATAAACACAAGACATACAGGACACACCTGCATAAACAGGTGTATAGGCGGCGCGGAGAGAGTTATGTCTATTCACCATTGAATTCATAAATCAACAGCTGCACGACTAAACAATATCTGTGCAACCATAACCCACCACCTACAAATGTGAAGTGATAAATAAATATGGTGAAAAATGTGGAATAGAGAAAAAAAACTATGCTCCAAAACCTTGTCCTGTGATTGGTGAATATCTGTGATTGGATTTTATTGTGATTAGACCGTGGCCTCCTGGTGATATCACAATGGATGGGATTGTTTTTGATTCTGATTAACTGGACGATTGGCCTGTCCTGTATGTCTTGTGTTTATGCATTTTAAAGTTTTTAATATGGTATAAGGGAGTTGTGAAGAGCGCTGGAGATGGTGTTGAGCGGCTGCCACTAGTAAGGGGTCACTCCCTGACTTATGCAGTAGTATTGGTGTTAGAGATCCTGACTTCCAACTGGGCTGGTAGGCGGTTGGGAGAAGGGATGTCTGTTGTGGCGCGCTGGGGGGTGTCTCCAAGGAGGGTCTGATCAAGGAGGATTTAATCCAGGGGGGTTACTAATGTACCACTAACTGGGGTGATTCCCAAACTAGAGGTATTTTGATATGTGCTGTCAAATATAAGGTGACTGTATAGTGAAAAACAGACCTTTATTAGTATACAGCAAAACTTATGATTAATATATATACAATAAAAAGCCTTTTAGCTAAGTATGATATACTGGAAATAATGTGCAAGGGCACTTACCGCCGGGGCCCGGGGGTACTTGACCTGCCCAGGGCCTCTGAAGTTATGACGCTTCGATTGGGGGAGAGCCTTCTTCCTGGTTATTGGTTAGCTTTCACCTGTGTTCAACCTTGTGGCCCCACCTGGGGTGTTGTCGGTTGTGAATTCCCACGATGGATTGGTTGCTAGTAGTTAATAAAGATCTGACAGCCTGTGTTTAGTAAAACACGATTTTATTCAGATTCAATTGGTAGGGTAAGGAGTGACAGCACATATCAAAATACCTCTATTTTGGGAATCACCCCAGTTAGTGGTACATTAGTAACCCCCCTAGATTAAATCCTCCTTGATCAAAGTTTTTAATATGTCTGGATGTATATGTTTTGGACATTAACTTGATTAAATAAAATTGTACATAGATTGGGATATTCATGTGCCTTCCCTTTATGTTGTTGCTTCTCATTAGGATTGCAGGTGCAGTTGTGGGGAGTGGCACCCTTTACGTTAATGCAGTGTGTATGAAAGGGGTTAGTGCAAGCTTTTGTAGGGTATTGAGTAGTAGCGGTATGGTTTAACTGGATGTGTACAGCCAATAAGTGAACATAGGGGTTCATTCATCAAGGGATAGCGCCAGGTAGCACCTCGTAGCGGCAGGCAGTGTCTGGTGAACGCTGGGCGCTGTATGCAATATCACATTTATGAAGGCGATTCTGATAAACGACTCTAACAGCGGCATGTAGCGTACGATTTATCATTACAGGTGGCTCAGCGTATAGCGCCAGCGCTCTAGCTTCCTATCTATTCCTTCCTTACCTATCGCTACCCGTCGCTCTCCCATACATTTCAATGGACGTTCCTTTTCTTCTGTTTTAACTGTTTTTTTTTTTGTTTGTTTTTTTTTTTTTACTCTCAAATAATTATGTCACCTCTCCTGGCCTAGAAAGAGTCATTTTTGAAAACTTTTTATATTTTTTATATTTTTATGCAGAATTGTCATTACAGGTCTGGCATTAAAGTGTTAATGTCACAATGTTACAACAATGTCATTCCATGTGTTTTCACTTGTTACTGGTAGATATGTGTTCAAAAACAGACTTTAATCACACAGCGTCTGGTGTTCTATGCTATAGCGACCAGATCCAGAGTGCCGACGCTGTGGGTCTGTTTTTTTGTTGAATATGGTGTGAGTCACTGAGAGTCGGTCACAATGAGCTGGCGCTACCTTTCACTCCCTGCAATGCTGTACTGGTGTTAGAACGCCCAACATACATCTCATCCATTAATGCCGGCCAGATTACTACAGCGAATGAGACGAGATGTTACAGCGCCCGATAGCCAATCACAGCGTTTACTCTTAGCGCCTCTATACAGACGCTCATCTGCCAATAGCTGGCACTAGTAATGAATCAGCCTGATAGTAAAATATATTACACTATAATGTCACTGGCCCAACTCGTAAGAAATAAGCACCAAACACCCTTTTAATATTCTGGACCCATGTTGGCAGCTAATGAATTTTAATGAACAAAACGCAAAAACTTTGAGTAGTTGCGCTGAACTTCGAGTCTGATCAAAGTGTCATCTTAAAAAGGACACAGGGAGTAAGAAATCTCCAAAAGAATGGGAGAAGCTGAAAGGTGTGCGCTCACCCTGTAGCACTGTGACAGAGGAGAGGCGAGGCAAAGAACAGAAATCCCCCTGGCTCTAGTTAGAAATGACTGACAAGAGAAAGGCCACCAAACGGCAAACAAAGGCCATCGACTGGAAAACGCTTTTAGAAATGCAATGGAATATATTACAGCATGAAATACAATTGTAAAAGAGAACCAACAGACTCATACAATCCCTGCTGTAATTATTATTAATGAATTAAAAAGCAGATTGATGAGTTTTGATATTGTACTCTGCTTTCCATCACTTTGCTGCTCTGCGGGATATTCTGGTGTCAGGCAGCTTTGACCTGTCACAAATATTCACTCTGCGACCCCCTGGATTTTCCAAAGCTGAGAAACATTGGCATTGTAGCCATATGAAAGAAAAGAGAATGTCTCTGGGGGTGCAGGAGACTCTGGCAGGGCCGCAACCCCACAAAAGATAGTGGTCAGTGGTAGGAACCGCAATTAATGTGTAATTGGATCCTGGCTTTTGGTCTTGCCCCCCGGGCACTCCGATCAGGGGTGCCCCACTGTGTGAAACCCACCAGGTCGGGAAACCTCTTTCCGGACCTACGGCGCATGCACACCCGTTCACCCAATCAAAGCTGGCGTCAGGTCGTCTAAGCCTTTGTCTAAGGCAAGCGGGTCTGAGCATGCTAATGGCCGCATCCTCCACTACCCTCACAAATGCCTGGCGAAGGCACGCGCCCTGATAGAGGAATAGCGGGGATGGGGCAGTGGTTCGTGCATGCGACATTGGACCGGGAGAGGGAATCGATCAGCCCGGGGATCTTATATTTGTATAATACCTATTGTGCAACTATTAAGTGTGAATATTGTTATTTAAATATTGTTTGAGTGGCAATAAGTGCTTTTTGATTGTCTTTTGTCCTCAAATTTAACCTTTGGTATGTTTTCAGTTTGGGAACTTGGGAGGTATGTATTGTAATGGGTGCTAGTCCACCACCCTGTTACAGGCGCTCCAAAGCTTTTTGGGTGGCTAAACACTGAGCCAGGTTTTGCTGAGGGAGCACGGTGAAGGTAAGCCAAACTGGACTCACAGAGGGGGTATACCCCAACCTGCACCACTGTCAACACCAGCTTTGTTTAAAGCAGGAGATGTGGCCGCCAGAGCGATTGGAGTGCGCTTATTGGCCGTGCATGCGCCGTAGGGCCAGGAATAGGTGAGTTTGGTTGGGCGATCTGGCTGGTTTTATGCAGCACCGATCTGAGGTGCCCCGGGGGAAAGGACCAAAACCTAGAATAGTTCCACTATGTGCGACGAAAGGATTTCAGACTTAACCAGGCTTCCACTTTTCACTAAGGGGTCCCAGACATGTAGGGTTCTTCGAGGTCCCCACCTCCGCTGATTGGCCCCTACCTGGTTTATCCTCCAGCAGTCCATCCAAGCGTGTTTTCCTCCCCAAGGTGACCGCCAATCGGTTCAGCTCCAGGTTATTACAGGTTGTACTCCTCCTCAATGACCTCCATGGTCCCCCAGGCAGAAATTTCTTCTGGGGTGCCTCCTTATGCACCCTTGGGGTATCCACCCAGTGCTCCCTCCTTAGGCAGGGTTTGGTTGGGCGATCTGGAGGGTTTCAAAACCCAGGATAGTCAAAATCCTGGGTTTTGGTCCTATCTCCCGCTGAATGAAACCCGCCAGATCGCCCAACCAAACTCACTTATTCCTGGTCCACATGTGCGGCCACTCGTCCAATCAGCGCATTCCGAGCCGCTGACGTCCACATCTCCTGCTTCCCTCAAACAGGGGTGCATGCGCTGGCCATCCAAAAATGCCCTGCTAGAAAGCTAGCGGGGAAGGGGCCGCGTCTCGCACTTACGCCATTGGACTGGGAAACAAATTAAGTATATGGGGTGACCTGGGGGGGTTTCACACAGTGAGGTGGGGAGGGAATCGATCGGCCCTATAAGATTCTTATAGAGCCGACCTCCGTGGGTTTTGATCCACTTTAAAATGGGTATCGGATCATTTTCACAAACCAGAATCTATAAACTTTCTCTTTTGTTTGAATAAATGAGCTGCACATTGACCCTTTCCACGTCATATTAGAAATAGCCGGATTCTAGAAATCCTAGAGAGAACATTAAGGATTAAAACCTGCGAACCTTTCACAGGAAAAGGCTGCGTCTGCTAGATAAGGTGGAAGCTCCATATTGGCTGCCTTTGGTGGACCAGCGTGAGACACAGCAATTTCACATAAAAAAACATAATACATCCTTTATACCAACTGAGTTTTCTATTCTTTTATAATGCCTGAAAATCCCGCCACATGTCCAGCTATAATGACCAGAGCCTGCTTGTATTATCCCCAAATAACGGATAATTGCTTAATGAGCGTGTTATTCCTCAGCCCGTGTTTTCACTTATCCTCATGGCTCTCAGCCTTAATCCGATCTGCCATCTTTCTTCTATACTTCCTATAAATTGACGGCAAATTGCTTCCCTTAATTGTTTGTGCAGACACAGACTCACCGTATATAAATCAATTCAGAATCCCACATCTCATTTCTTCAGGTCAAATCAATCCGTTACAGATACAAGGCTGCTGTTACACCGGCTCACCGCAGTGCCGGGATGAAAATGGAACACAAGAATGGGAAATTAATTTAAAGTAACACAGCGCTGTGTTTCCTGATTTAACCTTTTAAAGTGGGCCTCTGTTAAAAAAAATGGTTAAAGGACTGCAAAACCACCACCCCCACCCACAGTGGGGTGACACCATGATTTGGGGTGGCCTGCAGCACTGGCACTGACAGGGCAACTATTTACCCACTTCAGTGCTGCCTCATTGGTGGCTGCCACTTGCCATGCTTGACTGGCGGCGATCAATCAGGGTCACAAGGTAATGCCTGATTGGCCACTGGCGACCATATGGGGAGTCACATGGAAGTAGGGGAGTCATTTTTAACTGGAGGTCAGCTTTAAAAAGGATCTCAACCCTTTAAAGCAAATCAAAATGTAGGAATTTCACCTAAAGAGGACCAAAACCCACCCTGGAGTCTATGAGACAGGCATACTCGGGGGTGCCCCGCTGTGTGAAACCTCCCAGGTCACCCAAAAGCTCACCTTCACTCCCGGTCCAATGACGCATGCACTAACAGTGGTCGCATCCCTGGTATCCCTTTAGCAGAGCGTGTGCCCGCTCCAGGCATTTATGAAGGGCCGGGCACGCTCCCTGTTAGAGGGTAGCGGCGGAAGTGGCCACCAACATGCTTGCATTAGACGAGCTCCTGGACATAGGGGCTCGAGCGGATCCAAGCTCGCTGATTGGACAAGCGGCCACACATGCATCGTAGGACCGGGAAGAGGTGACTTGGGGCGACCCGGGGGGTTTTACACAATGGGGTACCCCCAGTCAGGGTGCCCCAGGGGCAAGGACCAAAACCCAGGAGTCATAATCCTGGGTTTTGATCCACTTTAAAGCAAGAACAAAAAAAACAGGAAATACATTTTTCCGTGTTTGCTCCGAATTCTCGAATCAGGGTGCCCCACAGTGTGAAACCCCCCTGTTCGCCCTGTAAAACTCGTCCAGACGCCAACAGTGCATGTATGGGCTCTCATTGAGTTCAATGGGGAAAGCGCACCGCCGCATCACCCGCAGCGTCGCCGGGGGGGCGGCACCGTGCACTCTCCATTGTAGTTAGTTGGATCAGGGAAAGGTGAAGCTGGGGGCTTTCACATAGAGTGGCATCCTGATTTGGGATGCTCCGGAACATTTTAGATTCCAGGCTGGCTGCTGCTGGGTTTTGTTCTGCTGTAACTATTACCTACCACAGCATCCAGATATGTCTATGTGTGAGAAACCTCGGGGATCAACTGAATCTACAATTACAGGGTGCCTCTGACTCCTGTCTGCCACTCCTGTCTGCTGCGTGCAACTGTCACCAGAGATTCAGAGGTGTATATGATCGATTCCTGGGGTGCGTATAGGGGCAATCCCAGGGGTTTCACACAGAGAGCCAGCCCAAATCAAGATACCCTAGGGGCAAGCTGTAACCCAGCCCTGGTGTCTTTTAGATTCTAGAGTAAAATGAAGACTAGGTAAGTCACATTTCTGACAAATATGCCAGTTTATACTTTACACATACCTAACATACTTGGTTTTCAAGCCCTATAGTAAATGTACCCCGGTTATGTCAGCTTTGTGCTCACATAACATTATGTAAGGCAAGAAAGCAATATTGTATCCAAAAATATTTTGGAAGGTTTTCCAGGCCAATCTTCCCTAAGATGGAGAGCTTCACCTGTGTCATCATTCCTCTCATCCAGATGCAGACCTCTCTAAGGGGTTTATTCATGACAAGCGCCAGGTAGCGCCTCATAGCGGCAGGCAGTGTCTGGTGAACGCTGGGCACTGTAGGCAAAACCACATTTATGAAGGTTATTCTGGTGAGCGCCTCTAACAGCGCCATGTAGTGTCCGATTCATCATTACAGGCAGCTCAGCGTATAGCGGCGGCACGCTAGCTTCCAGAGCGACAGGTATTACCTGTCTCCCATATATTTCAATGGACGTTCCTTTTCTTCTGTTTAAACAGGGTTTTTTTTTTTATTTCTCTCAAATTGTGTCACCTCTCCTGGCCTCGAAAAAGTCTTTTTTGAAAACCTTTTAGATTTTTTGATTTTTTATGCAGAATTATCCTTACATGTCTGGTATTAAAGTGGTCATTTTACATTGAAATAACAATGTAATTCCATATGTTTTTTCTTTGTTACTACTGGATACATGTTCGAAAACAGCCTTTAATCACACAGCTTCTGGCGCTCTGGGTCTACAATTACATGTTTGAGGCTGTTTTTTTGATGAATGTGGTGGGAGTCAGTCGCACTGAGCTGGCGTTATGGTTCGCTCCCATACAGTGTAGTACTGCAACTCACATATCATATTCATCAATGCCGGACAGCGACTGAGGCGCTCTGAAATAATGATACATGGACGAGCACAGCGACTACTAGCGGTCGCTCTGAAATCCGCTCTACAGTCTTATCTGTCGCTACCTGGCGCTAGTAATGAATCAGCCTGTGAGTTTTTCTGGATACCACTTAAGGTGCTGTTTTTACAGGAAAACCCTTTCCTCCTCACTTGTAAAGCTGCCTAATTATACGAGTCCATCCAATGCACTGTCATGTCCTGGGCCCAACAGAAGAACAGGTAATTGCAACTATTACCAGTATATTTTTAGGATGTCACAATCACATTAACTGGCAGTACTCTGCAACTGTGAATAAGCGGTGCGTGGCTTAATTTTAAAAAGTGACATTCATCACTATGTGCTGCTCATATATTAGAGGAATGGATGATGTATTCATTACCATCCATCCATGGAATATTAATAGGGCGTATAGGGGAGTACAAAGGGCTAATTAATGAGACACAGCTGTTATCTCCCAAAGCTTAATAGAGTGTCAGGGCTGTTAGCAGCAAGGTGCTCAGGGCAGGGGCACCACTGAGGATGGGGGACAGTCCGCTAGGGGATTCCTCATTTTTCTTTGTGGGCCAGTCCTAGCCTGATCCAATGCAAAATTGTTTCCACTTTCTTATGTGTTGAATTAGAAAGGCTTTTCAAACTCACTTCAAGGAAATCCAAAAGACACCATGATAAAAAAAGCAGAGCAACTCTAAATTGTCTCTAAATCCCGTTCTGTTTAAATAGTGTCCAGTGTGGGATTTTAACCAAAAGCCTTGTAGTAATCTATAATGGAGAGTAGCAGGTTGGGGGGGGGGGGGCATTTTAAAGTGTATGTCCTAACATAAAGAGGAAAGCAAAACTATACTCACCTTTTGTCCCCAATTTAACCGATTACCTAGACTCCATTCACTGAAGCACGTACCCACACCGATTCTACCAGGAGAGAAGTCCACCCCTTGTGAATGGAGACTGGCACTCAACAAAAGGACTTTAGATAACTTCCTCTCCACAGCATGTGTAACTGTTATGACCAGTCAGGTTCACCATGAATGGTTGCAAGGGAAAATTGACAATGTGCATATTTGACCAATTAAGAATTTGTGCTCCGCATGTTACCCATCCGTTCATTGAGACTAACTACAAACCAGTGAACACACAAGTGGAATGCACCAGTGAACACACAAGTGGAATGCACCAGTGAACACACAAGTGAAATGCACCAGTGAACACACTAGACAGCAGTGAGTGGTTTAGGTGGTTTAGGTGCCTTGCACATTAGTCATGTCCCAGCCAGGGATCAAACTTGCAACCTTTCAGTAACAATTCGATTCCTTTACCACTAGGCCATGGCTGCCTCAGTAGTTAGGAGCTCCTGGGGTATGTTGATTTGGGATGCCCCACTGTGAGAATCCCCCTCCCCCAGATCACCAACAAATGTAACTTTTTGATGTTCCCTCGCTGTGATCTTGGGCCACAGACACATCCCTTGCATCTCTGTAGCTGTGCGTTCTCCCACACCAAGTTATTGAGATAGAGTGTGCACTCCACAGGGAAACCAAAAGTCCCTGTTCTGTATGCCAATGCCGAGTCCTAAACAAAGGCTTTATACTATGCATTAGTATGGATGGCATAAAGCGCTGGTTGGATGAGCATCGCACATGCACCATGGGAAAAGGTGGAAAGGTAAATAGAGTGGGCGATTTGGGTTGTTTCACACAGCGGAGTATCCCAAATTGGGGTTCCCCCAGGGCCAAGGACCAATAACCAGGATAGTGAAAATCCTGATGATTGGTCATCTATAAAAGTAGGCAGTTTTAAATGGTTTCATCCAGCCATTATTCTCATTACTGCTGGAGTCTCTTCTTGTGCTGACATAAGAAGGGATTCTTTACTGTATGAGCAGTGACATTATGAAAGAACCAACCATTTTTTGAGGACCTCTTAAATCAGTTTATGTGTGGTGGGGGTGTGGTGTAGGGCTGTGGCTTATTTACAGAGCAGCGAAAAGGAATTACAAAAAAGAAAAAATAAATATAAAAAATAAATAGAAAGAAACAAAGAAAGAACAAAAGCATAGAATGAATGACAGGCACAAAGAAGGATAATGAATATATGACAGGAAGAATAAAAAGAATGACAAAAAAAGCTGGAAAGAGAGAGAGAGAATGAATAGGAGAAAACATATATATATATATATATATATATATATATATATATATATATATATACAGAAGGAAAGAAAGAAGGAATAGAAGGACTTACAGAAAAAGAGAGAGAAGGCATGACAGAAAAAAATGACAGAAAAAATTATAGAAGGAAATAAGAAAGAAAGAAAGAAATGGCAGAAGGAACAGATGAAAGCAAAAAAGCAAAGAACAAATAGAATTAAAAAGAAAAAGACTAGAAGGAAAGAAAGAAACTAAGAATATAAGGACTGCCATAAGAAATTGAAGGACGGAAGAAAGAAAATGAATAGCAGAAGGAACAGATGAAAGAAAGAAAAAAAGAATACATGGAAAGGAAAAAAAGAAAAGAGTAGGACTGACAGACAGAAAGGCTCTCTCAATGCCCAATATGCCCCTGTCTGACAGCCCTTTGTCTGTGTTACTGCACAACCCTGCATTCTGCATAGGGGCTGCCCAGGGGAGAGGGAAATAGGGGGGTCCTCCCAAGGTGCAGGGTCCCTGGCACCTTCCCTGGTAGGCCCAGTGCTGACGCCGGCCTGTAGGTTACTTACTATATACCAGCGGTACTCAAATGATGGACTGGGGTCCGGATGTGGACCTTGGCGCCAGATTTCTGGATCCCTGCCCTGACAGCCCTGCACTGAGTTGCTTCTGTGTTGCTGTGCTCAACGCTGCCCCCTTGATCGGTGATGTAGGGCTTGGTCTCTTTGTCAGTGTCATGACTCCCTAGCATTGCATTAGGAAGTACTCCACGGGTGGGCATTGCGAGGTACACACAAATTTTGTTTCTCTGTCTCTTTGTCCCCTCCAATCCTGTCCCGCTGCCCCTGTTCAGCCCCATCTATTCCTGTCCCCCCCAGATCAGCCCCATTCATTCCTGTCCCCCAGCTTTGCCCCATCCATTCCTGCCCGCCCCCCCCCAGCTTTGCCCCATCAATCCCATCCCCATTCATTCCTGTCCCCCTCAGCTCTGCTCCATCCATCCCTGTCCCCTCAGCTCTGCCCCATCCATCCTTGTCCCTTCAGCTCCGCTCCATCCATTCCTGTCCACTCGGCTCCGCCTCATCCATCCCTGTCCCCTCAGCTCTGCCCCATCCATCCCTGTCCCCTCAGCTCTGCCCCATCCATCCTTGCCCCCTCAGCTCTGCCCAATCCATCCCTGTCCCCTGAGCCCTGCCCCATCCATCCCTGTCCCCTCAGCCCTGCCCCATCCATCCCTGTCCCCTCAGCTCTGCCCCATCCACCCCTGTCCCCTCAGCTCTGCCCCATCCATCCCTGCCCCCTCAGCTCTGCTCCATCCATCCCTGTCCCCTGAGCTCTGCCCCATCCATCCTTGCCCCCTCAGCTCTGCTCCATCCATCCCTGTCCCCTCAGCCCTGCCCCATCCACCCCTGTCCCCTCAGCTCTGCCCCATCCACCCCTGCCCCCTCAGCTCTGCTCCATCCATCCTTGCCCCCTCAGCTCTGCTCCATCCATCCCTGTCCCCTCAGCCCTGCCCCATCCACCCCTGTCCCCTCAGCTCTGCCCCATCCACCCCTGCCCCCTCAGCTCTGCTCCATCCATCCCTGTCCCCTCAGCTCTGCCTCTTCCACCCCTGTCCCCTCAGCTCTGCCCCATCCATCCCTGTCCCCTCAGCTCTGCCCCATCCATCCCTGTCCCCTCAGCTCTGCCCCATCCATCCCTGCCCCCTCAGCTCTGCTCCATCCATCCCTGTCCTCTCAGCTCTGCCCCATCCATCCCTGTCCCCTCAGCTCTGCCCCATCCATCCCTGTCCCCTCAGCTCTGCCCCATCCATCCCTGTCCCCTCAGCTCTGCCTCTTCCACCCCTGTCCCCTCAGCTCTGCCCCATCCATCCCTGTCCCCTCAGCTCTGCCCCATCCATCCCTGCCCCCTCATCTCTGCCCCATCCATCCCTGCCCCCTCAGCTCTGCCCCATCCATCCCTGCCCCCTCAGCTCTGCTCCATCCATCCCTGTCCTCTCAGCTCTGCCCCATCCATCCCTGTCCCCTCAGCTCTGCCCCATCCATCCCTGTCCCCTCAGCTCTGCCTCTTCCACCCCTGTCCCCTCAGCTCTGCCCCATCCATCCCTGTCCCATCAGCTCTGCCCCATCCATCCCTGTCCCCTCAGCTCTGCTCATCCATTCCTGCCCCCTCAGCTCTGCCCCATCCATCCCTGTCCCCTCAGCTCTGCTCCATCCATCCCTGTCCCATCAGCTCTGCTCCATCCATCCCTGTCCCATCAGCTCTGCCCCACCCATCCCTGTCCCCTCAGCTCTGCCCCACCCATCCCTGTCCCCTCAGCTCTGCTCCATCCATCCCTGTCCCATCAGCTCTGCCCCATCCATCCCTGTCCCCTCAGCTCTGCCCCATCCATCCCTGTCCCCTCAGTTCTGCCCCATCCATCCCTGTCCCCTCAGCTCTGCCGCATCCATCCCTGTCCCCTCAGCTCTGCCGCATCCATCCCAGCCTTATTTAGTTTTGCCTGTGTTTTGCCTGTGATGCCTGTATATGGACCTTTGCAAGAAGTGGTTGATTTCCCCTGCTTTTTACAGTAGGATTCTGGATGACACTTTCTATCCCTGAATTGATGTAAATATATTCAGACAAGCTTACTCTAAAAATATTATGGTGCAGTGATTCTTTTCAGGCCTTTCACGAGAAGATATGCAAAGCTTCTAATTATGGTGCATGTATTCCCTGTAATCAGTAACATTGATCTGGATGATCAGGAAAAGCCTCGGCAAAGCGGCGTCTCATTTGGCTTATGGTTCCTTCCTGACTCATTGGTTTCTTGCCTTCAATATATAGATTAGTGTGCTGGAACTCAGCCTCGGCTTTCACAGATTTGACTAGAATGAAATTTAAGAAGACGTTTCCCCCACCGTCGCAATCTTAGGTGAAACAAATGCAAAAGCAGATTATTCACTGCCGACCACATCCTCCCAAGCTGCCTGCTCGCAGCTCATTACAGGTATTACACTTCCTCCTGCTTTTATAGGCCTGGGAAAAAAGTCACTTTTCTCATGGAAAACAGAGAAGCACATCTGTGAATTTCACTTTGGCATCATCATTTTTAAATGAATAACCAGACAGATAATGCTTGTATCAAAATTAGTATTTTTATAGTGGAATAACCTCTTTAGCAAGTTTTAGCATTTCAACTTACTGCTGATCTAGTGTTGGGCGAACCCAAAGTTTGGGTTCTTACGGAACTTTGCGAGTTCGGGTTCTCAAACCCAAACACAAACTTCAGTCAGACGTTCGTGTTCAACTTCGGTGTTCAACCAAACCGTAAAAGCTGTTTGAGCCCATTAACCAGCTTTTAGTAGCCCATAGCTAAGCTTAGCTGAGCCAGCGTTCTGGTCAGCGTTCTTTCCTGGCTCCCTCGAAGGCAAAATGTCCATGGGCAGGGCTTCAATCAGATGGCTTCTCCCATGAGTGAGGACACTAGCACCAGCCAGCCAGCCACCAGTATCCTCACTCATGGAGACGGCCATCTTATGAAAGCCCCAGCCATGGACATTTCAATAACATCCCCCCCATACTATATTGAAAGTAGACTAGGCAATCAGGGAAGGTAAATGGAAAGTTGTCAAAGTACAACTTTTTCTGCCCAACCTCTGGGCATCGAATCACCCAAAAACCCTTCTTACGTTAAAAAGAAAAACTCACTCTATGCATTTATGTTGGTCAGTGGCTGCACCACCATATTCACTGAACTGCCAGCAACCACAAGCCATGCAAAGTGCACTGTATTCCACCTGGCAAAACCTTTGGCTGTCAGTGGTCACATGGGGGTGAGTTGCAGTGCCTGAAAATGGGCTTGGTGCAAATAAAAATAAAACTCACCCTCACACATTTGTAACTGGAGGCCTGCTTTAAAGAGGCTTTTCACTCCCCTGGGTGATGTTCCTCTCCTGTGAGGGCCTCCCGATTTGGATTTTCAATCCTAGGGATTTAACACATCGGGGCGTCGCACATTGGTATGCCCTAGGAATGGGGAAATTGGTCTGCCTGGAGTCATTTAAAGACTTCAGGAAGGCTGCTGTTCCTCTTTAAAGAGGCGCTGTAGTTAAGTGACCACTTCCTCATTCACTTGCATGGCAGCAAATGGCAACCAAACATGTGGCCCCCAGCAACCATTAAGTTTTGATGTGCAAGCCCACTCTGGAATCTCAATTGGTCACTGGCAGTCATGTAATTGACAGCCAGACATGAATGAGGAGGTGGTAAGTATTTTCTGTGTCTGGCCCCAATAAACCACCATAGCCAGGGAACACCAGGCTATGTTTTATCCCAATTTAAAAACCTCAGCATCATGGCTGAAAGGGACTATACCCACCCCTGCCTCTGCAGCTATAATACTAAAGGTTTGGTACCATTAGATAAAGACTGACCACATCCACCCCTACTAATGTGCCTCAGCCCTGTGCTTACTTGTTAACAGCCCCAGAATAACATTGGGATACTTCAGTGGGTATGTCGTAGGCTGGTCATAGGCTGGTCATGGGCTGGCCAGAGACCGGTAAGATCCCAGGCCAATTTTTGTCCCTAGTCTACACCTGCCCCCCACGAATACACTCTATTAGTGCCATGTCAGGATGGAGGAGGTTAAAAAAAAAACAATACATATCTTACCTGTCCCAGATCTAGCGCTGTCCATGGTGCTTCAGGAATTGGCCACAGGTGTAACAGTTAGGTATTGGTATCAGCTTTAACTTGTAATCCAAAGTATGTCATGGTGTCAACCTATCTCAGGCAATGTTATAGCACACAGGTATGGTAGCCGAGCGTAAGGGTTAATGGGACCGCAGCATGGGGAGATGGCAAGTTGGTATCAAAACAAACACTCAACAGCAAACAGGATAAGTGAAAGCATCAGAATGTTTTATTGTTCATGGTTATGAAAAGAAAGGTTTAATACTTTAATCCACAGTCAAATAGTCAAATACACAGTTAACAGTTCACAGGCCAAAAAAACTTGCAGCTCTTGTAGAAAAGCAAACACAGGTACACTTGCTTCATAAGGACGTTTCAGTGATAGAGTTAATAGGCTTGTGTCCATCAGACATAGAACACAGGTACTCTTGCTCATAAGAAAGTTTCAGCATAGGGGCTAAGCAGTATTGTATTTCCCAATTAACAGTAGGCCTTTTTCCCAAGGGGACCAATGCCCCACTATGAACTGAGCACCCCCTTGTAGTGGAGACGGTCTATGGGGTATCCCAGACTGGGACATAGAATTGCCCAACAGCAGCAGAGGTGCCGTCAGGCTGCCAGCAAGTAAACCACATGGAATTTCTCCTCATCAGGCATATAGGCTCTATCGTTCCCCAATACGAGGGCTTCTCCCCCACACAACAGTCACTACAGGGCAGAGTTCTCAGACAGGGCAGTCACACCTTGCAGGAGTCTTAGACACAAAGAGGTCCTGCAACGTGGCCTGTCGGTCCCTTTGGATCCTCTCTACCCCTGAGGGACGCCTCCTCTGTCACATACACTGGGTTTCATCCTGCATGGACCTCAACTCTCTCTCTCTGCAACTGCACGGCTCTGCTTGCACGACAGCTACTTCTACTTACTCGCTTCCAACTGCACCCGGGCCTCTCAGTGTAGTGGTCTCACCAGACATCTTACGTAGGAGGCTACACCAGTCTTCCCTTAGCATGATTTGGACGATCTCCCTGTATGTTCCACTGACTTCCTCTTATAAAACCTCTGTTCTATACAATGCTGCCTGCAGTTGTCCTGCAAAAATCTCCCACCTAATCTCAGCAGTTTCCGGTTATTCTCCAACTCCATAACTCATCCTAAAGGGGGACTTTGAGCTATAATTCTCGTGAAGAAATTCTGCTTCTCTCATTTGTGGTCTTATACTCCCATCTAGTGACCAAATTGGAAATAGCAACACATTTTATATTTTACTGGACAATTCCCACTTAAATCTATTTTTGAGCAAATGTGTGAGCTTGTCTTTTTTCATTCCACTATGTGTCAGCTCCAGTCCCTCATTCAAGTTAATGGTGGGATTCAGGGCTAGAAAAGCTAGGGAATGTCAATAGAGGCTCGATTCAGAGAGACAAAAAAATACTTCCATTTTAGTGCCGATCTGTTTTTTTTTTTGGAAATGTTTCCGCTCTCGTATGAGTGTGCGAGCGATTCTATGCATGCATTGAAAACCTTCTGTAAAGTTTCCGTCCATTCGTGCAGCAGATTACGAATACGAGGATGTCATTTTCCATCGTGACTTTTCCGTTTCATTTTCACATGTTACAACGTAGGCTTTCGTTTTGCCCTTTTCCCATCGTATCCTCCCACGAATCCTTTATGTTTCCCGTTAGATTCTGTTTCCCTTTTTCAATAAATAATCGCCCAGACGGAAATTCTTACGATCTTGCGCCTGCGCACTACAAACTTAACTCATTAAAGTGCTCGCCTACATATTTGCCACCTTCACTTCTACTACAATAGGGTCGATTCAAAGAAACATGTAACAGCTTGGAGTTTGGTGCCGATCATCCTATTTTTCCCGTACGCTCGTGCGTTCGTATGAACTTGCGAGTGATTCTATAAGCAAATACGTTTCTATCCTAAAATGTACGTCCGTTCGTATGGCAGTTCGGGAATCAGACCTATGTCAGTTTCCATCCTGAATTTTCCGTTTCATTTCTCAGGTTGCAACATTGGTTTTGCCCTTTTTCCTTTTTTGTCTGGACGTAAATCCTTCTGATCTTGCGGCTGCGCACTACAAACTTACCTCATTAAAGTGCATTCTAAATATTTGGTCTTTTATTTTTCTTTATTTCTTTCATTTTGTAGTAACCAACCATTAATGAATGCATTTGCATAAGTAAATCTTACTTTGTCTAATTTTTAGTTAACTTGCATTTTTTACTTGTGGATTTAATTTTAATATTTTGGCTTCAAATGGTACAACTTAAAATTTTGTGTGTGGTTACCCACACCCTCTCCATACAGATTGCTCTCAAATATAAAAAAACACCCAGCAACTTCTGCATGTTATGAGTCTAGAAACAGCCAAGATGGCGGGTCAGGTATTATCGGGCAGCCTGCAAACAGAAAGGGCCTTGTGACTGTGTTGCTCTGCATTCTTTGATTTCTGACCTTTCCGTGCCCCCAGCTCTGCTGTGTCTGTGCAAAATACAGCAGTAACCCACATCCTGCACTTTATCCCGCTCTCCTCTCCTCAGTAAGTGTGATGCATCTGACCAAAGATGAGCTTAAATAATTAAACAAAGCAAAGGTAAACAACTACACCAATAAATTCAATCTAAAAATATTATTCTAGTACATCAATTTAAAAATAAATAACAAAGGACATAAGTTTCTTTAATTAACACAAATATATGGATGTATTGCAAAATAAAGGTTTACATGCAAAGGACTAATTAAGGTCCACATTAAAATGCTTTTATAAGGTATACATGAATCAGGTATGCATTGCTATACAATTTATGGCCTCGGCCATGCTGATACATGCAGTTCATTGGAGCTCAAGACGCGCAGACTCCTCCACATAGCCAAAAAACCTGTTCACGAACAGCAATCCGACTGCTAAAAGGTGTCGGCAGTGGCTTTCTTTTAAAACGTATTTAGAGGTTGGAAAACTGTTCTCTGAATCACACCTAAACACATCCGATTATCCTAAGTTTTACGTTTTGATCCTAAGTTTTACGTTTTGATCCTAAGTTTTAGGATTTGATCCTAAGTTTTAGGATTTGATCCTAAGTTTTAGGATTTGATCCTAAGTTTTAGGATTTGATCCTAAGTTTTAGGATTTGATCCTAAGTTTTAGGATTTGATCCTAAGTTTTAGGATTTGATCCTAAGTTTTAGGATTTGATCCTAAGTTTTACGTTTTGATCCTAAAATTTAGGAACGAACTTGCGATGATCGTAAGAGCATATACGAATTCGTACGTAGGCTCGTGCGAGTCGGAAATGGCCAAAAAAACGGGAAAAAATAGGGTCGATTCAAAGAAACATGTAACAGCTTGGATTTTGGTGCCGATCATCCTATTTTTCCCGTACGCTCGTGCGTTCGTATGAACTTGCGAGTGATTCTATAAGCAAATACGTTTCTATCCTAAAATATACGTCCGTTCGTATGGCAGTTCGGGAATCAGACCTATGTCAGTTTCCATCCTGAATTTTCCGTTTCATTTCTCAGGTTGCAACATTGGTTTTGCCCTTTTTCCTTTTTTGTCTGGACGTAAATCCTTCTGATCTTGCGCCTGCGCACTACAAACTTACCTCATTAAAGTGCATTCTAAATATTTGGTCTTATTTTTCTTTATTTCATTCATTTTGTAGTAACCAACCATTAATGAATGCATTTGCATAAGTAAATCTTACTTTGTTTAATTTTTAGTTAACTTGCATTTTTTACTTGTGGATTTAATTTTAATATTTAGGCTTCAAATGGTACAACTTAAAATTTTGTGTGTGGTTACCCACGCCCTCTACATACAGATTGCTCTCAAATATAAAAAAACACCCAGCAACTTCTGCATGTTATTAGCCTAGAAACAGCCAAGATGGCGGCTCAGGTATTATCGGGCAGCCTGCAAACAGAAAGGGCCTTGTGACTGTGTTGCTCTGCATTCTTTGATTTCTGACCTTTCCGTGCCCCCAGCTCTGCTGTGTCTGTGCAAAATACAGCAGTAACCCACATCCTGCACTTTATCCCGCTCTCCTCTCCTCAGTAAGTGTGATGCATCTGACCAAAGATGTGCTTAAATAATTAAACAAAGCAAAGGTAAACAACTACACCAATAAATGCAATCTAAAAATATTATTCTAGTACATCAATTTAAAAATAAATACCAAAGGACATAAGTTTCTTTAATTAACGCAAATAGATTGCAAAATAAAGGTTTACATGCAAAGGACTAATTAAGGTCCACATTAAAATGCTTTTATAAGGCATACATGAATCAGGTATGCATTGCCATACAATTTATGGCCTCGGCCATGCTGATACATGCAGTTCATTGGAGCTCAAGACGCGCAGACTCCTCCACATACCCCTCGATTCAAAGAGCAAAAGTTAAGTGATTTCGTATCGAGAATCGTAAGTTTGGGTGGGTGTTTGTCATTTTTTCTGGTTTTTTTGGCCATTTCGTATTCGTACGATCGTTCGCGCATAGACGTATATGAACATACGCATTTCGTACGAGAATCGTATAATTTGCGTTAGTTCGTGTGTTTTTCCCGTCCAATTCGTATTATTTGCGTTAGTTCGTGTGTTTTTCCCGTCCAAATCGTATTATTTGCGTCCGATCCTATTTTTTACGTCCTTCACATGGGCTTGCGCCCAATTCAGAGAGGTGATTGCTAATTGTTTTGAAGCCCATTAAAGAGGTGCTTTACGAAATGTTTGCCGGCAGCTATTTGGCCTCGGGAGTAGGATGGAGCGGAGCGAGTTTGTGGCACATCAAGGGCTTATGCTTTTTGGCATTGAGTTGATCGAGATGTCTGAGAGCAGATTGCCCCTGCGTCGTCGCATGAACATCGATAGCATGAATGATGTTGAGCTGTTCGAGCTGACCAGGCTTAATCGCGCTTCCCTCCATAAATTATATAGTGAGCTGCGGCCATGGTTAGCCCGCACCACAAGGAAGGGGCATGCAATTTCAGGTATGACCAAGATGCTTGGCTGCCTGCAATTTTTGGCGAACGGCTCGTTCCAGAGGCTGGGTGCCCTCTCCGTGGGGATGTCACAGCCTACGCTGAGCCGCGCACTATCTAAATTTTTGGAAGGCATGGCTGCCATAACTCAAAAATATATTTATTTTCCTGATGATATGGCAGCCAGAAACGCCATTAAGCTTGGGTTTTATAATGTGGCCGACATGCCCAACGTTATTGGTGCAATTGACTGCACACATGTGGCACTCGTACCTAGGGCAGCCGACGAGTATATATATAGGTATTGAGATTGGTTATTATGTTGCCCAACGTGTCATGTCACCTGTTTTCCTTTGCGGCAGCATATTTGTTTATCCCTCATTTGTGTAGCTGCTTTATCTCGGCTTTTCATTAGTATTTCCCAATAGAGTGCAGACATGTTTTGTGTTTAATTTATTTTTTGGGGTCAAATATCAATTACCCTTTTTGTATGTTTTTGCCTTAAGGAATCGTAAAATGGGACACTCACTTAATGTCCAGGCCGTGGTTGGTCCGGATATGCGGTTTATGAGTGTCCTTGCCGGCTACCCCGGATCGTCCCACGACTCCTATATCCTCCGGCGATCTGGGTTGTTTCGGAGATTTGAGGCAGGTGAATTTTCGGGGGCATGGCTGCTTGGTAAGTGTGTCCTATTTGTGTGTTATTAAATGTGGCATTAATCTTGTATTTGTTGATATGTTTGTTTTTGAAAACTTGACAGAAGCGTCCAACTGCCTTTTTCTTGGCTCATATATTAGGAACTTACCCAAAAAATCCTTGTCTCGCTTTGGCCTTCAGAATGTTTTCCCTTTAGTTAGGATGTCTGTAAGTTCCTTGTGCCTAAATATATTGGTTTGGAGTTTATACCCAAGGATCTTTGACATTTGGCTCCTTTTGTACTATTGGTCGTTAAATGTCAAAGTGGACTTAAACTGCATACATTGTAGTTTCCAGTGAAATGTGGCTAGGGATCTTTGACATTTGGCTCCTTTTGTACTATTGGTCGTTAAATGTCAAAGTGGACTTAAACTGCATACATTGTAGTTTCCAGTGAAATGTGGCTAGGGATCTTTGACATTTGGCTCCTTTTGTACTATTGGTCGTTAAATGTCAAAGTGGACTTAAACTGCATACATTGTAGTTTCCATTGAAATGTGGATAGGGATCTTTGACATTTGGCTCCTTTTGTACTATTGGTCGTTAAATGTCAAAGTGGACTTAAACTGCATACATTGTAGTTTCCATTGAAATGTGGATAGGGATCTTTGACATTTGGCTCCTTTTGTACTATTGGTCGTTAAATGTCAAAGTGGACTTAAACTGCATACATTGTAGTTTCCAGTGAAATGTGGCTAGGGATCTTTGACATTTGGCTCCTTTTGTACTATTGGTCGTTAAATGTCAAAGTGGACTTAAACTGCATACATTGTAGTTTCCATTGAAATGTGGATAGGGATCTTTGACATTTGGCTCCTTTTGTACTATTGGTCGTTAAATGTCAAAGTGGACTTAAACTGCATACATTGTAGTTTCCAGTGAAATGTGGCTAGGGATCTTTGACATTTGGCTCCTTTGGTACTATTGGTCGTTAAATGTCAAAGTGGACTTAAACTGCATACATTGTAGTTTCCAGTGAAATGTGGATAGGCCCTCAGCAGCATCCTAATTGTAACATGTCTGAAAACTACAAATATATGTAAAATACAAATACCCTTGGCCGTGCAGATGTTTGTTAATTAATTGGTATATAGAAGTGCCATTTTTATTTAGGTTATACCTTAGTGCAATATTTGGGGGCCCTAATGTGCCCTTTTTTTTTTTGGGAACACTTTACCTTACATCATTATGATATCTGTGAATTTTTTGGTGTTGGTTGTGTTGCCTTTTTAATTTTGATTACATTTAATTCTCTGTTTAAGGTGATTCCGGGTACCCACTTCTACCCTGGCTCATGACGCCTGTGCTGCGGCCCCAGGATGCCTCTCAGGAAGCGTATAACCGTGCACATCGCAAGACCCGGGCTGTTGTGGAGAGGGCCTTTGGTCTGCTGAAGACACGTTTTCGTTGCCTTGACCATACTGGGGGGGCCCTGCAATATGATCCCAAGAAAGTGATCGACATTATAATGGCATGTGCTGTTTTGCACAATTTTGCCATCCTGGAACGTGTCCCACGTTATGTGGACAGCCTGCCCTCTTCAGCCGTCGAGGATGAAGCCGAGAATTTTGAGGGGCCCCCCAGTGAGTCTGGCCAATCTGTTAGAGCCAACCTGATCAGCCAGCATTTTAGTTAAGTTTTTTCCCTGTCTCACCATTCTGTATGTCTGTGTTATCCTTTTGGAAACATATGTTGTTTTGCCCTAATGTGGCATTACCTCTAAGTAAAACATTTCGACCTTAATTGTTGCCTAATGTATTTCATGTAGTTTCCTTAGCTTTCGCTGTGCATTGTTACACCTCTTCCAACCAAAATTATCTGGTTTAGGCCAAGCTGTTACAAAAGTCTTCCCACTAAAAACGCCACAAGTATTGGAAGTTAAATTTTTGTTTTACTTAGCAAATGAAAAATTATAGTGGTTAACAGAAATCAGTCCACATACATCTGTGGTAACAAATGGATAACATAAAAAAAAAAACATCGAGCACATCTACACCTGGAAGTGAGTGGCACAACCAAACCAGGACACCCAGTCCAAAGGCCAGCCTAGTCCAGTCATTAATATTGCCTGTGCCCAGGGATATTTGGGCATGGCCATAATGTCACACAAACATGTCTGCAAACAGGAGGAGCACCAACCAAATACATAGGTTAAGCCATAAGTGGCCAGATAAACTCCACATAGACCTATGGCATTGGCTAGTGGCCTTAAGCATTACTCTAAGGAGCTATATGGGAGCAAATACAAAACACAACCTGCCAGAGCAACACAAAATGGATTGTTTGAAACCTCAAAGGACAAGTAAATACAGTGGGGGTTAAGAGAAAAGATGTCCCACACACCCATGGCTTAATAGGGTGGCTGCCCATAATACCCAGGTGGAGGTCCAGGTGGAGGTCCATGGGAATGGGACCTAGCCTGGGCCATGGCAGCATTGTGAATTTGGAACTGCTCCACAATGTTTCTCTGCATATTGGTCATCTCAGCCATGGCTGACTGGATGCCATTACTTGAATTGGCCACGTTGCTGTTGAGGGTACGCAACTCCGCGAGGATGCCCTGTAGACTGGTATGGATGTTCACCATGTCTGCATGCCTTTGCTCACGCTCTGTAACGAGCTGGGCGTCATAAGAGTCCCTTTGTTGGGTCCATAATTGAAGCAGGGCACTCTGCCTCCCCTGGGAAATTGTGGGGCGGCGTAATGGCGTCCGCCGCACAATTACCCTGGCTCTTGGGCGTGCCCTGCCGCGTGGTGTCGTACCCTCAACAGCAACCGGCCTGCTTTGCAAATCCTCAGCAGCAGAGTGAACACTGGGGACTGTAGTGTCAGTCTCCCCATGTGCAAGCACAATGGATGGAGATTCACTCTGCTGCTGAGGATTGGCCAGAGAAACATTATCGAGCAGTTCCAAATTGGGACCCAGGGGGAGTTCATCCGACGTGCCCTGTACGGAGACATCATCATCTTCCTCCATGTCCTGGATCTCTTCCATGAGTGTGCGGGTCTGTAGGGACATATAAAAAAAAAAAAGGCTAAGTTTGCGTCCCAATGTAGGATTTCAACAGTTTAACACATTCTTAAGCACTTGTTATTATTTATGCTACTAAATAAACTTACCGAAAATCTCTGATCTGGGCTCCGATGCTGTACGGACCTGGTAGGCATAACCAAACTGGGGGGTGAGTTTACCCTTGCTGAGGGATCATGCTGGGCTGAAGAAGAGAAAAAAATACCACGTAAACACACACACATAACCTTTTTTTGGATAGGTAATCAAATATAGCTCTATTTGTAATATTATTCAACTCTAGAGCAATGGTTACCTTTGTTCAAACCCACGCAAGTTTACAGAGGTGCAAT
Source organism: Gastrophryne carolinensis (assembly GCA_027917425.1). Classification (NCBI taxonomy): domain Eukaryota; kingdom Metazoa; phylum Chordata; class Amphibia; order Anura; family Microhylidae; genus Gastrophryne; species Gastrophryne carolinensis. The sequence goes on from CM051236.1 coordinate 479,960,010, forward strand.
GGCTCGGACAAACTGCTAAGTGACCTCAGTTCTAAGTCATGAAGTGTACCCATTCAGCATCCAACTTTCAGGGCACATTTTTGGATTTAGCCTACCATTCGCTAGGTCCGGGGTACTCAAACAATTGTTTGAAACGCCCATTTCAAGGTATGTGGTGAGAGGTGAATGTCTGGCCATGGTGCTGACGCAGGGGGTGTCTAGTTAAAAATAAAGACACTGGTGGAGGGGCTGGAGCTTTCAAAGTGCCAACTAATAAAGGCTGCTTGCCCTTGCTGGGCTGGATGGGCCAGAGCTGAGGGGACAGGGATTGGATGTCTAAAGGGGGGAGTTAACGTATTGATGGTGATGTGATGGATGGAGCCAATCTGTTACAAATGTATGGGGCTTATGTGGGGGGGGGGCATGGGGGGACTGTGGCACATGGGCCAGAGCAGGGGCAGCGGGACACGATTGTGGCCAGTGAAAATTTAAATAAGTTACTGTGTACCTTGCAATGCCACTTCCTGGGCAGTACTTCATATTGCAATGCTATGTTTCACGGAGCCATGACATTGGGCAGGAGACCAACCACTACATGGCCGATCAAGGGGGCAGCTCTGAGCACGTCAACACAGAAGTAACTGAGTGCAGGGCTGTCTGGGCAGGGGTCCTTGAATGTGGTGCCAAGGTCCGCATTGGGACCCCGGGCCGCCAGTTGAGTCTCGCTGCTCTTGGTCACATATGTTTGTGGGTGGCTAATTAAATAGTTAACTCAAACACAACTCACACAACCAAAAGGCAACCCATACATAATGATGTGTGTTTTGTGATTGATTCTAAATATCTCACTTATCTTGCGAAACTTCATGACTTTAACAATACAATTGGACATTTGATCTTTGCCATAATGGCTGTGGGCCTAAATGTGTGATTCACAGGGACCAAAAGAGGACACAAACAGCCACAGTAGTGCGAGGCCAAGCAAGGCAAACCATAGGGGCATCCCGTTATCTTGTTACTAGTGAACTGTAGATTATTTAGCAAACAGGCAAACATGCAGATTTAATAGTACTCACCGTGGGTACGGGTCGGGGAGTCTGTGTCCCTTAGACCAGCATGTCCACCGACCGCGACCGGATGGAGAAGTCCAAGCACAATCTCCTCAGCAGGGGTAAACTCCAATTTAGATGGAAAGCCACCTCCAGTTTTCATGCTGAAAAGAGAAAATCGTTTGGTATTCAGAAAAGGGGCATACAGCACATCCCAAACATTATATTTAGCGAAAACATTTATTTACCTGTAATTATGCCTTTTAATTTCTTTTTGCCGTACAGCATACTTCAGATCAGAGATTTTCTTCTGAATTTGGGACACATCTTTCCTCTCTTCCCCCGCTGCATTTACTTGTCGGAGGATGGTTTCAAACAATGCCATCTTGCGCTGCTTGGTGGTGTGTTTGGATTTGCTCCCATATAGCTCGTCATAGTATAATGTAAGGCCACTAGCCAATGCCATATTTTGGTCATGGGAGAATCTCCCACTCAACTGGCCGCGGCGCAATGTGCGGCCAGATGGTTGGCTTGGCTGCTCCTCCATGTGTGCAGACACATGTGGTGACATTATGGCCTGGGGCTGGGTAGGGGAATGGCCGGATTGGTGGCTTCCCAATGACTGGACTGGACTGGCCAAGGGACTGGGTGTTCTGGCGTGGCTGGCCACCGAACTTCCAGGTGTAGATGTGGTCATGGTTGCAATTCGGGGCCCTCTTGGGGGGCTAGGTTCCCGGCTGGTGCCAGGTCGGGGGCTCTGTTCCCGGCTGGTGCCAGGTCGGGGGCTTCTGGCCCTGGATGGGGTTCGGGCCCTGGCTGGGCTTCTGGCCCTGGATGGGGTTCTTCTGGCCCTGGATGGGGTTCGGGCCCTGTAGGGGCTTCTGGCCCTGGCTGGGCTTCTGGCCCTGGATGGGGTTCTTCTGGCCCTGGATGGGGTTCGGGCCCTGTAGGGGCTTCTGGCCCTGGCTGGGCTTCTGGCCCTGGTTGGGGTTCTTCTGGCCCTGGATGGGGTTCGGGCCCTGTAGGGGCTTCTGGCCCTGGCTGGGCTTCTGGCCCTGGTTGGGGTTCTTCTGGCCCTGGATGGGGTTCGGGCCCTGTAGGGGCTTCTGGCCCTGGCTGGGCTTCTGGCCCTGGATGGGGTTCTTCTGGCCCTGGATGGGGTTCGGGCCCTGTAGGGGCTTCTGGCCCTGGCTGGGCTTCTGGCCCTGGATGGGGTTCTTCTGGCCCTGGATGGGGTTCGGGCCCTGTAGGGGCTTCTGGCCCTGGCTGGGCTTCTGGCCCTCGATGGGGTTCTTCTGGCCCTGGATGGGGTTCGGGCCCTGTAGGGGCTTCTGGCCCTGGCTGGGCTTCTGGCCCTCGATGGGGTTCTTCTGGCCCTGGATGGGGTTCGGGCCCTGTAGGGGCTTCTGGCCCTGGAGGGGCTTCGGGCCCTTCTGTGCGGGCTGGAGGGGCTTCGGGCCCTTCTGTGCGGGCTGGAGGGGCTTCGGGCCCTTCTGTGCGGGCTGGATGTGCTTCGGGCACTGCTGTGGGGCCTGGGTTGGCTAAGTGCCCGGCTTGAAAGCATGGGTGGTGTGGGCTCCCTTGGGCGGCCTCTTCTGGGGGCAGAGGTGGTGGTGGCTGCTGTGGCCTGTTTTTTGGCCGCAGGGGCACGTGCCTTTGGGGCCCTTTTTTGGGAAAGGGAGGGTCCAGTGTCCCTTGGTGGGGCCGAGGTGGTACTTGCCTTCTGGGCCTTCTGGGACCTTAGCTTCTTCGGTCGTTGCTGGGACCTGGTTGTTGGGCCCTCAGAGGTCTGGCTTTGCTGGCCGCGTTTAGCTGCTGCCTTTTTTGGTGCCATTTTGTCCAAAAGCTCAAAGAGAATGAGCTTTGGGTGCAGGGACCTTTAAATCATGCGCCCAGCGTCTGACGCCTATGCGCACGACTACGCGCTCGTACGGACGTACGTTCGTGCGGAACCAGGAAACCGCTGGGGTTTCACTTATCTGCTGCCTGGAAGAAGACTAAAGATGGCGCCCACTATCTTCACCCGTCAACAGGAAGAGATCCTCATGCTGGTAAGTGGCTGCCTGTGCATTTTAATAGAATAGTCAATGATGGCCTAAATGTAAATGATGCGTTGGGAACTAGTTTGGGGTCTCTTAATGTTTAATCACTGGCTCCTCACACTTCATCCTCAAGGGCCGAGCCTGGCCACGTTTTCACCTGTCTATGCTGATGTCCTAATTCGGCCAATTGCTCCGGCTTAGCAACAGTTAATTAACCTGTGGAGTAGCGGGGCGAGCTGTCAAACCTGGCCTGTCTCGGACCTTGATGCGGATGTTTGCGGAACACTGTTTTCCTAAGCCATAAAAACACAACGGGAAGCCACACACGTGGGCCAAAAGCCTAAGCATTAGGCTACATCTTGGATCTTTAAAACATCCTAACATGCCATAGATGCAGGTGGCCTGATTGTTGATGTTGGCTATTATCTGTATGTACATGGTGTGTGATACATATAACATAAGACCAGACTGTCAATCACAGTCAACGTCCTCTTTAAGGCACTCCCCAAAAATGGCGGCCATTCGAAATGTGTGTGTTAATGACATTAAATACTCAACTTGTGATGCAACACATATGGGTCTGTGTGTAAAAGTAAAAGCTCTGTGTCCATTATGTTTTTCAGATCATGCTTCAGCGCCGGTATGACTTCGCGCCCAATGTGTGCGAGAAAAGGGACATCGCCCGGGAGATCATCGCGGAGATACACCGTGTGACCAGCACCACCTTCACTCACACCCAGATAATGCAGCATTGGTCGGACCTGAAGCGTCTGCACATGCCCCGGGTGCGGAGGTTTTTTGGGATCCATTTCCCAAGTAAGTACTAAGCAATTGCATGGTATATGTTCCAAATGTCTAAGTTATGCCTTTATTTATAATGACTTTTCTTTGGTAGTGTTGGAAATGGATTTCAGAATTCGCCGCACCCGGAGACGTACAGGCCGACCAGTGCTGCATGACTCTGCATCTGTGAGTGAAGGTGGTGGATCTCCCGGGCGACGGACCTACCCCTCCTCTGTGGCCTCCTCAGACCAGCCCCTGGACCTTACCACAGAGGAGGGGCCAAGGCGCGTGGGCGTGGAGTCATACCTGGCCACGCATGGGGAAGGCTCTGGTATGTCACTCTTCATGTATAGGCACAAAGATATACATGGCAGGCCAAAAACTAAGATATCCTTTATTATGTATTTGTAGAAGCTTCAGGAGCGGGTGAGATAGTGGAGGAGGAGGCAGCAGAGATGCTGGAAGGAGATCCTGGCGAAGGTGAGTGATGTCAGCCAGACTGGGAGCCAGATATGTTGGGGATAGTGACTATCTACAAATACTAACCAAATGTCACATGTTTCTCCAGGGACTTCTTCACAGCCGAGCCAGGACCAAGGGCAGCCTGTTGGCCCCAACCAGCCATCTGTCGGCCACCAACTCCGTAAGTCTCCATGCCATTATTCATATTAATGTTTGCTTAGCTAATAACACACACATAACTAAAGGCGTAGCCAAAGTGTAGTTCACACTTTCATGTGGGCACTTCGTTAGCTTAAAGAGGACCCAAACTAGTATTAAGAACCAAAGACTTAGCCATCACACTGTACCTACAGATTAGAAACATGTAAAAACACCCTTCACCCATCTAATGCATGTTATTAGACAGAACAAAACCAATATTGGGGAATATGGAATGCACAATATTTACAGGCAGCATGGGATACAGATTGAAAAAAGGAAGGTGCTGCCATGCATTGTGTGAGTGATGACCTTTCCCTCAACCCAGCTATGCTCTGGATTCCCAACGCACCACTGTAACCTACTCCCCTGTACTTTATCCAACTCTCCACTCCTCATTAAGTGTTATGCTTCAGAGTCCAGATGGCGGCGCTGTAATCCCCAAAAAAGCCTAACTAACTTTGAGGTGGGGCAGAATCATTTGTGAATAGTTTTTGTTTTTCATTAAATAATGTTGAAGGTCCGGTTTAAGGAGTTTAAACACTTACCTGTGGGAAATGCATTAACTGTATCCCTTTGAAGAAGGACATATGTCATGCATTTACATGTATTTGATTAACCATAAATCTATTTCCAGCATACAAACCGGTCTGGGACTCCTATTTATGTTTCTTTCTCTATTGGTTACAGGGATGATCCCCAAAACCTTGGCGGGAAAAAAAAAACGAATGAAGGAGTTGGTGGCCGAGCTGCTGGCCATACAGGCGACGTTGGGGCCAACAGATGAAGAAGAGGATGATGAATAGTGCCCTTGGTCCTGGCTCCTTTGTTTCACGTTTTTTTAAAGTTGTTAAAATTTTAGAAAGTTTTTAATTGTTTTAACAAAAAATAATATATATATTTTTTAAACAAAAAAACCCACAAAAAAAAAAAAAAAAGTTTTACTGTTAAAAACAAATAAAAAAATTATATATGTTTTCCCGAGGCCAAAAAAAAAAAACGGTTTTAAAAAACAAAAAAAAACTATAAAAAAAAATTTGGAATTTTATTCCAAACCAAAGAAAGAAAAAATTTTAAATAAATTATATTTGAAGCCTTCCTAAATGTGTCTTTTCTAATATGCACACACCCAAAAAATTACACAAACCAGAAACAACACACTTAGAAACATATAGACATATGTAAATTATGTGATTTTCTTACGTTTTATGGACCGAGAAATGAAGTTGGATGCAGGCGCTAAGGGGTTTAGGTAAGTTTGAGGGAGCGAGAAATGAAGTTGGATGCAAGCGCTAAAGGGTTTAGGTAAGTTTGAGGGAGCGAGAAATGAAGTTGGATGCAAGCGCTAAAGGGTTTAGGTAAGTTTGAGGGAGCGAGAAATGAAGTTGGATGCAGCCGCTAAGGGGTTTAGGTAAGTTTGAGGGAGCGAGAAATGAAGTTGGATGCAAGCGCTAAAGGGTTTAGGTAAGTTTGAGGGAGCGAGAAATGAAGTTGGATGCAGGCGCTAAGGGGTTTAGGTAAGTTTGAGGGAGCGAGAAATGAAGTTGGATGCAAGCGCTAAGGGGTTTAGGTAAGTTTGAGGGAGCGAGAAATGAAGTTGGATGCAAGCGCTAAAGGGTTTAGGTAAGTTTGAGGGAGCGAGAAATGAAGTTGGATGCAGCCGCTAAGGGGTTTAGGTAAGTTTGAGGGAGCGAGAAATGAAGTTGGATGCAAGCGCTAAGGGGTTTAGGTAAGTTTGAGGGAGCGAGAAATGAAGTTGGATGCAAGCGCTAAAGGGTTTAGGTAAGTTTGAGGGAGCGAGAAATGAAGTTGGATGCAAGCGCTAAGGGGTTTAGGTAAGTTTGAGGGAGCGAGAAATGAAGTTGGATGCAAGCGCTAAAGGGTTTAGGTAAGTTTGAGGGAGCGAGAAATGAAGTTGGATGCAGCCGCTAAGGGGTTTAGGTAAGTTTGAGGGAGCGAGAAATGAAGTTGGATGCAAGCGCTAAGGGGTTTAGGTAAGTTTGAGGGAGCGAGAAATGAAGTTGGATGCAAGCGCTAAAGGGTTTAGGTAAGTTTGAGGGAGCGAGAAATGAAGTTGGATGCAGCCGCTAAGGGGTTTAGGTAAGTTTGAGGGAGCGAGAAATGAAGTTGGATGCAGCCGCTAAGGGGTTTAGGTAAGTTTGAGGGAGCGAGAAATGAAGTTGGATGCAGGCGCTAAGGGGTTTAGGTAAGTTTGAGGGAGCGAGAAATGAAGTTGGATGCAAGCGCTAAAGGGTTTAGGTAAGTTTCTGGTTGAGGGTGCGCATGCGCAAGATCTTATATACATAAGAACGCACGAATCTAAGAGGCCAAAAACCAATGAAAACCAGAGGCAAACGCAAGTAATTGGAAGAGCTGGACGATGGAAGCCGCCGACAAAACAGGCTGCCGCCGCAACAGGTGAGCACATGAACGTGATTTTTACGATTGTCAACTGACTGAGGCAAGTTCGGGAGATATCATACGAACGGACGTATCTTTTAGGATAGAAACGTATTTGCTTATTGAATCACTCGCAAGTTCATACGAACGCACGAGCGGACGTGAAAAATAGGATGATCGTGAGCCAAATCCAAGCTGTTACATGTTTCTTTGAATCAACCCAATAGCCAAAAAACCTGTTCAAGAACAGCAATACGACTGCTAAAAGGTGTCGGCAGTGGCTTTCTTTTAAAACGTCTTTAGAGGTTTGAAAACTGTTCTCTGAATCACACCTAAACACATTCGATTATCCTAAGTTTTACGTTTTGATCCTAAGTTTTAGGATTTGATCCTAAGTTTTACGTTTTGATCCTAAAATTTAGGAACGAACTTGCGATGATCGTAAGAGCATATACGCATTCGAACGTAGGCTCGTGCGAGTCGTAAATGGCCAAAAAAACAGGAAAAAATGACTAACACCCACCCAAACTTACGATTCTCGATCCGAAATCAATTAACTTTTGCTCTTTGAATCGAGGGGAATGACTAACACCCACCCAAACTTACGATTCTCGATCCGAAATCAATTAACTTTTGCTCTTTGAATCGAGGGGAATGTTTAGCTAAATCACTTAGCGCTATCCTCCATCTTCCCTTTTGGACCCTTAAAGCTCACCCAAACCACTTAGCACTATCCTCCATCTTCCCTTTTGGACCCTTAAAGCTCACCCAAACCACTTAGCACTATCCTCCATCTTCCCTTTTGGACCCTTAAAGCTCTCCCAAACCACTTCGCGGTTAGGTTCTTCTTCCATTTTAGCCCCCTAAAACTTACCCAAATCACTTCTCGGTCATGTGAATATTCATCTTTAAATATTTCTGGGCCCATTAGTTTTGTGTTAATGTATTTTGTAAATGAAATGACACTGTAACTTTTTTTTTTTTGGATTTCATCATAAAATATGAACATTTTAAAAATTTTGAAAATTTCACATTTTTACAACTATAAAAAACAAAATACATAGCAATGGCAGGCCACAGAACATTATTCTTCATCTGTGGTCCCCAACGAGTCGCGCAGCTCCTGCATCTCGCCCACGAACCGACGGACCCTGACACTCAGTTGTGCCACTCTGGCACGTATGGTCCCTGTTAAAAAAACATAAATTAAAATATTGGTATAACCTTGTTGGGGTTATACTGCAGTGCAATCCCCCCCCCCCCCCCCCCTGGAATGGTCTAAACACCTAAATCTGGACTTCAAAAGCCAGAGGGCCCTCGCCACCACGGTCCGGGTTTTTCATAGTGCCCGATTAGAGAACCCCTGGCTCGCATTCTGCAGGCAAAGAACGGGCATCAGGAGCAAGGCCAGGCGTGGATATCCAGAATCCCCTGAAAGAATTTACAAATACTAACATAAAATACACATTCTAAGCTACAATATTGTTTAACATGTCATCAAGGGCTAAAAACAGCCATAGGTTAAGACATAAGTCATCAACTATATTCCTTGCCATACAGTGAAAATGGATGGATGGAATGTGAGCAAACTTACCCAGGAGCCATCCACCAGATAATTCTCCTGACTCAAACTGATGAAATAAGCCGGAGCTCTGCAATATATAAGCATCATGGGACGACCCTGGATGCCCTGCAAGAACACTGAGGAATCGCATAGCTGGACCAAAGACTGCTTGTATGTTGTGTGAGTGGCACATCTTGCGGTTCCTGCTACCAAATATAAAATATTTACACAAAGCAAAGGTAACCAACTAAAACAATAACTCCTACAACAAATTAAGATTCAAGTTCAACAATCCAAATATAATTCACAAAGGACATTAGTCTAAAAAAATATAGCAATTATATGGATGTGTCGGAAAATAAATGTTTACATGCTAAGGACAAATTATGGTTAGCATTAAAATGCTTCTATAAGGCATACATGAAATGTATTGATTCAGGTATGCATTGCTATACAATTTATGGCCTCGGCCATGCTGATACATGCAATGCCTTGGTGCTAAAGGCGCGCAGACTCCTCCACATAGCCGCAAAACATGTTCAACAATAGCAATCGGAGCCCTCAAAGGTCCCATAAGTGGATCGGAAATGAAACGGATCTATAGGGTGGTGGTCCGTCGGAAATCAGCTCTGAATCAGACGGGAACCCATCCCAATAACGGAAGTTATCTGAACGAACAAAAAATTTCCGATTTGGATTGGAAAATGTTCAGAACTTCTGCAAAACTTCCGATTTACTTTGGATCATCGAAAGAGCATATACGTATTAGTTCGAACGTTCGTGCGAGTAGAAAATGGACGAAAAAAAGCAAAAAAAAGACTAACACCCACCCAAACTTTCACAGACAGCTACGGAAGTCCGGACGAATGTGTCTTTGAATCGAGCCTTAGATTGTGAGGGGGGAAATGTATGGTGTTTTTTTCTTTACCCCTCCCCCGCCTTTGCACTAAGTAAGAGGTCCAGGGAGAGGGGGGGTTAAACTAGACTGGACTTGCATTTTAACAAATCACATGGTTCTGTGTTTGACAGAAAACAAACGAAATCATATTTTCTATGAGGAAAGTTGTCTGGCAAGGAAAACAGGTGATTAGTCCAGGTTACAGATAGAGCCATTCCCCTCGATTCAAAGAGCAAAAGTTAATTGATTTCGTATCGAGAATCGTAAGTTTGGGTGGGTGTTTGTCATTTTTTCTGGTTTTTTTGGCCATTTCGTATTCGCACGATCGTTCGCGCATAGACGTATATGAACATACGCATTTCGTACGAGAATCGTATAATTTGCGTTAGTTCGTGTGTTTTTCCCGTCCAAATCGTATTATTTGCGTCCGATCCTATTTTTTACGTCCTTCACATGGGCTTGCGCCCAATTCAGAGAGGTGATTGCTAATTGTTTTGAAGCCCATTAAAGAGCTGCTTTACGAAATGTTTGCCGGCAGCTATTTGGCCTCGGGAGTAGGATGGAGCGGAGCGAGTTTGTGGCACATCAAGGGCTTATGCTTTTTGGCATTGAGTTGATCGAGATGTCTGAGAGCAGATTGCCCCTGCGTCGTCGCATGAACATCGATAGCATGAATGATGTTGAGCTGTTCGAGCTGACCAGGCTTAATCGCGCTTCCCTCCATAAATTATATAGTGAGCTGCGGCCATGGTTAGCCCGCACCACAAGGAAGGGGCATGCAATTTCAGGTATGACCAAGATGCTTGGCTGCCTGCAATTTTTGGCGAACGGCTCGTTCCAGAGGCTGGGTGCCCTCTCTGTGGGGATGTCACAGCCTACGCTGAGCCGCGCACTGTCTAAATTTTTGGAAGGCATGGCTGCCATAACTCAAAAATATATTTATTTTCCTGATGATATGGCAGCCAGAAACGCCATTAAGCTTGGGTTTTATAATGTGGCCGACATGCCCAACGTTATTGGTGCAATTGACTGCACACATGTGGCACTCGTACCTAGGGCAGCCGACGAGTATATATATAGGTATTGAGATTGGTTATTATGTTGCCCAACGTGTCATGTAACCTGTTTTCCTTTGCGCCAGCATATTTGTTTATCCCTCATTTGTGTAGCTGCTTTATCTCGGCTTTTCATTAGTCTTTCCCAATAGAGTGCAGACATGTTTTGAGGTTAATTTATTAGTTTGGGTCAAATATCAATTACCCTTTTTGTATGTTTTTTCCTTAAGGAATCGTAAAATGGGACACTCACTTAATGTCCAGGCCGTGGTTGGTCCGGATATGCGGTTTATGAGTGTCCTTGCCGGCTACCCCGGATCGTCCCACGACTCCTATATCCTCCGGCGATCTGGGTTGTTTCGGAGATTTGAGGCAGGTGAATTTTCGGGGGCATGGCTGCTTGGTAAGTGTGTCCTATTTGTGTGTTATTAAATGTGGCATTAATCTTGTATTTGTTGATATGTTTTTTAAGGATAAATTTACAGAAGCGTACAACTGCCTTTTTCTTGGCTCATATATTAGGAACTTACCCTAAAAATCCTTGTCTCGCTGTGGCCTTCAGAATGTTTTCCCTTTAGTTAGGATGTCTGTAAGTTCCTTGTGCCTAAATATATTGGTTTGGAGTTTATACCCAAGGATCTTTGACCTTTGGCTCCTTTGTGACTATTGGTCTTTAAATGTCAAAGTGGACTTAAACTGCATACATTGTAGTTTCCAGTGAAATGTGGATAGGGATCTTTGACCTTTGGCTCCTTTGGGACTATTGGTCTTTAAATGTCAAAGTGGACTTAAACTGCATACATTGTAGTTTCCAGTGAAATGTGGATAGGGATCTTTGACCTTTGGCTCCTTTGGGACTATTGGTCGTTAAATGTCAAAGTGGACTTAAACTGCATACATTGTAGTTTCCAGAGAAATGTGGATAGGCCCTCCGCAGCATCCTAATTGTAACATGTCTGAAAACTACAAATATATGTAAAATACAAATACCCTTGGCCGTGCAGATGTTTGTTAATTAATTGGTATATAGAAGTGCCATTTTTATTTAGGTGATACCTTAGTGCAATTTTTGTGGGCCCTAATGTGCCCTGTATTTTTTTGGGAACACTTTACCTTACATCATTATGATATCTGTGAAATTTTGGGTGTTGGTTGTGTTGCCTTTTTAATTTTGATTACATTTAATTCTCTGTTTAAGGTGATTCCGGGTACCCACTTCTACCCTGGCTCATGACGCCTGTGCTGCGGCCCCAGGATGCCTCTCAGGAAGCGTATAACCGTGCGCATGAGTGTCCTTGCCGGCTACCCCGGATCGTCCCACGACTCCTATATCCTCCGGCGATCTGGGTTGTTTCGGAGATTTGAGGCAGGTGAATTTTCGGGGGCATGGCTGCTTGGTAAGTGTGTCCTATTTGTGTGTTATTAAATGTGGCATTAATCTTGTATTTGTTGATATGTTTTTTAAGGATAAATTTACAGAAGCGTACAACTGCCTTTTTCTTGGCTCATATATTAGGAACTTACCCTAAAAATCCTTGTCTCGCTGTGGCCTTCAGAATGTTTTCCCTTTAGTTAGGATGTCTGTAAGTTCCTTGTGCCTAAATATATTGGTTTGGAGTTTATACCCAAGGATCTTTGACCTTTGGCTCCTTTGTGACTATTGGTCTTTAAATGTCAAAGTGGACTTAAACTGCATACATTGTAGTTTCCAGTGAAATGTGGATAGGGATCTTTGACCTTTGGCTCCTTTGGGACTATTGGTCTTTAAATGTCAAAGTGGACTTAAACTGCATACATTGTAGTTTCCAGTGAAATGTGGATAGGGATCTTTGACCTTTGGCTCCTTTGGGACTATTGGTCGTTAAATGTCAAAGTGGACTTAAACTGCATACATTGTAGTTTCCAGAGAAATGTGGATAGGCCCTCCGCAGCATCCTAATTGTAACATGTCTGAAAACTACAAATATATGTAAAATACAAATACCCTTGGCCGTGCAGATGTTTGTTAATTAATTGGTATATAGAAGTGCCATTTTTATTTAGGTGATACCTTAGTGCAATTTTTGTGGGCCCTAATGTGCCCTGTATTTTTTTGGGAACACTTTACCTTACATCATTATGATATCTGTGAAATTTTGGGTGTTGGTTGTGTTGCCTTTTTAATTTTGATTACATTTAATTCTCTGTTTAAGGTGATTCCGGGTACCCACTTCTACCCTGGCTCATGACGCCTGTGCTGCGGCCCCAGGATGCCTCTCAGGAAGCGTATAACCGTGCGCATCGCAAGACCCGGGCTGTTGTGGAGAGGGCCTTTGGTCTGCTGAAGACACGTTTTCGTTGCCTTGACCATACTGGGGGGGCCCTGCAATATGATCCCAAGAAAGTGATCGACATTATAATGGCATGTGCTGTTTTGCACAATTTTGCCATCATGGAACGTGTCCCACGTTATGTGGACAGCCTGCCCTCTTCAGCCGTCGAGGATGAAGCCGAGAATTTTGAGGGGCCCCCCAGTGAGTCTGGCCAATCTGTTCGAGCCAACCTGATCAGCCAGCATTTTAGTTAACTTTTTTCCCTGTCTCACCATTCTGTATGTCTGTGTTATCCTTTTTGAAACATATGTTGTTTTGCCCTAATGTGGCATTACCTCTAAGTAAAACATTTCGACCTTAATTGTTGCCTAATGTATTTCATGTAGTTTCCTTAGCTTTCGCTTTTCATTGTTACACCTCTTCAAACCAAAATTATCTGGTTTAGCCCAAGCTGTTAAAAATGTCTTCCCACTAAAAACGCCACAAGTATTGGAAGTGAAATTTTTGTTTTACTTAGCAAATGAAAAATTATAGTGGTTAACAGAAATCAGTCCACATACATCTGTGGTAACAAATGGATAACATTAAAAAAAACATCGAGCACATCTACACCTGGAAGTGAGTGGCACAACCAAACAAGGACACCCAGTCCAAAGGCCAGCCTAGTCCAGTCATTAATATTGCCTGTGCCCAGGGATATTTGGGCATGGCCATAATGTCACACAAACATGTCTGCAAACAGGAGGAGCACCAACCAAATACATAGGTAAAGCCATAAGTGGCCAGATAAACTCCACATAGACCTATGGCATTGGCTAGTGGCCTTAAGCATTACTCTAAGGAGCTATATGGGAGCAAATACAAAACACAACCTGCCAGAGCAACACAAAATGGATTGTTTGAAACCTCAAAGGACAAGTAAATACAGTGGGGGTTAAGAGAAAAGATGTCCCACACACCCATGGCTTAATAGGGTGGCTGCCCATAATACCCAGGTGGAGGTCCAGGTGGAGGTCCATGGGAATGGGACCTAGCCTGGGCCATGGCAGCATTGTGAATTTGAAACTGCTCCACAATGTTTCTCTGCATATTGGTCATCTCAGCCATGGCTGACTGGATGCCATTACTTGCATTGGCCACGTTGCTGTTGAGGGTACGCAACTCCGCGAGGATGCCCTGTAGACTGGTATGGATGTTCACCATGTCGGCATGCCTTTGCTCACGCTCTGTAACGAGCTGGGCGTCATAAGAGTCCCTTTGTTGGGTCCATAATTGAAGCAGGGCACTCTGCCTCCCCTGGGAAATTGTGGGGCGGCGTAATGGCGTCCGCCGCACAATTACCCTGGCTCTTGGGCGTGCCCTGCCGCGTGGTGTCGTACCCTCAACAGCAACCGGCCTGCTTTGCAAATCCTCAGCAGCAGAGTGAACACTGGGGACTGTAGTGTCAGTCTCCCCATGTGCAAGCACAATGGATGGAGATTCACTCTGCTGCTGAGGATTGGCCAGAGAAACATTATGGAGCAGTTCCAAATTGGGACCCAGGGGGAGTTCATCTGACGTGCCCTGTACGGAGACATCATCATCTTCCTCCATGTCCTGGATCTCTTCCATGAGTGTGCGGGTCTGTAAGGACATATCAAAAAAAAAATGCTAAGTTTGCGTCCCAATTTTGGATTTCAACAGTTTAACACATTCTTAAGCACTTGTTATTATTTATGCTACTAAATTAACTTACCGAAAATCTCTGATCTGGGCTCCGATGCTGTACGGACCTGGTAGGCATAACCAAACTGGGGGGTGAGTTTACCCTTGCTGAGGGATCATGCTGGGCTGAAGAAGAGAAAAAAAAACCACGTAAACACACACACATAACCTTTTTTTTGATATGTAATCAAATATAGCTCTATTTGTAAGATTATTCAACTCTAGAGCAATGGTGACCTTTGTTCAAACCCACGCAAGTTTACATAGGTGCAATGGCTCGGACAAACTGCTAAGTGACCTCAGTTCTAAGTCATGAAGTGTACCCAGTCAGCATCCAACTTTCAGGGCACATTTTTGGATTTAGCCTACCATTCGCTAGGTCCGGCCTACTCAAACAATTGTTTGAAACGCCCATTTAAAGGTATGTGGTGAGAGGTGAATGTCTGGCCATGGTGCTGACGCAGGGGGTGTCTAGTTAAAAATAAAGACACTGGTGGAGGGGCTGGAGATTTCTAAGTGCCAACTAATAAAGGCTGCTTGCCCTTGCTGGGCTGGATGGGCCAGAGCTGAGGGGACAGGGATTGGATGGCTAAAGGGGGGAGTTAACGTATTGATGGTGATGGGATGGATGGAGCCAATCTGTTACAAATGTATGGGCCTTATGTGGGGGGGGGGCATGGGGGGACTGTGGCACATGGGCCAGAGCAGGGGCAGCGGGACACGATTGTGGCCAGTGAAATTTTAAATAAGTTACTGTGTACCTTGCAATGCCACTTCCTGGGCAGTACTTCATATTGCAATGCTATGTTTCACGGAGCCATGACATTGGGCAGGAGACCAACCACTACATGGCCGATCAAGGGGGCAGCTCTGAGCACGTCAACACAGAAGTAACTGAGTGCAGGGCTGTCTGGGCAGGGGTCCTTGAATGTGGTGGCAAGGTCCGCATTGGGACCCCGGGCCGCCAGTTGAGTCTCGCTGCTCTTGGTCACATATGTTTGTGGGTGGCTAATTAAATTGTTAACTCAAACACAACTCACACAAGCAAAAGGCAACCCATACATAATGATGTGTGTTTTGTGATTGATTCCAAATATCTCAGTTATCTTGCGAAACTTCATGACTTTAACAATACAATTGGACATTTGAACTTTGCCCTAATGGCTGTGGGCCTAAATGTGTGATTCCCAGGCCCAAAAAGAGGACACAAACAGCCACAGTAGTGCGAGGCCAAGCAAGGCAAACCATAGGGGCATCCCGTTAGCTTGTTACTAGTGAACTGTCGATTATTTAGCAAACAGGCAAACATGCAGATTTAAGAGTACTCACCGTGGGTACGGGTCGGTGAGTCTGTGTCCCTTAGACCAGCATGTCCACCGACCGCGACCGGATGGAGAAGTCCAAGCACAATCTCCTCAGCAGGGGTAAACTCCAATTTAGATGGAAAGCCACCGCCAGTTTTCAGGCTGAAAAGAGAAAATTGTTTGGTACTCAGAAAAGGTGCATACAGTACATCCAAAACATTAGATTTAGCGTAAACATTTAGTTACCTGTAATTATGCCTTTTAATTTCTTTTTGCCGTACAGCATACTTCAGATCAGAGATTTTCTTCTGAATTTGGGACACATCTTTCCTCTCTTCCCCCGCTGCATTTACTTGTCGGAGGATGGTTTCAAACAATTCCATCTTGCGCTGCTTGGTGGTGTGTTTTGATTTGCTCCCATATAGCTCGTCATAGTATAATGTAAGGCCACTAGCCAATGCCATATTTTGGTCATGGGAGAATCTCCCACTCAACTGGCCGCGGCGCAATGTGCGGCCAGATGGTTGGCTTGGCTGCTCCTCCATGTGTGCAGACACATGTGGTGACATTATGGCCTGGGGCTGGGTAGGGGAATGGCCGGATTGGTGGCTTCCCAATGACTGGACTGGACTGGCCAAGGGACTGGGTGTTCTTGCGTGGCTGGCCACCGAACTTCCAGGTGTAGATGTGGTCATGGGGGCAATTCGGGGCCCTCTTGGGGGGCTAGGTTCCCGGCTGGTGCCAGGTCGTGGGCTCTGTTCCCGGCTGGTGCCAGGTCGGGGGCTTCTGGCCCTGGATTGGGTTCGTCGGGCCCTGTAGGGGCTTCTGGCCCTGGTTTGGGATCTGCGGGCCCTGTCGGGGCTTCTGGCCCTGGTTTTGGATCTGCGGGCCCTGTCGGGGCTTCTGGCCCTGGATTCGGTTCTTCTGGGCCTGTCGGGGCTTCTGGCCCTGGATTGGGATCTGCGGGCCATGTAGGGGCTTCTGGCCCTGGTTTGGGATCTGCGGGCCCTGTCGGGGCTTCTGGCCCTGGATTCTGTTCTTCTGGGCCTGTCGGGGCTTCTGGCCCTGGATTGGGATCTGCGGGCCATGTAGGGGCTTCTGGCCCTGGTTTTGGATCTGCGGGCCCTGTCGGGGCTTCTGGCCCTGGATTCTGTTCTTCTGGGCCTGTCGGGGCTTCTGGCCCTGGATTGGGTTCTGCGGGCCATGTAGGGGCTTCTGGCCCTGGTTTGGGATCTGCGGGCCCTGTCGGGGCTTCTGGCCCTGGTTTTGGATCTGCGGGCCCTGTAGGGGCTTCTGGCCCTGGATTCTGTTCTTCTGGCCCTGTCGGGGCTTCTGGCCCTGGTTTTGGATCTGCGGGCCCTGTAGGGGCTTCTGGCCCTGGATTCGGTTCTTCTGGCCCTGTCGGGGCTTCTGGCCCTGGATTGGGATCTGCGGGCCCTGTAGGGGCTTCTGGCCCTGGATTGGGATCTGCGGGCCCTGTAGGGGCTTCTGGCCCTGGTTTGGGATCTGCGGGCCCTGTAGGGGCTTCTGGCCCTGGTTTTGGATCTGCGGCCTCTGGATGGGCTTCGGGGCCTGGATGGGGTTCGGGCCCTGGATGGGGTTCGGGCCCTGCTGCGGGGCATGGGTTTCCGAACTGCCCTACTTGAAGGCATGGCCGGTGTGGGCTCACTGGTGCTGCCTGTTCTGGGGGCAGAGGTGGTGGGTGCTGCAGTTGCCAGCTTTTTGGCTGCAGGAGGGGCACGAGGCTTGGGGCCCCTTTTTTGGGTACCTGAGGGTCCAGGGTCCCTTGGTGGGGCCGAGGTGGGAGTCTTGGATCTCAGTTTTCGGCCAGCTTGCTGGGACCTTGTGGTGGGGCCCTCCGCGGTCTTGCTTGCCTGGGGTCGCTTGCTCATCGCCTTTTTTGGTGCCATCGTACAGAAATGCTCAAAGAGAATGAGCTTGGGGGGAAAGGACCTTTAAATAATGAGCCCAGCGTGTGACGCCTATGCGCACGACTACGCGCTCGTACGAACGTACGTTCGAGCGGAACCAGGAAACCGCTGGGGTTTCACTTATCTGCTGCCTGGAAGAAGACTAAAGATGGCGCCCACTATCTTCACCCGTCAACAGGAAGAGATCCTCATGCTGGTAAGTGGCTGCCTGTGCATTTTAATAGAATAGTCAATGATGGCCTAAATGTAAATGATGCGTTGGGAACTAGTTTGGGGTCTCTTAATGTTTAATCACTGGCTCCTCACACTTCATCCTCAAGGGCCGAGCCTGGCCACGTTTTCACCTGTCTATGCTGATGTCCTAATTCGGCCAATTGCTCCGGCTTAGCAACAGTTAATTAACCTGTGGAGTAGCGGGGCGAGCTGTCAAACCTGGCCTGTCTCGGACATTGATGCGGATGTTTGCGGAACACTGTTTTCCTAAGCCATAAAAACACAACGGGAAGCCACACACGTGGTCCAAAAGCCTAAGCATTAGGCTACATCTTGGATGTTTAAACCATCCTAACATGCCATAGATGCAGGTGGCCTGATTCTTGATGTTGGCTATTATCTGTATGTACATGGTGTGTGATACATATAACATAAGACCAGACTGTCAATCCCAGTCAACGTCCTCTTTAAGGCACTCCCCAAAAATGGCGGCCATTCGAAATGTGTGTGTTAATGACATTAAATACTCGTGATGCAACACATATGGGTCTGTGTGTAAAAGTAAAAGCTCTGTGTCCATTATGTTTTTCAGATCATGCTTCAGCGCCGGTATGACTTCGCGCCCAATGTGTGCGAGAAAAGGGACATCGCCCGGGAGATCATCGCCGAGATCCACCGTGTGACCAGCACCACCTTCACTCACACCCAGATAATGCAGCATTGGTCGGACCTGAAGCGTCTGCACATGCCCCGGGTGCGGAGGTTTTTTGGGATCCATTTCCCAAGTAAGTACAAAGCAATTGCATGGTATATGTTCCAAATGTCTAAGTTATGCCTTTATTTATAATGACTTTTCTTTGGTAGTGTTGGAAATGGATTTCAGAATTCGCCGCACCCGGAGACGTACAGGCCGACCAGTGCTGCATGACTCTGCATCTGTGAGTGAAGGTGGTGGATCTCCCGGGCGACGGACCTACCCCTCCTCTGTGGCCTCCTCAGACCAGCCCCTGGACCTTACCACAGAGGAGGGGCCAAGGCGCGTGGGCGTGGAGTCATACCTGGCCACGCATGGGGAAGGCTCTGGTATGTCACTCTTCATGTATAGGCACAAAGATATACATGGCAGGCCAAAAACTAAGTTATCCTTTATTATGTATTTGTAGAAGCTTCAGGAGCGGGTGAGATAGTGGAGGAGGAGGCAGCAGAGATGCTTGAAGTCGATCCTGGCGAAGGTGAGTGATGTCAGCCAGACTGGGAGCCAGATATGTTGGGGATAGTGACTCTCTACAAATACTAACCAAATGTCACATGTTTCTCCAGGGACTTCTTCACAGCAGAGCCAGGACCAAGGGCAGCCTGTTGGCCCCAACCAGCCATCTGTCGGCCACCAACTCCGTAAGTCTCCATGCCATTATTCATATTAATGTTTGGTTAGCTAATAACACACACATAACTAAAGGCGTAGCCAATGTGTAGTTCACACTTTCATGTGGGCACTTCGTTAGCGTAAAGAGGACCCAAACTAGTATTAAGAACCAAAGACTTAGCCATCACACTGTACCTACAGATTAGAAACATGGAAAAACACCCTTCACCCATCTAATGCATGTTATTAGACAGACCAAAACCAATATTGGGGAAGATGGAATGCACAATATTTACAGGCAGCATGGGATACAGATTGAAATAAGGAAGGTGCTGCCATGCATTGTGGGAGTGATGACCTTTCCCTCCACCCAGCTATGCTCTGGATTCCCAACGCACCACTGTAACCTACTCCCCTGTACTTTATCCAACTCTCCACTCCTCATTAAGTGTTATGCTTCAGAGTCCAGATGGCGGCGCTGTAATCCCAAAAAAGCCCTAAATAACTTTGAGGTGGTGCAGAATCATTTGTGAATATTTTTTGGTTTTCTGTAAATAATGTGGAAGGTCCGGGTTAAGGAGTTTAAACACTTACCTGTGGGAAATGCATTAACTGTATCCCTTTGAAGAAGGACATATGTCATGCATTTACATGTATTTGATTAACCCTAAATCTATTTCCAGCATACAAACCGGTCTGGGAGTCCTATTTATGTTTCTTTCTCTATTGGTTACAGGGATGATCCCCCAAACCTTGGCCGGAAAAAAAAAAAGAATTAAGGAGTTGGTGGCCGAGCTGCTGGCCATACAGGCGACGTTGGGGCCAACAGATGATGAAGACGAGGAGGATTAGTGCCCTTGGTCCTGGCTCCTTTCTTCAAGTTGTTTGTAAATTTTACCACATTTTAAAACTTGGTTTATTGTTTTGGGTAAAAACCAAAAAAGTTGTTTTTAAAAAAAAAAAAAAAAAAAAAAAAAACAAAGGTGTTTTCCTGTAAAAAAAATACAACATTTTTTAAAAGTGTTTTTACTTGGCCAAAAAAAAAAAAAGTTTTTACAATTATTGCAAAAAAAACTAAGCAAATATTTTAAATAAATTATATTTTAAGCCTTCCGAAATGTGTCTTTTCTAATATGCACACACCCAAAAAATTACACAAACCAGAAACAACACACTTAGAAACATATAGACATATGTAAATTATGTGATATTCTTACGTTTTAGGGACCGATAAATGAAGTTGGATGCAAGCGCTAAGGGGTTTAGGTAAGTTTGAGGGACCGAGAAATGAAGTTGGATGCAAGCGCTAAGGGGTTTAGGTAAGTTTGAGGGACCGAGAAATGAAGTTGGATGCAAGCGCTAAGGGGTTTAGGTAAGTTTGAGGGACCGAGAAATGAAGTTGGATGCAAGCGGTAAGGGGTTTAGGTAAGTTTGAGGGACCGAGAAATGAAGTTGGATGCAAGCGGTAAGGGGTTTAGGTAAGTTTGAGGGACCGAGACATGAAGTTGGATGCAAGCGCTAAGGGGTTTAGGTAAGTTTGAGGGACCGAGAAATGAAGTTGGATGCAAGCGCTAAGGGGTTTAGGTAAGTTTGAGGGACCGAGAAATGAAGTTGGATGCAAGCGCTAAGGGGTTTAGGTAAGTTTGAGGGACCGAGAAATGAAGTTGGATGCAAGCGGTAAGGGGTTTAGGTAAGTTTGAGGGACCGAGAAATGAAGTTGGATGCAAGCGCTAAGGGGTTTAGGTAAGTTTGAGGGACCGAGACATGAAGTTGGATGCAAGCGCTAAGGGGTTTAGGTAAGTTTGAGGGACCGAGAAATGAAGTTGGATGCAAGCGCTAAGGGGTTTAGGTAAGTTTGAGGGACCGAGAAATGAAGTTGGATGCAAGCGCTAAGGGGTTTAGGTAAGTTTGAGGGACCGATAAATGAAGTTGGATGCAAGCGCTAAGGGGTTTAGGTAAGTTTGAGGGACCGAGAAATGAAGTTGGATGCAAGCGCTAAGGGGTTTAGGTAAGTTTGAGGGACCGAGAAATGAAGTTGGATGCAAGCGCTAAGGGGTTTAGGTAAGTTTGAGGGACCGAGAAATGAAGTTGGATGCAAGCGGTAAGGGGTTTAGGTAAGTTTGAGGGACCGAGAAATGAAGTTGGATGCAAGCGCTAAGGGGTTTAGGTAAGTTTGAGGGACCGAGACATGAAGTTGGATGCAAGCGCTAAGGGGTTTAGGTAAGTTTGAGGGACCGAGACATGAAGTTGGATGCAAGCGCTAAGGGGTTTAGGTAAGTTTGAGGGACCGAGACATGAAGTTGGATGCAAGCGCTAAGGGGTTTAGGTAAGTTTGAGGGACCGAGAAATGAAGTTGGATGCAAGCGCTAAGGGGTTTAGGTAAGTTTGAGGGACCGAGAAATGAAGTTGGATGCAAGCGCTAAGGGGTTTAGGTAAGTTTCTGGTTGAGGGTGCGCATGCGCAAGATCTTATAAACATACGAACGCACGAATCTAAGAGGCCAAAAACCAATGAAAACCAGAGGCAAACGCAAGTAATTGGAAGAGGTTGACGATGGAAGCAGCCGAAAAAACAGGCTGCCGCCGCAACAGGTGAGCACATGAACGTGATTTTTACGATTGGCAACTGACTGAGGCAAGTTCGGGAGATATCGTACGAACGGACGTATCTTTTAGGATAGAAACGTATTTGCTTATTGAATCACTCGCAAGTTCATACGAACGCACGAGCGGACGTAAAAAATAGGATGATCGTGAGCCAAATCCAAGCTGTTACATGTTTCTTTGAATCAACCCAATTGTCTCCTCCTTCCACCTGCAGCCTGGCTGCGTTCTTTCATCCTAGTTGTGGGAAACATTGATTCTAGTTTAATTTGTTTTCCTTTATTTTTTTGTTAGGATTTGAAAGATAAATGGCCCTGAAAGGTGCATATGTACACAAAGAAACACACAAACAAAGCGTGAATTTTAGAATACATTTTCCTTTCATATGCAGATCATCATGCTGCGGCTGCTACGCACTAAGCAGATAAATATGTTTATTTGTGTTTACAGGAGGCGCTTTTATGTTCTTATACTGGCTCGGAACATTGGGCTTAACCTAGTGATAAGACATGAACTTCAGTTTAATTTTGCCTTTTTTTAAGGCCATCTGTGACCCTGACAAAGAAAACTACTCACCTTTATTCTCCTGCAGCACATTACGCCCAGTCTGGGCAATAACACTTCTAGTTGATCCAGTTCTGAGGTCCATGCAAGTTCCCACCTCATCTGTCAACTCTCATTCATCTGTCAACTATCATTCTGGCCATGATTTTGCTTATACTGTTGCCCTTGTATTGGGCACAATTGCAGTCTTTGGGATTCCCTCTACTAATAGGGTATGTAAAGTAAGTAAAGTGGACACAGGGCCAGGTCATGCTATATAAGGGGTCTCTCAGAGGCCTGGGGCGGAGAAGGTACTCACTTAGGTCTTTGTGTAGGTCCACAAGCAGGTTCCCTGCAGAATCCAGGTTGAAAGAAGAGGAAATTCCAGACACAGTGCATATCTGGTTTAAGCAGGCTTCCCCTATTTAGCATGCTTTTTAGGGGCCCTTGACACGTAGGGTTGTTACCCTCCCACCCACCTTCCAGGAGTCCATCTAAGCGGGTTATCCATAACACGGCCACCGACAACCAATCCAGCTCTGGCCCGTTTAAGGGGATACTGCTCCTCGCTGACCTCCAAGGAATCCATCAGTGCTTTCTTTCTGGGCACCAGTCTACAACCTTCCAGCTGCATCATTGAATCTCTCCAACTCAACAACCCAGCTCTCACTTGATCTCCCTGGGTCTGTCTTTTATACAGATGTAGCACACATAGACCTGACGGGTTTAGCTAATCAGGAGTGGGTTCTTTGTCATGGGCTTGGGGGACCTCCCAATGTGGCTCTGTATCCAATAACTCCAATGAGACCGACTTTATGAAAAGGGCAATTACTTTATTAGCAGGACTTCAGGTATACTTGAATGTTCACAGCAGGTCATACAGTCTTAATCCACCAGTTCCATTATCAGTTTCCATAGCACAACATTACATCCAGGTGGACTTGTGCAGGTGGTGGTCCCGCACTCTGGTCCCATAGCAGGTTACTAAGGCCTTAGCTTCCTCCATGAGCACCTTGGGCTGAAAGATTCACCTTTGGTCACCTGTGGTCGCTTGTTAGGTATAAATGTGGTTCCTCTGCTCACTCCTTCTCCAGTGATTGCTCCCAGAAGACCCTGCTGGTACCGTCCTCACTCCCTGTTACTACAATAATGAGAAGAGTCTCTCTAACTAACCCATGACCTCCCTTTATAGATTCCCATTTGTTATATAACTAAGGGGTTCCCTATATACCTTCTGTTCAATACAATGTTACTCACCTCAACCAATGGCAGCACATTGGTATTCTCTATTTTTTTTAGTTCCAATTTAACTGTTTCTTTTGCTTATGCAGCAGTGCCATCATGTGGTGATGTAGTGCAACTGCAGGACAGATATAAACTACTACCCTAATGACTTCTGAAAGCGGTTGTTGACCACTTTCCATCGGCCACACAGACTCAGGAACCAATCAGTGCTTGGGTGGGCAGTTCCCTAAACTATGCTTAAGCTTAACTCCCTGCTGCAGTTTGTAAGACTAAATCCTGCCTAACTACTCCACAAACTATTATAGTAGCTAGTCCACCACCCTGTTACACAATTAGGCCTTTTGCTTCTAGATTTCATGGGGTCTCTTTTTACAAATAGGTATGTTCTGAACCCAAACTATTAAGGTTCTAGTTTCCCTTAGTCCAGACATGCTCAACACAGGGCCATGTGGCCCTCGGAACCAACTGATGTGGCCCCCAACATCAAATCTAAGTGAAGGTGGAAAGCAATGTGTATAGGAGCAATATGCAGGAAAGAAGTAAGCACTTTGTTGTGGGAAGATGGAAGTGGTAGATAGAACTGGCACATAAATGGGGGTAAATAAAGTCTTAGTAAGGATGAAAGGTTGCAAGGAACGTGATATAGGAGTAGATCAATGGCAAACAGAGAGGGCAGTAGCAGGTTGGAGGAACGCAGTGAGATTGATTGGTGGTTGTATGCTGAGTAGGGTTGCCCCCTACCGATTATTTTTGGTTACCTGCCGGCAAGTGTTTAGTAATTGCCGGTATTTTTGTTACTGTTATGCACGCCTATTATTATAATTATTCGATTATTCAAAGTGGACCAAAACCTACCGCGATCTTATAGATTCCCAGTCTGATAGATTCCGTCCCCCCACGGCATCCAAAGCCGGGATTCCCCACTGTGTGAAAACCCCCAGGTCACCCCATACACTTACCTTATTTTCCAGCCCAATGGGGCATGCGCGAGCCGCAGCACATTCCCAAAATCCTTCTAGTAGGGAGTGTGCCCACGTCAGGCATTTGTGAGTGCCGAGCGCGGACACACGGCTTTAGAGGGAAGCGGGGGATGCGGCTGTCAGCGCACTCAGAGCCGCTGACCTTAGATGAGGTGACCGCACTGACTGCGATCTGGGGTCGTCACACAGCGGGGCACCCTGGATCGGGGTGCGCCGGGGGAAAGGACCAAAACCCAAGACAGTAAAAATCCTGGGTTTTGATCCACTATAGGCGCCAATGCTGTACAACGCCACATCACACCATGCACAAACCAGGCGCAACCATTCTCCCATAGAATGTATTTTCACTCGTTTTATGGCAATTGGCAAAATGGGTCATGTGCAGCACTGAGCACAGAGCCTGCAGCGTAAAGCGCCTGCAGCAGGGGCCAGCATTGCAGCTGAGGTGCCGAGAGCATCTCTCAGGAGACGCTGAAGTGTCGCTGGATGGCGCTATTGTTAAATTGGGCTCCCTGGGATCATCTGGGCACCAGCCATAAGCATAACATGTGGATATTTAGATCAAATAAAACAAGGGAATTTGCCCTCAGCCAAATATCTATATCTAAAACTATCCTAAAACTTTACAATATTAAAAGGGTTATTTACAGCTGTTGGAAGCTTCAAACTTGGAGATCTTCTCCATTGCTTAGAGATCCTCTTCTATCTCATTACCTTACTAAAGTATAGAAAACTGCAGCACACATCAGGTTAAAAGTGGTAAGGTTCTCTATATAAATAGCCACTTTAAATGCAAAAAACTTGGGATTTTGACTATCTTGGGTTTTTGTTCCGTGCCCCAGGGGCATTCTGAATCGGGGAGCCCCACTGTGTGAAACCCCCCAGAAGAACTCACCTCTTCTTGGTCCAATGGTGCATGTGCATGCTCTCCTCCAATCTTCCTTTCAGCAGTTTGCCATGCAGATTTAATGCTGGAATAGTATAGTACAATTCAGTAAGACCTAAATCCTACACACATTGCTCCAGGAATACTGCCCATTAAATAATGTGGAAATGATAAAATTCGATGTGCTGAATATTTTTTTTCTCTTTATTCTTATCAATTATTAACCGGTAATCCCAAACCAACTCACAATCATGTTTTGTTTTAGCCAACTCAAGCTTGGACCTCTGAAATGAATTACAAAATGTAGGTGAAATTATTGCATTACAAACACCAGGGAAAAAACGAATGTCCTAATCAAAATGCAAATCTGCTGACCATAATTTTTACTCCTGCCATGTTATGAAGATTTCAAAAACACATAAAAGCAATAAAGAGTAGACTGTAAATCTACGAGTATACATACATTACGGCAAATGTTTTCTCCATTCATTTTTATTGCCCACTTGAGGCTCCCTGGCTAATGATGCAGATTTCCAGCTCGAGAGCTATTGTCTGTTACTCGGGCACTGGAAGCGGGTGGATGGAAGTGGAACCTGCTCCGATGGCCGACCACCAAAGCTAATGCAGAAGCCGGCTTTTGTCTGAGTGTCCTTGCTAGATATATTAATATTCATTCTATTATTTAATCAAAGGCTTATATATAAAGAGAGGCTTTTAAGATGCACTTAATGCAGGCACAGAGATTGAGTATATACCTGATGAGCTTGGTTTGATGTGTTAAATATGTAAAGACCTGCTGTGGTATTGAAATGATGTCTGAATTTAAAGCAGATCTAAAGTCTGTTTTTAATATCCCCATATCCTAATTAAGATTTAAAAAACAAGGATTTTAAGTAACCAGAACTGGATTATTGGTGGCAGAAACAAGGGGAATGGGTGTAGAGAGTGGATGCTCTTACATTTGCTAAGCGTAACAATTTCTCAAGACCCTTTGTGATGGGTAGGACCACATGCATGTGTATTATATGCTGTTATTCAGCTTTGTTTTGACACTATTTTATATTATGTTTAGAGCAGGCATAAACAATTCTCGGCAAAAAAGCAATTCTGTGAGTACTCACCTGTAGAATTGTTTTTGTTCTTGCATGGCACGGCCTGCTTCGGTATTCATAACAGTTGGGTTATTCCGCCACAAGGTGGCGCAGTGGTACTGCAGAAAGCTGTGGCATCTCCCAGCCCCCTATGAAAACGGGATTAACCATAGAGTTCCCAGCGTAGACAAGCAGTGAGACAAGAAGCCGGGAGAGAATAAAGGTAAAAAATGTAAAAAATTAAAAAAAACCCAATTAACTTGGAACAATCACCATAAAGAGGCAACCAAGAATAATGATAGCAAGGGTGGGTGGAAGCAGGCCATGCCATGCAAGAACAAAAACAATTCTACAGGTGAGTACTCACAGAATTTCTTTTTTCTTTATTGCATGGCACGGCCTGCTTCGGTATTCATAACAGTTGGGACATCCAAAAGCAGTGTCCAAAAATAGGGTGGGGTGGGATCCCCAATGAGTAACAGCCGGCAATTCAAGTCACTATGGCCTGAAGCACCTTGCGGCCATAAGCAGCATCCGCTGAGGCCTTAACATCAACCTTGTGAAACTTGGAAAAAGTATGAATAGAAGACCAAGTAGCGGCCTTGCAAACTTGTTCAACAGAAGCTTGGTGCTGAAAAGCCCAAGAAGCAACAATAGCACGAGTGGAATGAGCAGTAATTCTAAAGGGAGGTTCCTTCCCCTTAGCAGAATAGGCTTGAACCACCGCCTGACGCATCCACTTGATGATAGTGGATTTAGCCGGAGGCAAACCCTTCCTGGGTCCAGAAGTGAGAACAAAAAGAGCATCAGATTTCCTGAAAGGCTCAGTAGCGACCAAATAAAATGTCAGAGCCCTGACCACATCCAGAGAATACAATGTCCTTGGAATTCGCATGATTAGGACACAATGAAGGCAAGACAATAGGCTCGATTCAGAGGCACATTCGTTTGGACTTCCATAGCTGTCTGTGAAAGTTTTTGTGTGTGTTAGTCATTTTTTTTGTTCATTTCATTCATTTTCCATTCCTACAAACGTTCGGGCTAATGCGTATATGCGCTTTCGATGAACGAAAGCAAATCAGATCATTTGCGTTAGTTCGGACTAATCGATTGTAAGCATGCAGCCAGCTTCACTCTGCTGCTGAGGATTTGGTGGAGAAACATGTTGGGACAGTTGCAGATTATGTTCCGGGGGGGGGGGGGCTGTATTGAAGGTCCCATGAAGGTGCCATCCTCCTCCAGCTCCTGGATTTCCTCCATCAGTGTGTGGGTCTGTTGGGATTTTCAGTTTCAAAATTTCAGTTTGTGCACTACATATGTACTACACTACATATGTAATTCCGCACAAAAAAAACATGGAAATTCACAGGCATCAGCAAAATCAGAAAAAGACACTTACCGTACATATTGGATGCTGGGTCCTAGGTAGCACGGAAGTTGACGGCGTGGACAAACTGGCTGAGGCTTCCACAGTAGCTGAGGGATGATGCTGGGCTGCATTGTTTTAAAAAAGGCATGTAAACACACAACTATGCATTGTTGATGTGTATTAATACATATGCTTCACTACAACACGTGGGCAAGCAGGAATGGAAACTCCCCCAATGGTCCAAGTTGACCTTCACTATGAATGCCATTATCTGTTATATGTATTACTCAACAAGTACATACACATTGGTCACCTAAACCAAACAAAACATGCATGTACTGGCTGTTATGAGGCTTCACACATCCATAAAGGGCCATTAGGGGCCCACACTCAGCTTGCAAATAGCATTTGGATTAAGATTATGGTGGTTGCCATTCTTCCTAGGTAAACCTTTCAATCACCCCAGATAAAGTATTTCTGACCAAAGCACAGCTCAAACCCAAGTGGCCTAAAGTTAAAGATGGAAGTGTTGAATCAGATTGACTAGAAGAACATAACAGGCAGTCCTTTGCTAATCTAAATCCTTTAATAGTGTCCATAAATACTCTCAAAGGTCATGTATGACCCTGGTTAAATTTTTACCTCCACTACAAGGCACTCCCTAGGAGCATTTGTTAATATATGACTTAGAGCCTCATTTTACATGTAGAAAACTAATCACATACACACTAACATTACTAACCTGCAGGAATAGTCGGGATGTTCGTGTCCCGTCGCCCCGAAAAAGATAGTTTGGCAAATTTAGCAAAATGTTGACCATACAAGAAGCAGAGAAATCCCCAAAGTAGATATGTACCTGTAATTACGCCGTTTATTTTCTTTCTTCCGTGCTGCATACTTCAGGTCCGATATTTTGCGTTGAATCTGCTCAACATCTTTTAGCTCTTCCCCCGCTGCATTGACCTGTCTGGTGAGCTCCTGCAAGGTGAGGCCACTAGCCAATGCCAGAGTTTGGGCCTCCCCAAACCTGCCACTCAAGTGACCTCTGCACAATGTGTGCCCTGTTGCTTGCGGTTCTGGCTCCTCAGTGTTTGCAGGCAAATCGAGGGACATTCTGGCCTGGCTGTGTTGGGGTGAAATGTATGACTGCTGGCTGGCTGGAGATTGAACAGGACTTGGATAGGGAATGGGTGTTCGTGGCTGGGTGGCCACTGAAGTAGCAGGCGTAGATGTGCCATATGGTGAGTGCCTTGCCACCTGTGCCGGTGGAGAATGTGGCCGAGGAGGAGAGGGTGTGCTTGCTGAAGTAGTGCTTTGGGCCCTGTGCCCCTGTGGGTCCTTCGAAGTTGCATGCCCCTTGGAGGTTGTAGGACGTTCCTGTGGAGATGCCGAGCTTGGGCTTCTTTGCCGGTGCCTTGGCCACTTGCCATATTTATCCACACGTGCGGGTGGTGATGGCGAGCTCGGGCTGCTGGGGCTTCTTGGGCTTCTTTGCCGGTGCCTTGGCCTCTTGCCATATTTATCCACACGTGCGGGTGGTGATGGCGAGCTCGGGCTGCTGGGGCTTCTTTCACGGTGGGTTCTCCTCTTAGTGTGGGATTTGCCCACACGTGGGTGGGGTTATGGTGACCTGGGGGGGCTGAGGCTTCGCACCCTCTTTGTAGCTTTTGGGGCGGCCGTGGCTGCTGGTTTGCTGGCCTTGGGCTTCCTCTTTGCCGCTGCCTCCTTTTGTTGGCTGGTTGCTGGTGCCTTGGCCTGAGCACTGCGGGTTGCCCGCAGCTTAGTTTTGGGCATCTGGGAGCGAGTTGTGGGGCCTGCAGAAGGCTCCTTACGCTTTGGTGCGTGTTTGCTGCTGCTGCCCTCCTTTGCTGCTTTAGCTAGCGCTTTTTGGGGGGCCATTACTCACCGACTCTCAAAGAGAATGAGCTGTGTGTCCAGGACCCTTTAAATAAGAATGGCGGGGTATGACGCTTACACGCTCGCGTGCGTACGTCCGTTCGTCCGGCCGTGCGGAACCTGGAAACCGCTGGGGCATAACTTATCTGCTGCAGACAAGAAGAAAGATGGCGCCCATAATCTTCACCCGCCAACAAGAAGAGATCATTATGCTTGTAAGTGTATTTTAATGCCTTTGATTTGCCATCTAAATGCATGCCTAGTCCTTAAGGAAGCGCAGGAAGAAACGATTTGTTTTAAAAGTGTCTAAAACTCAGTGCTAAATCGAGTTAGGGCCCACATGTGTGAACCAACACTATGCCAGCTACAAGGATAGTATTAGGCTAGAAATGTGTCGGTTAATGTCATTTAGTCAAATGATCATTTTGGACAGATATTTGTATGCAGTTTGATCTAAATCCTATGTTTATTTTGTGTTTTGTAGACTATGCTGGAGCGCAGGTACGACTACCTGCCCAACTCATTTGAGATGAGGACCGTCGCCCTGGAGTTAGTTTCCAGGATCCAACATCAAACGGACACCACCTTCACCCACACGCAGATCATGCACAATTGGTCGGACCTGAAACGGCTGCACATGCCCCGGGTGCGACGCTTTTTTGGACTCCATTTCCCTAGTAAATACATAGCGATTGCATGCTAGATGTAAGCAATACAGAAGGTAGGCCTTTATTTATAAATGCTTCTCTTTTCTAGTGTTGGAAATGGAGTACCGAATCCGACGCACAGGCCGACCAGTGCTGCATGAATCTGCAGCTGGAAGTGAAGGTGGTGTTGCTCCAGGGCAACGGTCCTACCCCTCCTCCGTAGGGTCCTCCGACCAGCCCCTGGACCTTTCCACAGAGGAGGGGCGGCACGGCGTGGGCAGGGAGTTGTACCCAGTGACGCAGCCAGTAGCCTCTGGTATGTGACTCTTCATGTAACCGCACACACATACATGCTATTTCCAACAAAGCTAATTCCTTTAATCTCTTTTTCTAGATGTTTCTGGAGCGGGTGAAGATGTGGAGTCTGCAGCAGATCACGCCCAGGAGGCACAGGGAGAAGGTGAGTGATGTGACACACACATTGAAATTGACATTTGCTTACTGTTGATTAGGACATTATAAGTGACCCTATTTGCCATGTCTCTACAGCCTCTACTTCACACCAGTGGCAGGGCCCAGGACGGTTGTCCCCAACGAGGCAGGCGTCGGCCACCAACCAAGTAAGTTGTAATGTCATTCTTTGGAGTATGTGGTAATTGACCTGATCACCCAGATACATCAAGCCATAGTCAATGGCATTAGCAGAATGACATATGCCCACTTCCTTAGATTAATGACTTAGAAGAATGACATATGCCCACTTCCTTAGATTAATGACTTAGCAGAATGGCATCTGCCCACTTCCTTAGATTAATGACTTAGCAGAATGACATATGCCCACTTCCTTAGATTAATGACTTAGCAGAATGACATATGTCGTCAAGAGTTAGGTTGCCAACTAACAAACATTCCATCCACAGGTGATAAACATGTATTTGTCTCAAAATAATGTTTTTTTTTTAAATTTTATACAGGACCACACGGGCAAGAGTGGAAGCCATGAATAGAAGGGTCCTTGAGTTGGTGGCCGAAATGCAGCAGCTGCGTGACTCGTTGGGGACAACAGAAGAAGACTAGTGTTCTGGGTCCTGCCACTGTGTTGTATATATTTTTTAATGTAGATAGTTTAAAATTTTTATATTTTTTGATTTTTAAAAAGTTGAAAAAGATGAAAGGCAGACACCACCTTAGGCAAGAAATCTGGCTTAAGCCGAAACACCACCTTATCCTGGTGTCTCTCAAAATAAGGAGGTTTGATGGAAAGCGCCGCCAGCTCAGAAACTCGCCTTACAGAAGTGATAGCCACCAAAAAGGCTACCTTAAGAGTCAGAATGGGCAAAGCAGCCCCACGGGAAGGCTCAAAGGGAGGACCCTTCAGAGCAGACAACACCCGATTCAAGTCCCAGACTGGTAGCATAGGCTTACGAGGTAGACGCACATGAGTAACACCCTGGAAAAAAGTTTTAACCAACCGGTGGTTGGCAAAGGATCTTTGGAAAAAAAAAGTGCCAGAGCTGAAACATGGCCTTTGAGGGTACTTAGTTGAATGCCAGAATCCAAACCATGTTGCAAAAAATTGCAGAATCCTGGGAATGGAAAAAAAAACCCGACAGGGAAGAGACTTGGACTCACTCCAGGCAATGTAAGCATGCCAGACCCTGTAATAGATAAAGTACAAGGACTTCTTCCTAGCCAGAATCATGGTATCCACAACAGAGGCAGGCAACCCCTTCTCTGTCAAGATGTAGGTTTCAGCAGCCAAGCCGTTAAAGCCAGCGTTTGTAAATTGAGATAGCGTAGCTGTCCCTGAGTGAGAAGATCTGGATCCCTGGGCAAGACGTACTGGTCTACTGCCAACTGCACAACGTCTGGGGCCACCAGGATGGCTGACACCCCCTCCGGGGCAATCTTGCGCATGACCCTGCCCAGTAGAGAAAACGGAGGGAACACCACCCCCGCCCCTCCACCCCCGCAATGTATACCGCCGAGATGCAGGGGACATTCTGTTCCGCCCAAGACAGTATCAGAGACACTTCCTTGAAGGCTCGCTTGCTCCGAGTCCTTCCCTGATGGTTGATGTAGGCAACCACTGTCTGGTTGTCTGAGAGGATCTGAACAGCCCGAACCCGAAGGTGTGTGGTCAGGTGGGACAGAACCAACCTGATCGCCCTCAGTTCCAGGACATTGATGGGCGCATGGGCCTCCTGGGGGCCCCAACGACCCTGGAACTGTAGGGACTTCCAAAAGCCCCCCCAGCCCGTCAGACTGGCATCCGTGGTGACAGTCCCCCAGCACGGGGGCAGGAAGGTTCTGCCCATCAGAAGATTCCTTGAGTCCAGCCACCACGAAAGGGACTGCCTGGCCAGAGGAGACAGAGCAAATTCCTGATCCAGGGACACAGGGTCCCGATCCCAAACTGACAAGAGGTGCAACTGAAGAGGTCTCATGTGAAACTGAGCAAAGGGGACCGCCTCGAAGCAAGACACCATCAGGCCCACCAACTGCATCACCAGACGGATGGAAGGATGAGGACACAAGAGCAGAGCCAGTGTCTGCTTCTGAAGGCCCTCCACCTTCTGCTGAGCAAGGAACACCTTGACCTGAGAGGTATCCAGTGTCATGCCCAGAAAGGACCTCACCAAGGACGGGGACAGTGAAGACTTGGGAAAATTGATCACCCAACCGAAGGACTCCAGAGTGGAGATCACCACCTGGGTGTCCTGTTCGGTCTGATGAAAGGACTGAGCCACAATGAGGATGTCGTCCAGGTAGGGAAGGATGCGAATGCCCCGGGTTTGTAGCAGAGCCATCACTCCCGCCAGCACCTTGGTGAACACCCGAGGCGCCGAGGTGATACCGAATGGTAAGGCCACAACCTGGTAATGCTGATCCTCCAGCACGAACCTCAGAAATCTCTGATGACCTGGGAAAATAGGCACATGAAGATAAGCATCCTTGATGTCCACGGTGGTCAAGAAGTCCCCCGGGCGAAGGGTACCGACAGCAGAGCGTAGCGTCTCCAGAGAGCCCTCCTTTTTGGGGACCGTGAAGAGCTTGGAATAGTACCCCTGACCCTGTTCTTGATGGGACACCGGACAAATGACTCCTGACTCCAGCAGGCATTGAACCGTCCCGAAAGTAACCCTTGAGCTGACAGGGGGTTTAAAGACATCCGGGATCTGATGAATCTTGGGGGCGGCGAGGCTGCAAACTCTATCTTGTAACCGGAGGACACCAAATCCTGAATCCACCGGTCTGAAATGTGGAGCCTCCATACGGATGGGTGAGGGCGCCTCCTCATGCCTGAGGGGCCTTGGGATGGGGTTTGGGCTTGGAACCCCCAGGAGAGTCCATGGGATCTGCCACGGCCCCAAGACTCTCTGCGGCTACCTGAGAAGAGGGAGCCATGACCACCTCTGGAAGAACGAAGGGAGGGGAGGGAGACGGAGGTCCCCCGAAAAGGCCGGGGCTGTCTCCTACACTGAGACAGCCTGCAATCCTTGGCCAAAACATCAAGACGCTCACCAAAGAGCCGCAGTCCCGCAAAGGGGAGCCCAGTGAGAGCCTTCTTAGCAGCAGCATCAGCTGCCCACTGACATAACCAAACAGAGCGGAGCATAGCCACCAAAAGTGCAGAGGCCCTACCGCCCAGCCTCACAGCATCATCCATGGCAGTAAGGATAAATACAACAAAATCAGAGCAAAGCAAGAGGGCCCTATAATCCTCCCTACTCCTACCAGCCATAGCGCCATTACAGAGACGCTTGAGCAGTTTCTTAAGGGCAATAGCAGTAATGGCAGCAGCACAGGCCGGGCGCAGTCCAGCCCCCAGTAAAAGCATGGCAGTCCAGCTGATCCATGCGCCAGTCCTTGCTGTCCTTGAGAGTGGTAGTGTCAGGGGAAGGCATGACCAAAGTATTAGACAGGCCTAGCACAGGAGCGTCCACCTCAGGGGGACAGGCCCAACGCTTTACTAGATCAACAGGAAAGGGATATCTCTTATCCATTCCCTTGGGCGCTGCGGGCAGCCTGTTAGGACATTCCCACTCCCTAAGCACCATAGAAGTGAAATGGCCCTGCTCAGGGAACTCCAGACGCTGTTTGCCAGGATGAAAAAGCTCACCCTGCTTTCTCTTAGCCACCTCAGGGGGAGATATGTGCAAGATTTCAAAAATTTGTGACAGCAGATTGTCAGTGTCCTCAGAGTACCATGATTCATCCCCGGACGCAGACCCAGGGTCACTAATGCAACCCCCCTACTGGTCCCCAGAGGAGTCAGAGTCCTGGAACAGTTCCCCTTCTTCTAGGGAATAAAGTCCCCCAGTAGCATCAAATTCCTCATACTCCTCAGTGGAGCGTGAGGGTGTGGAAGTCAGGTGCTGCTTCTTGCCAGAAGCCTTCCTAGGAATAGGCCCGGCAAGCTGCTTCTCAATGTGGGCCACACGAAGTGCCACACCAGACTGTGACCCCCTGCTAGCATCCCCCTCACTGGGAGCTAATTGCAGCAGTGGAGGGGTAGGTGATGCCAAAGGGGGCGCAGAGCTGGGAAGCGATGCCGGGAGAAACCACAACCCATTGGTATCCCACCTGAAAGACATAAGTAAAAGCGACACATGAGCATCCCGCAGCACATGCCCCACGAGACCAATAAAAAAAAAACCAACGGGGACTCACGGACCAAGGACACCGCAGGGTCACCAAGGCACAGACCACAGGATGAAGCGACACACCGGAGGAAACAGCGCTGCAGCCTGGAAGGGAGAAATCCAGACGCGCAGCTAATCCAAAATGGCGCCGGCAGAGGTACCTCAAGGGGCGGGCCGCGTATCGCATCATCCCCTGGCCCCGCCCCCCCGAAGAGCGCGAAAACAGCGCCTACGTGACCCCGCCAGCGCCATGAAAAAGCAAGAAACGCCACAGGTTATAGCGGCCACAGACGTGGAGCGCGGTACAAAGCGGCACACTGTAAACACCAAAACACCACAACTAACACCACTCGCCGCTACCACCCCCCCCCGAACAAAGTCAGAGAGGGGGAGGGGGAAGAGAGAGAGACGAGATGGCAGCGGCGAGTATCCAGGCCAGGAGGGGGGGTGGGACCCCGGGGGGCCCCCTGAAGGAAAAGAAGGGGACACAGTCTTCAAAACACTCACCCCCTCAGAAGCCAGGACAGGAACTCCGCATGCCTAGTAGACTCACCATAAAGCCTATGGCCGGTTACTCTATGTGGAACAGGGTCTGCGGCTTGGAGCAGCGCTCCAGGAGCACTTGACCCTAGTGCTCCTCTACCTTCACCCGATCTGTCAGCCAAGGCTGGGAGGCAGTGAGGGTCCAGAAACGGGTGGAAATAGACTTGCAGGGCCGCAGGCTTGGTTGCCCCGCTCACCTGCGCAAGAGAGAGAGCCATCTTCCAACTTCGCAGTTTCACTGCAGAGGAAACACTGGGAACTCTATGGTTAATCCCGTTTTTATAGGGGGCCGGGAGATGCCACAGTTTTCTGCAGTACCACTGCACCACCTTGTGGTGGAATAACCCAACTGTTATGAATACCGAAGCGGGCCGTACCATGCAATAAAGAAAAGTTTTATTTTTATTTGAAATTTTTTTAAATCCTCCCCTCCTTGCCAACTTACCAGCCCCAATGTACTTTCAGCATGCACCCGTGGAAGAACATCTGGCCCAGGTTCCTGTACAACTCTGGTGCCGAAGGGGGGTAATCGATTGGGGCTATAACGGCAAGCCACCCACCAGCTTGCTGGCCCCTTTACCTTTTTAACTGGTCATAGGGGTTCTTGTAAACCAATAAAACAATTCACCAAAACTCCCTTGCCCCATCTGCATGCATGATACTGAGTTGTAAAATTGACCACATCAAGGTTACAAAAAGGTAAATTTTTACTCCCAGCAATCTGAATTGCCCTGCGAAGGGATGCATATGAGCACTGTTTCTTCTAAAGGTTTTGGTCCTGTTTAACTGACAGGTACTAATAATGCTCTATAAGACTCTAGGGCTGGCCAGTTCCCTGTGTGTCCTGGATTTACAGGAAATCTTACGTTTATGAAGCATGTGTGGCTCGGTCGTGGCATCACCTGCTTCCCATTAGCACACCCACGCCAGGCATATCTGAATGGCTTGCGCAGGTACACCCATATCACTGGCTTTAATTTAGCGATAATTTCTCAGAGGAAATGGCCGCTGCAATCAAGCAATGAACGAGAATTGGTAAATCAGACGGCTGACGTATCTTTTTGGCTGACCAAAAATTTCTTGCTTATCGCATGATGGTTGGATTGTGTAAACAGAGGTCG
The DNA here is from genome assembly GCA_027917425.1 of Gastrophryne carolinensis. Taxonomy (NCBI): domain Eukaryota; kingdom Metazoa; phylum Chordata; class Amphibia; order Anura; family Microhylidae; genus Gastrophryne; species Gastrophryne carolinensis. Next base: position 479,996,840 of record CM051236.1, read on the forward strand.
CCCTCGAAAAAATGTGTTTAGCTATGAGAATGAGCAACATGAGCAATTGCTCTAGCGATTAATTGAGCAACAAATCTTCGGTGTCTGAACCTCAATCTCAGAAGATTTGTATGGTCAGTCATTTGCTGAGCGAACAGCCAATATATCTGCTCGTGTAAACCCAGCATTAGACACCCCTGTTAGAATTTTGGTCATCAGCAGGATCCAGTCTGCTGAAGAGACCCCAGGAGAGAGGCACTTTCTTCTTAGTTCCCCCCCTCAGTCAAACCCAATGCCTTGGCATACAAATATGTCTGTAGTAATTTCCACCATCTTGGTGGTCAGGAGAACCCACAGAGGTTCTTGCAGGGGAGAGGTTCCCTCTCAGCCCAACCCAACTTCTTGGCCTATAAATACACCTGTTTGTTGTTATATATACAGCATTCAGAGAATGTTTTTTAGCAAAATCATCCCTAGTGTATCTTCCAGATGGGTTTATGGGGATGGCTACTAAATAAAATCCAAAACCGTGGGAATCCAACCAAGCCTGCCTGTATGTAGTAGTTGTCAAGTCATATTTCAGTAAAGCTGGTAAAATGCAGAAACCAAACAAGTTCCTCCAGGGGGTAATGTTTGCAGTAAATGAATAACAAAATTGCTTAAATGGAGGGGCTGAGGGTGGGGGAGTATTTCATTTTATGTGTAAACTCCTAGAAGAACAGCTGTAAAGTTCTTCTTTATTTCCCCAAGTGTCTGCTAAATAAGGTCAAGCACTAGAATTCCGATCAAGAGAATGACTTCAGATGACAGCGTGTCTCTAATGAACAGACTGACAAAACAACAGGTTTTCATTTTGTCTGTCTTGAAACCATAAATGCAAGACTATTTTACTACATACTGTTTATGCACTATAAAGATTTAAAGGGAAAATCCACTCCAGACCAAAAGTGTAATTGCAGTACAAGTCTCCCCTGCTAACCTGCAGCTGCACTTGCTGTGTCAGTCGGCCCACAGAGTCTGCATGTTGGGGCCTGAAATTCCTGGCTTTGGCATCGGGTGAGGCACCCATTATGGAGGTCAGAACTGCAGGATGTGACATGCAGATCACTAAGACATTACATCCTTAGAAGCCTGATTGTCACGTATCTTTCTGGAGACCAGGCCAATGTAGATATAGACAGCTGCCAACAATACAACCTGCAGCCTCCCCAGAGCACGGAGACTGGGGAAACTCAGCAGTATGACCATACCTTTTTCATTCCGGTATAGGTCTTGGTTTCATCTGTCCAAGGAATGTTCTTCCAGAACTGTGTTGGCTCTTTTAGATGATTTCTTTTACCAAAGTCCAATCTAGTGTTCTTATTAAGGCTTAAGGCTTATGAGTGGCTTGCACCGTGCAGTGACCCCTCTGTAGTTACTTTCATGCAGTCTTCTCTTGGTAGATTTGGATATTGATACGCTTACATCCTGGAGAGTGTTGGTCACCTGATTGGCTGTTGTGAAGGGGTTTCTCTTCATCATGGAAATTATTCTGCGATCATCCACCACTGTTGTCTTCTGTGGGCGTCAGGGGCGTACATAATATAGGGGCAGTGCAGGCACCTGCCCATGGGCCCCATGGAACAAGAGGGCCTGTTGCAAGCTGCCTCCACCACGTCTGTGGTATGTACTCAAGGTACATACTTACCCAGCCATGTTGCTTCCTTCTTCCCGGCTCTCTGCATTGCAATCCACGATTCCCTTGGCGCCGCTCCTCTCCATCGTCGCTGTGTGCGTAGCATGTCCACCAGAGGGGGGGCAGGGGCCAACGGCGGCTCTGCTATGGGGCCCCCACAGAGCTAGGTGCACGACTGGTGAGCGTTCGGGTCTTTTTGCATTGATGATTTCACTGGTTCTTTCTTTCATCCTCAGGATGTACCCAACTGTAGATTTTGCCACTCCTATTGGTAGAGTAGCAATTTCTCTCTGATGTTTATACTCTCTTTTGGTTTCTTTAAAAACTGGGTGGCACATGTTAAGGAGCTGAAGCACCTAAACCTTTCAATAACTGTTAATATGGATACCATCAAATAAAAGCTGAAAGCCTGTACTTTATGTTCATGTCCATCATATAACTATAACTTGAATATGTTTCAGTAAACAGGTAAAAAAATACAATTCTGTGAAGTACTCACCTGTAGAATTGGTATTATACGCATACAGCACGTCCTGCTCCAGATGTAGTAAAAACATGTGGGTAATCCTCCGCCTCCGGCGCCGTGCACTGCAGACATGTAGAAAACAAGCTCCTCCCGGCCCTACATATACCGGACACCTCCCACAAATCCCCAGCATTGAAAAGCAGTGAGAATGAGAAGCCAGGAGCAACCAACCACCCAAAACTGGCAATAACAACGATGATAACAATCACCAAACAGGAGATCCAGAACAAAGTGAAACCAGGGTGGGGTGGAGCAGGACGTGCTGTATGCGTATAATACCAATTCTACAGGTGAGTACTTCACAGAATTGTATTATTCTAAGCATACAGCACGTCCTGCTCCAGATGTAGTAATAACATTTGGGACATCCAATAGCCGTGTCCGTAAAGTAGGGATCCCCAACAGAAAAGGCAACAGCAAGCAGTTTAAACTACTGCCGCCTGCAAAACCTTGCGGCCAAACACAGCATCAGCTGAGGCCCTAACATCAACCTTGTAAAACTTTGTAAAGGTATGAACAGAAGACCAAGTAGCGGCCTTGCAAACTTGTTCCACAGAGGCCTGGTGCTGAAAGGCCCAAGAAGCCCCAACAGCTCGAGTAGAATGAGCAGTAAGACGAAAGGGGGGAGACTTCCCCTTAGTAGTATAGGCTTGAACCACAGCCTGACGAATCCATTTACTGATAGTAGACTTGGTGGGAGCCAAACCCTTCCTAGGCCCGTGAGGCACAACAAAGAGAGCATCCATCTTCCTGAAAGCCTTAGTGATAACCAGGAAATACTTGACACACCTAACCACATCCAAGGAATGCAAAACCCTTTCCTTAGGGTTACTAGGATTAGGGCACAAGGAAGGAAGTACAATATCTTGATTCAAATGGAAAGCAGACACAACCTTAGGCAGAAAGTCTAGCTTGAAGCGAAACACTACCTTATCCTGGTGTCTCTCATAGTAGGGAGGCTGAATAGATAGAGCCGCTAACTCCGATACACGTCTAACAGAAGTGATAGCAACCAGGAATACGACCTTGAGCATGAGAACAGCGAGAGCAGCCTCCTGAATAGGCTCAAAAGGAGCACCCTGCAGGGCCGATAACACCAAGTTTAAATCCCAAACAGGAACCATAGGTTTCCGAGGAGGCCGCACATGAGTGACCCCCTGAAAGAAGGTCTTGATAAGAGGGTGCTGGGCAAAGGTTTTCTGAAAGAAGATAGACAGGGCCGAAACCTGACCCTTCAGGGTACTAAGCTTAAGACCTAAGTCTAGACCATGTTGTAAGAACTCCAGCACCCTGGAAACTAAGAATTCCCGGCAGGGAAGAGACCTGGATTCACACCAGTCAATGTAAGAACGCCAAACTCTATAGTAGATAGCAGAAGAAGTCTTTTTCCTGGCTTGCACCATAGTAGCCACTACAGATGCAGACAAACCCTTTTCCCTCAGGATGGAGGTTTCAATAGCCAAGCCGTCAAAGCCAGAGTTAGTAAATTGGGATGGCGTAGAGACCCTTGAGTTAGAAGGTCCGACAACCGTGGCAGATCGTACAGATCTACTGCCATTTGAACCACGTCTGCGAACCACACTCTTCTTGGCCACCTTGGGGCCACCAGAATCGCGGGTACCCCTTCCAGAGCAATCTTGTGCAGAACTCTGCCCAGAAGGGGAATTGGTGGAAACACATACAGGAGCTGAAACTCCTTCCAAGACATTGACAGGGCATCCGTGGCCAGAGCCAGAGGATCCTGAGACAGAGATACAAAGCTCGGGAGCTTGTGATTGTGACGGGACGCAAACAGATCCACAGCTGGCACTCCCCAACGGAGACACAGGGCCTGAAACACCCTGTTGCAGAGGGACCATTCCCCCTGACTAGACGATCCCCTGCTCAGAGCATCTGCCAGCAGGTTCTCCGCGCCCGGAATGTATACAACCGAGATGCATGAGACATTGGCTTCCGCCCATGCTAGAATCAGAGACACTTCCTGGAGAGCTCCCTTGCTCCGGGTCCCTCCCTGATGATTGATGTAGGCAACTGCCGTTCTGTTGTCTGAGCGTACCTGAACCGCCAGACCCTTCAGGTGCTGGGTCAATTGTTCCAGCACCAATCTGACCGCCCTGAGTTCCAGGACATTGATGGGTAGATGGGCCTCCTGAGGGCCCCACCTCCCCTGGAAGCGCAGGGACTTCCAGAATCCCCCTCAGCCCGACAGACTGGCATCCGTTGTGATCGTCTCCCAGGAGGGAGCCAGGAAGGATCTGCCCCTTGTCAAGTTCCTGTGGTCCAGCCACCACGCAAGGGATTGTCTGACCGAGGGGGGGGAGCACCCAGATCTCGTCCAAGGACGCTGGGTCCTTGTTCCAGACTGACAGAAGGTGAAGCTGCAGGGTTCTCAAATGGAACTGGGCAAAGGGCACCGCCTTGAAGCTTGCCACCATCGAGCCCACCAACTGCATTCCCTGCCGGATGGAGGGATGAGAGCTCGAAAGCAGGGACCTCACCTGCATTGTCAAAGCTTCCACCTTCTGCTGAGGAAGGAATATCCTTGACTGAACTGTATCCAGAATCATCTCCAGGAACGGGGTCACTGAGGAGGGGGACAGAGAGGACTTTGGGTAGTTGATCACCCAGCCGAATGACTCCAGGGTGGACACTACCAACCGAGTGTCCAGCTCTGCTTGCTGCAGAGACCGAGAGGTGATGAGTATATCGTCCAGGTAGGGCAAAACTCGTATGCCCCTTAGTCTTAACAGTGACATCACCCCTGCTGGCACCTTGGTGAACACCCTGGGAGCAGACGTGAGGCAGAATGGCAGGGCCATGAACTGGTAATGCTGATCCAGCAGCGCAAATCTGAGAAACCTTTGATGTCCTGGAAACACCGGGACGTGCAGGTAAGCGTCCTTGATATCCACAGATGTCATGAAGTCCCCTGGGCGCAATGAGGCAATGGCCGAGCGCAGAGTTTCCATGCGAAAATGTTTGTTTCTGACAAATCTGTTTAGGATTTTTAAATCCAGAATGGGTCTGACTGACCCGTCCTTCTTGGGCACTGTGAAAAGGTTGGAATAGAACCCCATGCCCCTGTCTCTTAAGGGGACCTTGCAAATGACCCCTATGTCTAGAAGGTCCTGCACAGCCAGCATCAAGACCCGAGCTGAGGCAGGGTCCTGTGGGATCCGGGACCCGATGAACCTGGTAGGGGGCAGTACAGCAAACTCTATCTTGTAACCGGAGGACACTACCTCCTGAATCCATCGGTCTGAGACGTGGCGTTTCCAGACATGCTCGAAGTGCTGTAGACGTCCCCCCACCCAGACGGGCGAGGGCACACCTTCATGCCTGGGGAGTCTTGGGAGAGGCTTTGGGCTTGGGCCCCCATGAGAAACTGGGACGGCGTCCTCTGTTCTTGTTCCAGGGTTCTGCGCGAGACCCAGCGAAGGACACTCCTCTACCTTGCTTAGCCCCACGGTAGGGGGTCGAGTGGGAGCTTGGTCCATGAAAGGGCCGAATCTGATGCTTGCGCTGAGGCAACTTGCCACCCTTGGCAAAAATATCTAACCTTTCTCCAAACAGGCGCAGCCCCTAAAAAGGAAGCCCCTTCAGGGCCTTCTTAGCGACGTTATCAGCGGCCCACTGGTGCAACCAGACCGCTCAGCGTATGGCTACCACCAGAGCAGAAGATCTAGCGCTTAGTTTAATAGCATCGTCCGATGCGGATAGGATATAGTTCACAAAAGTCTCACAGGTTGCCAGAGCATTGGCAGCATCAGAGGGCAAGTCATCCGCTCCTTCAAGAGCAGTCTTAACCACCGTCCTGAGCGCCACCGCCGTAATGGCTAAGGCACAAACTGGGCGGAGCGACGCTCCCCCAAATGCAAAGGCATGGCATGCCAGTTGGTCAACTCGCCGATCTTCCAAATCCCGCAGCGTAGTAGTGTCGGGGGAGTGCATAATAGAGGTGTTGGACAGACTTAGAATTGGGGCATCGACCTCGGGTGGCGATGTCCAACACTTGACCAGGTCGGCAGGAAAGGGATATTTCGTATCCACAGCTTTAGGAACTCCATGGAGTTTGCTGGGATGTTCCCATTCTTTCAACACAAGGCTATTGAAATGAGTTTGTTCGGGAAACTCCAACCGCTCCCTGGCGGTGTGAAACAGATCACCCCTTTGCCGGGGAGCCACAGCAGGGGGAGAGAGATAACACATCAAAGATCTGGATCAGCAGTCTATTAATGTCGTCCGAGGACCAATTATCAGAACCAGACTCTTGCTGTCCCCTGGACTCGTCGTCGCATGACCCTGAGTCAGAGAACAGTTCCCCTTCCTCTGAGGGGGAATGTGCATAGGAAAGCAATAAATCATCAGACTCTATAGGAAGTATAGTAGATTCAGGATAGCAGTGGCCTTGTGCGCCAAGGAGCCAGCAAGTAAGTTTTCCACACTAGCCTGGCCAAATCAGTATGAGAATCCCCACTAGTATTGGGGGTTAGGCTCAGGCTTGGGGGAGTAGGGGAAGCAAGGCGAGGTGCGGGCCCAGCCTCGGAAGAGGTGGGGATACCTGCTAGCGCCTGCTGAGCACAAGGGATGCAGACCCGTGCATTGTCACCGCTGCTAGGCAATACCCCACAAGCTACACACAGACGGGCTTGTCCCAAATGAACCCCGTTCACAATATCCTGAGATGCCTCCATATGGTGATTATTATATACAATATGCCAGTAGGGATTGACGCTATAAAGCAACCCTGGATGCCCCAAAGACCCGCTGGGAAGTGGGAGTGATTTTTTAATGGTCTGGACCGGGCGCTACACTGGGCCGGGAGAAGCCACCGAGGTTCACGGTCTGAAAGACACAAGGGGAACAGGGATGTCAGAGCCAAGCGAGGAGAAGCAAAAGCTAAAGAAAGGTCGCCCATGAGGGCACTTACAGAACAGCGAGGGGAGGACCGTCTTCACCACGCGCACGTGAGAAGGAAATGGCGCTAAGCGAACCTCGAAGGGCGGGCCAGAGCGGGAGATGACGCGGAACGCGCCAAACCAAACCACCCCCCCCCCCCCCGGAGAGCGCACCGCTCGAATGCGCGCAGCCAATCAGAAAGGACAGTAGCTATGTAATTGACAACCGCTCTGGAAAATCACCTCAGAGAGAAAACTGACAGGGTGAATACGGGGATAGAAACGCCGTAGCGCCCAATAACAGAGCCACCGACCGCGCCAAGTAAAAACACAATAAGGCGCTGCGGCTAACTTAAACATAAGTGCGAAGCGCAGCTCTGACACTCGGTAACCGATAAGCTATAAGTCTCTGGTGTAATTAAGGCAAGGTAGGCCAATGTACACGCAACCCCCCCCCTCTTTTTCCCCCCCACTAAAGGGGGGATCTAGGGAGGAAGGTGACCCAAAATCGGGGTTCACCGTTACTCGGGGCGTGGGGGCACTGATGCGGGAGGGGCATCCACTAAAGGCTCACCATTTGCCTTAACCGCCTACCCTATGGTGGGGGATTGCGGTGGAGTCTAGCTCCGTAAGCACACTAGGTGCTGCCTACCTTCACCCGACCAACGCAGCCCAGGCTGGGAGGCATATTCTTTTACAAAGAGGACGGGGGGAAATAGTCCCGCAGGGCCTCGGGCTGTAAAGCCCCGCTCGCCTGCGAGAGCGTGATACTTCATGTCTTCGCAGTTCCAGCACTGCAGAGAAATCTGGGGATTTGTGGGAGGTCCTCCGGTATATGTAGGGCCGGGAGGAGCTTGTTTTCTACATGTCTGCAGTGCACGGCGCCGGAGGCGGAGGATTACCCACATGTTATTACTACATCGGGAGCAGGACGTGCTGTATGCTTAGAATAAGTCAGTGTCCATATATTTATGGACCTAACTGTACCTAATGTCAGTCATCATATCTCATCCCATAGGTTAGAATGTATGAATTTTGCATTAGGCATCCATGACACTCGGGTCTAGGGTCCCCAATTCTGTAGGATTCAATAGTTTAATAAAAGATGATGCATGATGATGAAGTTACAGTAAATGGCCACGAGTGTGTTGGATAACAAATGGAATTCAGAAAGGCCATATGACAGACATTAATAAAGTGTCGAGTGTAAACTCTTGTGATTGGACTATTAGTTTAGCCGGGAAGCCACAGAGAGCAGAAGCACCTAAACCTCTCATTCACAGTTAATATGGATACCGTCAAATGAAAATTTATGTCCATCATATAATTATAACTTGAATATGTTTCAGTAAAATTTGTGTCGGTGTCCATATATTTATGGACCTAACTGTACCTAATGTCAGCCATAATATCTCATCCCATAGGTTAGCATGTATGAATTTTACATTGACATTTTACATCCATGACACTAGGGTCTGGGTCCCCAAGTCTCTACCAAAAGAGTCGGTTACTTATGTAGGGCCTGTATAGGTAGTGACAGTGCAACTAAATGAAGCCATAAAAATAGGTGAGCACCAATAGTTTAATAAAAGATAATACATGATGATGAAGTTACAGTAAATAATGATGAATGTGTTGGATAAAAAATGGAATTCAGAAAGGCCATATGACAGACAGTAATAAAGTGTCGAGTGTAAGCTCTTGTTAATGGACTTTTAGTTTAGGCGGGAAGCCACAGAGAGCATATAGGGGCCCCTCAGTAGAGGGGGAGGCAGACAAGAGAGACGTAGACTCTAAGAGAGAGACCAGAGAGACCTAAAATCTAAGAGAGAGACCAGAGAGACGTAGACTCTAAGAGAGAGACGTAGACTCTAAGAGAGAGACCAGAGAGACCTAAAATCTAAGAGAGAGACCAGAGAGACGTAGACTCTAAGAGAAAGAATAGAGAGACGTAGACTCTAGGAGAGAGACCAGAGAGACGTAGACTGTAAGAGAGAGAATAGAGAGATGTAGACTCTAGGAGACAGAATAGAAAGGCATAGACTCTAAGAGAGAGACCAGAAAGACGTAGACCCTAAGAGAGAGACCAGAAAGACGTAGACTCTAAGAGAGAGACCAGAGAGACGTAAACTCTAGGAGAGAAACCAGAGAGACGTAGACTCTAATAGAGAGACCAGAGAGACGTAGACTCTAGGAGAGAGACCAGAGAGACGTAGACTCTAAGAGAGAGACCAGAGAAACGTAGACTCTAGGAGAGAGAATAGAGAGACGTAGACTCAAAAAGAGAGAGAATAGAGAGACGTAGACTCTAGGAGAGAGAATAGAGAGACGTACACTCTAAGAGAGAGACCAGAGAGACGTAGACTCAAAAAGAGAGAGAATAGAGGGATGTAGACTCAAAAAGAGAGAGAATAGAGAGACGTAGACTCTAAGAGAGAGACCAGAGAGAAGTAGACTCAAAAAGAGAGAGAATAGAGAGATGTAGACTCAAAAAGAGAGAGAATAGAGAGACGTGGACTCTAGGAGAGAGACCAGAGAGACGTAGACTCAAAAAGAGAGAGAATAGAGAGATGTAGACTCAAAAAGAGGGAGAATAGAGACGTGGACTCTAGGAGAGAGAATAGAGAGACCTAGACTCTAGGAGAGAGAATAGAGAGAGGTAGACTCTAAGAGAGAGACCAGAGAAACGTAGACTCTAAGAGAGAGACCAGAGAAACGTAGACTGTAAGAGAGAGAATAGAGAGACATAGACTCTAAGATAGAGACCAGAGAGACGTAGACTGTAAGAGAGAGAATAGAGAGACATAGACTCTAGGAGATAGAATAGAGAAACGTAGACTCTAAGAGAGAGACCAGAGAGACATAGACTGTAAGAGAGAGAATAGAGAGACATAGACTCTAAGAGAGAGACCAGAGAGACGTAGACTGTAAGAGAGAGAATAGAGAGACATAGACTCTAGGAGATAGAATAGAGAGACGTAGACTCTAGGAGATAGAATAGAGAGACGTAGACTCTAAGAGAGAGACCAGAGAGACATAGACTGTAAGAGAGAGAATAGAGAGATGTAGACTCTAGGAGACAGAATAGAAAGGCATAGACTCTAAGAGAGAGACCAGAAAGACGTAGACTCTAAGAGAGAGACCAGAGAAACGTAAACTCTAAGAGAGAGACCAGAGAAACGTAGACTCTAAGTGAGAGACCAGAGAGACGTAGACTGTAAGAGAGAGAATAGAGAGATGTAGACTCTAGGAGACAGAATAGAAAGGCATAGACTCTAAGAGAGAGACCAGAAAGACGTAGACTCTAAGAGAGAGACCAGAGAAACGTAAACTCTAGGAGAGAGACCAGAGAGACGTAGACTCTAAGAGAGAGACCAGAGAGACGTAGACTCTAAGAGAGAGACCAGAGAGACGTAGACTCTAGGAGAGAGAATAGAGAGACGTAGACTCAAAAAGAGAGAGAATAGAGAGACGTAGACTCTAGGAGAGAGAATAGAGAGATGTAGACTCTAAGAGAGAGACCAGAGAGACGTAGACTGTAAGAGAGAGAATAGAGAAACATAGACTCTAAGAGAGAGACCAGAGAGACATACCCCTCGATTCAAAGAGCAAAAGTTAAGTGATTTCGTATCGAGAATCGTAAGTTTGGGTGGGTGTTTGTCATTTTTTCTGGTTTTTTTGGCCATTTCGTATTCGCACGATCGTTCGCGCATAGACGTATATGAACATACGCATTTCGTACGAGAATCGTATAATTTGCGTTAGTTCGTGTGTTTTTCCCATCCAAATCGTATTATTTGCGTCCGATCCTATTTTTTACGTCCTTCACATGGGCTTGCGCCCAATTCAGAGAGGTGATTGCTAATTGTTTTGAAGCCCATTAAAGAGCTGCTTTACGAAATGTTTGCCGGCAGCTATTTGGCCTCGGGAGTAGGATGGAGCGGAGCGAGTTTGTGGCACATCAAGGGCTTATGCTTTTTGGCATTGAGTTGATCGAGATGTCTGAGAGCAGATTGCCCCTGCGTCGTCGCATGAACATCGATAGCATGAATGATGTTGAGCTGTTCGAGCTGACCAGGCTTAATCGCGCTTCCCTCCATAAATTATATAGTGAGCTGCGGCCATGGTTAGCCCGCACCACAAGGAAGGGGCATGCAATTTCAGGTATGACCAAGATGCTTGGCTGCCTGCAATTTTTGGCGAACGGCTCGTTCCAGAGGCTGGGTGCCCTCTCCGTGGGGATGTCACAGCCTACGCTGAGCCGCGCACTATCTAAATTTTTGGAAGGCATGGCTGCCATAACTCAAAAATATATTTATTTTCCTGATGATATGGCAGCCAGAAACGCCATTAAGCTTGGGTTTTATAATGTGGCCGACATGCCCAACGTTATTGGTGCAATTGACTGCACACATGTGGCACTCGTACCTAGGGCAGCCGACGAGTATATATATAGGTATTGAGATTGGTTATTATGTTGCCCAACGTGTCATGTAACCTGTTTTCCTTTGCGCCAGCATATTTGTTTATCCCTCATTTGTGTAGCTGCTTTATCTCGGCTTTTCATTAGTCTTTCCCAATAGAGTGCAGACATGTTTGGAGGTTAATTTATTAGTTTGGCTCAAATATCAATTACCCTTTTTGTATGTTTTTTCCTTAAGGAATCGTAAAATGGGACACTCACTTAATGTCCAGGCCGTGGTTGGTCCGGATATGCGGTTTATGAGTGTCCTTGCCGGCTACCCCGGATCGTCCCACGACTCCTATATCCTCCGGCGATCTGGGTTGTTTCGGAGATTTGAGGCAGGTGAATTTTCGGGGGCATGGCTGCTTGGTAAGTGTGTCCTATTTGTGTGTTATTAAATGTGGCATTAATCTTGTATTTGTTGATATGTTTTTTAAGGATAAATTTACAGAAGCGTACAACTGCCTTTTTCTTGGCTCATATATTAGGAACTTACCCTAAAAATCCTTGTCTCGCTGTGGCCTTCAGAATGTTTTCCCTTTAGTTAGGATGTCTGTAAGTTCCTTGTGCCTAAATATATTGGTTTGGAGTTTATACCCAAGGATCTTTTGACCTTTGGCTCCTTTGGGACTATTGGTCTTTAAATGTCAAAGTGGACTTAAACTGCATACATTGTAGTTTCCAGTGAAATGTGGATAGGGATCTTTGACCTTTGGCTCCTTTGGGACTATTGGTCGTTAAATGTCAAAGTGGACTTAAACTGCATACATTGTAGTTTCCAGAGAAATGTGGATAGGCCCTCCGCAGCATCCTAATTGTAACATGTCTGAAAACTACAAATATATGTAAAATACAAATACCCTTGGCCGTGCAGATGTTTGTTAATTAATTGGTATATAGAAGTGCCATTTTTATTTAGGTGATACCTTAGTGCAATTTTTGTGGGCCCTAATGTGCCCTGTATTTTTTTGGGAACACTTTACCTTACATCATTATGATATCTGTGAAATTTTGGGTGTTGGTTGTGTTGCCTTTTTAATTTTGATTACATTTAATTCTCTGTTTAAGGTGATTCCGGGTACCCACTTCTACCCTGGCTCATGACGCCTGTGCTGCGGCCCCAGGATGCCTCTCAGGAAGCGTATAACCGTGCGCATCGCAAGACCCGGGCTGTTGTGGAGAGGGCCTTTGGTCTGCTGAAGACACGTTTTCGTTGCCTTGACCATACTGGGGGGGCCCTGCAATATGATCCCAAGAAAGTGATCGACATTATAATGGCATGTGCTGTTTTGCACAATTTTGCCATCATGGAACGTGTCCCACGTTATGTGGACAGCCTGCCCTCTTCAGCCGTCGAGGATGAAGCCGAGACTTTTGAGGGGCCCCCCAGTGAGTCTGGCCAATCTGTTCGAGCCAACCTGATCAGCCAGCATTTTAGTTAACTTTTTTCCCTGTCTCACCATTCTGTATGTCTGTGTTATCCTTTTTGAAACATATGTTGTTTTGCCCTAATGTGGCATTACCTCTAAGTAAAACATTTCGACCTTAATTGTTGCCTAATGTATTTCATGTAGTTTCCTTAGCTTTCGCTGTGCATTGTTACACCTCTTCCAACCAAAATTATCTGGTTTAGCCCAAGCTGTTAAAAATGTCTTCCCACTAAAAACGCCACAAGTATTGGAAGTGAAATTTTTGTTTTACTTAGCAAATGAAAAATTATAGTGGTTAACAGAAATCAGTCCACATACATCTGTGGTAACAAATGGATAACATTAAAAAAAACATCGAGCACATCTACACCTGGAAGTTAGTGGCACAACCAAACAAGGACACCCAGTCCAAAGGCCAGCCTAGTCCAGTCATTAATATTGCCTGTGCCCAGGGATATTTGGGCATGGCCATAATGTCACACAAACATGTCTGCAAACAGGAGGAGCACCAACCAAATACATAGGTAAAGCCATAAGTGGCCAGATAAACTCCACATAGACCTATGGCATTGGCTAGTGGCCTTAAGCATTACTCTAAGGAGCTATATGGGAGCAAATACAAAACACAACCTGCCAGAGCAACACAAAATGGATTGTTTGAAACCTCAAAGGACAAGTAAATACAGTGGGGGTTAAGAGAAAAGATGTCCCACACACCCATGGCTTAATAGGGTGGCTGCCCATAATACCCAGGTGGAGGTCCAGGTGGAGGTCCATGGGAATGGGACCTAGCCTGGGCCATGGCAGCATTGTGAATTTGAAACTGCTCCACAATGTTTCTCTGCATATTGGTCATCTCAGCCATGGCTGACTGGATGCCATTACTTGCATTGGCCACGTTGCTGTTGAGGGTACGCAACTCCGCGAGGATGCCCTGTAGACTGGTATGGATGTTCACCATGTCGGCATGCCTTTGCTCACGCTCTGTAACGAGCTGGGCGTCATAAGAGTCCCTTTGTTGGGTCCATAATTGAAGCAGGGCACTCTGCCTCCCCTGGGAAATTGTGGGGCGGCGTAATGGCGTCCGCCGCACAATTACCCTGGCTCTTGGGCGTGCCCTGCCGCGTGGTGTCGTACCCTCAACAGCAACCGGCCTGCTTTGCAAATCCTCAGCAGCAGAGTGAACACTGGGGACTGTAGTGTCAGTCTCCCCATGTGCAAGCACAATGGATGGAGATTCACTCTGCTGCTGAGGATTGGCCAGAGAAACATTATCGAGCAGTTCCAAATTGGGACCCAGGGGGAGTTCATCCGACGTGCCCTGTACGGAGACATCATCATCTTCCTCCATGTCCTGGATCTCTTCCATGAGTGTGCGGGTCTGTAGGGACATATCAAAAAAAAAAAGGCTAAGTTTGCGTCCCAATTTAGGATTTCAACAGTTTAACACATTCTTAAGCACTTGTTAGTATTTATGCTACTAAATTAACTTACCGAAAATCTCTGATCTGGGCTCCGATGCTGTACGGACCTGGTAGGCATAACCAAACTGGGGGGTGAGTTTACCCTTGCTGAGGGATCATGCTGGGCTGAAGAAGAGAAAAAAATACCACGTAAACACACACACATAACCTTTTTTTTGATAGGTAATCAAATATAGCTCTATTTGTAATATTATTCCACTCTAGAGCAATGGTGACCTTTGTTCAAACCCACGCAAGTTTACATAGGTGCAATGGCTCGGACAAACTGCTAAGTGACCTCAGTTCTAAGTCATGAAGTGTACCCAGTCAGCATCCAACTTTCAAGGCACATTTTTGGATTTAGCCTACCATTCGCTAGGTCCGGGGTACTCAAACAATTGTTTGAAACGCCCATTTAAAGGTATGTGGTGAGAGGTGAATGTCTGGCCATGGTGCTGACGCAGGGGGTGTCTAGTTAAAAATAAAGACACTGGTGGAGGGGCTGGAGATTTCTAAGTGCCAACTAATAAAGGCTGCTTGCCCTTGCTGGGCTGGATGGGCCAGAGCTGAGGGGACAGGGATTGGATGTCTAAAGGGGGGAGTTAACGTATTGATGGTGATGGGATGGATGGAGCCAATCTGTTACAAATGTATGGGGCTTATGTGGGGGGGGGCATGGGGGGACTGTGGCACATGGGCCAGAGCAGGGGCAGCGGGACACGATTGTGGCCAGTGAAAATTTAAATAAGTTACTGTGTACCTTGCAATGCCACTTCCTGGGCAGTACTTCATATTGCAATGCTATGTTTCACGGAGCCATGACATTGGGCAGGAGACCAACCACTACATGGCCGATCAAGGGGGCAGCTCTGAGCACGTCAACACAGAAGTAACTGAGTGCAGGGCTGTCTGGGCAGGGGTCCTTGAATGTGGTGGCAAGGTCCGCATTGGGACCCCGGGCCGCCATTTGAGTCTCGCTGCTCTTGGTCACATATGTTTGTGGGTGGCTAATTAAATTGTTAACTCAAACACAACTCACACAAGCAAAAGGCAACCCATACATAATGATGTGTGTTTTGTGATTGATTCAAAATTTCTCACTTATCTTGCGAAACTTCATGACTTTAACAATACAATTGGACATTTGAACTTTGCCATAATGGCTGTGGGCCTAAATGTGTGATTCCCAGGGCCAAAAAGAGGACACAAACAGCCACAGTAGTGCGAGGCCAAGCAAGGCAAACCATAGGGGCATCCCGTTAGCTTGTTACTAGTGAACTGTAGATTATTTAGCAAACAGGCAAACATGCAGATTTAAGAGTACTCACCGTGGGTACGGGTCGGTGAGTCTGTGTCCCTTAGACCAGCATGTCCACCGACCGCGACCGGATGGAGAAGTCCAAGCACAATCTCCTCAGCAGGGGTAAACTCCAATTTAGATGGAAAGCCACCGCCAGTTTTCATGCTGAAAAGAGAAAAGCGTTTGGTCGTCAGAAAAGGTGCATACAGTACATCCAAAACATTAGATTTAGCGTAAACATTTAGTTACCTGTAATTATGCCTTTTAATTTCTTTTTGCCGTACAGCATACTTCAGATCAGAGATTTTCTTCTGAATTTGGGACACATCTTTCCTCTCTTCCCCCGCTGCATTTACTTGTCGGAGGATGGTTTCAAACAATTCCATCTTGCGCTGCTTGGTGGTGTGTTTGGATTTGCTCCCATATAGCTCGTCATAGTATAATGTAAGGCCACTAGCCAATGCCATATTTTGGTCATGGGAGAATCTCCCACTCAACTGGCCGCGGCGCAATGTGCGGCCAGATGGTTGGCTTGGCTGCTCCTCCATGTGTGCAGACACATGTGGTGACATTATGGCCTGGGGCTGGGTAGGGGAATGGCCGGATTGGTGGCTTCCCAATGACTGGACTGGACTGGCCAAGGGACTGGGTGTTCTTGCGTGGCTGGCCACCGAACTTCCAGGTGTAGATGTGGTCATGGGGGCAATTCGGGGCCCTCTTGGGGGGCTAGGTTCCCGGCTGGTGCCAGGTCGGGGGCTCTGTTCCCGGCTGGTGCCAGGTCGGGGGCTTCTGGCCCTGGATTGGGTTCGTCTGGGCCTGTCGGGGCTTCTGGCCCTGGATTGGGTTCTTCTGGGCCTGTAGGGGCTTCTGGCCCTGGATTGGGTTCGTCTGGGCCTGTAGGGGCTTCTGGCCCTGGTTTGTGATCTGCGGCCTCTGGATGGGCTTCGGGGCCTGGATGGGGTTCGGGCCCTGGATGGGGTTCTTCTGGGCCTGTCGGGGCTTCTGGCCCTGGTTTGTGATCTGCGGGCCCTGTAGGGGCTTCTGGCCCTGGATGGGGTTCTTCTGGGCCTGTCGGGGCTTCTGGCCCTGGTTTGTGATCTGCGGGCCCTGTAGGGGCTTCTGGCCCTGGATGTGGTTCGTCTGGGCCTGTAGGGACTTCTGGCCCTGGATGGGGTTCGTCTGGGCCTGTCGGGGCTTCTGGCCCTGGATGGGGTTCTTCTGGGCCTGTCGGGGCTTCTGGCCCTGGTTTGTGATCTGCGGGCCCTGTAGGGGCTTCTGGCCCTGGATTGGGTTCGTCTGGGCCTGTAGGGGCTTCTGGCCCTGGTTTGTGATCTGCGGCCTCTGGATGGGCTTCGGGGCCTGGATGGGGTTCGGGCCCTGGATGGGGTTCGGGCCCTGTCTGGGCTTCGTGCCCTGGATTGTGTTCTTCGCCCTCTGGCTGTACTTCGGGCCCTGGATGGGGTTCGGGCCCTGCTGCGGGGCATGGGTTTCCGAACTGCCCTACTTGAAGGCATGGCCGGTGTGGGCTCACTGGTGCTGCCTGTTCTGGGGGCAGAGGTGGTGGGTGCTGCAGTTGCCAGCTTTTTGGCTGCAGGAGGGGCACGAGGCTTGGGGCCCCTTTTTTGGGTACCTGAGGGTCCAGGGTCCCTTGGTGGGGCCGAGGTGGGAGTCTTGGATCTCAGTTTTCGGCCAGCTTGCTGGGACCTTGTGGTGGGGCCCTCCGCGGTCTTGCTTGCCTGGGGTCGCTTGCTCATCGCCTTTTTTGGTGCCATCGTACAGAAATGCTCAAAGAGAATGAGCTTGGGGGGAAGGGACCTTTAAATAATGAGCCCAGCGTGTGACGCCTATGCGCACGACTACGCGCTCATACGAACGTACGTTCGAGCGGAACCAGGAAACCGCTGGGGTTTCACTTATCTGCTGCCTGGAAGAAGACTAAAGATGGCGCCCACTATCTTCACCCGTCAACAGGAAGAGATCCTCATGCTGGTAAGTGGCTGCCTGTGCATTTTAATAGAATAGTCAATGATGACCTAAATGTAAATGATGCGTTGGGAACTAGTTTGGGGTCTCTTAATGTTTAATCACTGGCTCCTCACACTTCATCCTCAAGGGCCGAGCCTGGCCACGTTTTCACCTGTCTATGCTGATGTCCTAATTCGCCCAATTGCTCCGGCTTAGCAACAGTTAATTAACCTGTGGAGTAGCGGGGCGAGCTGTCAAACCTGGCCTGTCTCGGACCTTGATGCGGATGTTTGCGGAACACTGTTGTCCTAAGCCATAAAAACACAACGGGAAGCCACACACGTGGTCCAAAAGCCTAAGCATTAGGCTACATCTTGGATGTTTAAACCATCCTAACATGCCATAGATGCAGGTGGCCTGATTCTTGATGTTGGCTATTATCTGTATGTACATGGTGTGTGATACATATAACATAAGACCAGACTGACAATCACAGTCAACGTCCTCTTTAAGGCACTCCCCAAAAATGGCGGCCATTCGAAATGTGTGTGTTAATGACATTAAATACTCAACTTGTGATGCAACACATATGGGTCTGTGTGTAAAAGTAAAAGCTCTGTGTCCATTATGTTTTTCAGATCATGCTTCAGCGCCGGTATGACTTCGCGCCCAATGTGTGCGAGAAAAGGGACATCGCCCGGGAGATCATCGCCGAGATCCACCGTGTGACCAGCACCACCTTCACTCACACCCAGATAATGCAGCATTGGTCGGACCTGAAGCGTCTGCACATGCCCCGGGTGCGGAGGTTTTTTGGGATCCATTTCCCAAGTAAGTACAAAGCAATTGCATGGTATATGTTCCAAATGTCTAAGTTATGCCTTTATTTATAATGACTTTTCTTTGGTAGTGTTGGAAATGGATTTCAGAATTCGCCGCACCCGGAGACGTACAGGCCGACCAGTGCTGCATGACTCTGCATCTGTGAGTGAAGGTGGTGGATCTCCCGGGCGACGGACCTACCCCTCCTCTGTGGCCTCCTCAGACCAGCCCCTGGACCTTACCACAGAGGAGGGGCCAAGGCGCGTGGGCGTGGAGTCATACCTGGCCACGCATGGGGAAGGCTCTGGTATGTCACTCTTCATGTATAGGCACAAAGATATACATGGCAGGCCAAAAACTAAGTTATCCTTTATTATGTATTTGTAGAAGCTTCTGGAGCGGGTGAGATAGTGGAGGAGGAGGCAGCAGAGATGCTGGAAGGAGATCCTGGCGAAGGTGAGTGATGTCAGCCAGACTGGGAGCCAGATATGTTGGGGATAGTGACTCTCTACAAATACTAACCAAATGTCACATGTTTCTCCAGGGACTTCTTCACAGCAGAGCCAGGACCAAGGGCAGCCTGTTGGCCCCAACCAGCCATCTGTCGGCCACCAACTCCGTAAGTCTCCATGCCATTATTCATATTAAGGTTTGGTTAGCTAATAACACACACATAACTAAAGGCGTAGCCAATGTGTAGTTCACACTTTCATGTGGGCACTTCGTTAGCGTAAAGAGGACCCAAACTAGTATTAAGAACCAAAGACTTAGCCATCACACTGTACCTACAGATTAGAAACATGGAAAAACACCCTTCACCCATCTAATGCATGTTATTAGACAGACCAAAACCAATATTGGGGAAGATGGAATGCACAATATTTACAGGCAGCATGGGATACAGATTGAAATAAGGAAGGTGCTGCCATGCATTGTGGGAGTGAGGACCTTTCCCTCCACCCAGCTATGCTCTGGATTCCCAACGCACCACTGTAACCTACTCCCCTGTACTTTATCCAACTCTCCACTCCTCATTAAGTGTTATGCTTCAGAGTCCAGATGGCGGCGCTGTAATCCCAAAAAAGCCCTAAATAACTTTGAGGTGGTGCAGAATCATTTGTGAATATTTTTTGGTTTTCATTAAATAATGTGGAAGGTCCGGGTTAAGGAGTTTAAACACTTACCGGTGGGAAATGCATTAACTGTATCCCTTTGAAGAAGGACATATGTCATGCATTTACATGTATTTGATTAACCCTAAATCTATTTCCAGCATACAAACCGGTCTGGGAGTCCTATTTATGTTTCTTTCACTATTGGTTACAGGGATGATCCCCCAAACCTTGGCCGGAAAAAAAAAAAAGAATTAAGGAGTTGGTGGCCGAGCTGCTGGCCATACAGGCGACGTTGGGGCCAACAGATGATGAAGACGAGGAGGATTAGTGCCCTTGGTCCTGGCTCCTTTCTTCAAGTTGTTTGTAAATTTTAGCACATTTTAAAACTTGGTTTATTGTTTTGGGTAAAAACCAAAAAAGTTGTTTTAAAAAAAAAAAAAAAAAACAAACAAAGGTGTTTTCCTGTAAAAAAAAGTCAAAATTTTTGATAAGTGTTTTTACTTGGAAAAAAAAAAAAAAAGTTTTTACAATTATTGCAAAAAAAACTAAGCAAATATTTTAAATAAATTATATTTTAAGCCTTCCGGAATGTGTCTTTTCTAATATGCACACACCCAAAAAATTACACAAACCAGAAACAACACACTTAGAAACATATAGACATATGTAAATTATGTGATATTCTTACGTTTTAGGGACCGAGAAATAAAGTTGGATGCAAGCGCTAAGGGGTTTAGGTAAGTTTGAGGGACCGAGAAATGAAGTTGGATGCAAGCGCTAAAGGGTTTAGGTAAGTTTGAGGGACCGAGAAATGAAGTTGGATGCAAGCGCTAAAGGGTTTAGGTAAGTTTGAGGGACCGAGAAATGAAGTTGGATGCAAGCGCTAAGGGGTTTAGGTAAGTTTGAGGGACCGAGAAATGAAGTTGGATGCAAGCGCTAAAGGGTTTAGGTAAGTTTGAGGGACCGAGAAATGAAGTTGGATGCAAGCGCTAAGGGGTTTAGGTAAGTTTGAGGGACCGAGAAATGAAGTTGGATGCAAGCGCTAAAGGGTTTAGGTAAGTTTGAGGGACCGAGAAATGAAGTTGGATGCAAGCGCTAAGGGGTTTAGGTAAGTTTGAGGGACCGAGAAATGAAGTTGGATGCAAGCGCTAAAGGGTTTAGGTAAGTTTGAGGGACCGAGAAATGAAGTTGGATGCAAGCGCTAAAGGGTTTAGGTAAGTTTGAGGGACCGAGAAATGAAGTTGGATGCAAGCGCTAAGGGGTTTAGGTAAGTTTGAGGGACCGAGAAATGAAGTTGGATGCAAGCGCTAAAGGGTTTAGGTAAGTTTGAGGGACCGAGAAATGAAGTTGGATGCAAGCGCTAAGGGGTTTAGGTAAGTTTGAGGGACCGAGAAATGAAGTTGGATGCAAGCGCTAAAGGGTTTAGGTAAGTTTGAGGGACCGAGAAATGAAGTTGGATGCAAGCGCTAAGGGGTTTAGGTAAGTTTGAGGGACCGAGAAATGAAGTTGGATGCAAGCGCTAAAGGGTTTAGGTAAGTTTGAGGGACCGAGAAATGAAGTTGGATGCAAGCGCTAAGGGGTTTAGGTAAGTTTGAGGGACCGAGAAATGAAGTTGGATGCAAGCGCTAAAGGGTTTAGGTAAGTTTGAGGGACCGAGAAATGAAGTTGGATGCAAGCGCTAAAGGGTTTAGGTAAGTTTGAGGGACCGAGAAATGAAGTTGGATGCAAGCGCTAAAGGGTTTAGGTAAGTTTGAGGGACCGAGAAATGAAGTTGGATGCAAGCGCTAAAGGGTTTAGGTAAGTTTGAGGGACCGAGAAATGAAGTTGGATGCAAGCGCTAAAGGGTTTAGGTAAGTTTGAGGGACCGAGAAATGAAGTTGGATGCAAGCGCTAAGGGGTTTAGGTAAGTTTGAGGAACCGAGAAATGAAGTTGGATGCAAGCGCTAAAGGGTTTAGGTAAGTTTGAGGGACCGAGAAATGAAGTTGGATGCAAGCGCTAAAGGGTTTAGGTAAGTTTGAGGGACCGAGAAATGAAGTTGGATGCAAGCGCTAAAGGGTTTAGGTAAGTTTGAGGGACCGAGAAATGAAGTTGGATGCAAGCGCTAAAGGGTTTAGGTAAGTTTGAGGGACCGAGAAATGAAGTTGGATGCAAGCGCTAAAGGGTTTAGGTAAGTTTGAGGGACCGAGAAATGAAGTTGGATGCAAGCGCTAAAGGGTTTAGGTAAGTTTGAGGGACCGAGAAATGAAGTGGGATGCAGCCGCTACGGGGTTTATGTAAGTTTCTGGTTGAGGGTGCGCATGCGCAAGATCTTAGAAACATACGAACGCACGAATCTAAGAGGCCAAAAACCAATGAAAACCAGAGGCAAACGCAAGTAATTGGAAGAGCTGGACGATGGAAGCAGCCGAAAAAACAGGCTGCCGCCGCAACAGGTGAGCACATGAACGTGATTTTTACGATTGGCAACTGACTGAGGCAAGTTCGGGAGATATCATACGAACGGACGTATCTTTTAGGATAGAAACGTATTTGCTTATTGAATCACTCGCAAGTTCATACGAACGCACGAGCGGACGTAAAAAATAGGATGATCGTGAGCCAAATCCAAGCTGTTACATGTTTCTTTGAATCAACCCAATAGACTCTAAGAGAGAGACCAGAGAGACGTACACTCTAAAAGAGAGAATAGAGAGACGTAGACTCTAGGAGAGAGACCAGAGAGACGTAGACTCTAAGAGAGAGACCAGAGAGACGTACACTCGAAGAGAGAGAATAGAGAGACGTAGACTCTAAGAGAGAGACCAGAGAGACATAGACTCTAAGAGAGAGCACAAACTTGCACAAACTTGTTGGGACTCAGCACAGCAAAAAAATATAGTACATATGAATGTAAGGATAATGGGTGCTGGCCAGTGGTACATCTAAAGACACAAATGTGTCAGTACAAACTCTGCAAAGAAGAGGCTGCCAGATCAGCCACAGACGATCACCACAAATTTAATGCCGCACACCACGCGTATTTAGAAAAAATTCATATCTTTAATGAATAAGGGAATCAATGAAATACATACATAACACAAGGACAAATTAAAAACAGTTAAAAACCTCACTCGGGTGGTTAGAGGTTAATGGGACTAAAAGAGAGAGAATAGAGAGACATAGACTCTAGGAGAGAGACCAGAGAGACGTTGACTCTAGGAGATAGAATAGGGAGACGTAGACTCTAAGAGAGAGACCAGAGAGACGTAGACTCTAAGTGAGAGACCAGAGAGACGTAGACTCTAAGACAGAGACCAGAGAGACGTGACGTAGACTCTAAGAGAGAGAATAGAGAGATGTAGACTCTAGGAGAGAGAATAGAGAGACGTAGACTGTAAGAGAGAGACCAGAGAGACGTAGACTCTAGGAGAGAGACCAGAGAGACGTAGACTCTAAGAGAGAGTGAAAGAGAGACTCTGAGAGGAGCAGATGTGTGAGAGAAACTCTCACTAGCATTTGCTGACAGAACCAGAGGCCCAAATGGAGGAATAACTGCAACTATAGGAACTTGTGATGGAAGCTGTATATGGATTGTAGGATGTAATGCTGGATAAGAGACCAACAAAAGGGTTGATTCAGAGACACATTCGTCCAGGCTTTCGTAGCTGTCTGTGAAAGTTTTGGTGGGTGTTTGTCATTTTTTTGCTTTTTTTCGCTCATTTTTCATTCGTACGAACGTTCGAGAATGCGCTTTCGATGAACGGAAGCAAATCGGAACATTTCCGTTAGTTCGGATCATTTTCCAAGCAAAATCGGAAATTTTCAGTTCGTTCAGAAAACTTCCGTTGTTGGGATGGGTTTCCGTCTGATTCAGAGAGCTGATTTCCGACGGATCACCACCCTATAAATCGGTTTCATTTCCGATCCACTTACGCGACCTTTTAGGGCTCGGATTGCTATTGTTGAACATGTTTTGTGGCTATGTGGAGGAGTCTGCGCGCCTTTAGCACCAAGGCATTGCATGTATCAGCAAGGCCGAGGCCATAAATTGTCTAGCAATGCATACCTGAATTAATACATTTCATGTATAGATGCATTTTAACGCTGACCTAAATTAGTCCTTAGCATGTAAACATTTATTTTTCCACACATCCATGTAATTGCTATGTTTTTTTAGACTTATGTCCTTTGTGAATTATATTTGGACTGTTGAACTTGAATCTTAATTTGTTGTAGAAGTTATTGTTTTAGTTGGTTACCTTTGCTTTGTGTAATTATTTTATATTTGGTTGCAGGAACTGCAAGATGTGCCACCCGCCCTTGCTCCTGATGCTCATTCTTTGCCTGCAGAATGCGGCCCAGGGGTTCTCTAATCGGGCACTATGCAAAACCCGACCCGTGGTGGCAAGGGCCCTCTGGCTTTTGAAGTCCAAATTTAGGTGTTTGGACCATACAGGGGGGGCACTGCAGTATGACCCCAACAAGGTTATACCAATATTTTAATATACGTTTTTTTAACAGGGACCACACGTGCCAGAGTGGCACAACGGAGTGTCAGGGTCCTTCAGTTGGTGGGCGAGATGCAGGAGCTGCGCAACTCGTTGGGGACCACAGATGAATAATAATGTTCTGTGGCCTGCCATTGCTATGTATTTTGTTTTTTATAGTTGTAAAAATTTTAACTTTTTACAATTTTTATAAATTTTTAATTTTATGATGGAATCCCCCCAAAAAAAGGAACAGTGTCATTTCATTTACAAAATACATTAAATACAAAACTAATGGGCCCAGAAATATTTAAAGATGAATATTCACATGACCGAGAAGTGATTTGGGTGAGCTTTAAGGGTCCAAAAGGGAAGATGGAGGATAGTGCTAAGTGATTTAGCTAAACATTGTAGTAGAAGTGAGGGTGGAAAATATGTAGAAGAGCACTTTAATGAGTTAAGTTTGTAGTGCGCAGGCGCAAGATCGTAAGGATTCCATCTGGACGATTATTTATTGAAAAAGGGAAACAGAATCAAACGGGAAACGTAAAGGATTCGTTGGAGGATACGATGGGAAAAGGGCAAAAACTAAAGTCTACGTTGTAACATGTGGAACTGAAATGGAAAAGTCTGGATGGAAATTGACATCCTCGTAATTCGAAATCTGCCGTACGAACGGACGGAAACTTTACACAAGGCTCTCAATGCATGCATAGAATCGCTCGTACGCTCATACGAGAACGGAAACATTTCACAAAAAAACAGATCGGCACGAAATCGGAAGTTTTTTTGTGTCTCTCTGAATCGAGCCTATAGACTTGCATTGTGTAAGCCACTGCAGTGAGTACCACCGCACCCTACACTGAGTCCCTCCCGAGATCTAAAGAATCCCCCAGCTTTTCAACCCCCCCCCCCCCATTCCCCTGCTGGAATGGGCCTGTTACACTTAGCTTTTCAAACTATTTAGTCTTTACAGAGAGCATAAAATATATTTAATACTTAAATTGAAAGAAATTTGTAGGCAAATATTAAAATCTTTATATGCATTTAATACCTCCTGCTTATCTTTAATCGGATTTCAACTCTCCCTGAAAACTGTGCCAGTTAGGTCCCTGGCTGATGGCCAAAACCATTGGAGATCAGCCCAGGAATCCATAAGATTCCTGGGCTGATCAATTCCCTCCCCCCTGGGACATTAAAATCGGGATGCCCCAGTTTGTGAAGCCCCCCCAGGTCGCCCATAAACTCACCTTCTTTTCCAGTCCAACGGCACATGCGCCAGTGGTGGCCGCATCCCCACTATCCCTCTAGCAGGGCGTGTGGCTGCACCAGGCATTTGTGAATAGCCGGCGGGGCACACTTCCTCTTGGAGGGCAGTGGGGGATGCGGCCGTGGCTCTCACATGCACCACTGGACCGGAAAAAAAGGTGAGTTTATTGGTGATCGGGGGGGTTGCACGCAGCCAGAGCGCTTGGATCCACTCGCATTAATTGAGCTCCTGGACGCAGGGACACAAGCAGATCCGAGCAGGCTGATTAGACGAGCGGCTGCACATGCATAATAGGACCAGGAAGAGGTGAATTTGTTCTGGAAACCTGGGGGGTTTAACACAGCGGGCACCCGAGGGCAAAGACCATAGTCAAAATCCTGGATTTTGGTCCACTTCAAAAGTCACTGGTGGACCTGGAGGGAGTGGTTTTTCTGTAGTCATTGCCGGGTCAGCTAAACACAGTAAATAAATGCTGTTATTATTTTAATTCACAGGTAGTTATAAACTCTTCCTGGGGCAGTTGCAGTGTGTTTGAGGAGTGGGATTTTTGTATCCAGGGGCAGCCCAAGTACTCATGATTCAGCAGTTTCCAACTAAAGCAGAACTCCTGATGGTTTAATAGAATGAGTTGATACATTATTGCTCCTCCAGAGGCGATTACAGTTTCACTGTGATAAGTTACACTTGTCACAGATGGGTGAACTCAAGTGGTGTTCCATCCCCAGCTTTCCTCGTAGACAGCCACTATACTGGGTGGTCTCTCTCAAGCTTGGCTATTCTCCAACAAAACATGGCGAGAAGATCCAGACTCCCTGTAGGACGACTCCTTAAATAACTCCCATTGTTGCTACTCTGGTTCCCTCCAAAACCACCAATCCTTGTGGTTTTCTACTTTTTTTTATCTATTTGCTATCTGACTTCACATTAAAGCGGATGGAAACCCATTTTAAGTCCTTTGAAGGCTGGGCACAGGAGCACACAAAGCAACAGGGAATGTGGCGCTGACGATCGCAGTGGCTTGTGAGCAGCCCGGTAAGACCCTGAGTTTTCACACAGCAGGGCATCCTGCTATAGAATGCCCAGGGTGCAGGCTAGCAGCAGGCCATTCCCTATTTATCTTATTAAATATAGTAACACTAATCTTGTGTTACCTTATCCTCTCTAGCTTTCCCAACCTACATAAATATCAGGAGTGTGCTAATCTTACCTAACTCTACAGTTGCTAACTGACACAAGCCCAAAAGTATGATTTAAAGTGGGCCTACACCACAAATTTGCCAGGGAGGGTCCAAGTCAACTAAATATCCCCCAATCATCACTGGTAAACCTGCTAATAAAAAGATACTTACCTTTTACTCCTGTAGATCTGTCTGACTTGGGACTAAGAAACATCTGCACATTGCAGCACTGCATGCCCCCAACTGGTGGAGGTGCAGTTGCTGCACACAAGTGTTTAGCTGTTGCTGGTCCTTAGTTTGACTGAGCTCCACCAGAAAGAATGAGTATGTCTTAACTGCAGGGCTTACCATCTGCAGGAGCAAGTGTGATGAGATGACATAGATAAGGCCCCTCCTCTGGCACAACATTTCCAGTAAGGATTTATGCCTGCTTTAAAGGCCACCCAAAGGCTGGAACAAAAAAAGTAACATCACAGCTGCTAGTGAGCTGAATAGTGCAGAGTGGGCCACTGGTTGCACCCCTGTTCACCTCTAGCTGGGGGTGTGCCCAGGCCGGCCAATCAGAGATGGCTGCCCCGGGTATGCACCTAGCTAAAGGTATTATGAGGCCGCATGTGTCATTAGAACAAGGTTAACTGAGTGAGTGGCGATTTAATGAGGTTTCACATAGTGGGGCATCCTAGTTTGAGATGCCACAGGGAGTAGAAATTGGGCGGCCATATGGGCAATTCCCAGACAATTCCCTATGCTATTAAATAACAAAGCCAGGATGCCTCTCTGTGTGATTAGCGGTCTCTGATGCAATTTTGCATAGGGCCCCTGTCTGGTTGTCAATAAAGTAATAAGCCCCTTCCTTAAGCGTGTTAAAATGGTCCCAAGGGATGGGGCGCTTGTAGCAAGATGAAGCTATGTCTCTTCTTACATTCAGAATGTCATTTCAGGCTGCAGGGGTTGTAAGATCAGGGAAGGGGTTAAATATATAGAGGTTTTAACATTGTCCTTTAACAAAAGTAAATGTTAACATGTATCTCTATAGGCATGGTGTCAGAAAGATAAAATCCAGTGTACAGGTCCAAAGCAATAAATGTGTCTGCTTATCTGATCTTATCTTATCCCAGTGATGATACCTGTGGCCAATATGCCGGCTGTAATGAAAATGAAGCTGCTCAATACTGCATGAAATAGTCATTAGCTGTCATCTCTCCATAAACCCAACCATCATGGCCCTTCTATACTTCTGTGCTGCAATAGAACAACGCTGTGTGTAGTAGCTTTTGCATTCCGCTTAAAATATTTGTATTGCATTTTTCAATTTGTTCAAGTACAATGCCCCCTAGGCCCTTAGCTATAGGTCTGTTGTTCTTCCATCCAGGTCCATATCAATGGGCACCAAGCTCTTTTATGCCCCCAGGGCTCAGGAGGGGGTGCAGATAAGAAGTATAGCCAAACCACCTTCACACATGGCTTGCTACCCACTACCCTTTGAACCGATATAGATGTAGGGGCCATCGGGAACCCTGACAAGTCCATATGTCGTAAAAAAGTTAATGTTAACACAACTTCCACCTTGTTTAACAATTAGATAAACAATACATTTGATTTATAGATTTAACAATAAAATTAACAAGAAAAATTGGGGGCTAGAAGCCTTATTGCTTCTTCTCCTGGCATGTCGACATACTCTTGTCTTGATTGTAGTGGGTCCCTGTGGGGGAATTTTGTCTCAAAGAGCACAGGTCCTCCCTATCTCTGTGTCTGAGCACAGGGAGGAGAACTGAAAGTCTGGAGACACGGCTTTTCTGATATCTCTTATTATACCGGGCATCACTGTACCAATAGAGGATGATGTGGAAACACCAGGTATATACATGACCCTCCCTACTCTGGCAGAACTACACAGCAGCGGAGACCGGCAAGAACCCAGATGGCAGTGGGAAACACAATACATGTGCTTTACCTACATTGCCCATAGACTTCTATGGATTGTTTTGTGTTAGTATTTGCGGTGCAAACAGCGAATGTAACATTTACCAAAGCACAATCTCAACACAGCAGTGCAAATAGATGCAAGCATGTCAACTCACATGCTTTTCCCAGGATTTACACAATCTATTTAGCTCCCTCACCCAATCACTTGGTCAGAGTGATGATTCACCCAGCAAAAGCTAAAGCAGGGAATAGCCAGTTTTCTGCTCCGCGAGATCAAAGGACAGGCTGTTTACTCCACAGAAACCTTTGAATTATTTGCCCCCTTTTAGTGATAGTGATACTGATTCGTTACTGAATTGTTCATGTGAAGTGGAGTGAATTAGCAAATATTAAAGTGATACAGCAGGCACAGGTAATTGTTAGGACATTAGGCTCGATTCAGAGATACATTAGTCTTCACTTCCGTAGCTGTCTGTGAAAGTTTTAGTGGGTGTTTGTCATTTTTTTGCTATTTTACGTTCATTTTTCATTCGTACGAACATTCGGGAAAATGCGTATATGCGTTTTCGATGAACGGAAGCAAATCGGATCATCTCTGTTAGTTCGGATCGTTTTCCAAACAAAATCTGATATTTTTCGTTCGTTCAGATTACTTCCGTTGTCGGGATGGGCTTGCATCTGATTCAGAGAGCTGATTTCCGACGGACCACCACCCTATAAATCCGTTTAATTTCTGATCCACTTACGGGACCTTTCAGGGCTCGGATTGCTATTGTTGAACATGTTTTGCGGCTATGTGGAGGAGTCTGCGCACCTTTAGCACCAAGGCATCGCATGTATCAGCATGGCCGAGGCCATAAATTGTATAGCAATGCATACCTAAATCAATACATTTCATGTATGCCTTATAGAAGCATTTTAATGCTGACCTTAATTAGTCCTTAGCATGTAAACCTTTATTTTCCCACACATCCATATAATTGCTATTTTTTTATTTAGACTTATGTCCTTTGTGAATTATATTTGGATTGTTGAACTTGAATCTTAATTTGTTGTAGGAGTTCTTGTTTTAGTCGGTTACCTTTGCTTTGTGTAATTATTTTATATTTGTTTGCAGGAACCGCAAGATGTGCCACTCACACAACATACAAGCAGTGTTTGGTCCAGCTATGCAATTCCTCAGTGTTCTTGCAGGGCATCCAGGGTCATCCCATGATGCTTATATATTGCAGAGCTCCGGCTTATTTCATCAGTTTGAGTCAGAAGAATTATCTGGTGAATGGCTCCTGGGTAAGTTTGCTCACATTCCATCAATCCATTTTCACTGTATGGCAATGAATATAGTTGATGACTCGTGTCTTAACCTATGGCTGTTTTTAGCCCTTGATGACATGTTAAACAATATTGTAGCTTAGAATGTGTATTTTATGTTAGTATTTTTAAATTCTTTCAGGGGATTCTGGATATCCACTCCTGCCCTTGCTCCTGATGCCCGTTCTTTGCCTGCAGAATGCGAGCCAGGGGTTCTCTAATCGGGCACTATGCAAAACCCGGGCCGTGGTGGCGAGGGCCCTCTGGCTTTTGAATTCCAGATTTAGGTGTTTGGACCATACGGGGGGGGGGGCACTGCAGTATGACCCCAACAAGGTTATACCAATATTTTAATTTACGTTTTTTAACAGGGACCACACGTACCAGAGTGGCACAACTGAGTGTCAGGGTCCTTCAGTTGGTGGGCGAGATGCAGGAGCTGCGCAACTCGTTGGGGACCACAGATGAAGAATAATGTTCTGTGGCCTGCCATTGCTATGTATTTTGTTTTTTATAGTTGTAAAAATTTGAACTTTTAAACATTTTTAAAGATTTTATATTTTATGATGGAATAAAAAAAATGTTTCAGTGTCATTTCATTTACAAAATAAGAGAAATGGATGGTGGGTAACCAGCCCAACTCACCAATACCTCCCTCCTGAAAATACTCAAGGGCCGCTCAACAGAAAATAGTTGTTACAGTGTAGAGATAACTAAATTGTTTTATTACAAGCCACAAGAAAAAAGGACATACATTTAAAATACAGACATTAAAAACCCAAATGTGGGGTGTGGCGGATTTTAAATGGACTTATTGCAAAATATCTATAATATAATAACTCCAACTGCAAATATGCATTAAAATTCTTAACACAGTGTTTGTAATTCCATGCTAATTACAATGCTAGCAGTATATATTTAGGACAGGGGATCTAATTAATGCCCCAAGAGTTACCCCTGAGATACTGTGGAACTGTGAAAAGCAGTGCTAAGAACATGCAGATGTGAATGGATAAACTAAGATTGTGATTTACAAGAACAATAGTGAAAACAAAAGTGGCTATAAAGGAGAGGGACAAAGTGTCCCAGTAATAAATGAACTAGCACCAGTGAGTTCAAGTGCTGGGTGCTGCTACAAGTGAAAAAGTAAATTAAATTAGAAAAAAGAGGGGTAAATGCTTGGGCATATATTGATCCAATTATAAAGTATATTATAAGATTAGCATGTACTATGAATTACCACGATGTGCAAACCTACATTTTACTACATAAAATACAAATAAAATGCAGAGTGATGTACATTACCGCGTTATGATGTCCAAGTCCACACACTCCCTCACAATGCCATCACTGACGCGTTGCGTGGCCGTTGCATAAGCCACTTCATCAGAGTGTGGCATGAGACTGTGTATCCCCTGCTTATATGGTCCCCTCATGGTCAAATCCTCCCCCCTCATCAGGCCTGAAAAAACCTGGGTTGTAGTAAGGGCGGAAGTGGAAGGAATGGCCTTCATGTGATAACTTCCGCCCGGACATGGGGGCATGTCCGTCGTGTCCGCTCCTTAGAAAAAGAGGAAGGAATCATCATTAAGGAAGCGGATAAAGGGGGCAATGTGGTCATCCTCTCTAGGGACTACTATTATAGAGAAGTCCAGCGTCAATTAGGGGATCGCAACACTTATGAGAAGCTTACCCACAATCCAACTAAACAATTGAAATTGGAATTTGATAGCCTTCTCAAAGAAGCGCTAGTGGAGGGTGTCATTACACGGACATTACACGACTTTTTGGAGGTGGAGTTCCCCCGAACTCCTACTTTTTATGTCTTACCCAAAATACATAAGAATCCAGTGAAACCACCA
Source organism: Gastrophryne carolinensis (assembly GCA_027917425.1). Taxonomy (NCBI): domain Eukaryota; kingdom Metazoa; phylum Chordata; class Amphibia; order Anura; family Microhylidae; genus Gastrophryne; species Gastrophryne carolinensis. Next base: position 480,028,495 of record CM051236.1, read on the forward strand.
GGTAGACCAATAGTCTCCGGTATCGGAGGACTAACGGAATTTGCATGTGTATACTTGGATTTGACACTCCAGTCACATGTTTTGGCTCTGGATTCTTACATTAAAGACTCCACTGACATCCTCAACCGGCTAAACGCTATGCATGTACCACCTGGCACCCTGCTCATAACCTGCGACGTAGAATCGCTCTATACATGCATTTCCCACGATAAGGCTCTACATGTGGTCAGATATTTTCTAGCAACTGAATCCTTAGATAAAATTAACGAACATAGATTTCAATTGAAATTGCTGGAATTTATCCTCTCCCACAATTTTTTCACCTTTGACCTGGCATTTTATCGCCAAGTCAGAGGTGTCGCAATGGGAGCCAGATGTGCCCCCTCTATCGCCAACCTATTTTTGGGGTGGTGGGAGAGGGAGGAAGTCTGGCAAGAGGAATATGCACAATACCACATGCATGCCCTAAGTTACCATCGATATATCGATGATATCATGATACTATGGGACGGGACATCAGAGCTGGCGGTCGAATTTTTTGAGAAACTGAATCAGAATCCTCACAACATCTTTCTGACTTACACCATGTCCCCGCACAGGGTCACCTTTCTGGACCTCGAGATAGCTATCGAAAGCTTTCGAAAAGAAACATCAACTAATAGTGTGCTACATTTTTCCAGCTTTCATCCACAGAGATGTAAACAAGGCATACCAGTGGGACAACTGTTGCGGGCAAGAAGGAACTGTTCCAGGGACGAGGACTTCAAAAAGGAATCCCTGGAAATGAAGAGACGATTCAAGAAGCGGGGATACCCTAGGAGCACAGTACAAAGGGCCATTCTGAGAGCATCACAGACGCCCAGGGAAGATCTCCTACAATATAAAAAACAACGTAATCCAAAGGAATCAAAAGGAGAGGTGAGATTCTTTACACAGTACAATAGTGACTGGCACACGATAAGGCACATCATGAAGACACATTGGCGGGTCCTCAAAACGGATCCAGCGTTAAGGAAATGGGTCAAGAAGGGACCCAAAATGACAGCTCATCGAGCTCCCAACTTACGGGACAAATTATGCCACAGTCACTACACAAGATCAAAAACCTGGCTGTCACAAATTACGCCAGGGGGCAGCAGGCCCTGTGGACGGTGTAGTGTCTGTCCTATGGTGTGCAAAACCGATGTGGTCACTAGTACCAGCAATAAGATTACCATCAAAATTAGAGACATCATTACGTGCCAAACAGAAGGCGTAATTTATGTCCTACAATGTGGATGCCCAAAACAATACGTCGGTGAAACTAAGAACAAGGTAGTGACTAGAATCCAGGGACATTTATCAAATATAAAACTGGCTAAAAGAGATCACGAACAGGGCAAGATCATCTCCCCAGTGGCAGCTCATTTCCTGTATCACCACAAATGTGATATCAGAGATCTGACTGTCACATTTGCAGAGAAAATCAACATGGGAGGCAGGGGTGGCAACACTAAAAAGAAGCTCCTACAAAAAGAGCTGGAATGGATCTTCAATTTAGGTACCAAGGCACCTCGGGGCATTAATGAGGAGTATTCTTTTGTCCCCTTTCTGGGACGCTAATTAATAGTCGGGGATTCCCTACCTCCGGACCGTGCAAATTAGCCCTTGTCTAGAGCCCAAAGAGTAATCTCGGAAAATTCTATTGTATTAATTTAGTCCCTGAGAGATAACCCCGGACTAAGCGGACAATTCCATAATGCCATTTTACTTATAGAATGATAGTGGACTGGGTACACATTTTTTGACTTTTGTCCTTTGTCTTCTGGTTGTCACAAGTCTGTTCACAACTGTGTCTTTGAATTCTATAGATGTTAACAGATATATGACCTGACCATCCTGTGAGTGCCTAGAGAATAATTGGCCCACCAGATGAAAATGAAATTTGGTTGGATGAGAATGAAAGACGGTCTAGAAATTTGGGACTTTGGCTACATTGGATTAGAGTACCCATTAATTGTGGAACAATGGAATCATAGACGATCAGAGAGGACACATGCACATGTCATCATATATCCACACATGGATATGGGTATCACCGCACCCCCTATTTCCCCTCCCTTCCCCCTCCCCCCCCCCTTTTCCCTTTTTTCTTCCCCCCCTTATATCCAATGTACATACACCCTGGTAGAGATGCCCATAGTATATACATGTGTTCTAGACTGAACGTAGATCCCTCTGATCTGTACTCTCCCCTACCTCCCCCCCCCTCCCCTCCAATGTAAATATATCCCGGTAGAGATGTCTCTAGTATATACATATATATCCCAGATTGAACACAGACCCCTCTGATTTCAAATATTATGTGAACTTTGGTATGGACTTCTATCATGGATCTATTAAGAACCCCCACGAATGTTCAATTCAGCCCAGTGTAGAGTGTATGTCTCTATGTATATAGTTTAGTCACAGGTTAATGATACAGTTATATTGTCTACAATAGAATGATAATACAGAATAGATTTGTATCACCTAATATAACCATGTAATAGCCCGAATGTAATGTAGTGTATTATTGTATTGCAATGTAGTGTATCATTGTACTGTTTCCCCTGCTTATTGGCCCTCTCCTTGTCCCCTCCCCTTGGTGTGGATTTAGATTGCAGACAGACAGCAATAGTCCCACTCTCACTGTGATTTCTTCTGCACATTGAAGCACGCTCCCCGGTCAGCGCAAGTGCGCGAGGTACGCAGGGATAACCATCATTAGGTGGATTGCGTGCAATACTTATAAGCACGAACGCGCAGGCAATATGATACGGCCGCGTTTGGTCCGCCCCCACACTGTGATTGGGTGTGCCGCTGTCTGTCAACCTGCAGTCTACCCCGGAACATTGGGGCTATTCATCCTTTCACCCGGTCTACGCATGCGCAAGTACACGGCTGACACTGACAGGTCCGTTCAGCCGTGTGCGCACAGTTAGAGATCTCTTAGCGCATATTTGGCACTAGTGAAGCACGGGACATTGGTAGCCCGCACACACTATGCTCATACACATTCTTTACTGGATGGATGCTATACGCCAGTATTGTAGTGTAATGTATGCTTTCAAGTCCGGGCGGAAGTAGCTACATGATGGCTATTCAGTCCACTTCCGCCCTGACCACAACATTATTATGGATCCGCCGCGCAGCGCACGTAGACCTGGGGATCTCCTAGGCGCATACTCAGCAGTAGTGGGGCACGGGACCTGAGCAGCCCGTGCACACTATGCTTTATGCACTACAGGATTTATAGCACACACTGATCTCGGCGGACATGCCCCCATGTCCGGGCGGAAGTTATCACATGAAGGCCATTCCTTCCACTTCCGCCCTTACTACAACCCAGGTTTTGGCGTTTTTTTCAGGCCTGATGAGGGGGGAGGATTTGACCATGAGGGGACCATATAAGCAGGGGATACACAGTCTCATGCCACACTCTGATGAAGTGGCTTATGCAACGGCCACGCAACGCGTCAGTGATGGCATTGTGAGGGAGTGTGTGGACTTGGACATCATAACGCGGTAATGTACATCACTCTGCATTTTATTTGTATTTTATGTAGTAAAATGTAGGTTTGCACATCGTGGTAATTCATAGTACATGCTAATCTTATAATATACTTTATAATTGGATCAATATATGCCCAAGCATTTACCCCTCTTTTTTCTAATTTAATTTACTTTTTCACTTGTAGCAGCACCCAGCACTTGAACTCTCACTGGTGCTAGTTCATTTATTACTGGGACACTTTGTCCCTCTCCTTTATAGCCACTTTTGTTTTCACTATTGTTCTTGTAAATCACAATCTTAGTTTATCCATTCACATCTGCATGTTCTTAGCACTGCTTTTCACAGTTCCACAGTATCTCAGGGGTAACTCTTGTGGCATTAATTAGATCCCCTGTCCTAAATATATACTGCTAGCATTGTAATTAGCATGGAGTTACAAACACTGTGTTAAGAATTTTAATGCATATTTGCAGTTGGAGTTATTATATTATAGATATTTTGCAATAAGTCCATTTAAAATCCGCCACACCCCACATTTGGGTTTTTAATGTCTGTATTTTAAATGTATGTCCTTTTTTCTTGTGGCTTGTAATAAAACAATTTAGTTATCTCTACACTGTAACAACTATTTTCTGTTGAGCGGCCCTTGAGTATTTTCAGGAGGGAGGTATTGGTGAGTTGGGCTGGTTACCCACCATCCATTTCTCTTAAATGTAATTAACCCTGCGGGGTTGCTTCCTTCCATGCCAGCATCCAGAACATTATGATTATAGGTAGCGGTGCGGGAATTATTTTTGCCTAATCATTTACAAAATACATTAACACAAAACTAATGGGCCCAGAAATATTTAAAGATGAATATTCACATGACCGAGAAGTGATTTGGGTAAGTTTTAGGGGGCTAAAATGGAAGAAGAACCTAACCGCGAAGTGGTTTGGGTGAGCTTTAAGGGACCAAAAGGGAAGATGGAGGATAGTGCTAAGTGGTTTGGGTGAGCTTTAAGGGTCCAGAAGGGAAGATGGAGGATAGTGATAAGTGGTTGGGGTGAGCTTTAAGGGTCCAAAATGGAAGATGGAGGATAGTGCTAAGTGGTTTGGGTGAGCTTTAAGGGTCCAAAAGGGAAGATGTCTGAGGATAGTGCTAAGTGATTTAGCTAAACATTGTAGTAGAAGTGAGGGTGGCAAATATGTAGGCGAGCACTTTATAGAGTTAAGTTTGTACTGCGCAGCCGCAAGATTGTAAGGATTTCCGTCTGGACGAAGGGCAAAAACGAAAGCCTACGTTGTGACATGTGAAAATGAAACGGAAAAGTCACGCTGGAAAATGACATCCTCGTATTCGTAATCTGCCGTACGAACAGACGGAAACTTTACAGAAGGATTGCAATGCATGCATAGAATCACTTGCACACTCATACGAGAGCGGAAACAGATCGGCACTAAAACTAAATTATTTTTTTTCTCTCTGAATCGAGCCTATTGTCCTTTTAAATTGAAGCAGAAATGGCCAAGATATTTGGGTTTACAGATTCAGCCAATAACATTCTCTTTACATCCCATTCCCCCTCTTTTCCCAGCATTGCGCAGTGATTGGAGCAGCAGGTAATGTTGGGTGTTGCAGCTCTACAGTTGAGGAGCTCAGCTTATCCACTCATGGTAGGGGGAGGCTTGTGTTTTGTTTAATTGTAGCATCCGTTATTGTAATAATGAAGTGAGGGTGTGTAATGCCAGAATTACTATGTACACATGTATGTTCTTTATAGATCTGCCCTATGTCACGTGTACCTGACATACCTGGCTAATATGCTACACCCCGGTCGCACCCATCTAACCTGTAAACTGGTCTCCAATGCTGACATCTCGGGGGATGAGTTTTGCGGTAGAGAATAGTGTTCAGGTAGAAGGGGGTTCACTGATTTATGACCACCATAGCTACTGTTCCACACATACTGATTTGGGAGGCAGAGGTCTCCCCTGTAAAAGTGGAATGCTTAAAGCAGGTTGGGGGTGCTTGGGCTGCACAGGGGGATTTTTCCCCCGATGCACCCCAGGCTTTTCACATTTATTATATTGTTATTTTTTGTTTTGTTTATCTTATTGGTTTGTTATATATAAACATTGCTATCTATTGTTCATTTTATTTGGCTATTTGGCAGCAGCACTGATGCGCTGATGCACTTTCAGTAGTTTGGATCCACTTTATGTCCTAGCTATTCAGACAGGCTGGGGCACGAGTGCGGGGCAACAGGGGTTGCGGCCACAGTCGCTCCCACTCACTCTAATTAGAGTCGCTTGCCGAATTACATCACTTCAGCGAACAGCTCTGATTGGACAGGAGCCCGCACAGGCGCCATTAGAGGGGGATCTGAATGCGGTGATGGTATGGGTTCACACAGTGGGGCATCCCAATGCGAGATGCCCAGGAGGCACTGAATAAAACCCAGGAAAGTGAAAATCCAGGCTCTGTTCCCCTTTAAAAACTTGTCACCTCCGGATTTTTTTCTAACCAGTAGAAGAAAACCACAAGCTTGTCAGTCATTTTTGATTAGGGGAATATAAGTGATTCTAATTTTACTATCTAGGTGTTTATATGGATTTTTAAGATTTTCGAGACAGAGCTCCTTTAATGCAGTCAAAGACTGTATAGTGCGTTTACATGGTAATTCATGGTCAGTCTTTGGGATGTGTGAGCCGTGTAGGTGCACAGGGCTCCATCCACATCTCTCTGTGAGGGGGCACCAGGAGACATCATGTAGACACTCATTCTGAAAGATAGAGCTCTCAGCTTGCTTTTTTGCACATTTCTATCATTTGCTCCTTCTCATTCATATCATTTTCTTTTTTTACGCCTTCTCCTGATTTCTTTTCATTCCCTCCATCTTCCTCTCCTGTCACCTTCCCTCCATTTCTTTCCCACTTTTTCCCAACTCTTTCACCTTCTCCTCTCTTTTTACCCTTGTCCTCTGCTTTTTCTAGATTCCCTCTATCCTTCTCTCTCTGTCTCTTTTCCAACGTAGTTCCATATTTTTCTCTTTTCCATGCTCCATTCATCTCCCTTAGGCCGCATTGACGTTGAGGCGATTGTGAATGGACCAGTGATTTCTTATAAAAGTGCTAGCGCATGTGCGGTTGTGATCGTGCAATGTTTGAAAGCAATAACACTTGCGATCTCCACTGATCACAGCCGCTACTGCTTCCAAAACAATGGATTCTGGACTTTTTTTTCACCTATCGCCTATGGCACTATAGAAAACTGTGTACAACATTTACAGGGCGATTGAAATCACTCGGCTATTGTATCACCCCAGTGTGAACAGAGCCTGACTCACCCTTTTTTCTAAGTTCTATCTGTCTTGCTCTATTTCCATCAGTACCTTGCTCTCCTGATTTTTCTCCATCTCTCTATTTCACATTTTCTCCATCCAGCTTCAACTGCCCTTGATTATTTCTGTTCCCATGTATCTCTCTATATATCCTTGGACATTTTTTCCATCTCTTTCTTTTCTGTCCTTGCTGTACAGTACACAGCTCCTACTAGAAGAGCTCTGCACATCTCTCATAGAGAGAGAGAGAAAAGCCTTGGAAAATCTGTCTCCTGCTATGGGGATGCTCTAAATGTTTTTTTCCAGTAACAGATTTTACACACTGGTGTTGAATACGAAAGTAGAGCAATGACACTGAGGTTGGTATGAAATGTTGCTCAGCTTGGCAGGATATATATAAAGCAAAGGCATCCTAAAACTATTTGTTTACCATTACCTATCACCTCCTACCTTCCTGACTGGCTCTTTATAATATAGGGGCAGTGATGCTAAAGCACTGCCATCAGTTGTGGCCTCTGGAATCTCTGTCTACCTCTACCCATCTCACCTATGTCAACCTCACTTCCACTAAAAGAGGAACAAACCCCTCTAACCCCCTACTCCAAGCAATACTGTTTTTTAAAAAAATGCCCTTTTTCGCTACAGTAGCAACACCCAACCGGCAGATTATTTAAGAATGCAGATTGGTTGATCTAAATGGCTGATGTTTCACCCCGGGCTTCCCCCTAGTCTGAGGCATACTCCAGCACCCAGCATCATCTATAGGGAAGCTGGGGATGTCGCTGCTGGCCACAGAAATGTTGTGGGAGCCCCAGAAAAGGTGAGTTTTGTAGATGATCAGCAGAATTACATACAACAGGGTTTCCCAAAACAGGATGCCCCAGTTACAGCCAAGCAACCAGCCCTGGAGTCTTTTAGCCTCACCTCTGCTCTCCTCACCTCAGCACACCTCAGCTTCGCTACGTCTTACCATTGCTAAGAAAATATAAGTTTAAAACTTGACCAATCTAGTTTCAATCCAATGTAATCTCATCTATATTAAACCGGACCTTAACCATGATTTATTGAAAAGCCCAAACCCTTAAACTATTCCCCAGCATCTAAAATTAATATATTTTACGTTTTTTGTCACTTACTTATTATTCTTTCCCCCACTGGGCTGCAATTCTGTTAAGGACTTTAGGATACGAGCGCCGCCATCTTGACTCAGAAGCATCACATTTACTGAGGAGAGGAGAGTGGGATAAAGTACAGGGGGCGGGTTATAGCTGTGCTTTGCTCAGACAGAGAAGAGCTGGGGTCAGGAAAAAGTCAGCAGTCCCAGAATGCAGAGTAGCACAGTCAGAAGGCACTTCCTGTTTGCAGGCTGCCTGACGTTCCATGAGCCGCCATCTTGGATGTTTAAAGGCTCATAACATGCAGTAGATGCAGGTAGGATAAATTATAATGTGGGCAATCTGTATGTACAGGGTGTGGGAAACATATAAGATAGACTCTTATTCAGAGTGGAGGACCGCTTTAATTACAGATGAGCGACTTTTTGTAAAATTCGATTCGCCGAATTTTCCTGGAAAATCTTTTCGGTCCGAATTTATTTGCGACGAATCGCTATTAAAAACGGCTATTTCTGGGCGTCTGAGAGCCTCCATAGGGTTGCAGAATGTTTTGCTTGGCTGTAACATGCATAGGATGCATGCTGGGTTAGTGAAATACTATTGTAAAGAAGTATGACATGCAGATCAGAGGCGTCGCTATTAGATTCGCATCAGCATGATGAGCCCATATATTGCCTGAAAGACACACCCAGGAGTGGGCAGCAGCATAGGGAGCCCATATATTGCCTGAAAGACACACCCAGGAGTTGGCAGCAGCATTAGGTGCCCATATATTGCCTGAAAGACACACTCTGGACTTGGCAGCAGCATAGGGAGCCCATATATTGCCTGAAAGACATACCCAGGATTTGGCAGCAGCATAGGGAGCCCATATATTGCCTGAAAGACACACCCAGGAGTTGGCAGCAGCATTAGGTGCCCATATATTGCCTGAAAGACACACTCTGGACTTGGCAGCAGCATAGGGAGCCCATATATTGCCTGAAAGACATACCCAGGATTTGGCAGCAGCATAGGGAGCCCATATATTGCCTGAAAAACACATTGGAGTTGGCAGCAGCATAGGGAGCTCATATATTACCTGAAAGACACACCCAGGAGTTGGCAGCAGCATTAGGAGCTCATAAGTTGAATATAAAACACATTGGAGTTGGCAGCAGCATTAGGAGCCCATATATTGCCTGAGACACACCCAGGAGTTGGCAGCAGCATAGGGAGCTCATATATTGCCTGAAAGACACACCCAGGAGTTGTCAGCAGCAGCAGCATTAGGAGCCCATATATTGCCTGAAAGGCACACGCTGGACTTGGCAGCAGCATAGGGAGCCCATATATTGCCTGAAAAACACATTGGAGTTGGCAGCAGCATAGGGAGCTCATATATTGCATGAAAAACACATTGCAGTTGGCAGCAACATTAGGGGCCCATATATTGCCTGAAAGACACACCCAGGAGTTTGCAGCAGCAGGAGCTCCTATATTGCCTGAAAGACACACCCAGGAGTTGGCAGCAGCAGAAGGAGCTACCATGCATCTGCTACTCGCATGCGTCAGCTATAGGTGGGTGGAAATCCTGGCTGATCCATGCCTGATTCATCTTCACAAAGGTGAGTCTCTCCACATTTTTCGTGGACAGACGAGTTCTCCTTGGCGTTACTATGGCCCCCGCAACACTAAAGACCCACTCAGATGGCACACTACTGACCGGGCAGGACAGCTTTCCCAGGGCAAACTTTGCCAGTTGCGGCCACAAATCAAGTTTGGCTGCCCAGAAGTCCAGCGGATCTTCAAGGTGCGTTGGCATGGTCATTTCAAGGTATGACATGACCTGCTGGTTCAGGCCCTGCTCCAGGTCTTCCTGCTGCTGTGTTGTATTACATGAAGCACCAGAATCACGTCATTCATACCGTAATCCTGGTGACTGACAAATAAAGTGGCTTCCTCAAAGGGCCTGAGCAAACGGCAGGTGTCACATATGAGCTTCCACTGGTTCATATTAAAGTTACACAGGGGAGTACCCCTATCTGCTTGGATCATCAAGAAATCAGTGATGGCTTTTCTCTGTTCGTATAGTCGATCTAACATATGTAGGGTGGAATTCCGACGGGTGGGAACATCGCAAATCAGACTATGTTGGGGGATACCGTTCTGACGCTGTAGCTCAAGAAGGGTGTGCTTGGCGGTGTAGGAGTGGCTGAAGTGCATACAAAGTTTCCTTCCCATTGTTAGGATGTCTTGCAGATGGGGGGAAGACTTCAGAAAACGCTTGACAACTAGGTTGAACACGTGTGTCATACAGGGCGCATGGCTCAGCCTTCCTTGTCGCAGCGCAGACAAGATGTTACTCATGGTCAGTCACCATGGTTACCATTTCCAATTTCCGTGGAGCAAGCCATGTTTTGATTTCTTGATGAATGAATTTCAGGAGCTCCTCCCCTGTGTGACTCCATTCGCCAAGGCAAACCATGTGAAGCACAGCGTGACACCGCCGTGCCCTGCACACATGGTAGACTGAAGGGGCATTGAGAATTGACTGTACAGTGGAGGCTGAGGAGACGGCGGAGGATGAGGAGGCGGAGTTGCACACTGTGACAGGCAAAACGGCCTGGGAGCATGGAGGCCGAAGCGGTGTGACCTGTCCAAGTTGCTGTGCAGGAACCACATTCACCAGTGGGCCATAAAGGACATGTATTGTCCCTGACCGTAGTTACAGCTCCAGGTGTCGGCGCTGTGGTGCAATTTGGTGCACACCGACAGGCTCAAGGACTGGCACACCTTCTGCTCAACAAATTTGTGCAGGGCTGGTACTGCCTTCTTTGCAAAGAAATGACAGCTTGGGACTCTCCACCTCGGCTCGGCACTAGCCATCAGCTTTCTGAAAGGTGCAGAGTCCACCACCGTAAAAGGGAGGGACTGCAGCACCAGCAACTTGGACAGGAGCACATTTAGCTTCTGCACCGTTGGATGAGTGGGCTCATAATGTTGTCTCTTGGACATGGCTTCGCTGATGGATTGCTGGTGGGATGAGTGACTTTTAGTAGGAGGAGCATCTGGAGCGGCAGAGGATGGGTATGACGCACACCTACCTTCGGCTGAGGTGCTGGAGCCATGGCTGGGTGAAATTGGAAGCGGCGTGGCACTGACTGACGCAGTAGGCTGGACCCCCACTTCGGAGCCTCGGTTCTCCCAGGCCGCTTTAAGGTGACGCTGCATGTGTTGCTGCAGGACCGTGGTACCAACATTGGGGCCCTGGCCACGCTTCACCTTCTGTCTACACATCTTGCATGTGGCCAGGTTACCCTCCTGCGGATGCTTGATGAAAAAGTGCCACACTGCCGAGTAGCTAATTTTCCCTCCAACAGTCCTCACTAATTCACTGCTACTGCTGCCAACTCCAGGAACCCCTGCTCTACTACCTCCTGGGAAGGCAGCCTGCCACACAGCAGGTGGTCTACCCCGCCCCCAGCCACGTGTGGCTCCAGACATCCCCATTCTGCCACCATGCTAACTGCCAACCCTACTACCACCTTGCTGCCGCAGCTGCTGACTCTGTGGCAACCTGGGACCCGCTTCTCCTGGTGATGATGAAGCCCCTTCTGCACCGGGCTCCCAAGTGCGATCGCTTCATCGTCATCATCATCGAGTTGTGCCTGTACGTCACGGATATCCTCCTCGGTTTCCACAACTGCCTGTGCTGCAGGAGACGGAATGCTCGCCACTCCACCTCCCACACCACTCTCCTCCTCTATTTTATGTTTCCTAGCGAAAGAAGCAGCGGATGTCTCCTCCATTTCTTGGCTGAGCAGTAGCTGCTGACTGTCCACTAACACATCGTCCTCACTGAATAGTGGAGCTAAACCCAAAGCATAAGATACGATGGCTGGAGGGGGGGGCGTAGAACAGAGGCAATGGAAGGACAGGGGCTGCTCCCGGGCCATGCCGACTCAGGGTTGTGTCTGAGGAACCTACCGACTGTTGACTGGGGGTGTTAGATGTCACTTGTGATGAGGTCGATGACCACGTTAAGCAATCGATGACGGCAGATGCGTTGCTGGTCAAGACACGACCGCTAGCAGATACCAGGAGATCAGGCCTCTCACCGTGACTCCTGCTGCCACTCGCCCCTAGTCTGCTGTGACCTCTGCCTGATGAATCTAGGCCTCTCCTTGGTGCACATCCTGGCACATCTCTGCCTGACATTTTTACTGCGTTTAGGAGGGGAAAACAATACACTACACTACAACTAGAACAGTATTTTTGTAACATCAGGTGTGTAGAAAAGTTAGATCAAAATAGGCAGACACTGTAGCTAAAAGCTAATGCAAAAAGACACTGTCAGATGGTCTTACACAGGATGCCCCTGGTCAGAGTTAAATGTGCGATAACCCCCTGGGGATAGCCTATGGAGTACACTTGTCACGGTGTATGGCTCGAGGGTTTGGTGGCTAGTAGTCTTGACCCCAGGGCTAGTTAACCAATGTAGTTCCCGCTGTATCCTAGTCAAGGCACCCACTACAGAAAGCAATGCCAGGGTTCGGATAAACAACGTTGCTTTTATTGCTGGAACAAGAGTCAGTCCTTTCCTCTGGATGCAACCAGGGTAACTTTAGCAAGTTTAAACAGCTTTAGTGATTGCGGATGCAGAGTGAGAGAGTCTATACTGAAGCCTTAGGGCTGTAGAGATGCTGGGAGTAGTAGTACTATCAAGGGATGACATTAGAAGACTTTTAAAAGAGTTTACAGACCTGATCCAATAGATCGAGATTCCCACCGCAAGGCACAGGTAGAGACGACTTGAGTTACTTAACTTGAGAATTACTGAACATGAAGCTGCTCTCGTACACGGTGACCGCATAGAGGCGCGTGGACTACTAGCATGGAAGCTAGACTAGTTTTGGTCGCTGGCGGGAGACCCTCAAATTCCAGACGATCCAGACAGTAGGCTTCTTACGCAATAAAGTTATCCTACTGAGGTAGAACTGTCCTGTGAACATCCTTGGGTGACTGGTTACAGGTAGAGATGAGTAGGAGAATAAGGCTGGCGTAGGCCTAAGCCTGTAATAGGTTTTCTGAAGAAAGCTGGAACACATGCAGCCAGCTCAGGGGCTGGAGCTGCTCCCCCTTCGCCCACCAGGGGCTGACAGGAGGAAACTGGCTCCCTCTGGCCTGCCATCGGTTGGAATGGTCAGGTGACAGAGGAGTCATAGACTTCACTTTGCATCAGCTAATCGACAGTTGGAGGAACCAATAAATAACATACAGTATGTGGCATTGGCCTGACATGTAATACACTTCTTAACCACTGGGGGGAAACCTTTATACTTAAAACCTACGAAGGCATGGCAAATGTGCATTAAGCACTGTGGTGCAATTATGACAAACCTTCAGCTGTAAGGCAGCTGTTGCAGCATTCAGTGCGGGCCACTGCATACACCCCCTGAAAAAGATGAGCCGTCCTCGGCGACAGTAAATGAACAATAACATATGATTAACCGCTTGGTAACTGGGTTAACTGGATTGGGAAGTGTCTCTGCAGCACGAGAGTTCTCTGTGGCAATTAAACCATTGTCCATGACAGGCTCTTGCAGGCTCTTGGGAAAGACAAATAAAGCAAGGTAACAAAGTCCACTCAGTCCATAGGCTGGGAATTGTGAACATGGTCGGGGACCAGGTGTGAGACTTACATGTTACTTTAAATTCTAACTAGCTAACTAAGGCAGTATATGGCAAATATGTACAGACAATATATATATACAAGCAGAAATATTTAGCACATAGGTATGTCACTCGACCATGTGGTGGTAAGAGCAAAGTGTGGTGACGGATCTTAAAGGGAAAAAAAAACAACTAACGTTTTGGAATTTTACTCTTTACCTTGGAGGATACGAAAAGACATTACTGAAGACAAGATGCTTAGTGCAGAGTGGGAGTACAGTTTTCTGGCCTTTTGCTAAAATTACACACTTACTTAGTGCGGGCTCAGAAATAGAGTGACTAGAATGACTATTATGAAATATGAATATATATATATGACTCAATACTTCAAGTGCAAAAATATGTAGATGCAGATAAAACTAGAAAAATACACTTCCTGCTTAAAAGAGGGAAAAAAAAAATACAAAAATACAGCACTTAGTGCCAGACTTGAGGTAGATACTTATGACGACAAACAGGAACGATGGCTCTTCATCAGATGCCGTGAAGTCACTGTATCCTGAGACGTTAGGTCCATACTGTATTAGAGAAGGAGATTTAAGTAGTTCTTGGCGGACCAGGCAAAATTTCTTGTTCCAGTTGCTAACGGTTACCAACAATAAAACTGAAAACACAACGGGAGAAACTTACGAGCATAAAATGTTAGTAGCCTTAAAAGAAAATGTTCACACTATAGACATAAAAGTCCTTATGCTAACTGAAGATATGGCAGCTGGCCCAAAAACAAAAAGAGGGAGTGCAAAAATAAGGTGGCCAACTGGCCTAGTCACATGGCTGATATGGCTTCTTAATAGTAGGGCCTGGAAGGACTCCAGGTGTCCACTCTTTCTTTCAGGGCGGACAGATCCACAGGATAACGTGGCAAGGACCTTCTGCGTACAGGAGTGTCGTTAGACGCAATGGTAAGGTTGATGCTGGGTGTCACCGTAGTGGTAGGAGAGATGACCGGAGCAATGTGATAAGTAACTGTAGGGTGAAAGTCAGCAACGGTAGCCACAGGTGCAGGAGTAGAAGAAGATGGTTGCTTTGCTGGGGCAGAAGGTGCAGCCTTGTTAGCTGAAACTGGCATAGGCGCGGAGGTGGCTGGTTGTGGTTCATCTATAGGAGGAGACGCTATTTTGGAAGGCACATTAAGTGGGATGAGAGGTCCCAGTGGTTTGAAAATTTCCCAGTCTTCTTCCCAGTTTTCTGATGGAGCAGGTAGGAAAGGCCTCTGGACAGGGTTTTTAGGGCGAGTAACAGCTGCTGCCCATGGTCCCTTTGGAGAACCCACTAAGGTGTACTCTACAATCTCAGAAGGCTGCAAGTTGTGCAGGTATACTGGTGTGTAGTCCCTCATAACGGCCCTGCGGTTGACCAACACCAATTGTCCATTATAGGAGTCCATAATTAGACCGTACCCACGCTGACGGTCGAACTTGGTAACTGTCCCTCGTCTCCTTTCTAGAGGAGGGTCTCCTGGCCTAGGCCTCTCTAGCCGCCGGATAAAGTCTCTTTCAGAAGTGGCTGAGGATTCCACAAATGGGGTATGAGGATGACCCCACAAGTTACTGTAGGTAAGGAAAGGTGCTCTCTGTTTAGCGGTTACAGGTGCGCTAGACCCAGTAGTGCAGGGGTTAACAGGACACGTCCTGGTGGTTACTGATGAGGTTGCCCCACTAGCCCTTTCCACCATGGCTTGGTACTTGGCAGGCTTCATGTGGACCATAGCTGGCTCTATAGGTGCAGGAGGACTCACAGGGGCTGCTATAGGCTTGGCAGCCGAAGTTACAGTGGCATCGGCCATAGTGTTTTTAATCAGTGCCCGTTGTATCTCCTCAGCTATTTTTACAATGGTGGGCTCATCTCCGTAGAGCCACTGAGGCAGTGGTGGCGAGGGGCACCCAGGAGGCCGTCCCTTAACCGGTATAGGGGTCAAAAGATGGCGATTAGCCCAGTCTCTGGAGGGGACAGTGGCAGTCTGAGTAGCGGGGGCCGCAGGGACTGATGGCGGCGATAGCCGCTGCTCACTCACCGCTCCGTCGTCTGAAGAAATGACGTCAGTATCGGTGAAGGCATAGGATTCTTCATCTCGGTGGCGGCCAGGCGGTGACGCGCTGAGGGAGCTCTCCGGAGACGCAGGTGAGCTGACGGCCGCAGGTGATCCTTCCTCTGGAGCGAATGGCAGGGGCGAGCTAGCCCTGGAGGGCACCGCAGTGGCAGGAGGTGATCCGGCCCAGCTGTCGTCGCTGTCCTCGGGCAGCGGAGTCTGCAAGCAGGTAAGATCCGTCGGCGGGATGACACAGGTGGGTTCCGGTGGCGCTGCAGCCAGACAGGGTTGCGCAGCGGTCGCCATCTTGCTCAGCTTTTTCGCGCGTTTTCCCAGCAGGAGGAGGAGGAGGAGGGGGGACCCAGGAAGCAAACTCCACCCCCTCGGTCTGCTCAGAGAGGAGAATTAGCCAATCAGGAGTGCCTGCAGTAAAGTCTATGGAGGGCTCAGTTTCCCGCGCATCGGCAGCGGTAAAATTAACTCCTTCAGGCCCAGGATGTTGCGCAGCATGAAATTCTAGTGCGGTTGCCCCTAGCAACGAGCAGAAAATGTCCTCCAAATTAGTTGAAAACACAGGAAAAATCATCAGGCACACTTGTAAATCCCTTAGTCGGCTTTATAATGCAATATCTTGAGTCCAACAATATAGTAAGAAATCAAAATGGCACAGAGGTGAAATCCTGTTCGTGACGCCAAAAATTGCGATAACCCCCTGGGGATAGCCTATGGAGTACACTTGTCACGGTGTATGGCTCGAGGGTTTGGTGGCTAGTAGTCTTGACCCCAGGGCTAGTTAACCAATGTAGTTCCCGCTGTATCCTAGTCAAGGCACCCACTACAGAAAGCAATGCCAGGGTTCGGATAAACAACGTTGCTTTTATTGCTGGAACAAGAGTCAGTCCTTTCCTCTGGATGCAACCAGGGTAACTTTAGCAAGTTTAAACAGCTTTAGTGATTGCGGATGCAGAGTGAGAGAGTCTATACTGAAGCCTTAGGGCTGTAGAGATGCTGGGAGTAGTAGTACTATCAAGGGATGACATTAGAAGACTTTTAAAAGAGTTTACAGACCTGATCCAATAGATCGAGATTCCCACCGCAAGGCACAGGTAGAGACGACTTGAGTTACTTAACTTGAGAATTACTGAACATGAAGCTGCTCTCGTACACGGTGACCGCATAGAGGCGCGTGGACTACTAGCATGGAAGCTAGACTAGTTTTGGTCGCTGGCGGGAGACCCTCAAATTCCAGACGATCCAGACAGTAGGCTTCTTACGCAATAAAGTTATCCTACTGAGGTAGAACTGTCCTGTGAACATCCTTGGGTGACTGGTTACAGGTAGAGATGAGTAGGAGAATAAGGCTGGCGTAGGCCTAAGCCTGTAATAGGTTTTCTGAAGAAAGCTGGAACACATGCAGCCAGCTCAGGGGCTGGAGCTGCTCCCCCTTCGCCCACCAGGGGCTGACTGGAGGAAACTGGCTCCCTCTGGCCTGCCATCGGTTGGAATGGTCAGGTGACAGAGGAGTCATAGACTTCACTTTGCATCAGCTAATCGACAGTTGGAGGAACCAATAAATAACATACAGTATGTGGCATTGGCCTGACATGTAATACACTTCTTAACCACTGGGGGGAAACCTTTATACTTAAAACCTACGAAGGCATGGCAAATGTGCATTAAGCACTGTGGTGCAATTATGACAAACCTTCAGCTGTAAGGCAGCTGTTGCAGCATTCAGTGCGGGCCACTGCAAATGCACCACGGGCAGTTTTAAAACGTAGTTTTTGTTCAAAATGTAAAAAAGGTAAAGATGCAGGTACTATTAAAAGCTAAGTGCTAGTATTCAGGATGCCCCCCCCCCCCCCCCCGGTGAAAGGCAGTGGGTGCTTTAAACTTGTAAACCAGACTTTTTTATACAAAAGGCAAAAGGTTAGTAGGCAGGTAATCTTAAAAGATAAGTGCTAGCACTGACAATGGCCCCCGGTGAAAGGCAATGGGTGCTTTAAACTTGTAAACCAGACTTTTTTATACAAAAGGTTAGTAGGCAGGTACTCTTAAAAGATAAGTGCTAGCACTGACAATGGCCCCCCGGTGAAAGGCAATGGGTGCATTAAACTTGTAAACCAGGTCAGTCTGCAAAAGGTCAGTCGGACAGTATTCGTGCTAGTATTGGGGATATCCCCCCAGCGAAAGGCAAAGTTTGCTTACAAAGTGACTTTGATTACAAAATGCAAACAGTTAATAGGTAGTCTTGAAATATTTATGCTAGTGTTTGGGATGCCCCCTCCTCACATACAGAGGTTGGCTCCTTTGATAGTGGAAAAGTGACTTTGCTTACAAAATGCAACCAGTTAGTAGACAGGTACTCTTGAAATAAAAGTGACTTTGCTTACAAAATGCAACCAGTTAATAGACAGGTAGTCTTGAAATATTTATGCTAGTGTTTGGGATGCCCCCTCCTCATATACAGAGGTTGGCTCCTTTTATAGTGGTAAAGTGACGTTGATTACAAAATGCAAGCAGTTAATAAGACAGGTAGACTTGGAATATTAACCCTTTCAGTGCCAAGCCCGTAGATTCTACGTGCTTGCTTCTACTCCACTTAAGTGCCAAGCACGTAGAATCTACGGGCTTGACTTTCCCCCCACTAGTAAAAAAAATAAACATCAAAAATACTCACCTGACCCCTCGTTGGATCCGGCTGGGTCTCCTCTTTAATTTGGTGCCATCCGATCCCCCGTGGGGGGTCGGATGGCTCCAGGAGAGCCCCCGGAATAGCCCCCCCTGTTTGGCAGCAGCAGCTGCTAACTGTAAAAAAAATAAAAAAAATAAAAATGACATTTACTTACCTGCAGTCGCGCTGCCTCCCTCCGGGTCTCCTCTTCACTGGGGGGGCCTCCGATCGCCCCCCCCCCAGCCTCTTCAGCTTCAGGGGAGAGCCTGAAAGGGCTCTCCCCCTCCTCTCCCGACGGGCGCCGCCATCTTGCTTTGGGGGCGGGGCTTATGACGTCACTCCCGGGCCTCTTGCTGCCTCTCCTCGGCTGAGCTGTCAGATGCCCTGGCGATCGCTGGGCAGAGCAGTGGAGGGGCAGGGGATGCTCTGATCCCCTGCCCCCCCCTCCTCTGGCCAGCGATCACCAGGGCATCTGACAGCTGATTGACACAGGAGCTGACAATCGGGTGAGGTGAGTAAAGTAAAAATTTTTTTTTTTTTTTTTTTTTTTTTTTTAATAAATGACATTTTTGTGCGTGTGTTTTTTTTTTTTTTATGTTAACCCTTTGTGAACTGGTAAGTGGTCCATGAGACCCCTTATACCAGTTCACAAGGCTGGGGTCTGGCAAGCCACCTGCAACTAGCGGGTGGCTTGCCATTAACCCCCGCACCCCCAATTACCTGCCTCCTCAAAGCCCAGGGGGGGGCAGAAGAGCCCGGGCCCACACAGGGTATGTGGGCTCGTAGGCTGCAGGGTGGGGGGCCACAAAAGCTGGCCCCCCACTCTGTGCCTACAAGCCCCCATAACTGGTCCCGGACTGGTTATGACGGGTAAGGGGGACCCTACGTCATTTTTTTTTTATTTTAAGGGTTAGGGTTAGGCTAACCCTAACCCTAACCCTTAAAATAAAAAAAAAATGGGTTCCCCCCCCCGGAGGGGGGACCTTATGTCATTTTTATTTAATTGTTAAGGGTTAGGGTTAGGGTTAGCTTAACCCTAACCCTTAAAATTAAAAAAAAAATGGGTTCCCCTCTACGTAATTTTTTTTATTTTTAAGGGTTAGGGTTAGCCTAATCCTAACCCTTAAAATTAAAAAAAAAGTATTTATTTTATTTTTACGGGTTAGGGTTAGCCTAACCCTAACCCTTAAAATATATATATTTTTTTAAAAGGGTGAGGGTTAGGGTTAGGCTAACCCTAACCCTTAAAAAAAAAAAAAAATGACATGGGGGGGGGTCCCCATTTTTTGGGGGGAATTTTTAGTTTGTATATTTTTTTATTTTTCCGGGTTAGGGTTAGCCTAACCCTTAAAATTAAAAAAAAAATTAAAAAAAAATTTTTCAAGGGTGAGGGTTAGGGTTAGGCTAACCCTAACCCTTAAAAAAAAAATGACATGGGGGGGTCCCCATTTTTTTGGGGGGGGGAATTTTTATTTTTGTATATTTTTTTATTTTTATGGGTTAGCCTAACCCTAACCCTTAAAATTCCCCCAAAAAAGGGGGGACCCTATGTCATTTTTTGGGTGATTTTTGAGGGGGAATTTTTATTTTTGTATATTTTTTTATTTTTAAGGGTCAGCCTAACCCTAAACCCTTAAAATTACCCCAAAAAATGCCCCCCCCCTCCTTTGGAAGGGGGGACCCTATGTCATTTTTTTTTTAATTAACCCCTTATGTTTATAGTGTGGATAGTAGTTGTATTTTATTTGTAAATGTAATAAAGTGCTCTTTTCAGTTTGGGGGGTCTCCAGGGCAAGAATGGGGGGGCTACCGATACATATGTGGTACCGTTGTAATCGGGAGAAATGGAATGCAATATGGTTTTCATTAAAAAAAAAAAGGTTTTATTTAAAATAAAGGAAACAATTGTTTAAAAAATATATATTTTTTGTTTTTTTTTTGTTTTTTTAAGCAGAAATATTCAAAAAACAGTGGAAAAATTACAAACAAGACATTTCATGTTAAAGCCTAAACTCTGCTGCAAAAAACGTATATAATGTATATAATTTTTCTGGAAATTCCAGCAAAAATCACGGTTAATCATGCCGCAAAATGGGGAATAATGACCTGTCAACAGAGGGTGACAAAACTTCAAGTAGGCTGACAATTAAAAGGGTTAATAGTAACTATGCATGTTGGGTATTGTTCTGCTCGGGGGACCTTGCGCTTTCAGATTTAGCTTGTTTTTTCTTGTTTACATATTGATATTTTAGGAAAACATGGTTTTTATTCTGCTTTTTTATAATTGTTTTTAGGGAAACCCTGTGCAACCTAAGAATTCTTCAATGGATTACTTCCAGAAAGATGAGCCCACTACAACAAGCTCAGTACTCTTAGAAAGCTTAACATGTGTACTTTCAGGGAATATATGGTTTGTGGGGATATTCTAAATTTAAAGGGTTGTTTTGGTTGAAAAATCGCAAGGTGCGCACTTTGTCTGCAGAGCTGAAATTTTTAAGTAAAATTACCGTTATGCGCATGCTTTACTTTGGGGTGTTTGGCAACTCTTCCCTTGACAGAACCTATGCATATTGGGTATTGTTCTGTTCGGGGCATGTTGCTTTTTCAGATTTTCTGGTTTGCATATAGTTTTTTTAGGAAAATGTGGCTTTGATTCTTCTTTTTTATTCTTTTTTAGGGAAACTCTGTGCAACCAAAGAATTGATTGAGGGATTACTTCCAGAAAATTGCGCCCATGTCAACAAACCTGGTATGCCTAGAAAGCCTGAGGTGTATACTTCCAGAGAATATATAGTTTTTGGGGGGTATTTCAAATTTAAAGGGTTCTTTTTCTGGAAAGACCGCAAGGTGCGCTTAGCGCGGTGCATAGTTGTATTTTATCTGAAAATCTCCTAAAGCGCTGTTTCAGTTTGGGGGAGTCTCCTGGGCAGGAAAGGGTGTCTACCTATACATATGTGGTAACGCTGTGACCGGGATTAATTGGGGTTTCACATGCAATAAGATTTTATTGACAAACTTACATTTTTTATTACAAAAAAACACTACAAATTGCAAAAAATAGATTTTTTTTAATTTTTTTGCACATATTTCACCCAAAAGTATTGAGAATACACCTAAAAAATTACAAACAAGACATTTCATGTTAAAGCCCAGACTCTGCTGAAAAAAACAATATATCATTTTCCTGGGAAATCCCTGGAAATCCCTTCAAAAATCACATTTGAACATGGGGAGCGCAAAATAGTGCAAAATGGTCTGGCAACAAAGGGTGACAAAAACTCCAGGTAGGCTGGCAGCGAAAGGGTTAATGCTAGCGTTTGGGATGCCCCCTCCTCACATACAGAGGTTGGCTCCTTTTATAGTGGTAAAGTGACATTGATTACAAAATGCAACCAGCTAATAGACAGGTAGTCTTGAAATATTAATGCTAGCATGCTTTTTAAAGAATGACACCAGGAAAAGGAAAAGCTAAATAGGCAGGTGTGTTATTAACACTAAATAGGCTTGGAAGCTAAAGCAAACACTTTATCTGTCACTGTCACAGTCACTCTCCTTCTCTATCTGTCCCTCGCTTATTCTTTTCTATCAATCTATCTCTCCCTCGCTGTATCTATCTATCTATCTATCTATCTATCTATCTATCTATCTATCTGTCTATCTATCTGTCCCTCACTCTCTCCCTACCTGATCTGCTCTGGCCGCAATACAGTGTCAGAATGAGCTTCCACAAGACGGCCGCCGCTTATATGGGGCTGTGACATCATCGGTAAGCCTGTCTGCCGATAGGTAGCATGTGACACCTACCCAGGATTCCTTGCCCCATGGGACATGTCCTGACATGTGGATCCACCATTTTAGATGGGCTGTACAGCAGTAAATGGAAGCAATTCGAGCCATCGAATCGCGGCGATATTCGGAATCGTAACGAATCGAATATTTCCTGAAATTAGTAACGAATTGGGGTTCGTAAACATCGATTCGCTCATCTCTAATATTAATTTCTAGTCAGCGGAGTTCCATTTTTACGTTTAAAAATGTAAGAGTATCTTTGAAGCTAAATATAGGTTGTATCGGCTTACACACTAGTAGAACAGCTGACATGCATCTATCACAAGTACATACACTGATTTATAGGATTGTTGTACCTATTATTGTACTATATGGGTTGTACTTTGTGATTGGTTAAGACAGGTGAACGTTCATAAATCTTTTCAAGTAAAGCCCATTTGTTTTACTATAATAAACTTGAGGAGAGACAGACGGAGAGACGGACACTCCCTCAGAAGTATGGTATCATACGTGGTGTCTGTGTGATGTTTGGTCAGCAGATGTCCCGAATCCAACAAACAATGACATTCATTCATTACTAGCACCAGGTATCAGCAGATGAGCGCTTAGAGCGACCGATACTATACGCTGTGATTGGCTATCGGGCGCTGTAAACTTGTAGTACATGTAGTAACCTGGCCAGCATTGATGAATGTGATGTATGTTGGGGCTCTAACACCAGTACAGCGTTGCAGCGAGCGAAAGGTAGTGCCAGCTAAGTGCGACCGACTCTCAGCGACTCACACCATATTCAACAAAAAAACTGACTCTCAGATCTGGTCGCTATAGCATAGAGCGAGTATGATTGACGTCTGTTTTTGAACACATATCCAGCAGTAACAAAGCGAAAACACATGGAATGACACTGTTTTAACACTGTGACATTAATACTTTAATGCCAGACCTGTAATGACAATTCTGCATAAAAATATAAAAAAATCAAAAAAGTTTTCAAAAATGACTCTTTCTAGGCCAGGAGAGGTCACACAATTATTTGATAAAAAAAAAATAAATAAAATGAATGGAATATATGGGAGAGCGACACTTCAGCCCACCTCACCTCTTCTCCCCTCAGCCCACCTCTCCTCCTCCCTCCTTACTTCAGCCCACCTCACCTCTTCTCCCCTCAGCCCACCTCTCCTCCTCCCTCCTTATTTCAGCCCACCTCACATCTTCTCTCTTCATCCTTGGCTACTTGTTACCATCTCACTTCAGCCCACCTCACCTCTTCCCTCCTCCCCTCAGCCCACCGCACCTTGGCCACTTCTTACACCTCACTTCAGCCCACCTAACATCTTCCATCTTGGCCTCAGAAATTAGACTATTGGCTACTTCTGCCAGGACTGGACCACCTACCAATGAGATTAACATCTCAGGGTGGGGTCGCAAGATGCGCTCCTCTGTCCAATCAGAAAATGTACAGAGGGCCAGCACACCATTTAAAGCAAAAGAGCTTGTATTAAACAGCATACAAAATCACAGCCATATATTAATCCATGGCATGTCATCCAATTGTGGAAGGAATGAATGATATAAGACAGCAGATAAAGTCCACAAAGCCGACGTTTCGGGGGTAGCAAACCCCCTTCTTCAGGGCAGACATTCAAACCATGTGCAAGGAGCACCGCATTTAAATAGCCTCCATATTCTGCAAATCCCGCCTGACGTCATAATGACGTCAGCGGGTAAACAACAGAGGTAGTGGACAGCATTGCCACTACTAAAAATCCAATACATAACATTACAAAAAAGTAAACATGACTCACCTGATACCGCCAGGGCCCACCGTTCAGGGCCCCATCACCGCCGGACGCCGATCGCAGTTATGCGATCGGCGGCTTCCCCGCCTGCCCAGGGGAACGGAGGCATGACACCGGGCCTGAAACCTGCCCGGTAACAGATGACGTGGTAGCCGGCGCAACCCGATAGGGCCGCGCCAGGCACCACCGTCATAGCAAGCAGGGGCAGACGTCGAGGGAGCCAAGCGTCCGCTGTCATGGCAACCATTTCAGCGGTGCTCGGCTCCTCGACCGCTGCATGTCAAACCCCCTGACCGGCGGTGAGAGCGTACCGCTCCCGGTCAGGTGGAAGGGGCTAATGTACAACATTAAGAGAGACAGAGAAGAGAAATACAAGGGAGAGATGTGAGAAGAGGTCAAGGGGTAAAGATGGGACAGAGTGATCCCAAACGAGAGCTGGAAAAAGAGGGGGGAACACAGGGAAAACTACAATAGAAAAGAGGTAGAGAAGGGAAGCAGGGAAAGGATAGAAGAGAAAAAAGAAAAAGAGTGCGCAGCAAGAAACATACAATAGATGGATATGACAAAAAAGAGAACATTAGAGAGCGCAACATCGTGCAGAACAAATATGGTCAGGTGAACACCGACCACAGAAACCTAAGGAAGAGAGGGTTCCCTTCTTTGTGACATATAATCAAGCAGCCCCGGTAATTGAAAAAGTCACACAGAGACACAGAAGTATCCTGACTTCAGATAAGACACTGTGTCCTATGATAAAAAGACCACTTATGAAAGTATACCAACGCAATAGGAATCTGAGAGACTCTTTAGTAAAGGCCGACCCAGTGGACAAATACAGTACACCACCGGTTATGATATCCTCCCGCACTGGGTGTTACCGCTGCAATAACTGTAATGTCTGCAATTCACTCATCCTGGGTTCGGAATTTACCCATCCACACACAGGCAGATGCTACAAGATACGTGGTATCTATTCATGTCTGACGGAGTACTGTGTATATCTTCTCAAGTGCCCCTGTGGCCTCCTATATGTGGGCAAAACCATTGGGGCATTCAAGAAAAGGTTTCAGCAGCATCGCAGTGATGTGCGTGTTAGTATCAAAAAACACCAGGATGGAGAATCTTTAGACTATGATAAACCTGTGGCGGTACACTTTGTGCGACAGAAACACCAGATATCAGAACTACGTGGGATGGTCATTGAACATATCGCAAGACCACGTCGTGGGGGGGATCGCCATTTACGATTACTACAACGTGAGACTTATTGGATTCACAAACTGGATACCGTCCAACCAAGGGGACTGAATACTTCGTTTGGTTTCTCTAGTTTCCTACCTAGACGTTAATTTAGCTAGCCAATTGTATCCTGACCCTTGTGGGTGCTCAGTCTCTTGCCTTCTCCCTCTCTTTTCCTCCTTTTCCTGAGTGCCTTTCCACTTTCCTCTTTTTCTCTTTTTTGTATCTTTCTCTTCTTCTTTCTTCTTTCTCTATTCTTCCTTCTTTTCTTTCTCTTCTCTTTTCTCTTTCTTCTTTCCTCTCTGAGTCTTTCCCCTTTTTTTCCCTTTTTTCCTTCCTTTTGGTTCCCTGCTTCCTCCCTTCCTCTTTTCTTTCTTTCTCTTTTTGCTTTTTCTTTTCTTTCCATATTCCCCTTCTCTCTCTCTTCTCTTTTCTTCTGTTTCCTTCCTTTCTCTCTTGTCTTTTCCTTTTTTTGGTGTCTTTTTTTCTCTCTTTTTTCTCTCTTGTTTCTTTTCTCCCTTTTTTTCAAATACCCTCTTCTTCTTGTCTTCTTTTTGCTTTTTCACTCATTTACGCTCGGGGTGCTGATTTCTTGCCTTCACATAGTCCCATCTTCCCCCTGCTCCCCTTTTTCTTACTGTTCTCACATCTCTTTTTGCTTTTATATCTGTCTCTGGTCTCTTGTTGCGCTCTCTAATGTTCTCTTTTTTGTCATATCCATCTATTGTATGTTTCTTGCTGCGCACTCTTTTTCTTTTTTCTCTTCTATCCTTTCCCTGCTTCCCTTCTCTACCTCTTTTCTATTGTAGTTTTCCCTGTGTTCCCCCCTCTTTTTCCAGCTCTCGTTTGGGATCACTCTGTCCCATCTTTACCCCTTGACCTCTTCTCACATCTCTCCCTTGTATTTCTCTTCTCTGTCTCTCTTAATGTTGTACATTAGCCCCTTCCACCTGACCGGGAGCGGTACGCTCTCACCGCCGGTCAGGGGGTTTGACATGCAGCGGTCGAGGAGCCGAGCACCGCTGAAATGGTTGCCATGACAGCGGACGCTTGGCTCCCTCGACGTCTGCCCCTGCTTGCTATGACGGTGGTGCCTGGCGCGGCCCTATCGGGTTGCGCCGGCTACCACGTCATCTGTTACCGGGCAGGTTTCAGGCCCGGTGTCATGCCTCCGTTCCCCTGGGCAGGCGGGGAAGCCGCCGATCGCATAACTGCGATCGGCGTCCGGCGGTGATGGGGCCCTGAACGGTGGGCCCTGGCGGTATCAGGTGAGTCATGTTTACTTTTTTGTAATGTTATGTATTGGATTTTTAGTAGTGGCAATGCTGTCCACTACCTCTGTTGTTTACCCGCTGACGTCATTATGACGTCAGGCGGGATTTGCAGAATATGGAGGCTATTTAAATGCGGTGCTCCTTGCACATGGTTTGAATGTCTGCCCTGAAGAAGGGGGTTTGCTACCCCCGAAACGTCGGCTTTGTGGACTTTATCTGCTGTCTTATATCATTCATTCCTTCCACAATTGGATGACATGCCATGGATTAATATATGGCTGTGATTTTGTATGCTGTTTAATACAAGCTCTTTTGCTTTAAATGGTGTGCTGGCCCTCTGTACATTTTCTGGATTTAGAGCGGCGCCACCGCGGACCTGGCACCCAATGGATCAGCGTTGGTAAGTGTGCATCAGCATTTGGAACACCTCTGTCCAATCAAAGAGACAGCCTGCCCCCCCCCCCCCGGAGGAATGTAGATCTAAATGACAGATTGTAAAATTTTCCCCTACACCATCTCACCTCTCCTCACCTTTTCCCCCTCACCACAGCCTACCTCACCTTTGCCAGATTTTATCGTGTCACTTCAGCCCACCTCACCTCTTCTCCCCTCAGCCCACCTCTCCTCCTCCCTCCTTACTTCAGCCCACCTCTCCTCCTCCCTCCTTATTTCAGCCCACCTCACATCTTCTCTCTTCATCCTTGGCTACTTGTTACCATCTCACTTCAGCCCACCTCACCTCTTCCCTCCTCCCCTCAGCCCACCGCACCTTGGCCACTTGTTACACCTCACTTCAGCCCACCTAACATCTTCCATCTTGGCCTCAGAAATTAGACTATTGGCTATTTCTGCCAGGACTGGACCACCTACCAATGAGATTAACATCTCTGGGTGGGGTCGCAAGGTGCGCCCCTCTGTCCAATCAAAGAGACAGCCTGCCCCCCCCCCCCCCGAAGGAATGTAGATCTAAATGACAGATTGTAAAATTTTACCCTACACCATCTCACCTCTCCTCACCTTTTCCCCCTCACCACAGCCTACCTCACCTTTGCCAGATTTTATCGTCTCACTTCAGCCCACCTCACCTCTTCTCCCCTCAGCCGACCTCTCCTCCTCCCTCCTTACTTCAGCCCACCTCACCTCTTCTCCCCTCAGCCCACCTCTCCTCCTCCCTCCTTATTTCAGCCCACCTCACATCTTCTCTCTTCATCCTTGGCTACTTGTTACCATCTCACTTCAGCCCACCTCACCTCTTCCCTCCTCCCCTCAGCCCACTGCACCTTGGCCACTTCTTACACCTCACTTCAGCCCACCTAACATCTTCCATCTTTGCCCAAAAAGTTAGAGCAGACAGTTTAAATCACTGCCGCTTGCAGAACTTTGCGGCCAAAAGATGCATCAGCTAAAGCCCGAACATCAACCTTGTAAAACTTAGAAAAGGTATGAACAGAAGACCAAGTAGCAGCCTAGCAAACATGTTCAATAGAAGACTGGTGCTGAAAAGTCCAAGAGGCACCAATAGCACGAGTGGAATGAGCAGTAAGACAGAAGGGAGGATTCTTCCCCTTAGCAGAATAGGCCTGAATCACAGCCTGACGAATCTACTTGCTGCTAGTAGATTTAGCTGGAGCCAGACCCTTCTTAGGTCCAGACGGGAGCACAAAAAGAGTACCAGTCTTCCTGAAGGACTCAGTAGCCACCAAATAGAACTTCAGAGTCCTGACCACATCCAAACAGTTAAAAACCCTCTCAGAGTTACTAGGGTTAGGACACAGAGAAGGCAAAACAATGTCCTGATTGAGATGAAAAGCAGAAACAACCTTAGGCAGAAAGTCTGGCTTAAAACGAAACACCACCTTGTCCTGGTGTCTCTCAAAGTAAGGGGGCTTGATGGAAAGCGCCGCCAACTCAGAAACACGCCTAACAGAAGTAATAGCCACCAAAAAGACCCCTGCAGGGCAGATAAGACCAAGTTTAAGTCCCAGACTGGTAACATAGGCTTACGTGGGGGACGCACGTAAGTAACCCCCTGGAATAAGGTCTTGACCAGGGGATGCTGAACAAAAGAGCTTTGGAAGAAAATGGCCAAGGGAGAAACATGACCTTTCAGAGTACTGAGCTGAAGACCCAGATCCAAACCATGTTGCAGAAACTCCAGAATCACAGGAATAGAAAACACATGTCAGGGAAGCGACTTAGACTCGCATCAGTCAATGTCAGTACGCCAAACCCTATAGTAGATGGAAGAAGAGGACCTTTTCCTAGCCCTGATCATGGTATTAACAACCGAGGCAGGCAGCCCCTTTTCCATCTAGATGGAGGTTTCAGCAGCCAGGCCGTCAAAGCCAGCGTTTGTAAATTGGGGTGGCGTAGGTGCCCCTGAGTGAGCAGATCTGAAACCCGGGGCAGGGCGTACTGATCTACTGCCAGCTGCACAATGTCTGCGAACCACACTCTTCTTGGCCAACAGGGGGCCACCAGGATGGCTGGCACCCCTTCCTGAGCTATCTTGTGCAGCACCCTGCCCAGCAGGGGAAATGGGGGAAACACATACAGGAGCTGAAAACTCATCCAAGAAATTGCTAAGGCATCCATGGCTAAGGCCAGAGGATCCTGGGACAGAGAGACAAAGACTGGAAGCTTGTGATTGTGATGGGACGCAAACAGATCCACATCCAGCTGACCCCAGTGGTGGCACAGGGAGCGAAACACTCTGCTGCTGAGGGACCATTCTCCCAGACGAGAGGTCCCCCTGCTCAGAGAGTCTGCCTCCAGATTCTCCACCCCTGGAATGTACACAGCTGAGATGCAGCGAACATTGTCCTCCGCCCAGGACAGAATCATAGACACTTCCCTGAGGGCCCCGGGTCCCTCCCTGATGATTGATGTAGGCAACCGCCGTCTGGTTGTCTGAGCGGACCTGAACAGCCCGACCCCGAAGGTGTAGGGTTAAGTGGGCAAGAACCAACCTGATCGCCCTCAACTCCAGAATGTTGATAAGGGTGTGGGCCTCCTGAGGGCCCACTGACCCTGGAATTTCAGGGATTTCCAAAAGCCCCCCCAACCTGTCAGACTGGCATCCGTGGTGACAGTCTCCCAGCAAGGGGCCAGAAAGGATCTGTGTCAGGCCCATGGGACACCCGCCTTCAGAATAAGCCCACAACCCCCAATCTCCTCTGCTAGCTTCACCTTTAGACAAGCCCCCGTTTGCCGGGACGCTTTATACGCCTCGCCGGACACGGTTGCCCCCAGGACTTAATAGCACAAAGGATGTGAGCTTACAGGGGTTGAAGGCAGATGAACCAGAGGCCAGACTTGGCAATGTCGGGTAAGTACTGGAAACAGTTCGGTGCTTCGGAAACAGGTAATACTGGAAGCAATTCGGGTGCTCAGGAGAATTCAAGCGAAGTCAGACGTCAAGCCAGGGGTCACAACGGGAGGTCAGAAAGCTGCGCAGTACAAAGGGATGAGACGAAGACGTGGTCGAGATTCAAGCAGATAGTCAATAATGATATAAACAGGCAATCACAGGAACATGGGCTGAAGGCAAGTCATTCATGACAATCTGCCCCCCAGCAGGTTCCTTGAGTCCAGCCACCACGATAGAGACCGCCTGGCCAGAGGGGACAGAACAAACGATCCAAGGACATGGGGTCCCGATCCCATACTGACAAGAGGTGAAGCTGAAGAGGTCTCATGTGAAACTGAGCACATGGAACAGCCTCGATGCAGGACACCATCAGGCACACCAGCTGCATTCCCTGCCTGATGGACGGATGAGGACAAGACCAAAGGAGCTGTGCTCGCTCTTGAAGACTCTCCACCTTCTGCTGAGGAAAAACTTGACCTGAGATGAATCCAGAATCATTCCCAGAAAGGACTTCACCATGGAAGGAGACAGGGAAGATTTGAGGTGGTTGATCACCCAGCCGAATGACTCCAGTGTGGACACCACCAGCTAGGTATCCAGCTCTGCCTGTTGAAAGGACTGAGAAGCGATAAGCATCTCATCCAAGTAGGGAAGAATGCGAAGGCCCTGAGATCTCATCAGAGCCATCACTCCTGCCAGCACCTTGGTGAATACCCTGGGAGCCGAGGTGAGACAAGGGCAAGGCCACAAATTGGTAGTGCTGATCCTCCAGAGCGAACCTGAAGAATCTCTGATGACCTGGAAAGATTGGTATGTGAAGGTAAGCATCCTTGATGTCTACAGAGGTCATGAAGTCCCCTGGCCATAGAGAATTCACAGCGGAGCGCAGAGTCTCCATGCGAAAGTGTCTGAATCTGACAAATTTGTTGAGGCGCTTTAAATCCAGGATGGGTCGGAAGGACCCGTCTTTTTTGGGAAAAGTGAAAAGATTGGAATAGTAGCCTTTGCCCCTTTCCCTTAAGGGCACCCGGCAGATGACTCCCAATTCCAGAAGGCCTTGGACAGCAAGGGACAGACCCTGAGCTGACAGGGGGTTTTGAGCTAACCGGGATCTGATGAATCTTGGGGGCAGCCAGGCTGCAAACTCTATCTTATAACCGGAGGACACTACCTCCTGAATCCACAGGTCTGAGACATGCCTCCAGACGTGAGCAAAGAGCCGAAGCCGTCCCCCACCCAGATGGGTGAGGGCGCCCCATCATGCCTGAGGGGGCTTGGGGGAGGACTTAGACCTGGGACCCAAGGAGGAACCAGGGCGGTCACGTCCTCTGCCCCTGCCCCAAAAATCTCAGCGGGCTCCAGCAAAGGAAGCTCCCCAGAAAGGATCGGGGCTGCCTTCTACGCTGAGGTAACTTGCCTCGTTTAGCAAACAAGTCCAGACGTTCACCAAAGAGGCGCAGCCCCTTGAAGGGAAAACCAGTGAGAGCCTTCTTAGCAGCATTGTCAGCTGCCCACTGGCGCAGCCAGACCGAGCGACGTATCGCCACCAACAAGGCAGATGCCCTGCCATACATTCTAATGGTATCATCCAAGGCAGAGAGAACATATGCAACAAATTCCTCACAACGCAGAAGAGCTCTATACTCTTCACTACCTGCATCATCAGGGGCCCCATCTAAGAGACTCTTGAGCAGGCTTTTAATAGCAACAGCTGTAATGGCAGAGGCACAGACCGGACGCAGCGCCCCCCACACAGGCAAAGGCATGGCAAGCCAGCTGATCTATGCGCCTGTCCTCCCCATCCCTCAGGGTAATAGAGTCAGGGGAATGCATGACGGATGTGTTGGACAACCCCAGAACTGGTGCATCCACCTCGGGAGGACATGGCCAACGTTTAACCATCTTAGAGGGAAAGGGATACCTCTTATCCCAACTCTTTGGTACCCTGGGAAGCCGGCTAGGCCGTTCCCACTCTTTGAGCGCCAGATTATTAAAGGGAGTTTGTTCAGGAAACTCCAAGCGTGGTTTAACAGTATGAAACAGCCCCCCTGCTGCCGCGGAGCCACGGCAGGAGGAGAGATACAGAGCACTTCAAAAATGTGAGCTAAAAGCCTGTCAGTATCATTTGAAGCCAATGGGTCAGACCCAGAATCGGCACCATAAACCTTAGGCTGTTCCTCAGATGATTCTGAATCAGAAAATAATTCCCCCTCTTCCAGGGGGGTATAACCAGTAATGTCAAAAAATTCCTCAGCCTCCATAGGAAAGAGAGTAACACCAGGTGATAAATGCCGCTCCTTATCAGAAGCCTTAGGCAGGCCAGACCTAGCAATATGTCTCTCAATGCTGGCCTAAACTTCAGAATCCCTCATGGTCACTAAAACCCTTCAGCCCTCATGCATTTTAATTTGGGATATTCATGACTGCTGCTCTGCTAGAAAGCCTGATTAGTGGTAGGGTCTTAACTATAGGGGGTACAGGAGGTTTGAAGGTCAGAGGGACCCCATCATTGTTACTTCTCCACCTTTTTTACAGGTTTGTGCTCACCTCAAATCATGTAATGCAAATATACGCCTCATCGGTTCAATCTTTATTTGTCTATTTGTATCCCATTGAGTTAAAATAACAGGAAAATGGGTAATATATTAGCCATGACAGGGTCCCATTTAATTTACTTGCCAGGGTCCCGTCACATTTAGTAACACCACAGTCAGTGGGTATGTTACGAGCTGCCAAGGAGGCAATTCAAATCCTGGGCTACTTTTTGAACCCAGTGTGCTGCTTTGTAATAATATGTATGATGCAATGATGCCATAGAGTCAGCGTTATAGTTTATTGATAGAATCCCTGTTATCAAAGAAAGCTCTAGTACTTTAAATTATACACGCACACACACATTTGGATAAATTCACGAACAGTTTGGAAAATTGCGTGAAACACTTTCCCCCGTCGCTCTCAGGTTACTGTGTTGTAACGGAATTATTTTAGATCCAAAATGCAGGGACAGATGGTGGAGCACTTTAGGTCTACCATCTATCACATTTCCCTATTGCTTGCAGTTCAATCACAGATGTGTTTGTCTGACTCCCCGGTACAGCATCCATGACAGATTCAAAGTTGATTACTTAGCCTCGGGGATTGTTAGTATACTTTTCAGAATGCTGCGGTAGAACTTTCCTCTCTCTTGGCCCATTATTATATGTGATGGGAACATCTTTAGAGCACGCTGGCAACGCATGCTGAAATGTAGCAGAAGTCTTTAAAGGAGGGGGAAGAGGCAGAAACTTCCCCTAGACGTGGCCACTTAAACCTCATTCTTAGATTTTGTGCCATTACTGCAGCAGAAAAAGAAGCCAAACTACACTTTTGCAGAAACGCTTCACCCAATGAAATATACTTAAAGGGACAGTCTTGTCTAAACTCTTGTAATTAATGAGAGCAGCCAGGATGGGATTACTTCGGCCTGCTGACCCATTGACTTCTTTTAAAGTGGACCAACACCCACTGCTGATCAGCTCCCTGCCTGCGGGGCACCCCGATCGGGGGTGCCCCGCTGTGTGAAACCCCCCAAGACCCCCACAAATCCTACCTTTTCCTCGTTCCAACGGCGCATGCGCGGGCCACCACCGCCTCTCGCGCTTCCCTCTAGCAGAGAGGGAAGAGGCGGCGGCGGGCGCGCTCTTCTTGTCCGGTCCATATTCCAGCTTGTCCGTACCCCCGATCGGGGTGCCCCGCGGAAGTGGACCAACACCCAGGATAGTGAAAATCCTGGATGTTGGTCCACTTTAAGAGGAGAAGGGGGGGTACTTTGTCTCGTACATCTCAACAAAATACAATGGGATGGAATGCTGCAGCTCTGTTTAAAGTGGACCATGGAGTCTATGAGACTCCAGGGCAGGCATACTTGCTTCCCCCGGGGCATCCAGTGTGCATTCACTGTGTGAAACCCCCCAGATCGCCCGAAAACTCATCTTAGTTCCCAGTCCACCAGCGCATGTGTGAGCAGCGGCGACATCCCCGCTATCCCTTTAGCAGGGTGCATGCCAGCGCAAGGCATTTGTGAATGGCCGGCACGTGCCCTGTTAAAAGGTAGCGGGGGATGCGGTAGCCAGCATACTTGGATCCATTTGCATTGGACGAGCTCTTGGACAAAGGGGTGGGAGCGGATCTGAGTGCGCTGACTGAACTAGAGGCTGCACATGTGCCCATAGGACCGAGGAAGGGTGAGTATGATCGGGCGACCTGGAGGGGTTCACACAGTGGGGCATCCCCGGTCGGAGATCCCCATTCCTAAGCCTGTGTGTTGTGCAGCATTCTTACAGCTTGTCATTCCTTGCTTTCGCCATGCACAGCTTCTGCTAGTCACTTCCTATTATTATCAGATCATTCAGTGCATCCTTACCTGGCACTCCAGCCTTCTGGGGAGACCACAGTGGATACTGCCGGTGGCTGCATGTTCCTACAACAGCCAGCTCTTCATTAAAGTACATGACACATACCAATAATATCACTAAAAGGTGCTACATTTTCTAATATTTAAATTCATAATTAACTAGTACATATAGAACAGCCAATTACGCGAATCAGTCGGGTTTCAATGATATTTGTTGACATGAAGTACACTTGGACTGACCAGACATGAGAAGTGAACAGATAAAAGCCAACAATAAAATTAAGCATCTCAGTTGATCATATCTAGGCTTATGAAATAATCACAACAATATGGTAATGGAGTTTAGCTAACAGAAGTATTTGTGAGCTGAGCAGAGCAGTTAGCTCTCAAACAGCCGAGGCTGGAGAAATGTATAAATCATTTGGAGGGAAGATTTGGAGGGACTGTCCCTCTTTGGAGACCATGTCTCGAGTTCCACGTTGTTCTCATTTGTCCCTCTTTGAGGTTTAACATGCAGATCTGCATCAATAAATAATTAATTTGCCTATTTAAAGTGTTTATATTGTTGTAACTGTTACAACCTTTCTCCCATCATCCCTCAATGAGTGGGTGTGGCCTAATTTAACAATTGTCCCTCTTTCCCACATTGAAAAGTTGGTAGGTATGGCTAAGGTATGAACTAAACCATGGGGGAAAACTAAACAAAAGCCTGAATTAGACAATGAGTGTGTTCAGATAACAAGCCCTGCCATGGAATGACATGAAACAGCTGACCTCCATTTTAAATACAGATAAGAGAAATAGTATTATCAGATAGGAATTGTTGCTTCAGATACTTAGGGACAGATATAATATATATATATATATATATATATATATATATATATATGTACACGGTTTACATGTATGCATTTACATCTGGCCTTACCAAACCACTTTACAGACTTGTCACCTTTCAGAGCACTTGCTACTACACTTAGTAGAATACTCTTTGTCACCCAACCTCTTGTCCCCACCCTTCCTTTAGGTTGTAAGCTCTCTCTCTTCACATACTCATATATTAATGTGTCCTATTGCATCTAACTCATAATACTGTATGTATTACATGCATTTGCAGTTAAATCTCTGTTATATACAACTCATAATGTCCTGTGTATTATAAGTATGTTACTTGTACTTTGTACAGTGCCACGGAATACTTGGCACGATAAAAATAATATATAAATATATTAAGCGTTTAGTCATCAAGTGTGGAAGATAATGAGAATCCTGGCTAAATACAGTGTGCTGAGTTCTTTGACAACGAACTAGGCAGAGACTGACAATGGTGAAGGGAAGTTTTGCTTTGCTATCAATAAGATTGTTTTATTGAGATTTTCGGAGCTTTTGTGAGTTCTGGTTGTTTTTTCAAGTGAGGTATACACTTCAGGAGCAGTAGTTCCAGAGTGAATACCGCTGTGATAAATGTGAGCATGTTGCAACCTTGGAAGCTCGGGTTAGAGATCTAGAAGCGCAAAATGCATCACTGAGGGAGATTGACAATATGGAAAAGGGCATTGACTGAGCAGGCATTAAGTGGGGTAGAAACAGAGGGTGAAGTAATGGATCAAGAGAAGCAGATAAGTAGCTGGGTAAATGTAGATAGAAAGAGTAGAAAAGTTGCACAGAAAGGGAAGGCTATACCTGGGTCTGTGTACCCTAGCAAAATTGCCAAGTTGGGAAATGATGCAAGAGTGTCAGTCTCAGAAATGGCAGCCCTAGCAGATACTGCTCTCCCTAACAGCCGAGAGGACAGTCCAGCTAGTGAGCGGGTGGTTGGGACTGCAGGTAGGACTAGACAGTTAGTGGTAATAGGAGATTCTATTATCAGCCAAATGGTTTGCTGTCTCCCTGGTGCCAGGGTTCAGCATGTGGTGGAAAGGGTGGATGAATTACTGGGAGGGTCTGGGGTTTACCCAGCTTTCGTGGTCCACTTGGGGACCATTGACAGAATTAATGGGAGATGGAGGATCCTTAAGAATACATTTAAGGAATTAGGCCCAAGTTGAAGGGAAGGACCTCCAAGGTTGTATTCTCTGGAATATTGCCTGTGCCAGGCACTAAACATGAATGACAGCGGGAGCTTAGAGAGTTAAACGCATGGCTCAAATCCTGGTGCAGAGCATTAAGATTTGGGTTCCTAGAGCACTTAGCTGACTTTTCATTGGGGTAACAACTGTATTCTACAGGTAATTTGCACCTGAATGGAAGGGGGCTGCTGTGCTGGGTAAGAGAATACTAGAAGGGGTGGAGGGGTATTTAACCTAGAGATGAGGGGGAGGGCAAAAGAAAACAAAGAGGAAGACAGGTTACTTAGGGACAGCATATGATGGTGGGTGGAGAATTAGAAGGGGGGAGAACTGCTATGATGGATAAAAAGATCCATGTGTTGCAAACCAGCAGTGAAAGATTAGGCAGATGCATTACTGCAGAAGCTAATATTAAAGCGCATTGTGTCAAACTAAATAGGAACTTAAAATGTATGTTCACAAATGCCAGAAGTCTGGCAAGTAAAGTGGGGAGCTTGAGGCTCTGGTACTGGAAGAAAATATTGATGTTATTGGTATGGCTGGTTTCCACACATGGCTGGATTGCCAATCTTCCAGGTTTTGCTCACTTACGGAAAGACAGAGCAAAAAGGAAAGGGGGTGGAGTGTGTCTCTATGTAAATCAAGAATTTAAAATATATATTAATGAGGGGATACTAGCAAAAGATGAGGACGTGGATGTAGAATCCTTGTGGGTAGAAGTGTGTAGCAATATAAACAATGTTAAAATACAAATTGAAGTAATCTATAGGCCCCCAAACATAACTGAGAAAATATAGGGTCAGAGGCATAAACAGACAGAGCGGGCATCACAGGCTGGCACATTGGTGGTGATGGGTGTCTTCAACTACCCAGAAATCAACTGGAGATATGGTCCTGCTTCTTCTACAAGGAGAGCATTCCTCAGCTTACTACAAGATAACTATATGAATCAGTTTAGCACCAACTAGGAGTGATGCTCCTAGATGCGACTGAGGGGGGATATAATTAACTTGTATAAATATATAAATGGGCAATACAAAAAATATGGGGAAACACTATTTCAGGTAAAATCCTCTCTAAAGACAAGGGGGCACTACCTTCGACTGGAAAAAAAGGCGACAATCATTTTTTACCGTAAGAACTAAAAATCTGTGGAATAGCCTCCCACAAAAGCTTGTTACAGCATCAACCGCTGACAGCTTCAAAAAAGGATTAGATGCTTATTTAGAAGAAAATAACATTAATAGTTATGATTAGCTGTTATCAGTAAAAAAAATATATAAAAAATAACTTCCCCTACCCCAACACCCTTGGTTGAACTTGATGGACATATGTCTTTTTTCAACCATATTAAATATGTAACTATGAATGTGGACTAATGGTACAGAATACATACTTTATAGGTTTACATGCAGTCTTTCAAATATGAAATATTATGGAAGGAGACTGAACACCTATAGTATTTTTCACACTGTAATACACAGCTAGGGTTAAGAGGTGGAAAATTGTGGGCTAAAATACCCCCTCCCAATCAACCCATAAAAGGCAGTGGGTAGAATCCCCCCCCCCAATCACCCCATAACAGGCAGTGTGTATGACTCCCCCCAATCACCCTATAGCAGGCATTGTGCAGAATGCCCCCAATCACCCCATTACAGGCAGTATGCAGAATACTCCCCAATCACCCATTACAGGTAGCATGCAGAATCCCCCCATTACTGGAAGCATGCAGGACCCCCCCCCCTTAAAGACAGTGTGCATAATCATCCCATTACTGGCAATGTGGCAGAATTCCCCCCAAACCCCCATTACAGGCAGTATTCAGAATCGCCCTATTACACGCAGTGTGACAAAATCTCCCTAATACCCGCATTATAGGAGGCATGCTGAATATCTCCATTACAGGCAGTGTGCAGAATCCCCCATTACAGACAGTGTGGCAAAAAAAAACAATTACCCAGTTACAGGCAGTGTGGCAGAATCCTCCCTCAAATATCCCATCACAGGCAGTATGCAGAATCCCTCCATTTCAGGCAGCATGGCAGATTCCCCCCAATAACCTCGGTAAAGATAGTGTGGCAGAATAACCCTTTCAATCACCCCATTACAGACAGTGTGGTCAAATCCCTCCCATCACTGCATTACAGGCTGTGTGGCATAATCACCAATCACTCAATTGCTCCTCCATCATTCAGTGAATGTGAGCACACATGCACACAGGCACACACACAATCATGACACTGGCGGTTCCTGCATTGCTAATCTTTCTTATACAGGCCAACAGGTAATGTAAGGTGTCTTTTTTTCCTTATATTCACTTCATAAGATGCACTAACATTTCCCCCAGTTTCGGGCAGAAAAGGTGTGTGTTATGGAGCGAAAAAATACACTTCTGTGATTACTCACCTGTAGAATTGTTATTATGAGTATACAGTACGTCCTGCTCCAGATAACAATCATTACACTTGGGTATTACTCCGCCAGAGGGAGCTGGACTGCAGAGACCGTGAGAATTGGCTCCCCTCGGCCCCTCAAATACCCGGGACCTCCTACAAATCCCCAGCATTGAAAAGCAGTTAACGAGAAGCCGGGAGAAATAAAACAGAACCGACTGGTAACTATAACAATGATAACAATCACCATACAGGGGATCCAGAATAATGCAAAACCAAGGGTGGGGTGGAGCAGGATGTACTGTATACTCATAATATCAATTCTACAGGTGAGTAATCACAGAATTGTATTATTCTAAGTATACAACACGTCCTGCTCCAGATAAGAATCATTACACTTGGGACATCCAATAGCAGTGTCCATAAAGTAGGGTAGGATCCTCAAAGGTAACAACAGGCAGGTCAGACCACTGCCGCCTGCAGAACCTTGCAGCCAAAAGCAGCATCAGCTGAGGCCCCAACATCAACCTTGTAAAACTTTGAAAAAGTATGAACAGAAGACCAAGTAGCGGCTTTGCAAACTTGTTCAACAGAAGCCTGGTGCTAAAAAGCCCAAGAGGCACCAATAGCACGAGTAGAATGAGCAGTAAGGCGGACGGGAGGATTCTTCCCCTTAGCAGAGCAGGCCTGAATCACAGCCTGACAGATACATTTGCTGATAGTAGACTTGGCAGGAGCCAGACCCTTCCTAGGACCAGAAGGGACCACAAAAAGGGCATCAGCTTTTTTGAATGGTGCAGTAGCCACCAGATAGTACTTCAGACACCTAACCACATCCAGGGAATACAAGACCCTCTCCTTAGCATTACTAGGATTAGGGCACAAGGATGGAAGACCAATGTCCTGATTCAGATGAAAGGTAGACACGACCTTAGGCAGAAAATCTGGCTTGAAGCGAAACACCACCTTGTCCTGGTATCTCTCAAAGTAGGAGGGCTGGATGGAAAGCGCCGCCAACTCAGACACACGCCTAACAGAGGTGATAGCCACCAAGAAGACAACCTTGAGAGTAAGAATGGCCAGGCAGCCTCCTGCACAGGTTCAAAGGGAGCACCCTGCAAGGCAGACAAGACCAAGTTCAAATCCCAAACAGGCAACATAAGCTTACGTGGGGGACGCACATGAGTAACCCCCTGGAAAAAGGTCCTGATCAGAGAATGCTGGGCAAAAGACCTCTGGAAGAAAACAGCCAGGGCAGAGACATGACCTTTCAGAGTACTGAGTTGGAGCCCCAGCTCCAACCCATGCTGCAGGAACTCCAGGATCCTGCGAATAGAGAAAACACGGCAGGGAAGAGACTTAGACTCACACCAGTCAATGTAGGCACGCCAAACCCTATAGTAAATGGAAGAAGACTTCTTTCTAGCCTTAATCATGGAATCAACAACAGAGGCCCTTCCAGCCTATATATACCTGGTACCTCCCTTCAATCACCAGTATATTCAAAAAGCAGTAAAACAAGGTACCAGTATTCCACCAGTAACCTCCAAAATCAATTTTGATATAAATAAAAAAGGGCTTCACCATATAAATGCTTCGGTAATACCGAAAAGGGCGGGTGTGAAGCGGGGTGTGTGGCACACCAACAATATCCATTTTTCAGGTGAGTACTCACAAAATGGTATTATTCTTGGTGTGCCACACACCCCGCTTCACTTCTTAAATATTCATCACTTCATGGGACATCCAAAAGCAGTGTCCACAAGGGAAGGGCATCTCAAGGCCAGGTGAAGCATAACTTAAATGACTGCAGTCTGCAGAACTTTGCGGCCAAAAACAGCATCCGCTGAGGCCCGCACATCAACTTTGTAAAACTTAGAAAAAGTGTGAACAGAAGACCAGGTGGCGGCCTTACAAACCTGTTCAACAGAAGCTTGGTGCTGAAAAGCCCAAGACGCCCCAACAGCGCGAGTGGAATGAGCAGTAATACGAAAAGGGGGAACTCTTCCCTTAGCAGAATAGGCCGCAGTAATGGCCTGACGTATCCACTTGCTAATGGCAGATTTGGCTGGTGCCAAACCCTTCTTAGGCCCATGGGGCACAACAAAAAAGGAATCCGTCCTACGGAAAGGAGACGTGATAATCAAGTAGTACTTAACACAGCGTACTACATCCAAACAATGCAAAACCCTCTCTTTGTCATTCTTAGGATTAGGACACAAGGAGGGAAGAACAATATCTTGGTTCAAATGAAAAGCAGAAACAACCTTAGGAAGAAAGTCTGGCTTGAACCGAAAGACCACTTTATCCTGATGCCTCTCGAAGTAGGGCGCCTGGATAGTTAAGGCCGCCAATTCTGAGACACGCCGGACAGAAGTGATCGCTACCAAGAAGACAATCTTCTGAGTCAGGGTAGACAAAGCAATATCTTGCAAAGGCTCAAAAGGAGGAGCCTGAATAGCCGAAAGAACCAAATTCAAATCCCAAACAGGGAGTAATGGTTTCCTGGGAGGCCGCACATGCGTAACCCCCTGGAAAAAAGTTTTAACTAAAGGTTTAAGCGCCACACGCTTCTGAAAAAAGACAGATAAGGCAGAGACCTGCCCCTTCAATGTACTTAGCTGGAGACCAGAGTCCAGCCCTGATTGTAAAAACTCCAGAATCCTGGGGACCGAAAGGACCCTACAAGGAAAAGATCTTGTCTCACACCAAGTGATATAGGCTTTCCAAGTCCTATAGTAGGTGACGGAAGAAGACTTCTTCCGGGCACTGATCAGAGTCTTAATGACTGAATCAGAAAGACCCTCCTCCTTCAGGATGGAGGTTTCAGCCGCCAGGCCATCAAACCCAGCGCTGGTAAATTGAGGTAACACAATTGACCCTGAGTGAGCAGATCGGGCCGAAGAGGCAGAATGAACTGGTCCACTGCCAGCCAAACGATGTCTGCGAACCTTATTCGTTTTGGCCACTTTGGGGCCATGAGAACGGCGTACACCCTTTCCAGAGCCAACTTCTGAAGAACTCTGCCCAGCAAGGGCCACGGAGGAAACAGGTATAGAAATCCCAGAGCTCCTCAGTTCAGGGACCTGACGTCCACTGTCAGAGCCAGAGGATCCCGGGAGAGAGACACGAAGCTCGGGAGCCTGAGATAGAGATGAGGGGCCCACAGGTCCACCTCTGGAGTCTCCCATTGGAGACACAATAAGAGAACCACCCGAGGATGGAGAGCTTATTCTTCCAGACGGGGAGAGCACTTGCTCAACCGATCCGCTACCTGTTCCATCACCTCTGGAATGTAAACCGCCGAGAGACAGGGAACATGGAACACTGCCCATGTCTGGATCAGGGACATTTCTCTGATGGGTAAGTGGGGCCTCCACTGCCCCTGAAGCCGCAGCTCCTTCCAGAATCTGTCCCATCCCGACAGACCGGTGTCCGTGGTGACACCTCTCCAAGGGAGGGTCAGGAAAGACTTGCCCTATACAAGATTGGTCGAGACCAATCACCACAGGAGGAACTGCCGTACATGGGAGGACAATTGGAAGGACTGATCCAACAACAGAGGTTGCTGGACCCAACACGCTAGCAGAAATAGCTGAAGTGTTCTTGTGCGAATTTGGGCAAAAGAAAGACACACAGCGTCTTGATGGGAGTTCAGGCCGGGATGAACCGACCCCTGAATGGACCGCGAGGGAGGGTGAGACTCGAATTCCAGGTTGTGACCTGTCGACACTACCTCCTGGATCCATCTGCCTAGAACCACATGGTTCCAATGGTAGAAGTGTCGCAATAGTCCCCCCACCCGCACGGGTGAGGGCAGCCCCTCATTGCTGAGTGGGCTTATCAGCAGGCTTGGGCTTGGTGCCCCAGGACTGAGTGGGCCGGCCACGGCCCCTCCCCCGAGTCCAACCTGCGCCACTGGTAACGGGAAAGGACGTACCTTTTCCCGCTCCGAACCTTTGAAAGGAAGGCCTACCGGAACTTGTCCCCCTGAAGGGACCACGAGGCCTTTTGCATTGTGGCATCTTACCATCTTTTGCGACTGAATCAATTTTCTCCCCAAACAGACGCAACCCCAAAAAGGGGAGGGCTGTGAGTACCTTTTTGGAAGCCGTGTCTGCTGACCACTGACGCAGCCATACTGACCTGCGAATAGCCACCAGCATAGCTGCCGCCTTGCTACTCATAGTCAGCGCATCGTCCTGAGCGGCCAGGACATAAGCCACAAAAGATTCAAACTGCTTAAGTGCAGTGAACTGTTTGCAAGCGGGATCAAGATCCTCATATAGCCCCTGAATTAGGGACTTAATTGCCAATAGAAGAAGGGCTGAAGCACATACCGGGCGCAATGCTGACCCGGAATAGATAAAACCATGTCGAGCGTATTGGTCAATCCTGCGATCTTCCCCATCTTTGGGGACAGTGGTCTCAGCAGATTGTACCATAGCCAAGCTGGAGAGTCCTAGTACAGGGGTATCGACGTCCGGAGGGACAGACCACAGCCTCACCAATTCTGGTGGAAAAGGATAACGCTTTTCCCAACTGGAAGGAATTCCAGATAACCGTGTGGGATGTCCCATTCCTTAAGAACCACCCTCTCAAAGTGGTGCTGTCTGGGAAAAACCAAACTCGGCTGAGGCGCTTTAAATAACTGACCCTTTGGCGGGGCGGCCGCCTCAGGCGTATCTAAACTCAAAATATTAAACATTTGAGCCAGAATGGAGGGGGTGTCAAAAACAACCCCCTCTGACCAATCGCCGATCTCATCAGCCACATGCTGACCTGTCGGCTCATCTGACTCCGACGGGAGTTCATCCTCGTCAGGGGATCCATCGGACCATTCCACAGGTTCACAAAACTGGTCCTGTGGAGCCGAAGGTACCGGAGTCAGGTGCCTTCGTTTTGTAGCGGTTTTAAACGCTGCTTTAACGGGCATCATTTTCCGGGGGCAGGGCTGTGCTGCTGCCTCGGAATGCGAATCCCCACTTTTGACAGTGTCATGCGGGGTCCGGAATAGGGATGGACAGGTAGGAGATGATGAAGGATGCGATGGCACTGCAGCCGAAGCAACGGACTGGCGCGCAATAGTCTGTTTTGCACAAGGGATGCAAATAAAGATATCATCAGCTGGGAGTGGAACCCCACAACCTACGCACCCCCCAAACGGAACAGCAGAACCGTTTCCGGAATCTACGGAAGCCTCCATATGGTGATTTATGGTATTCGCAATAATGGGACTTTTAAGGCATAAGCCGACCCGGGATGCCCCCTTTATTTTAGTAATGTCCCGGAAGGGAGGATTTATATAAAATTTTTTTTTTTTTTAAGTTTAGGTCCCCTTTAATAGAAACTATATATATATATATATATATATATACTTATATATAGTCTATGTATATAAACATTCAAATCAATCCCAATAATTAGCCAGGCACATAGAGCCGGAGGGCTAGCATAAGCAGGGATCCCAGGATCTGCAAGGCAAGAAAACAACCATCAGATCCTTCACATGTGTATAACATATAAGTATGGCACCAAGTGCCCTTAAATGACGCCCCCTTGATAATAGTGATTTCTCACTGTATTATTAAACAATATCTCCCATTTAACGGCCCCAACGGGAGGGGCCGCTTACCTGTACCGCAATCAGCCGGTAAGCCTGCAGCCAGCAGCCATGAGCCGGCAGAAGACAAA
The DNA here is from genome assembly GCA_027917425.1 of Gastrophryne carolinensis. Lineage (NCBI taxonomy): Eukaryota > Metazoa > Chordata > Amphibia > Anura > Microhylidae > Gastrophryne > Gastrophryne carolinensis. Next base: position 480,072,906 of record CM051236.1, read on the forward strand.
GTGCGGCCGTGCGCCCACGTGCCTTCCTGTTTTGAAGGAAGCTGGGACGCTGGGCCCGCCGCAGACGCCGCTGACGCCGCATGACGTCAGCGCCGTGCCCCCGGCGCCGCGTCAGCGGGCCCACCCCCCCCCTACACTGATCAGCTGGAACACTTTACAGCTGATCACAGCACGCGCGTCCAGGCAGCGGAGGGGGGAGGGTAAAAACCGCATGTGCTGACAAAGCTCAATGAATGCCAGGAGGGGAGAGGGGGGAGGGGGTAGGGGGCCACAAGCAACCAACTGCCAGAGAGGTGGCCAGGCGAGGAGAGGGGGGAGGGGGTAGGGGGCCACAAGCAACCAACTGCCAGAGAGGTGGCCAGCCCATACCCAGTGCAAGCTGCCCTAAAGCAGACCCAAAATATACACATGCTACAGTGAATGTATAAACATGACATATATGTTAACATGCAGTGATACAGTGAAACACACATACTAAAGCACACCCTCACCACCCCCCCAACGGGAGAGAAAGGGGCTACGGGGACCCTCGGGACAGGGGCATCCCATTTCCGGATCACCATGCCGGTTCGCCGCATTGCCCCACGCATGAGGTCGAGCGGTAGGAGATAAGCTCCTAGGCACTTAAAGTGCCATCTACCATTTGCCCGGTGAGCAGCCAAGGCTGGGAGGCTTCCTATTTCACCATAAAGGTATACAAACTCAAACCGGGCAGAAATAGACCAAAAGGGGGGTGGCGGGGTAAGAATACCCCGGCCTACCTGTAAGCAGGAGACTTCCAACTTCTGACTTGTCAGCAAGCAGAGAGACAAAATACTGGTGATTGAAGGGAGGTACCAGGTATATATAGGCTGGAAGGGGGCTCGTTACAAGACTTCCTCTCTGCACTACGTCACCTGCGGTGGATTAACCCATGAAGTGATGAATATTTAAGAAGTGAAGCGGGGTGTGTGGCACACCAAGAATATCCTTGCCTGAAATGTATCCAGATTCATTCCCAGGAAGGGAGTCACCAAGGAGGGAGACAGGGAAGATTTGGGATGGTTGATAACCCAGCCAAATGACTCCAGAGTGGACACTACTAGCTGAGTATCCAACTCTGCCTGTTGGAGGGACTGAGAAGTGATGAGAATGTCATCCAAATAGGGCAGCACGCGAATGCCCTGAGACCTGAGCAGAAGCATCACTCCTGCCAGCACCTTGGTGAACACTCTGGGAGCTGAAGTGAGACTGAAGGGCAATGCCACAAATTGGTAGTGCTGATCCTCGAGAGCGAACCTGAGGAACCTTTGATGACCTGGAAAAACAGGAATATGAAGGTAAGCATCCTTGATGTCCACGGAGGTCATGAAGTCCCCTGGACGCAGGGAACTGATGGCAGAGCGCAAAGTTTCCATGCGAAAGCGCCTGCACCTGACACATTTTTTGAGGATCTTCAAGTCCAGGATGGGCCTGACTGACCCATCCCTTTTGGGCGCGGTGAAAAGGTTGGAATAGAACCCCTTGCCCCTTTCTCGTAAGGGGACCTGACAGATGACCCCCAGCTCCAGAAGGCTTTGAACCGCCAGAATTAGAGCCTGAGCTGACATGGGATCCTGAGACATCCGGGATCTGATAAACCTTGGGGGCGGCAAGGCAGCAAACTCTATCTTGTAACCGGAGGACACTACCTCCTGAATCCACCGGTCTGAGACATGAAGCCTCCAGACGTGAGCAAGGTGCTGAAGCCGTCCCCCACCCAGATGGGTGAGGGCGCCCCTTCATGCCTGAGGGGGCTTGGGAGAAGACTTTGGCTTGGAGCCCCAGAAAGAACCAGGGCGTCCACATCCTCTTCCCCTACCCCAGAATTCTCCTCGGCCCCAGTAAGGGAGACCCCCCTCCCCTGTCTGGCTCCACGGTAGGGGGAAGAAAAGGAGCCCTGATCCCAAAAGGGCCGAAACTGCCGCCTGCGCTGGGGTAACCTGCCTCCCTTAGCAAACAGGTCCATGCGGTCCCCAAACAGGCGTAGTCCTTTGAAGGGAAACCCAGTGAGAGCTTTCTTGGCAGCGTTGTCAGCAGCCCACTGGCGCAGCCAAACCGAGCAGCGTATAGCCACCACAAGGGCAGAGGATCTGCCACACATCCTAATGGTATCATCCAGGGCAGAGAGGACATAAGTCACAAAAACCTCACAACGAGAGAGTGCATTAAACTTCTCACTAGACACATCATCAGGAGCACCATTTAGGACACTTCTAAGCAGGGTCCTAATAGCTACAGCCTTAACCCTTTAAACACCAGCCACGTAAAATTTACGTGGCTGCCTCTCCTGCAGTTAACTGCCAGCCACGTAAATTTTACGTGCCTGACTTTCCCCACTAATAGTAAAAAAAGTTTTTAAAAAATTCACTTACCTGACCCCTCGTTTGATTCAGCCGGGTCTCCTCTTCAAGATGCTGGTCTCTGATCGTTCATCGGCTGCAGGGGAGGGCCCAGAATAGGGTGCCTCCCCCCCCCCCCCATTTCAGCTGCCTCCGGCTTTTCCTGTAAAAAAAAAACAAAAAAAAACATTTACTTACCTCCGTGTGCGCTGACCCTCCTCTTCACCTGGGGGGCCTCCGACCCCCCCCCCAGGTCTTTCCGATCTTCAGGAGAGAGCTCCCCTCTGCTGTTCTGATGGCGGCCGCTATCTTGCCGCTAAGCCCCGCCCCTTTTGGGCGGGGCTAATGACGCCAGCCTGGCCCGTCCCCTCGCTAAGCCCCGCCCCTTTTGGGGGCGAGGCTATGACATCATCCCCGTCACCGGCTTTCTCAGCTGTCTGATGCCGGTGATCGGTGCCGGGGAAGGAGGTGACAGGAGATCCTCTGATCTCCTGCCTCCCCCTTCTCTGGATGCCGATCGCCGGCATCTGTCATCAGAGCGGCGAGGGACAAGAGCTTACAATCAAAGGTAAGTACAGTAAAAAAAAAAATTTTTAATAAAATCATTTTGTGTCTTTTTTTCAGTTAACCCTTTGTGAGCTGGTAAGGGGTCTATAAGACCCCTATACCAGCTCACAAGGCTCTGGGTATGGCAAGTCACCTGCGGCGAGCGGGTGACTTGCCAAAACCCCCAGCCCCCCATTACCTGCCTCCCCAAAGGCCAGGGGGGGGGGCAGAAGGGCCCAGGCCACTATGGCTATGTGGGCTAGTAGCTGTTCTACAAGCCCCCATAGCTGGCCTGGGTCAGCAACGCTGGGTAAGGGGGACCCTACGTAATTTTTTGGGGGATTTTTAAAGGTTTTTAACCCTTAAATTTCCCCCAAAAAATGGGGTCCCCCCCCCCCCCCCCGGGAGGGGGGACCCTATGTCAATTTTTTTTTTAATTAACCCCTTATGTCCTGTCGCCCAGCTGGTAATAAATGCTTCCAGCATTTTGTGGTGTGTGTGTTTTTTTTTTTAAGTGGACCAACACCCAGGATTTTGACTATCCTGGGTATTGGTCCTTTTTCCCCATCAAAGCTGGCCCCTGCGCCCTGTTCTACAAGCCCTGCATAGCTGATCCCCGAGCTGGTTATGCTGGGTAGGGGGGACCCCATGTCATTTTTTATGGGAATTTTTAAGGGGTTTTTAACCCTTAAAATTAAAAAAATGGGGATGTTTGGCAAGTCACCCGCTCCCCGCAGGTGACTTGCCATACCCAGAGCCTTGTGAGCTGGTATAGGGGTCTTATTTGACTATCCCCAGTTTTGTTCCTTGCCTCCCAGGCATCCCAATTTGGAATGCCCCACTGTGTCTTTCCCAGTCCTAAAATGTCCGGTTATCCCCTCTCCTCCCCATGTCCAACCCCTTCCTCTCTTCCTGGTGCATGAAAAGCATCTAGCATTTGTTATGGTGGCATATAAAGGGTCCAATTATCAGTTGGGTGTGTTCATTTGATCTTCTCACCCTTAGAACCTGAAATAACCTGACCACGATAGCAGAATCAATTGGACTCTCCTAGTGTCAAGTGCAGGTGACCGTATCAGTGTGGATGGTCTGTGCCTATTGGTACGTGTATTGTAAGTGTATTGCAATAATTGAATTTGCACAACAGCAGAGTTTGATCGGACAGAGTTTGGAGGTTTCACAGAATTAATTAATACTTCTTAATACCTAGATCAGCGGTTGCCAACTAGTGGTACATGTACTATTGGTGGTACATGAAATTCTATCAAGTGGTAAGCAGCTAGACGAACCAGATCCGCTGCCATCCATACATTATCCAAACCTGATTTGCTGCAAAAATATAAAACTACTTCAAAGGGTAATACAAACAAGGTGCATTTTATGCTGGTGATACTTTAGATACCTAGAAAATGGAAAGTGGTAGCAGATGAAAAAAGTACTCCTGGTTGAATGGTGGTTGTGGTGTGGCGAGTGAAAAGTAGTCAGAATTTGTAGAAGTCTTTGAAGAAATAATTCAGATCTGTCCTGCAGTTGCAATACATAACCACTTGATGGCACTGCTGTATCAGGAATGATATATTAATTCAAATGAATGTTATGGGTTCAAAAATTAAGATTAATAAAGACAGGATATACTTTAATTCATTGTGCAGACTAACAGATTGTATATTTGGACCCCCCTTAGGTATTTATTAGATAAGAATACATAAGGGGAGGTCATGGGTATATAAGAGGAGCAGCAGAGACCCAATATCATTATTGTAGTAACCTGGGAGTGTGTGAGGATGGTACAAGCAGGGTCAGCTGGTAGCAGTCGAAGATGAAGGAGAGAGCAGAGGATCAAAATTCATACCTAACAAGTGACTACAGAAAAGGTGAACCGTTCCGCTGAGGTGCTGATGGAGGAAGCCAAGGCCGCAGTATCCTGCTAAAGGGGACCATAATGAGTGACCACCACCTGCAAGAGTCCAAATTGGATGTAATGTTGTGCTATGTAAACTGCTATTGGATTACTATTGGATTGTGACTGTATGGCCTGCTTTGAGACAACCTAAAGTGTACCTGAAGTCCTGCTACAATAAAGTAAGTGCCTTTTCATAAAGTCAGTCTCTTAGGAGTTATTGGAAGCAGACCCACATTGGGAAGTCCCCCAGGCCAAGAATGCACTCCTCACATGCTTGAGTAACTAAACCCCTCAGGTATACGTGTGCTACAGTGGCAGCTAGTGGCTGTGTTCTGGTTTGATTGTATATCCGTGCTAGAAGCCGTCAACATACACTAGTGCATTCGGCGCTAGTGTGTTAGTGAAAGTTAGACTTGCCTAAGCCTAATTACATATAAAATAACCAGCTAGGGCCTACTGTCAGTATTGCTTTATCACATCTATCTTTACAACAAAGAAAGTTAACCCTCTGCACACTCATACTATTGAAAAACCTAGCTAACACTTGTTAAAGTGGACCAACACCCAGGATTTTGACTATCCTGGGTCTTGGTCCACTTCGGTGGGGCACCCCCGATCGGGGTGCCCCGCTGTGTGAAACCCCCCCAAACACCCGGAAAACTCACCTCTCCCACGTGGCCGCGCCGTCCAATCAGCGCGGCCGGACAAGCGGTCTGACAGGACCGGACAAGCGGCTCCTCCGCCGCCGCCTCCCGCGCGTCACTCTTGACGTGCGCGCGCCCGCGCCGGCCATTCACGGACGGCCGGCGCGGGTGCGCGCACGTCTAGAGGGGCGCGAGGGAGGCGGCGGCGGCCAGACAAGGTAGGTGGATTTGGGGTGTTTGGGGGGGTTTCACTTTTAAACTTTTTTAACTTTTAAACTTAGTAATGTTAGGGACGGGGTACTAATTGGACGGCCTTGACGTGGCTACCTCGCTTCTACATTCATTGTAATTAGGGATGAGCGAATCGATCCGGACGAACCCGGATTCGATCCGAATTTCATGAAAAATTCGATTCGGATCGAATCCGAATTTCCCCGCGATTCGATCGCTCGAAGTTTTCCTTTAACATCCATTCATTTACATTACAGGCATTCTAAGATGGCGGATGGGACATGTCCAGACATCAACCCCGCGCCAGTGCAAGCTGGGGCAGTCACATGCAGCCTATCAGCAGCCAGCAAGCCCGGTGACGTCACAGCGCTATTTAAGGCCGGCGGCCATCTTGCTTTTCCTCATTTCTCTATTGCATTCGTGAGAGACAGGACGCTGCTGTAGGCAGGGAGAGAGACAGTTAGACAGACAGGGACAGACAGGGAAAGGCTGGAGACAGGCAGGAGAAAGGCAGGAGACAGACAGAAAGTCAGCGAAAAACAGGGAAAGTTAGGAAAAATCGGAGGCAGTCACAGGGAGATTTTTTTTTTTTCATCCAGCCTGAGTGTTACTGGCTGGCTGACTGGCTTTGTTAGCGTTTTCAGGCTGCTTATACACTTACTGTGCATATATACTGAACTGATCTCAAGTCTGCTGTGAGGCATCCCATTCTGTGACTACACCAGCCTCTATTTAATACCATAATAACCATTTGCACTTATTCTCATAGAAATTAGGCCTGATAAAGACACTTTTGCTGTGCATGCTCTCTGGTTTTTGTGGCATCCCATTCTGTGACTACACCAGCCTCTATTTAATACCATAATAACCAGGAGGGGGGACCCTATGTCAATTTTTTTTTAATTAACCCCTTATGTCCTGTCGCCCAGCTGGTAATAAATGCTTCCAGCATTTTGTGGTGTGTGTGTTTTTTTTTTAAGTGGACCAACACCCAGGATTTTGACTATCCTGGGTATTGGTCCTTTTCCCCCATCAAAGCTGGCCCCTGCGCCCTGTTCTACAACCCTGCATAGCTGATCCCCGAGCTGGTTATGCTGGGTAGGGGGGACCCCATGTCATTTTTTATGGGAATTTTTAAGGGGTTTTTAACCCTTAAAATTAAAAAAATGGGGATGTTTGGCAAGTCACCCGCTCCCCGCAGGTGACTTGCCATACCCAGAGCCTTGTGAGCTGGTATAGGGGTCTTATTTGACTATCCCCAGTTTTGTTCCTTGCCTCCCAGGCATCCCAATTTGGAATGCCCCACTGTGTCTTTCCCAGTCCTAAAATGTCCGGTTATCCCCTCTCCTCCCCATGTCCAACCCCTTCCTCTCTTCCTGGTGCATGAAAAGCATCTAGCATTTGTTATGGTGGCATATAAAGGGTCCAATTATCAGTTGGGTGTGTTCATTTGATCTTCTCACCCTTAGAACCTGAAATAACCTGACCACGATAGCAGAATCAATTGGACTCTCCTAGTGTCAAGTGCAGGTGACCGTATCAGTGTGGATGGTCTGTGCCTATTGGTATGTGTATTGTAAGTGTATTGCAATAATTGAATTTGCACAACAGCAGAGTTTGATCGGACAGAGTTTGGAGGTTTCACAGAATTAATTAATACTTCTTAATACCTAGATCAGCGGTTGCCAACTAGTGGTACATGTACTATTGGTGGTACATGAAATTCTATCAAGTGGTAAGCAGCTAGACGAACCAGATCCGCTGCCATCCATACATTATCCAAACATGATTTGCTGCAAAAATACAAAACTACTTCAAAGGGTAATACAAACAAGGTGCATTTTATGCTGGTGATACTTTAGATACCTAGAAAATGGAAAGTGGTAGCAGATGAAAAAAGTACTCCTGGTTGAATGGTGGTTGTGGTGTGGCGAGTGAAAAGTAGTCAGAATTTGTAGAAGTCTTTGAAGAAATAATTCAGATCTGTCCTGCAGTTGCAATACATAACCACTTGATGGCACTGCTGTATCAGGAATGATATATTAATTCAAATGAATGTTATGGGTTCAAAAATTAAGATTAATAAAGACAGGATATACTTTAATTCATTGTGCAGACTAACAGATTGTATATTTGGACCCCCCTTAGGTATTTATTAGATAAGAATACATAAGGGGAGGTCATGGGTATATAAGAGGAGCAGCAGAGACCCAATATCATTATTGTAGTAACCTGGGAGTGTGTGAGGATGGTACAAGCAGGGTCAGCTGGTAGCAGTCGAAGATGAAGGAGAGAGCAGAGGATCAAAATTCATACCTAACAAGTGACTACAGAAAAGGTGAACCGTTCCGCTGAGGTGCTGATGGAGGAAGCCAAGGCCGCAGTATCCTGCTAAAGGGGACCATAATGAGTGACCACCACCTGCAAGAGTCCAAATTGGATGTAATGTTGTGCTATGTAAACTGCTATTGGATTACTATTGGATTGTGACTGTATGGCCTGCTTTGAGACAACCTAAAGTGTACCTGAAGTCCTGCTACAATAAAGTAAGTGCCTTTTCATAAAGTCAGTCTCTTAGGAGTTATTGGAAGCAGACCCACATTGGGAAGTCCCCCAGGCCAAGAATGCACTCCTCACATGCTTGAGTAACTAAACCCCTCAGGTATACGTGTGCTACAGTGGCAGCTAGTGGCTGTGTTCTGGTTTGATTGTATATCCGTGCTAGAAGCCGCCAACATACACTAGTGCATTCGGCGCTAGTGTGTTAGTGAAAGTTAGACTTGCCTAAGCCTAATTACATATAAAATAACCAGCTAGGGCCTACTGTCAGTATTGCTTTATCACATCTATCTTTACAACAAAGAAAGTTAACCCTCTGCACACTCATACTATTGAAAAACCTAGCTAACACTTGTTAAAGTGGACCAACACCCAGGATTTTGACTATCCTGGGTCTTGGTCCACTTCGGTGGGGCACCCCCGATCGGGGTGCCCCGCTGTGTGAAACCCCCCCAAACACCCGGAAAACTCACCTCTCCCACGTGGCCGCGCCGTCCAATCAGCGCAACCGGACAAGCGGTCTGACAGGACCGGACAAGCGGCTTTTCCGCCGCCGCCTCCCGCGCGTCACTCTTGACGTGCGCGCGCCCGCGCCGGCCATTCACGGACGGCCGGCGCGGGTGCGCGCACGTCTAGAGGGGCGCGAGGGAGGCGGCGGCGGCCAGACAAGGTAGGTGGATTTGGGGTGTTTGGGGGGGGTTTCACTTTTAAACTTTTTTAACTTTTAAACTTAGTAATGTTAGGGACGGGGTACTAATTGGACGGCCTTGACGTGGCTACCTCGCTTCTACATTCATTGTAATTAGGGATGAGCGAATCGATCCGGACGAACCCAGATTCGATCCGAATTTCATGAAAAATTCGATTCGGATCGAATCCGAATTTCCCCGCGATTCGATCGCTCGAAGTTTTCCTTTAACATCCATTCATTTACATTACAGGCATTCTAAGATGGCGGATGGGACATGTCCAGACATCAACCCCGCGCCAGTGCTAGCTGGGGCAGTCACATGCAGCCTATCAGCAGCCAGCAAGCCCGGTGACGTCACAGCGCTATTTAAGGCCGGCGGCCATCTTGCTTTTCCTCATTTCTCTATTGCATTCGTGAGAGACATGACGCTGCTGTAGGCAGGGAGAGAGACAGTTAGACAGACAGGGACAGACAGGGAAAGGCTGGAGACAGGCAGGAGAAAGGCAGGAGACAGACAGAAAGTCAGCGAAAAACAGGGAAAGTTAGGAAAAATCGGAGGCAGTCACAGGGAGATTTTTTTTTTTTCATCCAGCCTGAGTGTTACTGGCTGGCTGACTGGCTTTGTTAGCGTTTTCAGGCTGCTTATACACTTACTGTGCATATATACTGAACTGATCTCAAGTCTGCTGTGAGGCATCCCATTCTGTGACTACACCAGCCTCTATTTAATACCATAATAACCATTTGCACTTATTCTCATAGAAATTAGGCCTGATAAAGACACTTTTGCTGTGCATGCTCTCTGGTTTTTGTGGCATCCCATTCTGTGATTACACCAGCCTCTATTTAATACCATAATAACCATTTGCACTTATTCTCATAGAAATTAGGCCTGATAAAGACACTTTTGCTGTGCATGCTCTCTGGTTTTTGTGGCATCCCATTCTGTGACTACACCAGCCTCTATTTAATACCATAATAACCATTTGCACTTATTCTCATAGAAATTAGGCCTGATAAAGACACTTTTGCTGTGCATGCTCTCTGGTTTTTGTGGCATCCCATTCTGTGACTACACCAGCCTCTATTTAATACCATAATAACCATTTGCACTTATTCTCATAGAAACTAGGCCTGATAAAGACACTTTTGCTGTGCATGCTCTCTGGTTTTTGTGGCATCCCATTCTGTGACTACACCAGCCTCTATTTAATACCATAATAACCATTTGCACTTATTCTCATAGAAATTAGGCCTGATAAAGACACTTTTGCTGTGCATGCTCTCTGGTTTTTGTGGCATCCCATTCTGTGACTACACCAGCCTCTATTTAATACCATAATAACCATTTGCACTTATTCTCATAGAAATTAGGCCTGATAAAGACACTTTTGCTGTGCATGCTCTCTGTTTTTTGTGGCATCCCATTCTGTGACTACACCAGCCTCTATGTAATACCATAATAACCATTTGCACTTATTCTCATAGAAATTAGGCCTGATAAAGACACTTTTGCTGTGCATGCTCTCTGGTTTTTGTGGCATCCCATTCTGTGACTACACCAGCCTCTATTTAATACCATAATAACCATTTGCACTTATTCTCATAGAAATTAGGCCTGATAAAGACACTTTTGCTGTGCATGCTCTCTGGTTTTTGTGGCATCCCATTCTGTGACTACACCAGCCTCTATTTAATACCATAATAACCATTTGCACTTATTCTCATAGAAATTAGGCCTGATAAAGACACTTTTGCTGTGCATGCTCTCTGGTTTTTGTGGCATCCCATTCTGTGACTTCACCAGCCTCTATTTAATACCATAATAACCATTTGCACTTATTCTCATAGAAATTAGGCCTGATAAAGACACTTTTGCTGTGCATGCTCTCTGGTTTTTGTGGCATCCCATTCTGTGACTACACCAGCCTCTATTTAATACCATAATAACCATTTGCACTTATTCTCATAGAAATTAGGCCTGATAAAGACACGTTTGCTGTGCATGCTCTCTGGTTTTTGTGGCATCCCATTCTGTGACTACACCAGCCTCTATTTAATACCATAATAACCATTTGCACTTATTCTCATAGAAATTAGGCCTGATAAAGACACTTTTGCTGTGCATGCTCTCTGGTTTTTGTGGCATCCCATTCTGTGACTACAGCAGCCTCTATTTAATACCATAATAACCATTTGCACTTATTCTCATAGACATTAGGCCTGATAAAGACACTTTTGCTGTGCATGCTCTCTGGTATTTGTGGCATCCCATTCTGTGACTACACCAGCCTCTATTTAATACCATAATAACCATTTGCACTTATTCTCATAGAAATTAGGCCTGATAAAGACACGTTTGCTGTGCATGCTCTCTGTTTTTTGTGGCATCCCATTCTGTGACTACACCAGCCTCTATTTAATACCATAATAACCATTTGCACTTATTCTCATAGAAATTAGGCCTGATAAAGACACTTTTGCTGTGCATGCTCTCTGGTTTTTGTGGCATCCCATTCTGTGACTACAGCAGCCTCTATTTAATACCATAATAACCATTTGCACTTATTCTCATAGACATTAGGCCTGATAAAGACACTTTTGCTGTGCATGCTCTCTGGTTTTTGTGGCATCCCATTCTGTGACTACACCAGCCTCTATTTAATACCATAATAACCATTTGCACTTATTCTCATAGAAATTAGGCCTGATAAAGACACTTTTGCTGTGCATAGTCTTACTGCTGCCAGGTGCACTGCTGGCTGTTGGGGCATCCCATTCTGTAACATAGCATACCCCTCTTTATTTACACTAAGCAGCTCTCTTATTTACACTAGGCAGGCCTGTTGGAGGCTGAGTGTTACTGCTCACTTTTGGTGTGCATTATATTCTGTTTCATATAGACCCACCGCTGCCTGGGAGTTCTTAAAATATCACCTACTACCACGCCAGTTAGACTATGTCGGGCAGACAAGTGCCTGGAAGTGAAAAGAGGAGTGGCAGAGGCCAAGATTCCGCAGGCAGAGCTCGCAGCAGACTGGGGCCAGTAGCAGCAGGAGTCACGCTGAGAGACCTAATCTGCCAGTATCTGCTAGCGGTCGGGTCTCCACCAGTAACGCATCTGCCGTGGTAGATTGGTTGACGCGCTCATCAACAACATCATCACAACTTACGTCTGAGACCCCCAGTCTAGGGTCGGTAGGTTCCTCTGACACAACCCTGAGTTGGCATGCCCCTAGAGCAGTCCCTGTCCTCCCATTGCCTCTGTCCTACGCCGTTCCCTCCCCCTGCGACGTATCCTATGCTTTGGGTTCAGCTCCACTCTTTAGTGAGGAGGACGATCAGATAGAGGACAGTCAGCAGCTACTGTCCAGCCAAGAAATGGAGGTGGCTTCTTTAGCTAGGCAGACAAATAGTGATGTGGACAGTGTCGTGGGTGCTGCGAGCGTTCCAGCTTCTGCGCCAGACACTGTTGACGAATCCACGAACATCAGTGACGTACAGCCACAACTCGGTGATAATGATGATGACGATGAAGCCGATCGCACTTGGGAGCCGGGTGATGAAGGGGCTTCATCGTCATCATCAGGAGAAGAGGGGCGCAGGTTGCCCCGGAGTCAGCAGCTGAGGCAGCAAGGTGGTAGCAGTCAGCATGGGGGCAAAATTCCAAAGGCTGGAGCCGGCCGGGGCCGGGGTAGAGCACCTGCTGTGCGGCAGTCTACCTTATCGGGAGGTAGTGGAGCAGGGGTTCCTGGAGTTGGCAACAGCAGCAGTGAATCAGTGAGGCCAGGGGGTGGGAAAAGTAGCTACTCGGCAGTGTGGCAGTTTTTCCTGAAGCATCCGCAGGAGGGTAACATGGCCACATGCAAGATATGTAGGCAAAAGGTGAAGCGTGGCCAGGGTCCAAATGTTGGCACCACGGCCCTGCGTCAACATATGATGCGTCACCATAAAGCGACCTGGGAGAACCGAGGCTCCCAAGGGGTGGTCCAGTCTGCTTCCTCAACAAGGCCGCTCCCAATTTCTGCCAGCCAAGGCTCCAGCACCTCAGCCGAAGGCAGCTGTGCATCATACCCATCCTCTGTCGCTCCTGCTCCTCCTCCTCCTCCTCCAAGTCATGCATCCCGCCAGCAATCCATCAGCGAAGCCATGTCCAAGAGACAGCAGTATGCGCCCACTCATCCTACGGCGCAGAAGCTGAATGTGCTCCTGTCCAAGTTGCTGGTGCTGCAGTCGCTCCCTTTTCAGGTGGTGGAATCTGCACCTTTCAGAGAACTGATGGCTTGTGCCGAGCCGAGGTGGAGAGTCCCAAGCCGTCATTTCTTTGCCAAGAAGGCAGTACCAGCGCTGCACACTTTTGTTGAACAGAAGGTGGGCCAGTCCTTGAGCCTGTCGGTGTGTAGCAAAGTGCATGGCAGCGCCGACATCTGGAGCTGTAACTACGGTCAGGGACAGTACATGTCGTTTACGGCCCACTGGGTGAATGTGGTCCCTTTGCAGCAGCAGCAGCAACTTGGACAGGTCACGCCGCTTCGGCCTCCGCGCTCCCTGCCCGTTGGGCCTGTGACACCGTGCGACTCGGCCTCCTCATCCTCCGCCATCTCCTCACCCTCCACTGTAGGCTCAAGTCTCAGTGCCCCTCCAGTCTACCATGTGTGCAGGGCACGGAGGTGTCACGCAGTGCTTCACATGGTTTGTCTTGGCAAACGGAGTCACACAGGGGAGGAACTGCTTAAATGCATTCATCAGGAAATCCAAACATGGCTTACTCCAAGAAAACTTAAAATGGGAATCATGGTTACCGACAATGGGAAGAACATTTTGTCTGCGCTGCGCCAAGGAAGCCTGACCCATGCCCCCTGCATGGCTCACGTCTTCAATCTGGTTGTCAAGCGGTTTCTGAAGTGTTCCCCCCATCTGCAAGACATCCTAACAACTTCAAGGAAACTTTGCATGCACTTCAGCCACTCATACACCGCCAAACACACCCTTCTTGAGCTACAGCGTCAGAATGGTATCCCCCAACATAGTCTGATTTGCGATGTTTCCACCCGTTGGAATTCCACCCTTCACATGTTGGACCGATTATATGAACAGAGAAAAGCCATCACGGATTTCCTGATGATCCAAGCAGATAGGGGGACTCCCCTGTGTAACTTCAATGTCAACCAGTGGCAGCTCATACGTGACACCTGCCGTTTGCTCAGGCCCTTTGAGGAAGCCACTTTATTTGTCAGTCGGCAGGATTACGGGATGAACGACGTGATTCCACTGCTTCATGTACTACAGCACATGTTGGAAACCATGGCTGGTCAGGGCACTGGAGACATGGCGTTTACATCTTACGGCCACATGAACCCCGTTGGAGCTGAACTGGAGGAGGAGGAGGAAGAGGAGGAGGAGGAGTTGCCCAGCGAAACACAGTTTAGGCTTGGCGAAATGGCTGGTTTATCTAGTCAGCGGACAGGAGAGGAGGAGCAGGAGCAGCCAGAGGAGCTAGAGGTTTTTGAGGAAGGCGAGACAGAGGACCCGGGCACACTGTGGCAGTATGCAGTGGAGATGGAGACAGGTAGTCCATCCGAGTCACTTGCGCAAATGGCAGGAAGCATGCTCACGTGCTTGCGTAGTGACCCCAGAATTGTTTCCATCTGTCGGCGGGATGACTTCTGGCTGTCCACTTTATTGGACCCTCACAAAATGGGGGCATTTTTTAAACCCACCGAGAGGGAGGACAAACTGAACTACTACAAAGACATTCTACGTAGGCAGTTGGCCGATGCCTATCTGCGCCATGGTCCATACTCTCGCAGGTCTGACTCGAGGGGGACCTCTGCGCTCACCTTCCACTGCCATAGCCGCTGGGGGGGTTGGCAGGAGCAGCAGCAGCAGCTCCATCAGCAGCAGCCTCAGTCTTCAGTCGCTAATGAGTAGCTTTCTACACCCGCATAGTGAGGCTACTCATGAGCAGCAGGAAGACCTGGAGCAGGACCTCAACCAGCAGGTCATGTCATACTTTGACATGACCATGCCAACACACCTTGAGGATACGCTGGACTTCTGGGCAGCCAAACTTGATTTGTGGCCGCAACTAGCAGAGTTTGCCCTGGAAAAGCTGTCCTGCCCGGCAAGTAGCGTGCCATCTGAGCGGGTGTTTAGTGCGGCGGGGGCCATAGTTACGGCGAGGAGAACTCGTCTGTCAACTAAAAATGTGGAGAGACTCACCTTTGTCAAAATGAATCAGGGATGGATCAGCCAGGATTTCCACCCACCAATGCCTGATGCATGCGACTAGATTCAGCATGGTGCCACGTTTTACACTTTCCAAATGGTGCAAAACATATTTATGTCTTTAGGCCAATTTTTGGGCTCCTGCTGCTGCCAACTCCAGGGTGTGATTCATCCAATTTTTGGGCTCCTGAAGCCAACCCCAGGGTCTCTTTAAAGTAATATTTGGGCTCCTGCTGCTGCTGCTGCTGCTGCTGCTGCCAACTCCAGGGTGTGATTCATCCAATTTTTGGGCTCCTGAAGCCAACTACAGTGTCTCTTTAAAGTAATGTTTGGGCTCCTGTTGCTGCTGCTGCTGCTGCCAACTCCAGGGTGTGATTCATCCAATTTTTGGGCTCCTGAAGCCAACCCCAGGGTCTCTTTAAAGTAATATTTGGGCTCCTGCTGCTGCTGCCAACTCCAGGGTGTGATTCATCCAATTTTTGGCCTCCTGAAGCCAACTCCAGTGTCTCTTTAAAGTAATATTTGGGCTCCTGCTGCTGCTGCCAACTCCAGGGTGTGAATCATCCAATTTTTGGGCTCCTGAAGCCAACTCCAGTGTCTCTTTAAAGTAATGTTTGGGCTCCTGTTGTTGCTGCTGCTGCTGCCAACTCCTGCCAACTCCAGGGTGTGATTCATCCAATTTTTGGCCTCCTGAAGCCAACCCCAGGGTCTCTTTAAAGTAATATTTGGGCTCCTGCTGCCAACTCCAGGGTGTGAATCATCCAATTTTTGGGTTCCTGAAGCCAACCCCAGGGTCTCTTTAAAGTAATATTTGGGCTCCTGCTGCTGCTGCTGCCAACTCCAGGGTGTGATTCATCCAATTTTGGGGCTCCTGAAGCCAACCCCAGGGTCTCTTTAAAGTAATATTTGGGCTCCTGTTGCTGCTGCTCCTGCTGCTGCTGCTGCCAACTCCAGGGTGTGATTCATCCAATTTTTGGGCTCCTGAAGCCAACTCCAGTGTCTCTTTAAAGTAATGTTTGGGCTCCTGTTGCTGCTGCTGCCAACTCCTGCCAACTCCAGGGTGTGATTCATCCAATTTTTGGCCTCCTGAAGCCAACCCCAGGGTCTCTTTAAAGTAATATTTGGGCTCCTGCTGCTGCTGCTGCCAACTCCAGGGTGTGATTCATCCAATTTTTGGGCTCCTGAAGCCAACTCCAGTGTCTCTTTAAAGTAATGTTTGGGCTCCTGTTGTTGCTGCTGCTGCTGCCAACTCCTGCCAACTCCAGGGTGTGATTCATCCAATTTTTGGCCTCCTGAAGCCAACCCCAGGGTCTCTTTAAAGTAATATTTGGGCTCCTGCTGCCAACTCCAGGGTGTGAATCATCCAATTTTTGGGTTCCTGAAGCCAACCCCAGGGTCTCTTTAAAGTAATATTTGGGCTCCTGCTGCTGCTGCTGCCAACTCCAGGGTGTGATTCATCCAATTTTGGGGCTCCTGAAGCCAACCCCAGGGTCTCTTTAAAGTAATATTTGGGCTCCTGCTGCTGCTGCTGCCAACTCCAGGGTGTGATTCATCCAATTTTTGGGCTCCTGAAGCCAACTCCAGTGTCTCTTTAAAGTAATGTTTGGGCTCCTGTTGCTGCTGCTGCTGCTGCCAACTCCTGCCAACTCCAGGGTGTGATTCATCCAATTTTTGGGCTCCTGAAGCCAACCCCAGGGTCTCTTTAAAGTAATATTTGGGCTTCTGCTGCTGCTGCCAACTCCAGGGTGTGATTCATCCAATTTTTGGGCTCCTGAAGCCAACTCCAGTGTATCTTTAAAGTAATGTTTGGGCTCCTGTTGCTGCTGCTGCTGCTGCCAACTCCAGGGTGTGATTCATCCAATTTTTGGCCTCCTGAAGCCAACCCCAGGGTCTCTTTAAAGTAATATTTGGGCTCCTGCTGCTGCCAACTCCAGGGTGTGATTCATCCAATTTTTGGGCTACTGAAGCCAACTCCAGTGTCTCTTTAAAGTAATGTTTGGGCTCCTGTTGCTGCTGCTCCTGCTGCTGCTGCTGCCAACTCCAGGGTGTGATTCATCCAATTTTTGGGCTCCTGAAGCCAACTCCAGTGTCTCTTTAAAGTAATGTTTGGGCTCCTGTTGCTGCTGCTGCCAACTCCTGCCAACTCCAGGGTGTGATTCATCCAATTTTTGGCCTCCTGAAGCCAACCCCAGGGTCTCTTTAAAGTAATATTTGGGCTCCTGCTGCTGCCGCTGCCAACTCCAGGGTGTGATTCATCCAATTTTTGGGCTCCTGAAGCCAACTCCAGTGTCTCTTTAAAGTAATGTTTGGGCTCCTGTTGCTGCTGCTGCTGCTGCCAACTCCTGCCAACTCCAGGGTGTGATTCATCCAATTTTTGGCCTCCTGAAGCCAACCCCAGGGTCTCTTTAAAGTAATATTTGGGCTCCTGCTGCTGCTGTTGCCAACTCCAGGGTGTGAATCATCCAATTTTTGGGCTCCTGAAGCAAACTCCAGTGTCTCTTTAAAGTAATGTTTGGGCTCCTGTTGCTGCTGCTGCCAACTCCTGCCAACTCCAGGGTGTGATTCATCCAATTTTTGGGCTCCTGCTGCTGCCAACTCCAGTGTCTCTTTAAAGCAATGTTTGGGCTCCTGCCCCTCATAGTGATGCCACTTCAACTCTCTGCAATTGTGCCGCTCTGCGATTCTATTAGTGATGCCTCTGATCTGCATGTGATATTTATTCAAAGTATTATTTAACTAACCCAGCACGCATCCTATGCGTGTTACAGCAAGGCAGAATGGTTTACAACCCTATTGAGGCTCTAGGAGGCTCAGAAATAGCCGTTTTTAATAGCGATTCGTCGCGAATAAATTCGGGTCGAAACGATTTTTGTCGGAAAATTCGGCGAATCAGTCGAATCGAATTTTTCAAAAGTTCGCTTATCTCTAATTGTAATCTATGTTAACTAACAGTCCATGTTCTTAACAAGTGTTAGCTAGGTTTTTCAATAGTATGAGTGTGCAGAGGGTTAACTTTCTTTGTTGCTTGGTGTGTGTGGTCACACCCCTCTAGCACCTCTTGACTGCTATATATTGACTGGATGAGCACATCCTATTTTTCTTTTTGCTGTCACACCTATCTTTACCACACCTTACCTTAGTAGAAATGCTGCATTGCAATGAAATCCAGCGAGAAGTTGTTCCCATTGAAATAAAATGGTAACTCCACATTTATGCGCTGCTTTGCACTGAGTTTTGGGAAGCACTGCATACACCATTTGGTCCAAAATCTGAATACAGAAAATGAGCCTATAATCTGTCTTATAGGGTGTGTAGGGGCCAGTTTGTGGGGGGCTTGGTTGTGTGTGTGGGGGCTTGGCTGTGTGTGTGGGGGGGCTTGGCTGTGTGTGTCGGGGGGGGCTTGGCTGTGTGTGTGGGGGGGGCTTGGATGTGTGTGTGTGGGGGCTTGGCTGTGTGTGTGTGGGGGCTTGGCTGTGTGTGGGGGGGGGTTTGGCTGTTTGTGTGGGGGGGCTTGGCTGTGTGTGTGTAGGAGGCTTGGCTGTGTGTGTGTAGGGGGCTTGGCTGTGTGTGGGGGCTTGCATGTTTGTGGGGGGCTTGGCTGTGTGTGTGGGGGTTTGGCTGTTTGTGTGGGGGATCTAGGCTGTAATTTATTCTTTAATATTATGAAATAATTTAGTGGTGTTTCCCTTTAAGGGAGTGACTGGGGGTAAAGCTGGGGGCCTGTCCCTGTTTTCTATTTTCAAAAGTTGAGAGGTATGCCAAAATTAATGTTTTTACATGACTTATATTTTCAAATAAACTTTTATTCTTAAGCTTTTCAAACACCCCAGACACTCCCAAGATACCCCACATATATTCTGAGATGCCGACATATGCTATAAAAGTGTATTTTCAGCAAGATTTCATGTTTCTTGCCAAAGAATTCTGCCGCAGCAATTTGCTGCCATTCTCCACATCACATTTCAATGTAAATATCTGTGACTTTCGTCAGCAAATTGCAGCACAAACACAGCAAAATGCATTGCGAAAGTCCGTGTTCACTGTGTTCGCTGCAGTAAGTTTTGCTTACTCAGGGGTCTGTCATGCGTGCGCCGCGCGTCTGGCAAAAATACTTTTATGTCAAGTAGCGAACGGTAGTGAACATAGTAAATCACCCCCTATGTATATATACGTGTTTGCTGTTGTTTTTTTTTTCTCCTATCTATGATTAAGGACCTGTGCTTTTCTGTCCAAATCGCGTGACAGGAAATAATATAAACTTGAATTACCATTTCCAGGTGTGAAATCTTTTCATTGTTTTTATTGAAACTTGTATAATATCTTTTTAACATGTACTTAATAAAAACATTTCGGTTATAATCAAGAAGTGCTGGCATCAATGCTGTGCTTTAAAGTAGACCAAAACCCACGCCGATGATTCCCAGGCCGAACGTTTCCCTCGCCCGGGGCATCCAAATCGGGATACCCTGCTGTGTGAAACCCCCCAGTCCTTCGGCACATGGGCGAGCCGTGGGCGCATCCCCGCTATCCCTCTAGCAGGGTGTGTGCCTGCGCCATGCATTTGTGAATGGCCGGTGCAGGCACGCTTCCTGTTAGAGGGAAGCGGGGGATGCAGCCACCAGCGCCCTCAGAGCAGCTGGCCTTAGACGAAGGCTTAGACGACATGACGTCAGCAGCTCCAAGCATGCTGATTGGACGAGTGCCCACGCATGTGCCGTAGGACCGGGAAAAGGTGAGTTGGCATCAGCGATCTGGGGGGTTTCACACAGCGGGGCACCCCCAATCAGGTGTCCAGGGGGAAAGGACCAAAACCCTGGATCAAAATCCTGGGTTTTGGTCCGCTTTAACAGTGGAGTGAGGTCTCCCTGCCAGGCACCCCAACATAGTGACAGTGCTGCTGCCAAACCATTGTATGATGTTGTATAACATTTTGTAGGGTTAAGTCCCTTACAAAAATAAAATCAGTATTCACCTTTTGTCCCCTGCAGCTCCCCCATGCATTGTCGCCATCTTCTTACTCACTGATAATGAAGAAGCAGCGTTTTCTGGCATCAAGCGCAGCAGCGTTCATCAGGCTGACCTCACTCCCAACACATCTACACCAGTTATTGCAATATAGGGGGTGTGCCGAACCCGCCTTGTCATGCCCATCCATTGCAATGAATGGAGTAGATGTGCAAGCATAAATAAGGCTCAGAGGACGCCGCACCATTGGAAGATGGAATAGTGGGATATCTGTCCTCAGTAAGTAGTCTGATGCTGGTGCTGCATGGAGGAGCTGCGCGGGCACCCCAGACCTGCACAGAGGAGCTGCAGAGGACAAAGGGTGAGTATAGCCTTTTATTTTGGAATGGAGTAGACATGTGGGAGCATAAACCAGGTTCCAAGGACCTGGCACCACTGGAAGACAGAATTGTGGGTTATCTGCCTTCAGTAAGTAGTCTGATGCTGGCGCTGCACAGAGGAGCTGCGCAGACACACCAGACCTGCACAGAGGAGCTGCAGGGGACAAAAGGAGATTATAGCCTTTTCATTTGGAATGGAGCATGTATGTGGGAGTATTAATAAGGCCCTAAGGACCCTGCATCACTGGAAGACAGAATCGTGGGATATCCACCCTCAGTAAGTAGGCTGATGCTGGTGCTGCATGGAGGAGGTTTGTGAGCACACCAGACCTGCACAGAGGAGCTGCAGGGGACCAAAGATGAGTATAGCCTTTTATTTTGGAATGGAGTAGACATGTGGGAGCGTAAACAAGGCCCTGAGGACCCTGCACCACTGGAAGACAGAATCGTGTGATATCTGCCCTCAGCAAGTAGTCTGATGCAGGTGCTGCACGGAGGAGCTGCGCGGGCACACCAGACCCACACAGAGGAGCTGCAGGGGACACAGAGGAGCTGCAGGGGCCTTTTATTTTTGGTACGTACAGACAATTTCTCCAAGCATAGAAGTTTGAAATGAATTGTTTTAAATAATGGAAGCCAGTCGAGGAACTGGCACTGGAGAAAAGGGGGGGGGGGAAGAGGACCCTCCCTGGCCAGTTGCCAGAGAGGGTTTATGTTTATTTGGTCACTCAGTGAATCTTTTGGTTCCAGATAAGCAGTAACTAGTTACTTGAACATCTTACAACCAACTGAGGCTCCAGTACCACCAAAAAAATATAGTGGAGACCCTAACTGTTGAGTGTGTAGTGTGTGTAGGTAGAGTGTGTAGCACTGCATACCATTAGTTTTCACCGGTTCCTTTCTCTTGCCTGCAGCTCTCTGCTTCCACATTAGACCAGAATAGCATTCTAAAGCAGGTTTTGTTTTTATTTTTCTGTCTTATCTTCACCGCAGCAGGTGAAGAATTATGGGTAATCTGCCTTTCCGAAGATTGTTTGATTATCCGACTCTCCCATAGAGATTTTAGAACAGGTATCCAGGTACATGCAACATGAATGACTAATCGAATGTGACAGGAGAGTTATAAATTCCCCATTGTGATGCTGGTTTTCCCCAAGACACAATGGATTTAACTCTGCCCGGCATAAAGAATGACTGGCGTCTCACTGCCCTTTATCCCTTTTCTTCAAGGGAGTCGGCTCCACTGAAAAACCAATGTGTACGATCAACAGAACACAGATCAAAAACAATCTAGTTACCGCACACGCTCTTAATATTTCCATGTTCCTCGTGTTTATTGCTAGACAATGGCTGGCACAATGGGAGTTTTTACTAGAGACATTATTGTACCGGTCTTGCTGCATTACAGAATCCTAATGTCTTGCTGCCCTCTAGTGGTAGGTCACGAAAACTAAAGCTAAGCAACATTTCTAGGCTGTGAAGCTCTTTAGGTTTGCAGATTAAATAGCGCTTTTAAGTATTTATATGACATATGTAGACCAAGGAGTTTATTGTCCATACATGCAAATGGACAATACTTTTCTTCACTTTAAACAGGGTTTTCTTTTTATTTATTTTTTTATTTGTTTTTATCAAATCATTGTGTGACCTCTCCTGGCCTATTAAATGTCATTTTTGAAAACTTCTTTTTTGATTTTTTATATTTTTATGCAGAATTGTCATTACACGTCTGGTATTAAAGTGTTAATGTCACAATGTTATAACAATGTAATTCCATATGTTTTTGCTTTGTTACTAGTGGATACATGTTCAAAACTGACTTTAATTACACAGCTTCTGGCGCTCTGGGCTAAAGCAACACAATTTTGAGCGCCAATTCTGTGTGAGGCTGTTTTTTTGATGAATATGGTTTGAGTCGCTCCCACTGACTAGTCGCTACCGTTCTATAGCGCTGTACTGGTGTTATAGCGACTCACACATCAAATTCATCAATACTGGCCATGTTACTACAGCGGCTGAGGCGCTCTGTAATAGCGACTCACTGCCGATCAGGGCAACCACTAGCGGTCACTCTTAGCACCGCTGTACAGACGCTCATCTGCCGTTAACCTGTCACTAGTAATGAATCGGCCTGCCCGAATAACAGGATTTACCCATGGTTCCTGGTAGTTGGCAGAGCCATGCAAATCTTGTTTCTACATTTGTGATATTTTAGGTGCTCAGAAAGAGCCGGCTGGGCATGAAATGTTTGAGTATCTCTTCTGATATTTACACAGCCATCACTTCCTACTTGTGGATACATGTTTCAGGCTAGTGGCTCTCGTCAGCATAAGGCTGATTGGCTGTATAGTAGGTAAGGCTTGGGAGCAACAGTCATCACTTCCAGCCTTGTGCCCAGGGCTGGATTAAAGCGGACCAAAACCCACATTTTTACCTAGCATCCCCTGAATTGCTCCCCCCATGAAGAGCACCTTTTTCTAATTTTCACTGCCTCTACTTCACTCTAATCCCAGATAATGCAGCCTGTTAAGCTGTAAAGCTCCTCCTCCTATATTCATTGCCATTGCTGTGTGTGGCAATGATGTAATTGCCACGCCAAAGTAATGACTGATTGCCTGCAGTCTTACAGAGAGGGCGATTTGTTCCAGGGCGATTTGAAAAGCAAAAATATCCATTTCTAGTACTACCCCCATAACAGGGGAGTATTGGCATTTTTGCCCTTAAAAATCCCCCCCAAAAATGAATTGGGGTCCCCCCTACCCAGCATAACCTACGCAGGGCTTGTAGAACAGGGTGCAGGGGCCAGCTTTGGTGGCCCCCCACCCTGCTGGCTACAAGCCCACATAGCCACGGGCCCGGGCCTCTCCAATGACAGCTGCAGGGTGATCGGTGGAGGGGGGCTGGGGCTTCCTCCTCCGATCACCCGGCAAGACTGATCGTCTCGGAGCAGAAGATAAATACTGGCTGCAGGGTGACGTCATAGATCACCTGGCCCCAACCACAAAGGGCGGGGCTAGAAGCCGACCCCAGGAAGTGAGTGAGAGGGCGATATAACGTTTTTATCGCAATGAGCAAAAGGATGTTTGGAGAAAAAAAGGGCGCAGAATTTGCATCAAAAAATCCACATGGAGATGGATTAATCAAGCTTCCAGGTTGTGCTACAGCCAATGGCATGGGAATCAATATTCATGGGTAAAGGGAAGACTAGATTCAATCCAGCAAATTTTGGAAGAGGATGGATTCTACATATGGATATTGAGTTTAAATGCACATTTAAATCCATGATAGAGTGCCTCAAAAGATGCAAGCTGAAGGGTTTACCATGGTCTTCACAGTCCCCTGATCTGAACAGTATTGAAAATCTGTGGATGGACCCCAAAAGAGCAGCGCATGCAAGATAACCCAAGAATCTTACAGAACTGGAAGCCTTTTTGAAAGGAAAAATGGATAAAAAGCCATTGAAAGACTTGGTTGAACAATAGGCTCGATTCAGAGAGACAAAAAAAGACTTTCGTTTTTGTGCCGATCTGTTTTTTTTTTCACATTTTCCCGCTCTCGTATGAGTGTACGAGCGATTCTATGCATGCATTGCTATCCTTCTGTAAAGTTTTCGTCCGTTCATACGGCACAGTACGAGTACGAGGATGTCATTTTCCAGCGTGACTTTTCCGTTTCATTTTCTCATGTTACAACGTAGGCTTTCGTTTTTGCCCTTTTCCCATCATCTCCTCCCACGAATCCTTTTAGTTTCCCGTTAGATTCTGTTTCCCTTTTTCAATAAATAATCGTCCAGACGAAAATCCTTACGATCTAGCGCCTGCACACTACGAACTTAACTCATTAAAGTGCTTGCCTACATATTTGCCACCCTCACTTCTACTACAATGTTTAGCTAAATCACTTAGCACTATCCTCCATCTTCCCTTTTGGACCCTTAAAGCTCACCCCAATCACTTAGCACTATCCTCCATCTTCCCTTTTGGACCCTTAAAGCTCACCCCAACAACTTAGCACTATCCTTCATCTTCCCTTTTGGACCCTTAAAACTACCCAAATCACTTTGCAGTTAGGTTCTTCTATTTTAGGCCCCTAAAACTTACCCAAATCACTTCGCGGTTAGGTTCTTCTTCCATTTTAGGCCCCTAAAACTTACCCAAACCACTTCCCGGTCATCTGAATCTTCATCTCTAAATATGTATTTTAGCCTTTGTTTGTTGGTAATGTATTTGTAGATAAAAATGACACTGAAACTTTTATTTATTTTTTTATATTAGAAGGCCATATTGTTGGCTTTTTTTGGGGGGGTTTCACGCATATAAATTTTTTTTTTTTATAAAAAACTTTTAAAAATTTAAAATTCTAAAACTATTTACATTAAACAAATACAGTGACAAGACCCAGGAGACTAGTCTTCTTCTGTTGTCTCCAACGAGTCAACCAGCTGCTGCATATCGGCCACCAACTCAAGGACCCTTTGATTCATTGCTTCCACTCTTGCACGTGTGGTCCCTGTATAAAATTATAAAATAAAAATTAGTTTGAGACAAATACATGTTTCTCACCTGCGGATGGAATGTTTGTTAGTTGGCAACTTAAATCATGACGACATATGTCAGTCTGCTAAGTAATTAATCTAAGGAAGTGGGCACAGGTCATTCTGCTAATGCCATTGTCTATGGCTTGATGTATCTGGGTGATCATGTCAATTACCACATACTGCAAAGAATGACATTACGACTTACTTAGTTGGTGGCCGACGGATGCCTCGTTGGGGACAACCCTACGTCCTGGGCCCTGCCACTGCTGTGAAGTAGAGGCTGTCGAGACATGGCAAATAGGGTCACTTATAATGTCTTAGTCAACAGTAATCAAAGCCCATTTTCAATGTGTGTGTGTCACATCACTCACCTTCTCCCTGTGCCTCCTGGGCGAGATCTGCTGCATCCTCCACATCTTCACCCGCTCCAGAAGCATCTAGAAAAACAGATGAAGGGAATCAGCTTGGGTGGAAATAGCATGTATATGTGTGTGCGGTTACATGAAGAGTCACATACCAGAGGCTCCCGCCTGCGTCGCTGGGTACGACTCCCTGCCCACGCCGTGCCGCCCCTCCTCTGTGGAAAGGTCCAGGGGCTGGTCGGAGGACCCAACAGAGGAGGGGTAGGACCGTCGCCCTGGAGATCCACCACCTTCACTTCCAGCTGCAGATTCATGCAGCACTGGTCGGCCTGTGCGCCTCCGGTTGCGGCGGATTCGGTAATCCATTTCCAACACTAGAAAAGAAAAACAATTATAAATAAATGCCTACCTTCTGCATGAGTTACATCTGGCATGCAATCGCTCTGTACCTACTAGGGAAATGGAGGCCGAAAAACCGCCGCATCCGGGGCATGTGCAGCCATTTCAGGTCCGACCAATGCTGCATGATCTGAGTGTGGGTGAAGGTGGCGTCCGTCTGCTGTTGTATTTTCCCAATGATCTCCAGGGCGACGGTGTGCTTCTCAAAAGAGTTGGGCAGGTAGTTGTACCTGCGCTCCAGCATGGTCTACAAAACACAACAGAAATATAGGATCTAGTTAAAACTGCATACAAATATCTGTCACCAATCGATCTTTGGACTAAATGACATTAACAGACACAATTCTAGGCTAATCCAATCCTTGAAGCTGGGCTCAGTGTTGATTCGCACTTGTGGGCCCTCACGTCGGTTTGGCACAGAGTTTTAAACACTTTGCAAACAAACCGTTTTTTCATGCGCTTCCTTAAGGCTAGGCATGCATTTAGATGGCAAATCAAAGGCATTAAAAGACACTTACAAGCATGATGATCTCTTCTTGTTGGCGGGTGAAGAATGGGGGCGCCATCTTGCCTCTTGTCTGCAGCAGACAAGTAATGCCCCTGCGGTTTCCGGGTTCCGCACGGCCGGACGAACGTCCGTACGCACGTCCGTACACTCGAGTACGCGTAAGCGTCAGACCCCGCCAATCTTATTTAAAGGGTCCTGGACACACAGCTCATTCTCTTTCAGAGTCCATGAGCAATGGCACCTAAAAAATCACAAACCAAAGCAGCAAAGGAGGTCAGCAGCAAACAGGCATCCAAACGGCAGGAGCCTGCTGAAGGGCCAAAGACTCGGTCACAGATGCCAAAATCAAAGCTGAGGCCAACCCGCATTGCTCAGCCAAAGGCACCCACCACAACAACCAAAAAAAGGAGCCCGCAGGCAAAAGGAAGCCACAGGCCAGAAAGCAAACCCCAACGGAGGGTAAAAAAGGGACCAAGAGGGTGCGAAGGTCACCATCACCCCACCCACCTACCATGGCAAGGCTCCAAAATGGAGACACCGGGAAAGAAGCCCCAGCAGCCATCCCCACCAACTGCACGTGGCCACAAGGCTCATGGCAAGAGGGCAAGGCACAGCCCCAGAAGTCCTAGTTCGCCATCCCCACCCGCACGGGTGTCCAAATCATCGGCCAAGAGGGCAAGGCACAGGCCCCAAAGCCCAAGCTCTGGGTCACCCCTGGACTGGCTGTCTACCTCCAAGGGCCATGGGTCTTCTAAGGGCCCACAGAAGCACAGGGCCCCAAGCACGACTTCCTCCACAACACCCTCTCCTCCTCTGCCACATTCTCCACCGGCACAGGTGTCAAGGCAGGCTGAATATACCACATCTACACCTGCGACTTCAGTGGCCACCCATCCACGCTCACCCAGTCCCGTTCCAAGTCCGGTTCAATCTGCAGCCAGCCAGCAGTCCATAATTTCACACTCACACAGCCAGGCCAGAATGTCCCCTGATTTTGCGCCAAACACCGAGGAGCCAGAATCACAACCAACAGGGCACACATTGCGCAGGGGACAGTTGAGTGGCAGGTTTGGTGAGGCCCAAACTCTGGCATTGGCTAGTGGCCTCACCTTGTATTATGATGAGCTATATGGGCGCAGATCCAAAGCTACAAGCATGCAGCACAAAGCTGAGATTTTGGAGGAGCTCACCAGACAGGTCAATGCAGCGGGGGAAGAGCTCAAAGATGTGGAGCAGATACAAAGGAAAATATCGGACCTCAAGTATGCAGCACGGAAGAAAGAAAATAAACGGTGTCATTACAGGTACATATATACTTTGTGGATTTGTCTTCGTCTTGTATTGGCAACATTTAGCTAAATGTGTCCAACTATCTTTTTCAGCTTACAAACTGGCGGAGGATTCCCCACTAAACTGCAATTTACCCGAGCTGAGGAGATGGTGCTGGGCCTGCTACATCCTGTGGCCTTAGAGGGACACTCAGCACAACAGGACACGGACATTCCGACTATTCCTGCCGGTTAGTAATGTTAGTGTGTATGTGAAATGTGATCTATGTGTAAAATGAGGCAAAAAGCCATATATTAACACATGCCCCTAAGGTGTGCCTTGTAGTGGAGGTAACAATTTAAACAGGGTGTGTTATGTGTGTCGACTCATCATTTGCTTATTTCCCTGGCCATACATGAGTTTGGAGAGTCTTGAGGAACACTATTGAGATTAGCTAAGGACTGCCTGTTATGTATTTAGAGTCAATTACATACAACACTTCCATTTTTATTTGTAGCCAATTTGGGTTTGAGCTGTGCTTTGCTCAGAAAGACTTGATCTGGGGTGCTTGAAAGTTTGACCTAGAAAGAATGGCAACCAACATAATCTAATGGCAAATGCTATTTGCAAGCTGAGTGTGGTCCCATAATGGGCTTTTAGGGATGTGTGAAGCCTCAGAACAGCCAGTACATGCATGTTTATTTTGGTTAAGGAGACCAATGTGTATGTACTTTGTGGGATATTGGGGGCGAACGGAAGTGACACAGACAACAGTTCTCTCTCGGCAAAGCAGGTTTATTGCAGAAAAATGAAAGTATTCAAATGAAATAATACTTCTCCATTCATAGGTTGCAGCGTCAATGCAGAAAATCAAAACAAATGGTAACATCACCAAATAAAGGTAAATCCAGGGCTGTGGATTCCAGCAAGCTGTGGGTCAAAGGAAAGTCCAATGCAGATTGCAGGGCAAACCAGCCCGCCGCTCCTCATCCCCAACGGTCCAAGAGTGGGGCGCAGAAGCCAAGTCCTCCGGCTTAATAGTCCAGTATTGTTATTCACACAACATGCAGTTCAGCCTGAGCTCCCTCCATCAGGCTGATCAAAGACAAATGACTGGCTCAGTGGGAGCCTTTTATTCAGGCTCCTTCCTGAAATCAATCTGACCAGGTGTGCAAGGCCTGAGATCAGAAGAAACCTAGGAGTGGGGAATGTGACCAGGGTTCTGAAATCCTGGCATGGATCGTGCTCTATACACCACTGTAGGGGAAAAATACACTCCATCCAGGACTTCTCCACACACTTTACCACAACTTATTGACTAATACATCTAACAGATAATGGCATTCATAGTCAAGGTCAACTTGGTCCGTTGGGGGAGTTGCCATTCATGCACGGGCCCGTGTTTTAGTGAACCATATGTGTTATTACACATCAGCAATGCCTAGTTGTGTGTTAACATGCCGTCTTTTCCACAATGCAGCCCAGTATCATCCCTCAGCTAGTGGGGAATCCTCAGCCAGTTTTACCATGCCGTCTACTTCCGTGCTGCCTCGGACCCAGGATCCACTATATACAGTAAGTGTCTTTTTCTGATGTTGCTTATGCATGTGCCTTGCCATGTTTCTTTTTGCTGAATTACATATGTATTTCCGAAACTGAACCTTTTTAATTTACATGTCCCAACAGACCCACACACTGATGGAGGAAGTCCAGGAGATGGAGGAGGATGGACCCTTCATTGGACCTTCTGAACAGCTCCCCCTGGGACAGAATCTGCAACTGTCCCAACATGTTTCTACACCAAATCCTCAGCAGCAGAGTGAAGCTGGCTGCATGCTGCCAGCCCATCGTGGGCAGCATGCAGAGACTGAGCCGACAGTCCCCAGTGTTAGCTCTGCTGCTGAGGATTTGCCAAGCAGACCTGTGGCTGTTGGTGGACCTAGAGGCACATCATCTGCACGCCCCCCAACCCGGGGAATTGGGAGGCGTAGTCGACTACGTCACCCAGTTTCCCAGGGGAGGGGCGCGCCGATGATGGAGCACCATGAGAGGCGGCTATTTCGCCTCCAAAATCAACGAAACCACGAGCATCTTCATGGGCAATTAGAGATATTTAACAACACCTTAAACTCCATGCTGACTGAATTTAGGTCCAACAACAGCCACATGGCCACCTTATCCATTATTATTACAGTGCCATGCTTGAGGAAGTTCGAAATAGCAACAGCCACATGGCCACCTTAGCTAACAATCTCAGTGCCATGATGGCTGAATTTCGAACTTCAAATAGAAACATGTTGGAACAGTTGCAGATTCTGAATGCCACACAGGCCCAGGTGAGGGCATCCCCCATTTTAAGGCCTATTTGGCCTGTATCTGCTCTACATCTTTGCTCTACATCCCCACTGTATTGACCTGTCTGGTGAGCCCTACCAATATACCCTTTTGGTATGGCTTTGCTTGTATGCTTTGGATTTGCGCCCATATAGCTCATTAGAGTGCTGAGGTAGCCCACTAGCCAATGCCGGAGGTGAAGCCTCAATGAACCTGCCACTCAAGCTGTTGCGCTGCATGCTTGTGGCGAATTACATTGGTTCTGGCTCCTCCTGTTTGTAGGCATGATTGGGGGACATTCTGGCCTGGCTAACTACTACCTTGACCCCTGGCTGAGATTGAACTGGACTTGGATTGGGACTGGGGGTTCTTGTTTGGGTGGCCCACTGAGTAACAGGTGTAGATGTGGCATAGGTTTGGCTGCTTTACACCTGTGCCTGTGGCAAATGTGGTCAAGCAGGAGAGGGTGTGTCTGTGGGTCTATTTGTTTGCTGACAAATCTGGACATGGCAATGCTTGTCACATATGTTTTTGTTTTTGACATTTGTATGAAACTTTTGACAGGAGTGCCTTACTTTAAAACTCTTGCCTGTGGCCAATTGCTATGTGGCCTGATTTGCAAAACATTTCATTTGTGGTTTGACCATGTATTTTCAGGAACTATGGGAGTGACCATCAACTCCAATGTTTGCTTTTCAAATAAACACCATCAATTTTTAATTAACCTGTTGTTGACTAAGTTTATGCCTTTAGGTTTTTGGTGAATAAAGATGACTTAAAGTTGGTACTAACAAATTGGTATAAAAAAAAAAAAAACAATCAGGTGTGAGGTTGTTTGTAATTAATTTGTTACTGTTTGTAAAAGTAAGAAACAAACATACAAACACAAAGGTCCAAAAACAAAAATAACAAACAATAAAGGGACAAAACAAACAAAGGAACACCAAATTAAGCAAAATGTGTGTCTATTAAATTAGACCGCACGGCTTGGGCAGACGCACTCGGTGGGCCACGAGTCCTCCTCTGGGTCATCGGTGGGTGGAGAGGGGGGCAAATCCACATACCGCTGCAATATAGCAAAATTATGCAACACTGCACAGGTCATTATAATATCTATGACCTTTTTGGGGTATGGTCCAAGAATCGGAAGTGGGTCTTCAATAGGCCAAATGCCCTCTCCGCCACAGCCCTGGTCTTCCTGTGCACCCTATTATTTGCCTCCTCGGCTGCATTCTGGGGCCGGAGGACGGGCGTCAACAGCCACGGAAGGAGTGGATAGCTGGAATCACCTGTCAAAATGTATTATTTAAAACATAAATTACACATTACTCCATAAATGGAATCCAAAAAACGGGCCATCAACATGACTAAGAGGCTAGGTCACATTTGCTACACAGCATGAGCATACATATTGCACAGGCAAAAAAAACCCCAAAAAACATCAAATAGATGTGGGAACAAATTAAACATCCAAGATGGCGGATGATGGCCAATCAGCCAGACTGCTAACAGGTATTGGTTTAGGACTGTGCTGCTCCTCATTCTTGGATGTCTTAACTTTTCAGGACCTTGTATCTGCTTTGTGTGAGTCCAAAACAGCTCTAACCCGCCCCCTGCACTTTATCCCGCTCTCCTCTACTCAGTAAGTGTAATGCATCTAATCAAAGATGGCGCAGACCCTATTCTAAATTCCAGAACAGAATTTCAGCAGAGTGTGGGGAAGACTAATTCTTACTTTACTCTAAATTCAATTTTAACATTTTGGTAATGCAGGACTAACATTTGGCAAGGCTTTTTTGTTTGAAAAATCTAATGGTTAAGGTCGTGTTTCACATGTAAACAAGGTGTTCAAATAGTTTCATACTTGGGACACAAACTAAATTCATAGCCATACATCTACCAAAAACGTTATTGGCGTCAACTTACCAAGGAGCCATCCCCCTGGAAAATTCCCAGACTCAAACCGACCGTACAATCCAGATCTTCGAAGAATGTAGGCATCATGGGATGAGCCTGGGAACCCAGCGAGCAGACTAAGGAACCGCATGTGAGCTCAAAATCAAATGCAAAAAGATTAGACGGGTTTTATGATAAAATGGATTTAAAATGCCAGCTTGATACATTACATGACATAAATACAATTTGGAAAAAGACTTCAACCTTTGTTAAAAAAATAAACCTCATGTTCTACTTTAAGATCGAATATAATGATGTGAAAACAAAATTACGTTTAAGGAATGCTGACTGCTAGGCCATGAAATCAAAAGGACAGCAAGTAACAGAGTAATCAGACAGAAAGCAGGTCAGAGCAGGGCAAGTAAAATATCAAATAGTCAATAAAGCATTTAAAGGTCAGCAGTGCCAGATCCCAGCCACACCACCAAACCTGAGCGAGCAATACTAAAGATCTGCTTTCACGTAATGACTCCTGTACAAGTATAAGCAGAGGTTAACCAGCTGTTGTTACACAGTTATCTGAACTTTCTAATAGGAAGTGCTCCCACAGAAATCAGAATTTGAAATCAGACTTTTAAGATTAAAGACCCCCTTAGCTCAATAGGTGCATGTTAAATTTAGAGGCTGATTTAAGATTAGCACCACGTATTGGCATGTGAGCATCTGTGTAGCGGAGCTTAGAGCGACCGCTAGTAGACGCTGCAAGCGGGTGTCGGGCACTATAACCTAGCATAGCGGGCGGACAAGTGCCGCTGTTCTATCCTGTCCAGCATTGATAAAT
This sequence comes from Gastrophryne carolinensis, assembly GCA_027917425.1. Taxonomy (NCBI): domain Eukaryota; kingdom Metazoa; phylum Chordata; class Amphibia; order Anura; family Microhylidae; genus Gastrophryne; species Gastrophryne carolinensis. Next base: position 480,105,559 of record CM051236.1, read on the forward strand.
GTGATGTCTGTTGGGCGCTGTAGAAGCACTCTCCCTGATTCACTGCAGAGCCAATCGCAAACGCTGGGTGGTGTCCCAAGGTCAAAGCGCCCAAGACTACGCTACATCTAACAACAGGACAACGCTGCAGCAAGCGATAGGTAGCGCCAGTTAAGTGCTTCCAGCACTTGGGACTGAAGCCCGTATTCAAGAAAAAATTACACATAAGCAGCAGTGCTCCAAAACTGGGCACTCGAACATTGAGCACCAGAAGCTATGTGATATAAAAAGTCTGTTTCTCAACACATATCCACCAGCACCAGAGCGAAAACATATGGAATGACATTGTTTTAACACTGTGACACTGCAATGGCCGACCTGCACATACAATTCTGCATATAAAACTGTTTGATTGCTGGGCAGGAGAGGCCACACAATGATTTGAGCCAAAAATGTTTACTTGGCCAACACGCAATTTAAACACAACCAAATGAAACACCATTGAAATGCATGGGAGAGCGCTATTGAGCGAAAGGTAGTACATGGTGCTCCTGAACGCAGAGTGCTGGCGCTATACGCTGAGCAGCCTCTAGTAATAGATGTGGAGCTACATGCCGCTGTTAGAGGCGCTCACCATATTGTCTTACTTACATGTAGTTTGCACATACAGCGCCCAGCAATCACCCTACGCTACCTGCCACTACGTGGCACTACCTGGGGTTATCGGTTCTTAAATAACCCCCTAAAACTGTGCTTGTTTGCAGCTTATATAACACGGCTTAGAGCAGGGGAAGTACTTTAGTCCATAAATTAGGTTGGTTAAAAATTCGTGACTTTAGGTCTGCTTTATTTTTTAAATGTGGTGGGTTGTTTGGCTAGTGTTGTTACAGATACTGTTAATAACTGGGAGCCTCTTTTAGCCATGTCATGGGCAGAGCCAGGAACAGACCTAGCTACGACAAATCTCTTGGTTCTCTCAGTTCTTCAGGAAGGGTCTTCATGTGGTCAGGCATGAGCTGTGAAGAACACATTCCAGTGGACTGGGAGGAACCAGAGTTTTTATAGCTTAGAGAACTTGTCAGAAGAGGAGTAATCTGTTCCTGTGTAGAAAGAAGCAGCAGGTAAAAGTTCAGGAGGAAGCAAAGATGAAGGGCCCCTTGAGTGCAGAGGACATTGGCAGTCCGCTGGCCTGGAACTTGAGGAGGAAAATAAGTCTGCACCATATGAGAAGGCAAAACTGTGTGCTCAGAAGTCGGTATTGGAATACAGCTGTAAGAATACTGCTGAAACAGTGCTTTGATGTTGCTATGGAAGGTGAACTTGTTTTTAGGAAAATATTTTCTTACTTTACCTAAATTTGCTGTTTTAAACAAGGGAGGTCCCTGGTAACCTCGTGGGGCAGCTTGAGCATGGGGAAATGGGGAATCTATTAGACAGATAAGTTGTCTACAATTCTAATTGTCTCCACCTCCTGATCGATGAGGGTGAAGATTAGTGTTTTGGATTCATGTCAAAGCTAAATTGGCCTTGAAGTGGACCATCCCAGTTTCAGATGCCTCAGCATCATTAGGAAGCCAAAACCGAGCAGTAAGCCCTTTTTGATGGGGGAGCAGGAAGTAGCTGTGCACTTCAGTGAAGCAAGTCTCCTACTAAATGAACTCACTGATGCCGTAAGGGGGTAGACTAGGTTAGTTTAATGTCCCTGTGAACCAGGTCCCACCTTGCAAGAGAAAATGTAGGTCCGCTTTCATTTTGACAATTCTGTTTGGTTTGGCTAAAAAAACAGGTCAAATTATTATTGTAGATACCTTCATTTTTTTTGCTAAAAAGATCCCATACTGTCATTGTCTGCTGCTTGGAGCAGGCCATGCCCACTTACTGCACGGACCCAGGTGTTTGCGTGTGTGTGCATGCCGTGCCTGAGCAGCAGCGGCGGGCACAGTGGTCAGAGATGCCCTCTCCCTGCCCATCCACTGCTTCACCTTCTTCCACCCTCCCGGTGGTCTGGCCAGCAGCACGGAAGTGGTGGTTATATAACTTAAATGTTTTTTTCTGCCACGCCACTGCCTATGGGGAATGGGATGGGGGAATACCACACTGCCTAGGGGAATGGGAGGGGGAATGCCACACTGCCTATGGGGAATGGGATGGGGGAATGCCACGCTGCCTATGGGGAATAGGATGGGGGAATGCCACACTGCCTATGGGGAATGGGATGGGGGAATGCCACGCTGCCTATGGGGGATGGGATGGGGGAATGCCACGCTGCCTATGGGGAATGGGAGAGGTGGAATGCCACACTGCCTAGGGGAATGGGAGGGGGAATGCCACACTGCCTATGGGGAATGGGATGGGGGAATGCCACGCTGCCTTTGGGGAATGGGAGAGGTGGAATGCCACACTGCCTATAGGTAGTGGGAGAGGTGGAATGCCACGCTGCCTATGGGGAATGAGAGAGGTGGAATGCCACGCTGCCTATGGGGAATGGGATGGGGAATGCCACGCTGCCTATGGGTAATGGGAGAGGTGGAATGCCACGCTGCCTATGGGGAATGGGAGAGGTGGAATGCCACGCTGCCTATGGGGAATGGGAGAGGTGGAATGCCACGCTGCCTATGGGGAATGGGAGAGGTGGAATGCCACACTGCCTAGGGGAATGGGAGGGGGAATGCCACACTGCCTATGCGGAATGGGATGAGGGAATGCAATGCTGCCTATGGGGAATGGGATGGGGGAATACCACACTGCCTATGGGGAATGGGATGGGGGAATGCCACGCTGCCTATGGGGAATGGGGGAGGTGGAATGCCACACTGCCTAGGGGAATGGGAGTGGGAATGCCACGCTGCCTATGGGGAATGGGATGAGGGAATGCCATGCTGCCTTTGGGGAATGGGATGAGGGAATGCCACGGTGCCTTTGGGGAATGGGAGAGGTGGAATGCCACACTGACTATTGGGAATGGGAGAGGTGGAATGCCACGCTGCCTATAGGGAATGGGAGTGGGAATGCCACGCTGCCTATGGGGAATGGGATGAGGTAATGCCACGCTGCCTTTGGGGAATGGGAGAGGTAAAATGCCACACTGCCTATAGGGAATGGGAGAGGTGGAATGCCACGCTGCCTATAGGGAATGGGAGAGGTGGAATGCCACACTGCCTATGGGGAATGGGATGGGGAATGCCACGCTGCCTATGGGGAATGGGAGAGGTGGAATGCCACGCTGCCTATGGGGAATGGGATGGGGAATGCCACGCTGCCTATGGGGAATGGGAGAGGTGGAATGCCACGCTGCCTATGGGGAATGGGAGAGGTGGAATGCCACACTGCCTAGGGGAATGGGAGGGGGAATGCCACACTGCCTATGGGGAATGGGATGAGGGAATGACACACTTCCTATGGGGAATGGGATGGGGGAATACCACACTGCCTATGGGGAATGGGATGAGGGAATGCCACGCTGCCTATGGGGAATGGGATGGGGGAATGCCACGCTGCCTTTGGGGAATGGGATGGGGGAATGCCACGCTGCCTTTGGGGAATGGGAGAGGTGGAATGCCGCACTGCCTATAGGGAATGGGAGAGGTGGAATGCCACGCTGCCTATGGGGAATGAGAGAGGTGGAATGCCACGCTGCCTATGGGGAATGGGATGGGGAATGCCACGCTGCCTATGGGGAATGGGAGAGGTGGAATGCCACGCTGCCTATGGCGAATGGGAGAGGTGGAATGCCACACTGCCTAGGGGAATGGGAGGGGGAATGCCACACTGCCTATGGGGAATGGGATGAGGGAATGCCACGCTGCCTATGGGGAATGGGATGGGGGAATACCACACTGCCTATGGGGAATGGGATGGGGGAATGCCACGCTGCCTATGGGGAATGAGAGAGGTGGAATGCCACACTGCCTAGGGGAATGGGAGGGGGAATGCCACACTGCCTATGGGGAATGGGATGAGGGAATGCCACGCTGCCGATGGGGAATGGGATGAGGGAATGCCACGCTGTCTTTGGGGAATGGGAGAGGTGGAATGCCACACTGCCTATAGAGAATGGGAGAGGTGGAATGCCACGCTGCCTATGGGGAATGGGAGAGGTGGAATGCCATGCTGCCTATGGGAAATGGGATGGGGAATGCCACGCTGCCTATGGGGAATGGGATGGGGAATGCCACGCTGCCTATGGGGAATGGGAGAGGTGGAATGCCACGCAGCCTATGGGGAATGGGAGAGGTGGAATGCCACACTGTCTAGGGGAATGGGAGGGGGAATGCCACACTGCCTATGGGGAATGGGATGAGGGAATGCCACGCTGCCTATGGGGAATGGGATGGGGGAATACCACACTGCCTATGGGGAATGGGAGAGGTGGAATGCCACACTGCCTATGGGGAATGGGAGAGGTGGAATGCCACACTGCCTAGGGGAATGGGAGAGGTGGAATGCCACACTGCATATGGGGAATGGGATGGGGGGATGCCACGCTGCCTATGGGGAATGGGATGGGGGAATACCACACTGCCTATGGGGAATGGGAGAGGTGGAATGCCACACTGCCTAGGGGAATGGGAGGGGGAATGCCACACTGCATATGGGGAATGGGATGGGGGATGCCACGCTGCCTATGGGGAATGGGATGGGGGAATGCCATGCTGCCTATGGGGAGTGGGTGGGGGGAATGCCACACTGCCTATATAGGGAATGGGATGGGGGAATGCCACGTTGCCTATGGGGAATGGGATGAGGGAATGCCACGCTGCCTATGGGGAATGGGATGGGGGAATACCACACTGCCTATGGGGAATGGGAGAGGTGGAATGCCACACTGCCTATGGGGAATGGGAGAGGTGGAATGCCACACTGCCTAGGGGAATGGGAGGGGGAATGCCACACTGCATATGGGGAATGGGATGGGGGGAAGCCATGCTGCCTATGGGGAATGGGATGGGGGAATGCCATGCTGCCTATGGGGAATGGGTGGGGGGAATGCCACACTGCCTATATAGGGAATGGGATGGGGGAATGCCACACTGCCTATGGGGAATGGGATGAGGGAATGCCACGCTGCCTATGGGGAATGGGATGGGGGAATACCACACTGCCTATGGGGAATGGGAGAGGTGGAATGCCACACTGCCTATGGGGAATGGGAGAGGTGGAATGCCACACTGCCTAGGGGAATGGGAGGGGGAATGCCACACTGCATATGGGGAATGGGTGGGGGGAATGCCACACTGCCTATATAGGGAATGGGATGGGGGAATGCCACACTGCCGATATGGGAATGGGATGGGGGAATGCCACACTGCCTATATGGGAATGGGATTGGGAAATGCCACGCTGTTTATGGGGAATGGAAGGGGGGAATACCACACTGCCTATGGGGAATGAGATGGGGGAATGCCACACTCCCTATGGGGAATGGGAGGGGGGAATGCCACGCTGTCTATGGGGAATAGGAGGGGGGGAATGGCACACTGCCTATGGGGAATGGGAGAGGTGGAATGCCACACTACCTATGGGAATGGGAGGGGGAATACCACACTGCCTATGGGGAATGGGAGGGGGGAAATGCAACACTGCCTATGGGAATGGGAGGGGGAATGCCACACTGCCTATGGGGAATGCCACACTGCCTATGGGAAATGGGAGGGGGGAATGCCACACTACCTATGGGAATGGGATGGTGGAATGCCACACCGCCTATGGGAATGGGAGGGGAATTGCCACACTGCCTATTTGGGGAATGGGATGGGGGAAGGCCACGCTGTCTATGGGGAATGGGCGGGGGGAATGCCACACTGCCTATGGGGAATGGGATAGGGGAATGCCACACTGCCTATATGGGTAATAGGATGGGGGAATGCCACGCTGCCTATGGGGAATGGGCGGGGGGAATGCCACACTGCCTATGGGGAATGGGATGGGGGAATGCCACACTGTCTATGCATTTGTTGGGTTTTTTGGCTGCAAACTGGGTGAAAAGCCAGGCATGTAGAATCTACACTGTAGTTTCTACCTGTTTGGGGTTTAAAGGGTAAAAAGGTAAAAGCTTTTAAAAAGACTCCAGGGCAGGGCCAAAGAGCATTAGACGTTCTACTTACCACTGCAGAAGATGGAATGAGCTCACTGTTGCTCACCTCACTGATGCGGTGAGGGGGTAGACTAGGTTAGTTTAATGTCGCTGTGAACCAGGTGCCACCTTGCACATGGTTGCAAGAGACAGTGTAGATCCATCTTCATTTTGATATTTTCATTTTTATCTTTTTGGTTCGGCCAAAAAAACTGGTCAAATTATTGTAGGCCACCTTAATTTTTTTTTTGTTAAAAAGACCCCATATGGAGCGCGCGCGCGTGCCCGAGCGGATGGACGCCTGATCCCTCGGCTCCGCAACGACGGGAGGCCTCGAGCGACCAGATGAGCACCTGAGGAGCCGGACCTGCAGCACTTCCACCGGGTGAGCGGGGGGACCATCCGGGGAGTCAGCGGGGAGGCGATGTTAGCCGCCTCCGGCAAGAAAAGGAGCGGTAGAGAGGGCCGCAAGTCGGCGGCTGCGGGAGCCAAGATGGCGGCCGTGAGGTCTGAGGAGACAGCGTGCGCAGCTCGTGCCCCAGCGAGGGGGGGCAGACTGCGCTCACAGAGCAGAGGGCAGACAAGCTCGATGAGAGCTCGGCCGACTCACTGGACAGCTGGGCCCGCTCCCCAGCCTCCCCAGCTCACACATCACAGCCAGCAGCGCAGGGACAGCCAATCCTCCCTGACATTCTGTCCCAGCTCAGAGCCATTGTGAGAGAAGAGGTGACTGAGGTGACCTCTAAGCATACTGACACCCTGCTACGTGAAATAAGGGACTTGGGGGGCAGAACGGATGCCTTGGAGTCAAGGCTGGACGATGTCACTACAGTTTTGGACACCCAGGACTCCCTCCTAACCCACCTTCAGGAAGAAATAGCTCTTTTAAAGGGGCAGCAGGAGGAATTGGAGAATCGTAATCGCCGCTCCAATCTCAGATTCCGTGGACTCCCTGAAACTTTGGAGGATGTGCCCGGCACTATCACAGCCCTCCTTCAAGATCTTGTCCCGGATATTCCAGCGGAGAGGCTTGAGCTGGATAGGGCCCACCGCGCCCTCACCAAGCGCCCCACGGATGGCCCCCCTCGAGATATTATTGTGAAATTCCACCATTTTCAAACGAAGGAGGTGGTCCTGAGGGCTTCCAGGGAGAAAGCCCCCCTCTCGTTCCAGTCACATGGTTACTCCATATTCGCGGATCTATCGCAGACCACCATTCTCAAACGCAGGTCCTTTAAGCCTTATCTTCAGATTCTTAAAGAAAAGGGCATTCGCTACAGATGGGGCTTTCCCTTTAAACTTACTTTTGCTTACCAGGGTCGACAGGTCCAAGTATCAACCCTCACGGAGCTAGCGCACAGATTTAAAGCTCTGGACCTCAAAGTATCGGAGGGGGAGGTGCTGGCCGCCTCACTCCCATCTACACCCCGCACCCCGAGACCCAGCCAGAGGAGCAACAAGCTACACACCCCATCCCCAAAACCCCAGCAACCACCACAAAAATCCATGCCCATGAAGCGACTTCTGGCTCAGATGTTCCATCCGGTTCAAAAACCCTGAATTCTCTTTTTTTTCTTCTCGTCTCTTTTTACACCCGAATTCTTCCTGTTGAGCCCATTATGCAGCACCCCCCCATACGGTATATCAGGACTCTGGAGCTTTAGCCGCCATACAGCACCGGGATCACCGCCTAGATGGGGGCCGTGGACCCCGAGGACGGTAGGACCTTTGGTGATATATGCCTTCTCTTCCCATTTTCTGTGTCTGTTTGCCCCGGCGGACTTTGTTTAATGCTGTGAACATTGACTGAGGACACTGACCAATTAACCACTGAGCACCGCCGTGGTTGGGGTGCCTCCCCCCATAATGTCCGCATACAACCTATTTTACACACCCTAATAGCCGCCAGTCGGCTATCCACCTAAAGCGTTCAATCTCCTCTCTGTCCCGTCAGGTTGCTGCGGGGTTGGGCCCCCTCTCCTGGTTGGCGGGTGGCCCGCTCCCCCGGGGCTCCGGTTGGGCGTCCCCTGGACCAACTCCTTGGTCCGGGCGGGGGGCCCGGCGGGCTGGGGGAGGAGGACCCCCTGATTGCCTGTTTTTTTACTGTTTATATGCATAGTATGCTAATAGTTACTGTTACCTTATAAGAATGTTTAGATTTGGCCTCCCGTTGTGCCACACGCTCCCGCCAGTTTCCAGTCAGGGGAAGACTTTTGCTTCCACTCCCCTGATTTCTGGAAAAATTCTCACAAATTGTTTTGTGATTTAATGGTGTTTACAATGCTATATTTTGCTTTATTGTTGTTGAACCCCCACCCCCCCTACTCCTCACCCTCCCTTCTGGTCTTGGCCCCGGCCCTTACTTCCCCCCAGAAAAAAAAAACTATGGTTCATCAGTTGGGTCCCCCTCAAATATGCTATCTCCCCGAAGGGATGAAAGATGTCTCTTAACATAGCCTCAGTCAATGTACGGGGCTTGAACTCGCCCAACAAAAGGTCTCGGGCATTTAAGTTTTTTAACTCAATACGGGCTGACATAGTATGTTTGCAGGAGACCCACTTTACCCCTAGCTCCTTCCCGAAACAGATTAACCACAAATACTCCCAATTCTATCAGGCCATGAGCAGGATGAAGCAGAGGGGGGTACTTATAGAATTTAGAAATGGAGTGCCCTTTACCTGCAATAAGCAGATTGCAGACCCAGCAGGTAGGTACCTCCTCCTCCAGGGCATTTTGCAAGACTCTGAGGTCACTATCCTGACCTACTATGCTCCTAATACTAAGCAGATCCCCTTTCTGTCACATATGTGCTCTCTACTTAAGGACCATAAAAAAGGAATAGCCTTTATGTGTGGAGACTCTAACCTCACCTTACAACCACACGTGGACAGATCCCTCCCCCCGAATACCCAAGTACTTAAGGATGCAGGCCTTTTTGCTAGCCTGATAGAGTCTGCTTTGATGTCAGATTCCTGGCGAGACCTAAACCCCAACGCAAAGGACTTTACACACTATTCTGCCCCACATAGACTCTCTACTAGGATTGACCACATATTTGTCCCCCTAACCTTTCTTCCCCAAGTGTCGAGAGCCAAAATCCATGCGATCCCCTGGTCAGACCATGACTTAGTCCAGATCTCCTGTAGCGCCCTCTTTATCAAACAAAGGCCATCCTCGTGGCTACTTAATGACTCCCTTCTTTCTTCCAAACCTCTGGTTGAAGAAGCATCCATTAGAGCACAGGATTATTTCACCGTGAATGAAACTCCTGAGGTTTCGCCTGTTACAGTTTGGGGAGCTTTCAAAACAGTAATGCGGGGCCATTTTATTGCCCTTGCCTCCAGGAAAAAGGACAGGCTGGCTTTGTCTCGCAGCCTACAATCTCAGTACGAGCAGGCAGCGGCGTCATTTAAGGCTCATCCGAGTCCTGGAGGGCTGCGCCGACTGGAACAGGCGAGGGTTAGCCTCAATCTTTTGCAATCGGGTGAGGCGGAGGGTAGGTACAGGAGATCCAAAAATAAATACTATATCTCAGCGAACAAACCAGGATCCCTCCTGGCCTCTCAATTAAAATGTCAGGAACATATATCTACACCCCTTAAACTTAGATTGAGGAATGGGCGGATCTCCAATAACCCCATAGAGATAGTAGAGGAATTCTCCTCGGGGCTGGCTAAACTATACGACGCCCCTGCCCCCCCGGCTGAAGCCCGGATCCGGGATTTTTTCCTGGATATTAACCTCCCCTCCATGCCCGAGGCTCACGCTCAGAAAGTTGATGAGGATATTAGGCTCGAGGAGGTCCTTGGCGTTATTAAGTCACTGAAGCCGGGTAAGAGGCCGGGCCTGATGGATTCACTGCCTCATTCTACAAAAAATTGGCCCCCATCATAGCCCCCCGCCTGGTGCGAGTCTACAATTGGATAAAGAGAGGTAATCCTATGGACTCGGACATGCTCAGGGCCTCAGTAGTAATGATCCCCAAGCCAGGAAAGGACTCCCTCAACTGGACCAACTATAGGCCCATCTCACTTTTGAATATAGACCTGAAAATTCTCACCAAAGTCTTAGCGAACAGGTTAAACGAGCTCCTGCCTAACTTGATCCATAGAGACCAGGTTGGATTCGTCCCCATGAGGCAGGCCGGAGACGGGGTCAGAAGAGTCTGCCAACTGATAGACAGAATTCGAGCACAAAAAAAGGAGGCAATGCTGCTCTCCCTCGATATAGAAAAGGCCTTCAACTCCCTCTCCTGGCAATACCTTCAAAGTGCTCTTCAATACTGGAATTTTGGCCCCGGTCTGATGTCCTGGGTCTCCGCTATTTATGCTAACCCATCGGCCTCCATTAAATATGCAGGATACTCATCCAAAAGTTTTCAGATTAAAAGGGGCACTAGACAAGGCTGCCCATTATCCCCTCTCTTGTTTATCCTAGCTTTGGAACCCTTGGCGGAGAAATTGAGGTCTAGCCCCTCTATTACTGGAATCTGTTGGGGGAATACAGAACACAAGGTTTCATTATTTGCAGACGATATGCTGCTTATGCTCACGTCCCCACACATCTCAGCACCTAATGTAGTTTCACTCCTTTCCTCCTTTAGCCACATATTGGGCATCTCCCTAAATGCATCTAAATCCACAGCCCTGGATATTTCCCTCACGGCCCATACCAAAAACTTGTTGCAACAAAACTTTTCATGGGGATGGACCCATAAACTACCTTACCTTGGGATCAAACTAGTGGCTGATTGTGATAAAATCTATCAAGCTAACTACCCAGAGCTAATTAAATCCCTGGACAAGATGTTGCAATCTTGGCAATTTGTAAGGCTCTCGTGGTTAGGCAGAATAGGCGCACTGAAAATGTCGTTCCTCCCCAAGATCCTTTATTTGTTTCGGGTACTCCCCGTCCTGGTTCCTAGGAGCGCACTTGACCTCCTCCAGTGGAAAATGATGTCCTTTACATGGAATAAGACTAAACCAAGAGTCAAAAGGAACATCCTCTATTGTAAAAAACCCCAGGGAGGTCTGGCCTTCCCCTCCTTACATAAATATTACACTGCAGCCCAAGTAGCCCCTTTGGTTTTGTTCCAAGCTCCAGCCCACAAACCTTGGTGGGTTTTGAATGACTGTGAAAGCTGCAAGCCTATTGATCCTGCGGCACTATTATGGATCCCCAGAGCTAGGAGGCCAAAAGCCCTCCCTACCTCCCTCAACTTCACCCTGTCACTTTGGGACAGAGTTAGTCACCTGCTTTCCTCCCCACATCTCCCGGCTTCCCCTCTCTTCGGGAACCCCTCTTTCCCTCCTGGACTTCCTGAGTCATCTGGGTTTAAGTGGTGGAAAAAGAAAGGCCTCACGTCGGTTGATAAACTCCTCACCCCCTCGGGGTTAAAACCCCCTCGAGATTTGAATTCTGGGATAGATCCCCCTCCCTCAGAAGTCTTCAGACTAATGCAAGTGCAGCACTTTGTGAAAAGCCTCCTTAACAATTCGCCCCCTCCCTACAAGATGACGGACTTTGAGCAACGCTGCTGCCGCGACCAATTTGCGAAGGGACTAATTTCTAGCATTTATGCGACATTGATCTCGGGGTCCCCCCCTACAAAACATAACTACATGCTCAAATGGGAACAGGAATTGGGAACAACTAGGTCAGAGGCGGATTGGCAGTGTATGTGGAGGAACCTGAGCAGTACATCCTATAACGCTCTCGTATTGGAAAACGCATATAAAGTTTTGTCCCGGTGGTACTATACACCGGATCAAGTCCACGGGTTCTCTCCCACTGACTCCCCCCTTTGCTTCAGGGGGTGCCGGGAATTGGGGAATATGTCCCATATATGGTGGCACTGCCCGCAGGCAGAGGCTTTGTGGGTGGAGGCGTGCGGGGTGCTCTCCGGTATCCTCCACATATCAGTGGTGGCGGACCCGTGGGTGGCTCTGCTCGCTCTGAAACCACAAGTCTATACAAAACAAGAATGGCGTTTGATGCAACACGTATTTTCTGCAGTCCGAATGACCATAGCTAGGGGTTGGAAGTCACCCTCCCTGGGGTGGGGCGAGGTACAGAACAGAATCTCGGACATAATGGTTAATGAAAAGATGTCAGCCATCAAGAACGACACCTATGATAAATTTTATGCTATCTGGAAACCCTGGATAGAGCACATTAACATAGCTATCAAACCTTCAGACCCTACTTTTCCTGTCTGAGACTCCACTCCTGGCTTCTCGAGCACTTGTACAATGCGCGGAATTCATGAATCGCACGGGCCAAGACCCCTCCCCTCCCCTATCCCCTCCCTTCCCTCCCCTTTCCCAAAACCCCTGTGTTTCTGTCTTTAAAAATTAAGAAATTAAGTTTTTAGGTTTTAATGTTGTTAATTTGCTCTTCCACTGTGTACCTGTATTCATTCACTGTATACATCTCATTCTTTCAATGGCAACCTGTAGATGATGAATACTAGTTTAAGTAACATAATACCACCAGAAAGGCCGCGATTTGTATCGTAACCTTCTTCTCCATAATGCAGCACTACTAGATTAAGAACATAGGAATTGTTTTGTAGTTAACCTCTTTTATTTTGTATCTTGAATCTGTTTATCTGGAACTGTCTTGATGGTCACCTCTACCATTCATTAGGTACCACTATGTTGACCTTTTTTGTACTTAACCTGAAAAACTTTAATAAATTCTTGGTAAACCGGCTGGTAGCAGCAGCGGTGACCGGCTGGGCAGACAGGCATTCAAGAATCAATTACCCTGCCCTGTTGTTCCTTCATGGTCTGTGTAGGGGGAAGGGAGATTAGACTGCCGGTGATAGGGGGAGATTCTGCCATATTGCCTATAATGTGGAAATGGGGGGTTCTGCCACACTGCATGTAATTGGAGGTTATGGGGGAGCGGATGGCTGTATTTTGCACGCTGCCTTTTTTTGGTGGGATTGGGAAGGAATCTGCATGCTGCCTATTATGGGGTGAGTAGGAGAGATGTATTTTAGCACACCATTTGGTTCAGAATCATTTCCCCCCAATCAACTGTAGGTGGGTCCTATGGTCAGGTGCCTCTTATAGTGCAAAAAATACCGTATCTAATCAAAGGAACTTGGGGTGGGAATAGCTAGGCAGAGGTAAGCTGAAAAGAGGTGGGCAGAGGTAAAGTGGGAAGATGTAGGCAGAAGTGAGGTGGACACAGGTGAAGTCAAAAGAGGTGACAAGAAGTGGGTAGAGGTAAAGTGGAAAGAAGTGAGGGTGGCATAGGTAGACAGCGGTAACGTAAAAGGAGGTGGGAAAAAGTGAGCAGATGTGGGTAGAGGTAAGTGGAAAGAAGTGAGCAGAGATGAGCAAAGGTCAGATGATCAGAGGTCAAATGAGAAGAGGGAAAGGCAGTGCTGAGTCAGGTGGAGGTGGGAAGAAGTGAGCAGAGGTAGGCAGAGGTGAGGTGAGCTCCATGTCTCTCAAGCTTTCTTCAAATTCTTAGTTCTTGGTGCTTTTTGTATTTGCAAATTTGCAGTTTTTTTTTAAATGTACCAAAACCCAGTTCTGTACATAATTGATGAACTATAGCTAGTTCCATCACTGCTGTTACTGTTCAGCTTTTTTGTTGTAATATAAAATGAAGCACCAGAGGGCAGTAGGTGGTAACAGAATCATATGACAGTACATGTCATCGGCATTAGCAGCACTTGATTATTAGATAAGACAGAAGCCGAGGGATGTATGAAACAGATATAACTTATATATAGAAGATGTGTTTGTTACATGTGGCTTTATCGCTTTTAACGTTCTTAAAAAGAACTTAATGTGCGCTGAGCCTTAAAGAGGACCAAAACCCGTCCTGGAGTCTATGAGACTCCAGGGCAGGCATACTGGCTCCCCTCGAGGAACCCCGATCAGGGGTGCCACCTGTGTGAACCCAGGACACCCGAAAACTCACCTTCGTTCCCGGTCCAACAGCGCATGTGCGAGCAGTGCCTGCATCCCCGCCATCCTTTTAGCAGGGAGCGTGAGTGGCTGGAACTGGCACGCTCCCTGTTACAGTGTAGTGGGGGAGGCGGCTGCCAGCACGCTCAGAACCGCACACAGTGGGGCACCCCCAATTGGGGTGCCCCGGGGACAAGGACCAAAACCCAGGATAGTCAAAATCCTGTTTTTTGGTCCACTTTCAATTGAATTTTTGAAAGTGTATATTTTTGTGTGGCAAAATGATGTCAAAATCCTGGGTTTTGGTCTTTGCCCCCCCAGGCACCCCGATCGGGGATGCTCTGCTGTGTGAAACCCCCCAGGTCGCCCAATCTCGCTCAGCACATGAGCAGCCTCTAGTCCAGTCAGCGCACTCTGATCAGCTCCCGCCCCTTTATCGAAGGGCGCTGGTGCCCACATCCCCTGCTACCCTTTAACATGGAGCGTGCCCGGTCATTCACAAAGGCACGCATCCTGTTAGAGGGATAGCGGGGATGCTATGATGATTGTGCATGTGCCATTGGACAAAGAAGGTGAGTAATCAGGTGACCTGGGGGTTTCACACAGCGGGGCATCCCAAATCTGGATGCCCCAGGGAAAGCGAGTATGCCTGTCCTGGAGTCTTATAAACTCCAGGGTGGGTTTTGGTCCACTTTAAATGTGCTGATATAGTAATTTCTTTATGTTAGCAAATGTGTGTTTTAGGGAAGCAATCTGTTGCTATTGATAATGTACACTATGTACAGACTTAGTGTACGTTGCCAAAAGCAACAAATTACAGGTATCTGAACAGAACACTGCTGCTGGGCATGTGTAAGGCTAATCTTCACCTCAGCAGCGGCCATAGCAGCAGTGTTCTGTGTGTACAGGGCTCACTTCTCTCTTGTTGGTGCACAGACTTGGTGTACAGTTGCCAATAGCAACAGATTGCAGGTAGTGCAAACTGCTTCCATAAAACACACATCTGCTAACTTATATAAGGAAATATAAGAAAATACCAGATTAGCTCAGCACCTTGAGCACATGCCCCTGGCCTGAAAAAATATAAACTTTCAAAATTCAATTGAAAGTGAACTTACTCTTTAAAGCAGACCTCCTGCTTTGCCATTCTGGGCAGAGGGTAGTGTAGTCACCCAGCTGGTCCAGCAGAAAACAGTTCCCTGCATTGAGCTGCCAGCGGCTGTGCTTGGTGGCTTATGTGCAGTGACAGCTCTGCACGCACCCATCACTGTAGCGTTTCTGACGGAGGCTTTGCTGTTCTAGACTCTCCTTCCTGCCCCGTGGTGGCTCTGGCTTGGCCAGGCGCGCCCTCACTGCTGCCGATAGCTTTGTTGCTGGCCCCACGGCCTATCAGACCAAAGACTGAAAAGCCTCCTGGACCAGACCATAACCCAAAGGTTGGTGGAGGCCCCCTTTGCAGGGCAAGTGGTGGTATCCCCAGGGTTTGCGCTCCTTGTGCCCTCCTCATAATCTGGCCCTGTGTAACAGTAGTGCTACACAGCACATTAGTACAGTGGTCCCACAGCTGTCTCTGACCGTAGCATGCTCAAAACTGTGCCATGACCTGCCCTTTCCAGCTTAGCCTTGACCCAGAAACTGATGCGAAGAAAGCAGCTTTTATTAGAATACATAAGCTATATAATAATAGATTCAAAGATGGCTTATTATACACTGATAAGGTGTGAGGAAGTTATTATGTTCCTGGACAGGGACTTTAAACCAGACTAACATCCGTTATTACTTTAAAGGGTGTTGGACCCTCTCTCTGCTGATGGCAAGAACCTCGGGGGGGGGGCATCCAGAACGCTGAAGCCCCCACACACCCAACTGCACGGATTGCTTGTAATATTCACCTTCATTACGAGCCAGTGCCGGAGAAGGAGTCCCACGATTGGCCGCCGGGTGGTCACATGGGCAGGATCGACAGCACAGAGGACACGACTACGGCCCATGTGACCACACGGCGGCCAAATGCAGGATTCCTTTCCCGACACTGGCTCGTAATGAAGGTGAGTATTACGAGCGATCTGTGCAGTTAGGCGCAAGTGAACTTCAGCGTTCTGGATGCCCCCCCCCCGAGGTTATCGTGAAGCACAGACAGTGGGACCAGCACCCATTAAAGTAAAAATGGTTTAAGGATTAAATGATGCTGCTTGCTGCTTACCCCCCATGGCTGTCAAGGGCTGCATCTTCCATTTGCCAGCACTTTGCATTCCCCGATAAACCTTAAAGGAGCACTATCGCGAAATTGCATAGTATAAAAAAATCCATATAAACATGGCGGCTAATGAGGGGAGGGGTCACTTAAACACCAGAACTGAATAAAACTCCCGCCAGGCTTGAGGTTTTCTTCTCCTGGTAGGAACAAAATCCAGGAGTGACAGGTTTAGTCTATGAGGGGTGACAGAGCCTGTCACCCCTGACTTCCTCTTCCTTAGAAGCATAGATGGATATTTTTTGATGCTGGGTGTATAAGTGACCCCTTCCCCTGCCATCCAGCATATTTATATGGATTTTTTTTATCACTGGGCCATTTTTTGTGCTCCTTTAATAAATTGATGGTGTGCCAAGGCTTACTACCTACCATCAGTCTCAGGAGTGCTGCCACGCCCTCTCAATTCATTGCAATTGAGGTGGTGTGCTGACACGCCCCCCTTCATCTTATAGAGGATGTAGCCACGCCCCCTGTGACTAATGGCAGGGGCATGAGCCGGTTTATGTAGATTGAAGCCCGGGGTGACGTGGGGAGTGAGGGCTGCCGGCACAGACTCAGATCCAGGGATCAGGAAAGAGGGGCATCAGAGTTGCTGATCTCCGAGCTAGCACCGATTACTGGTGGTGGGCAAAAGGTAAGTAGCCTTTTGTTTCTTTAGTTGGCTGAATTGCTCTTTCATCATGTGTATGAGGACAGAAGCTGCAGCAGTAGCATTTATGGCAATAACCTGATTATCTTCGATGGATTAATTTTAGGGGGTTTAGCTTTGAGCCGCCATATACAAGGCGTGATTGGCAGGTGGAGCTTTGCATTCATTTGAACATATGGCATTTATGTTAAATCAAAAGAAGATTATGTGCTAAATCCTGAACTGCTAAGTGTCATGTGAGGAAGCTAAATTGCTACAGAACTGTCTGAAATCCCTGAACACCAATAAAGGACGACACTCCTAATCACTTGCCCCCCCACACACGCACACAGCAGCTGTATAAGGGTATCCTTAAAGCAGACCAATGCGCTGGGACCCGTTAGTGAAGAAATGGATGTTGGTCCGCTTTAAACCCCTTAAAGCAGACCAACAGTCAAAATGACTGAAACCAGACCAACACAACAAACAGGACACATATACATCCCTCCCCGGTGCAATATAGATTGCTGCACATAAAAATTCACTTACCTTTTTCTAACTCCTGCTGTCGTCAATTTTAGAAACAAAATGGCATTTGCTGGCCACCTGCAATCAGGAAGTGCTGCTGGGCTTCCCGTTACTGTGCATTGTCAGTTATGTCAGTTGAATTCAGGCAGCAGCATGGCTGAGATGCTGGGAGAGGAAACTCCGCTACCTTTCTTTTCCAACTGTGCCGGCTGTTGGTCCAGTTTAAAGAGGAACAAACTATCACTATCCCGGATTTTGATCCTTGCAGCGGGGGCAGCGGTTTGGATGCTCCGTTAAATGAAAGCCTCAGATCACCCACAAAAACGTACCTTTTCCAGGTCCTACAGCGCATGCATATGGCTCTGTTTAGACACAGAGCTCAGTGATAGGGAGCGGGAGTGGCCGCATTCACCAATTTCTCTTCAGATAAGGGAGTGTGTCTCCTAGACTGGATGACCGGATGTGTGAGTGCGCCTCAGCCCATTGCTGTGGCAAAGGTAAGTTTTGTGGTGACCCAAGAGGTTTCAATAGCAGGGCGGGAGAGAGGGATGGACAAGAGGAATAAAGGGGATGAGCTGGGGGGGCACAAAGGAGGGAGGGATGGATGAATGGCTAGAGAAAGGTGGAGCATATCAATGGGCAGGACTATCACAATGTCTTTGGTTGGCTTGCACTGTTCTATGAGTTGTTTTTTCTGTAACATACTTTTGTTAGATAATTAGGCATTTTATATTGTGCAACAACCTAATTGTGATTTTAACATAATTAAAGGTGGTCTTGCATTATTTCTATATATATTTCTACATATTTCAGTGGTGGGCCAGTGCTGGGATACTGGGGATGCGGCCACCAATGATTACATTGCTGTGTGAACCAGGGCAAAGGTATGTTTTGTGGTGACCCAAGGGGTTTCACCTAGCGGGACATTTGGAATGTGTGGCCCAGGTAAAAACTGAGGTTACCTAATCTCTCATAGAAAACCCTGCATAACACAGCCTAGCTGCATAATACATAACAGCAGTGCTGGAGTTAACCACTAGAGGCTGCTGTGGGAGAGTGACATCATCAACAGAGGTTATATAAGAGCTGACATTGTTCTAGAAGAGTCAGTCTCAGTCTAGTCCTGTCAATGCAGAGCCGTCTGAGTCCAAGAGGCCGATTCATCAATAGCGCCAGGTAGCGACAGATGAGCGACTGTAGCGTGATTTTTTCAGCGCCAGCCAGTATTCGCTGTGCTTGGCCGGCATTAGCTTGATGACAGCGACTCAGTCGGTGTGCGGCAATGTTGAATACGGGCTGGGGGGTCGCTGTTTCACAGGTCCAGCGTTGTATGTGAGCGCCTGACAATGAATGGCCAGAGCGAACGGCTAGCTTCATATTCATCAAAAAATCACGCTCCGAATGTGCTGTCGCTGTCCATTCCTTGTTTAAACCCCAGAGCGCTTGGCGGCGATCTGTATTAACTAGTTTTTAACCCCTAAACAACCATATTTTTGGAATGTAACATTATACATGTTTTTAGAATCATTTTGTTATATGAATACATTAATCTCAGACCTGTTAGATCAATTCTGCACATATTTTTTTTTTTTTTTTTTTTACTTAAAAATAAATCCTAACATTGCAGAAGTGTTCTCCGATTTTTTGACATTAAAAAAATTTAAAAAAAAAATATTACCAATTAATCATGAATTATTATAGATTGCTCCATTGAAATGCATTGGACATCGCCAGGGAGCGACAGCTCATACCTGCCGCTGTGAGGGAATTTGCAGCGGCGCTGTTCGGTCCAGGCGCCTTCATGATGAATGCCGCGCTAGCCGTCGCTCTCGCCGGCGCTAGCCTCATTTTGCTTGATAAATGCGTCATTGTGACCGCCGCCGGGCGTACTTGAGTCGGTAGTCGCCGTTAGCTGCCGCTACCTGGCGCTCGTCGGACACTACCTGGCGCTATCGCTTGATGAATAAGGGCCTAAGTCTGAGACTGTGCAGAGCTGTTGTCGAGAGATGTTGTATTGAGCAGAGAGAACATGGATTGCTGAGAGAGAACCATGGAGATAGACATGCAGAGGAGTCGGTAGTGAGCAGTACATAATGGAGCTTATTAACCCTTTTGAGAAGGAGCTACTACACAAGAAGGAGTTATAGTGTGCAGAGCAAGACAGAGAGATACCACAGAGAGACATCCGTGTGGACCTAGGTGGAGCAGAGAGGAGTGGACTGAGCACCAATACACAAGGTACCAGTAGCATAGTGAGCAAATAGTAGGGAAGATATCCGCACTCCGGTCCAACAGGGTGCACGATCCGGGGCAGTCCCAAGCCCCACAAGCATAAACAAAAGAAATTAATTGGTGGATCCGCACTACCTTAAAACGTGATTCTTTATTTCATCCGGATTAAAATCATCAGTATTTCCAAATATAGATCCAAAGCAGCAACAACCAGATAAAATCAATGCAAGACTCGGGCAGGGGGGAAATGGGGTCCTCTGACGTGTTTCGGGTCCTCAACGGCCCTTAGTCATAGATAGGGGTACCCCTAAATCACAGTGAATAAAACCAGTAGCACCAGTAGCGTAGTCCCAGCCCCTAGAGTGACCCCGGGATCCTGTGAGCCTGTTTGCTATTTATGCTGAAGTACTTTGCTTATTGCCGATGCTGAAGTGGAAGTGTGTTTGCTTCAAATAAAGTTTGGAAAGACATTTGCATTGTGTGGTGACTCCACCAGCCCATATCCCAACCATCCCTCAAGATCCTAAAGAACTCGTGACAGCTCGCCCCACATGTCAGCTGACCCTGGTGTGGCGTGTGGGTTACAAATTTGGTGGCCCGTGTGCGGGGATTTTGGAGGACTTGGGATGCCCCAGTGACTCTTAAAGTGACGGAACGCGGGGACAGAAACTGCTGCACCGCGTGGGAGTGTTATTGGAAATTGAAAGGGGGTGACTACCCTGAAGTGGAGGTGCCCTAGGCAACCCGAGAGGGAGACTCTGGGGGGGCTTGACGAGGGGACAGGTCCCAAAGACCCAGCAAGAAACCGGGAGCGGCGCGTGAGGGGTTAACTGTGTACTGAACTGTCGGCGCCATTGTCAGGTAAGTGCGCAGCAAACGGTCAGCTGCACGCGCTGGGCCAAGATCTCGTGAGAGTCAGAGCGAGATGCCCAGGCAACAGGAACAGCCTAGAAAGAGCGCGAAGTTGCTGTAACAGATTGCCAGCCCGCCTTCCTGTGTGTGATTTGCCGTCTAACCGCCCTCACCCAGCAGCGTCATCATTGCCTTGTGTAACAGTAGAAACGCACCTGTTCATAGAGACGTTGAAAGTTCCCAAGCACAGCGCAGTTCCCCAGAGTAGCAACCCTTAACTTGACACTCAGCACAGCGCAGCCACATGTAATAAAGCCAGCGTCATTGCCTGCTCATCAAACCACTGCATCATACAGACTTTGAATAAAGTATTAAGAATAATTGTTGTGAACATCTCAGCTAGCAGCGTCCAGCCGCAGCAAGCGCCCAAGCGTCTTAAAGTGACAGTACACTGCTATTGCATCTTTGAACTGTTTGAATTGTAAAGTGTGTGACTTGACAAGAGAAATAGAAATGAATGTGCCACAACAGTTAGAAGCTATCAGTGCCTCCCTACTGCCATTAACCCATGCAGAACTGATTTCAGTGGCAAAGTTTGTTAAAGTACCCAGTGAAAGACTTTCCCATGCACGCACCCGCCGACATCTGACCGCAGCCATTAATGCTGTGTTAGATGAGGTGGAAGAAGGTGAGGAAGAGGAGGTTATCATTGCCTTTTTGCAGAAATTAACCCAGTTTATTGCCACCTTGGGGACTGGGATAGAAGAGATAGGTCCTGAGCCAGCAGAGGAAAGGCCCTCTCCACGGAAGGTTCTGCAACAGGTACAAGAGCAGATACAAGCCTTACAACAGACTATGTTGGAGTCAGCTACTTTTTTGGGCTCTCGTCATTCTTCTGGCAAGTCAATGCCTGAAACGCCAGTAAAGAGAACCAGTCCTATGCGAGAGATCACCATTAGAAAAGAATTCAGAATTAATGGACAGATTGGAGAGCGAGAGCAAAGGGATAGACTGTCTTATACCAACCTGATCCACCAGATAGATTTGGGGGTTCAGAAGGGGTACAAAGAGGAAGAAATTATTGAAGCCGTGGTGAAAGCCATCAGTCCAGGGCTGCACCTCAGAAACATGCTGGAGATGAAAAGCAATCTTACCTTACCCCAGCTGAAAACTATCTTAAAGGGACACTACAAAGAAGAAAGCACTTCTGATCTTTACCACACATTGATCAACATTTCACAGGACAGCAAAGAATCTCCTCAAAACTCCTTGTTCAGAGCTATTGTGCTTAAAGAGAGACTGTTGTTTGCCTCCAGAGAAGACGACGCTGAAGAAAGATTTGATCCAGGTTTAATCCAGAAAAAGTTTCTCAGATCAGTCTGGACAGGCCTCTTAAGTGAAAACATCAAGTTCCAGCTTAAGCAGTATCTGGAGCAGCCTCACATCACAGATGAAGAGCTGATAGAGAAAATAAATGATGCTGCCAGTCTTGAATCAGAGCGAGAATAGAAGTTAAGAAAGAACTCCACCAGCAGAACAATCAAGCCAACTGTACCCAAAGCGGGAAGAGTGGATGTGCAACATGAGGAAGCTGAGGGAGCTGATCCTCTACAGTCACCGTTACCTAAATCTGTATCAGCAATGGTGAAACCACCACTTAAAGAAACAGTAACATCAGACCAGTGGGAAACGTTAGTGAATGATCTGCGAGCATAGTTGGCTGAAGTGAAGAGAGCACTCAGAGCAGAACCACAACCAAGCTTCAGGAGAACACGTGGAAGTTTTCAACGTAGATCCACTCCTGGAAATAGACCACCCATTGCTTGTGAAGACTGTTTGTACTCCAATCTAGGTAGAAGTTGCTGCCACTGCCTAAAATGCGGTGAAGAAGGACACTTTGCCAAAGATTACAGAACACCTTGCTTCAAACAGCTAAAAAGACAGAGATTTGCGAGTGAAGGACAACCAGTTGTCTCAACCCCAAAGCAGTCCCAAACTAACCAGAATGAAGAACGGTTGCGCCAATATTATCCACAAGTGTGTGACCGTCTTTAGAGACTACAAGCCAGAGAAAACTACTCCGCGAGCAGTATTGGAAGTGCCAGGTCATCAATCTACACCCTGTCGGAAGGAAGTACCTTTCAAGACCACCCTAAGTTGATTGATCTTGTTGGAGGAAAGTGCA
The DNA here is from genome assembly GCA_027917425.1 of Gastrophryne carolinensis. NCBI lineage: Eukaryota > Metazoa > Chordata > Amphibia > Anura > Microhylidae > Gastrophryne > Gastrophryne carolinensis. The sequence continues at coordinate 480,128,219 of CM051236.1, forward strand.
TGATCCATTGTAAACTAGATGGGCTGTCTTGTAAAGCTTTGTGGGACACTGGAGCTCAAGTCAGTATCCTGAATGAAGACTGGAGAAGATGCCACTTACCTCACACCAGACTCAGGTCCATCAATGATCTGGTAGGGCCTGGCCCACACAGTGGTAGAGCTGCAAACCAAACAGTGATACCCTTCCTGGGATGGGTTGAAGTGACATTCCAACTGCACACCAAGAACAGTAGACCTTGTGAACTGTTAGTACCATTCCTGATCACCGGTGACCGATGGGTGGCGGAAGAGCCAATCATTGGTTATAACGTGATTACAGAAGTGATCCACAGAACAAAGACTTTTACTCCATTAGTAGACTCAGTTTCCACATCCTTTTCGTTACCAAACAGAGCAGCAGAGAGAGTTGTGCAAGCATTGAAGAAAACCGAGACCCCAGTAGCAGTCAGAGAAGTCAAGGTAGGCCTGCGTCCAACTACCATTCCTCCCCATACCGCTGTAGGAGTGAAGTGTGGTGTCAGAGTCGGACCTAGATCAAGACCACAGCAGATGCTGTTTGTGCCAACAGATCCTGTGCAGCTGCCTGAAAGAATCATCACAGGTGAGACTGTGGTAACTGTTCCTTATAGTGGTTTTGCAAAAGTGACTGTGTTAGTAATGAATTCTACAAGACATGACGTGACACTTGAACCTAAAACTTCTTTGGGACACCTAGAAGCTGTCAGGAATGTATACCCAGCTGATGTGAGACCAATACAATCATCTCCTGATAGTACCAGCTCATCTCCCAGAGTGAACAACTATCAACCTGAGAGAAGACCATCATCATCAAGAGAACAATGGGATCCACTAGTGTCCTTAGAACATCTGCGTCCAGAAGAACAAAGGATGGTGAGACAGATGCTGAAAGAAGAGTGTCATGCCTTCGCCAAAGATGACCATGATGTTGGTTGCATTCCTTCACTGAAAATAAAGATTAACCTGAAAGACACTACTCCAGTGACCAAGGGTTACCGGTCAGTGCCAAAGCCCCTGTACAAAGAAGTGAAAGAGTACCTGCAAGATCTCATCAATAGAGGATGGGTTCAGAAGTCCAAGTCATCTTACTCATCCCCTATTGTTTGTGTCAGGAAGAAAGATGGAACTCTAAGACTCTGCTGTGACTACAGAGAGTTGAATCAAAGAACCATGCCAGATTGTCATCCTTTACCCAAGATTCAAGACATGCTTGACCAGTTGTCAGGAAGTACTTGGTTTTCTGTCCTAGACCAGGGCAAAGCGTACCATCAAGGTTTCATTGAAGAATCCAGCAGACCATTAACAGCTTTCATCACTCCTTGGGGATTGTATAAATGGATCCGCATTTCCTTTGGACTCAGTAATGCTCCTGCAGAATTCCAGAGAAGCATGGAAACGTGTTTGGATGGCCTGAGAGATGACATCTGCCAACCTTACTTGGATCATAACCTTGTCCATAGCAAGTCGTTTGCTGACCATGTGGAACATGTCTTACAGCGTTACCAGCAACATTGCGTGAAACTAACACCAAAGAAGCGTGAGTTATTCAAGAAACAAGTCAGATACCTTGGGAAGATTGTGTCTAGAGAAGGTTAACTATGGATCCAAGAGAAATTGCTCCAGTGATGGCGTTGAAGAACAAACCTCCATCTACTGTAGGAGAGCTGAGGAAGATCCTAGGTTTCCTATCCTACTTCCAAACGTACATCCAGAACTTTTCCAAGATTGCATCTCCGTTATATACTCTCTTGGCAGGAACTTCAAGTGCTGTGAAACCAGAGGAAAAGAAGATGAATCAAAGCAGAACTAAACCCAAAGGAAGATTTTCTGCTTCCGCCCAACAACCTATCAACTGGACTCTTCGTCACCAGGAAGTACTGGAAGAACTAGTTGACTGTTTAATCCATCCACCAGTCATGGCATATCCAGACTTCAATAGTCCATTTATCTTACATTGTGATGCGTCTCAACTGGGACTTGGAGCAGTCCTATATCAACGTCAAAACAGCCAGTTGAGAGTTATTGGCTACGGGTCAAGAACATTGACACCAGCTGAGAAGAACTACCATTTGCATTCTGGGAAGTTAGAGTTCCTAGCGATGAAATGGGCCATCTGTGAAAGATTCAGAGACTATCTGTACTACAGTCCAGAGTTTGTGGTCTACACAGACAACAATCCATTAACCTGGTCAGAGATGGGTTGCTCAGTATCAAGTATCGCCCAGGAAAATCCAACACTGATGCAGATGTATTATCAAGAATGCCTTTAGAACCAGATTCCTTCATGCAACAATGTTCCGAAGAAGTTGGAATGGAAGATATTGTAACTACCATCCAAGCAATTCAAGTCCAAAGTGAAGAATACATGCCCAATTGGTTTCCTCTTACAGTGAAAGAAACTGTGGGATTTAGAACAGAACCCTGCTGTTACCATTCGCCAGCTTCCAAAAGAAACAATCAGGAAGGCTCAGAAAGAAGACAGATTTATTGGAAGAGTTCTCCACTACATCAATCAAGATAGATTTCCAAGTAGGGGAGAGAAGGAATCTGAAGAACCTGCTACAAATACCTTACTCAAAGATTGGTCTGTTATTTCTGACTTCAGAAGGAATTCTACATCGCAGGAGAGGACCAAGCTCACAATTAGTGTTGCCAAAGATGTACCATCGCTTGGTGTTGAAAGAACTTCATGAAGAAATGGGACACTTAGGAACTGAGAGAGCTGTAAACTTAATCCGTGAACGTTTCTTTTGGCCATACATGCAAAGAGACATTGAACGCTATGTGTCAAGAGAATGCAGTTGCTTGAAAGATAAACGCCCTTACAGACCAACAAGAGCACCCATGGGAAATATCACAACAACTTATACATTTGAGATGGTGTCCATAGACTTTTTGCATCTTGACAAGTGTAAAGGAGGTTATGAATATATCCTCGTGGTCATGGATCATTTCACCAGGTTTGCACAAGCTTATCCAACTACCAACAAGTCTGGAAAAACAGCAGCAGAAAAGATCTTTAATGATTTCGCCTTGAAGTTTGGATTTCCAACCAAGCTCCATCATGATCAAGGAAGAGAGTTTGAAAACCAACTCTTTGCCAAATAGGAAAATACTGTAGAATCCAGAAATCCCATACAACTCCTTACCATCCAGAAGGTAATGGACAAGTAGAACGTTTTAACCGTACCTTACTGTCAATGCTAAAAACTTTGACCTCTGAAGAGAAGAGAGATTGGAAGGATTCCTTACCAAAGTTGGTGCATGCCTACAACTGTACCAAGAGTGACACAACAGGTTACTCCCCATTCTATCTTTTATTTGGAAGATCACCAAGACTACCAATTGATATCATGTTTGATACTCCAGTTTCAGACACTTACAGAAGTTATCCTGAATATGTTCGTGCCTGGAAAGAACGCATGACTGAAACCACATTGCTTCTAAAGTTGTGACTGAAGGACAGCACAAAAATAAACAACACTATGATAGAAAATGTCATGGAGCAGAATTGACACCTGGGAGTCGTGTTCTAGTCAGGAACCTACATGAGAAAGGTGGTCCCGGAAAACTAAGATCTTATTGGGAAAACAAAATTTATGTAGTTGTTAAAAGAAAAAGTGAAGACAGCCCAGTTTATGAAGTTAAACCAGAAACAGGAAGCAACAAAACAAGAATCCTACACCGAAACTTGTTACTGCCTTGTGACTACTTACCACCAGATAAACCTCCACCTGAAGTAAGAACTCAACCCAGAGCTTCAAGAAGAAAACTACAACTTGAAGAACCACCTGTTCTAACAAACAACTCTCATAGTTCAGATGAAGAAGATGCTACCTATGTTGTGAGAATGCCAATAAGAAGAGGTCGTTATCGCAGAACTAGGAGCTGATTAGATCCTAAAGCTACAGAGTTTGTGCCCCAAACATCCAGAAACCAACGTTCAGGATGTGTAATTCAACCAAATCCTGAAGTAATTCCAGAGTTACCAGTCGAAGAACCAAAAGAAGATCCTGAACCAGCTGAACTAACCATATGGACTCAGAACTTGTTGATCCAATAACAGTTGAACCAGAAGTTGAACTTGAACCAACCCAAGAAGTTGAGCCTGAGGTTACAGAAAATGAGGAACTTGAGACATCAGAAGTACTACCAAGTAGAAACACCTCTACTAGAGAAAGAAGAAGACCTATGACCATAACCTATGATACTTTAGGTACACCCAGTGCCGTACCCAGAACTGTGAATCTGAAACTTGTTTCATTTCCTGTACACCAGGAAAACCAACCTGTGTGGTATATACCAACCACCTGTTTTTCAGAAGACTTTTGAATCTTTAAACCCTTTTTCTCATATTTTTCTTGATGGACTTAGGACATTCAAATGTTCTATCACTTAGTTTAGTCTTAGTTAGTTTTCAAGACTCAAGAAACTGTTTAAGGACTCATGCATTATTATTAACCATTTGCATTCTCTTACAGGAAAATCTTCGAGAATGTAGTTAGCATTTATAGAATAGAATGTTATTATTCTTAATGTTATTACCAGTCATTTAACAATGTTTACAATTGTTTATGTGTTAGGCAACCACTTCCCTTTCACCTAAAAAGAGACAGGTGCAAAAATACTTACCTACTCTAGTAGAAATCTGGGAAACAAACTAAACCAGTTTAACTGGGACCTCTGAGGGTATACCGGTAACCACTCAGATGGTCATAGTTCAAATGGGATAACAGCCCATACCAGATATAACTTTGGTCAACCAACCAACCTGTCTACGCCAGTTAACCCACTGATGTCGGGTACGACATTATTTTCAGGGGGGGGAGAGTGTGGCCCAGGTAAAAACTGAGGTTACCTAATCTCTCATAGAAAACCCTGCATAACACAGCCTAGCTGCATAATACATAACAGCAGTGCCGGAGTTAACCACTAGAGGCTGCTGTGGGAGAGTGACATCATCAACAGAGGTTATATAAGAGCTGACATCGTTCTAGAAGAGTCAGTCTGAGTCTAGTCCTGTCAATGCAGAGCCGTCTGAGTCTTAGTCTGAGACTGTGCAGAGCTGTTGCCGAGAGATGTTGTATTGAGCAGAGAGAACATGGATTGCTGAGAGAGAACCATGGAGATAGCCATGCAGAGGAGTCGGTAGTGAGCAGTACAGAATAGAGCTTATTAACCCTTTTGAGAAGGAGCTACTACACAAGAAGGAGTTATAGTGTGCAGAGCAAGACAGAGAGATACCACAGAGAGACATCCATGTGGGCCTAGGTGGAGCCTAGGTGGAGCGGAGAGGAGTGGACTGAGCACCAATACACAAGGTACCAGTAGCATAGTCCCAGACACCGGGATCCTGTGAGCCTGTTTGCTATTTATGCTGAAGTACTTTGCTTATTGCCGATGCTGAAGTGGAAGTGTGTTTGCTTCAAATAAAGTTTGGAAAGACATTTGCATTGTGTGGTGACTCCACCAGCCCATATCCCAACCATCCCTCAAGATCCTAAAGAACTCGTGACAGCTCGCCCCACATGTCAGCCGGCCCTGGTGTCATGTGTGGGTTACAGATGCCCCAGCATTAGGTTAGTCTTTTAGACTCCAAGTATGACCAACCAGGGTTTTGTTCCGCTTTAAAGTCACAATCCAGAAAAAAAACAATTCACCTTTTTGTACTTCAGCTTATCTGTCCTAGTTCAGTTCAAAAAATAATAACCAGCTTCCAAGTCTATGTCCTGGGGTGTCCTGGCTAGAGAAAGGAGGCACATATCGATGGGCAGGACTATTATAGTGTCTTTGGTTGGCTTGCACTGTTCTATGAGTTATTTATTCTGTATCATCACTTTGTTAGCTAATTAGGCATTTTATATTGTGCAACAAACTAATTGTGATTCTAGTATAATTAAAGGTGGTCTTGCATTATTTCTATATATATTTCTATATATTCCACTAGTCGGCCCACAGTTGCTCCAGTGCGACACTGCACTCCCGCACCTATAGATCTGTGTAAGAGTCAGGTCACATACAAGTCTATGGCTGCAGGAAAACGCACTACCACAGGGATGTCAGGGATTCCACGCATGGCAAATGCAGGAGAGGCGGTGGAATTCTGCGGTGCGGGGGTGGGGGACAGCTGGTGGGAGGGCTTCCCAAAGGGGTAGTTGTTCCACTTTAACATAATATACATTTGGAGTGAGATGTAACACTTAAGATATAAAAACTTTGAATAAGTGAATGAATCATTTATTGATGCAGATCTGCATGTAACACCCCAAGGGGGGACAAATGAGAACAACAAAGGACAGGGGATATGGACTCAAAAGAGGGACAGTCCCTCCAAATGAGGGACGATTGGAGGTCAGGGGTTCTTCCACGGCCTGGGAGCAGGTTAACTGGGATAACCATTTATAGGACACCCGGTGCAGTTTAGATGTGCCTTAGGGGAGGCTCGGAGGTGTCTAGGATAGGGCAAGGCCTGGGATGGGACTCTGGGCTAGGGGAAGGGCTGGCAAAGTACTCACTTAAATTCCTGTGGAGTGTGTGTGCTCCGGCGCCCAGCTTATATGAATGGCTGGACGCAGGAGGGCGCCTCAGCCCAGAGATGTGGCAGCTGCTATTTACATCAGCGTAGGAGCCTCCAGCAAAGGTGAGTTATTCGGGCGACCCCCTAGGGTTTCACACAGCTGGGCATCCCAATTTGGATTGCACCGGGGTAACTCCAGCGGTCAGCCCTGGAGTCTCTTTGCCTTCAGGTCCTGCCCGCTGAGGGTTTTGTTCTGCTTGACTTGGTGACTTGAGATGCCCATGGGATGCTGCAAATCTAGAGACCGCAGATGGAAAATTACCCCCCCTCCACTTTTGTTTAGTTCTATTTCTATTTAGTTCTACTTATACTATAGGGGTTATTTAAGAACGGCTAGCACTAGCGGCACGTAGTGTTCGGTGAAGACTGGGCGCTGTATGTGAAACCACATTTAAGACAGCGAATCTGGTGAGCTCCTCTAACAGCGCCATGTAGCATCACATGTATTACTTGAGGTGGCTCAGTGTATAGCGCCGACGCCCTAGGTTTCGGAGCACCCACTATTACCTTTCACTCAGTGTCGCTCTCCCATACATTTCATTGGGCTTTCATTCAGTTGTGTTTAAAGTGGTCCCTGGCCGATCCGATCCCTCCCAGCGGGGCATCCAAAATCGGGATGTTCAGCTGTCTGAAACCCCCCAGGACGCCGCTGCACTTACCTGGATCCTGGTCCAACAGCGCATGCGCGGCCCGCGGCCGCATTTCGCGATTCTCTCTAGCAAGGCGCGTGCCCACGCCGGGCATTTGAGAATGGACGACGCGCTCCCTGTTAGAGGGAAGCGCTAGATGCGGCCTCCAGTGGGCTCGGAGCCGCAGAGGTAAGACATCGCATTGACGCGCACACCTCAGCGGCTCTGAGAGCGCTGACTGGACGAGCGACCGCACATGCGCCGTAGGAGCGGGGTGAGGTGAGTTGTATCTTGCGATCTGGGGGGTTTAACATAGAGGGTTTAACATCCGATCGGGGTGCCCCGGGGAAGTGGACCAAAACATAGGATAGTCAAAATCCTGTGTGTTGGTCCACTTAAAATAGTGTGTTGGGCAATTAAAATTTACATTTTTGGGCTCAAATCATTGTGTGACCTCTCCTGGCTGCAAACAAACACTTTTATAAATTTCTTTTATATTTTTTTATGCAGAATTGTATGTGCTGGTCTGACACTAAAGTGTTATTGTCCCATTGTTAACACAATGTCATTCCATGTGTTTTCACTTTGTTACAGGTGGATATGTGTTCAAAAACAGACTTTGATCACACAGCGTCTGGCGCTCTATGCTATAGCGGCCAGATTTAGAGTGCCGACGCTGTGTGTAGCTTTTTGTCAAACATGGTGTGGAGTGCCGAGTGCCGGATGCACTGAGCAGGTGCTACCTCTTGCTCGCTGCAGCATTGTCCTGTTGTTAGATGTAGCGTAGTCTTGGGCACTTTGACCTTAGGACACCACCTAGCGTTCTCCATTGGCTCTGCAGTGAATCAGGGAGAAGCTTCTGCAGCGCCCACCACACATCACATTCATAAAGTTAGTTAGGACTCAATCCCTGGATAGTTCAGTGGATTTCCAGTTGGCTGAAGGATCGGGATCAGAGTGTTGTTGTAAATGGTGTGCAATCTGAACAAAGGCGAGTTACAAGTGGTGTGCCGCAAGGCTCTGTCCTGGGCCCCATTCTTTTTAATATATTTGTAAGTAACATAGGAGAAGGCTTGGTAGGAAAAGTTTGTCTGTTTTCTGATGATACAAAGGTTAGTAATAGGGTGGATATTCCTGGAGGTGTCTGCAACATGGAAAATGATTTAGCTTTACTGGATAGATGGTCAAAACTGTGGAAACTAGAGTTTAATGTCTCTAAATGTAAAATCCTGCACTTGGGTAGAAGGAATCCCTGCTCTGAGTACCGTATGGGCAGCGCTGTGTTATCCAGGACCTCGGAGGAGAGAGATTTAGGGGTACTGATTACTGATAGCTGCAAGATGAGTGGACAGTGTAGCCAGGCAGTGGGAAAAGCAAGCAGGATGCTCGGCTGCATAGCTCGAGGCATCACCAGTAGGAAGAGGGAGGTTGTGATGCCGCTGTATAGAGCCCTGGTGAGGCCACAGCTAGAATACTGTGTGCAGTTCTGGAGACCTTACCTGCAAAAAGACATCATTCAAATAGAACGTGTCCAAAGGCGGGCAACGAAAATGGTGGGAGGACTTAAACTTAAAACTTATCAGGAAAGACTTAAAGAACTTAATTTGTACAGTCTGGAGGAAAGAAGGGAGAGGGGGGACATGATGGAGACCTTTAAATATGTGAAAGGATTGAATAAGGTTCAGGAGGGAAGTGTTTTTAAAGTGGACCAACACCCAGGATTTTGACTATCCTGGGTTTGGGTCCACTTCGGTGGGGCACCCCGATCGGGGGTGCCCCGCTGTGTGAAACCCCCCAGAACGCCCCAAAACTCACCTCTCCCCGCTCCCACGTGACCGCTCCAGCCAATCACAGCACGCGTCCAAGGCCACTTGGACGCGCATAGCAGCTCAGCGGCTCTGAGCGCTGGAGGCCGCTCCTCTAACAGGGAGCGGTCCTGCGCGGGCCATTCACAAACGACTGGTGCGGGTGCACGCCCTGCTAGAGGGAAGCGCGAGACGCGGCCGCGGCGATGGAACAGGGGTAAGGCTTGTGGGCCTCCTGGGGGGTTCCTCCCCGCGGGACATCCCGATTTTGGATGCCCTGGGGCGAGTGAATTGATCGGCCCGGGAATCTTATAGATTCCCAGGCTAATCACCGTGAGTTTTGGTCCACTTTAACCTACATGTTATGCAAATGAATGTAAATATGTAAAATAATTGAATTTACATAACATTTAAATATGTCAATTTGTGGAATTTACAAATAAACCTATAGATAAGCTCAAATAAAAGGACGAGGATGCTGCTGGACAACTATATGTGCCAGCATGCCCTGTGTGAGACAGAACTGGAAACATTTTACCTCACACACACGCACAGGAGGATGCTGCTGGACAACTACAAGTGCCAGCATGCCCTGTGTGAGACAGAACTGGAAACATTTTACCTCACACACACGCACAGGAGGATGCTGCTGGACAACTACAAGTGCCAGCATGCCCTGTGTGAGACAGAACTGGAAACATTTTACCTCACACACACGCACAGGAGGATGCTGCTGGACAACTACAAGTGCCAGCATGCCCTGTGTGAGACAGAACTGGAAACATTTTACTTCACACACATACACAGGAGGATGCTGCTGGACAACTACAAGTGTCAGCATGCCCTGTGTGAGACAGAACTGGAAACATTTTACCTCACACACACGAACAGGAGGATGCTGCTGGACAACTACAAGTGCCAGCATGCCCTGTGTGAGACAGAACTGGAAACATTTTACTTCACACACATACACAGGAGGATGCTGCTGGACAACTACAAGTGTCAGCATGCCCTGTGTGAGACAGAACTGGAAACATTTTACCTCACACACACGAACAGGAGGATGCTGCTGGACAACTACAAGTGCCAGCATGCCCTGTGTGAGACAGAACTGGAAACATTTTACCTCACACACACGCACAGGAGGATGCTGCTGGACAACTACAAGTGCCAGCATGCCCTGTGTGAGACAGAACTGGAAACATTTTACCTCACACACACGCACAGGAGGATGCTGCTGGACAACTACAAGTGTCAGCATGCCCTGTGTAAGACAGAACTGGAAAGATTTTACCTCACACACACGCACAGGAGGATGCTGCTGGACAACTACAAGTGTCAGCATGCCCTGTGTAAGACAGAACTGGAAACATTTTACCTCACACACACGCACAGGAGGATGCTGCTGGACAACTACAAGTGTCAGCATGCCCTGTGTAAGACAGAACTGGAAACATTTTACCTCACACACACGCACAGGATGATGCTGCTGGACAACTACAAGTGTCAGCATGCCCTGTGTGAGACAGAACTGGAAACATTTTACCTCACACACGCACGCAGAGGGTGAGGTCCACCAAGCCCAGAAAGAGACAACGCGTGCAGCAGGGTGGGTACCACTATCCTCACGTCTTCTATCGAGTGGGAGATGGGGAGCTGTCTGTGGTGACCAGGTTAGGGAAGCTGGGAGGCAGCTGTGGGTCACCGACTTTTGGGGTGGCAGGCCGAAGCCTAGGTTCCGGACAGATGGTAAAGTCCGTAGGCCCAGATGGTATGAGGGCCGTGTCGTGACGCCAGGAGGGTTTGGTGGCACCGGTTACCCTACCAACCGGGGGTCCCAGGAGATCCCTTGCTAGGTGTTGGGTAGCAATAACAGGCAGAGGCCAGGTTAGGATCAACTGAACTTTTACTGGCAGTCCAGATGGTACAGTGACAGTACAGATCAGGAGCTCAGGAGCGATCCTGTGGTGTGGGAGACTAGAGGACTTGCTGAGACTTATAGTGCCATTTAGGCTGAATAGCTTACTTGCAAGATTGAAGATGGGTTCTGCGACCCTGGAAATTAGAGCTGAATTGAAGACAGGCTCTGTGACCTGGAATATGAAAGATGATGCTGTAGATTTATCAGCAGACTTGGTAAGCATTAGTCTGGCCCCTTTCTCCACACTAGCCACATGAGACAAGCCAGCAGCACAAGCACAGACCTTCTTCCTTCAGAGATCACAGCTATTCTGACTAGAAAATGGAGGAGAGGGCAGGCTTAGGTGCTCAGCAGTCCTGATAGGCTCACCACTTGTCACATGACCCTTCCCTTGCAAGTTAGTTACAGCAATAGGGAGTTCATGGAACTGCACAATGTGAATACAACTCTTTGAGTGCAAACTACATAAATTCACATAGGAAACATGTTATTACATGAAAACAGGATATAAAAGGTTATTATACAGGAACAGGGTATATATATATATATATATATATATATATATATACTGTATGAACACAGATATATTATACCATATTAGCTACGCAATATAACAGACCCCAAAGTCACAGGGACAGCGGAATGTCGAGGGGACACATATAGAACAGTATTGCAAATGCTGTACTGGGACATTGCATGTCGATCATAGAGCTTGGCCAATCACAAAGCGAAATATGAGCAGAAGCCGGCGTTAGCCCCACCTCTTAGACATGGCTTAAGGCGACCCCTGTGTTTTGGGCATTGGACCCCCCGCCAGGTTCGTGACCCACAGGTTGAGAACCGCTGTCTTAAACCAATGAAGTTAATTCCAGCCATTTCATTTAAATGGTGTCTCAGCCTAAGGAAAGTCAGTCTGTCCCACTAGGCCAACTTACCCTTTTTACTAGACTCTGTTCCTTTCCAAATATGTTCTTTGTAAAGATATATTTGCTGGAATATGTCATTTGTGTAGAAGGTAATGCTCCTGTATATGTATTAATGCATCTTCTTTATTTACTGTTTCAGTGAGGCAGCACACGTCGCCCTGACACAGGACGCTGCGTTATTAGGAACGCCAGGCCCCGACTTTGAACATAAATTTCTCTGTTCCTGTTGGAAGCAGTGACATTTGCATAACATTTAGAAGGTTGTGACCTACTTGGGTTTTTATCTCCCAAAAAGAAAATGAGTTTTCCTTCAGCACTATAAATATTGAGGTGTTTTATTAGTGCAAAGTGCCAGGGAAATAAAGCCGGTAGCGCACAGCGCTTGAAGCTTTCAGAAAATAGATGAGTTTTGACTAAACTCTATAAATACGAGAGTTGCAGAGATGGAGCTAAATGAAATATTTAGCAAGTAATAGCCTGACTGAATATGGCACAATGAGCTGTCACTACAATGAATGGAGGTGGGGGGCAGAGCCGATCGGCTATAAAAATTAATACATGGCAGCCAGAACTTAGACTTTTTAACGAGCGGCATAAAAACCTTACAGTAATATTTCTTAAAGGAAAAGTGTAGGCAAAATTATAATTCTTTAGTTCAAAGTTTCCTCCTCTCTAGTATAAAAGCCCCACAATCTGTCATGACCCTTGGCTGGAAGCTAAGGCAGGAGAAAGGGGTACCAGTACCCCACATTACTCCAGATTCCGTTAAGGAGTCAGAGATCATTGGGCATAGAACACTAAGGGGGTTATTCATCAAGGGATAGCGACAGGTAGTGCCTCGTAGCGGCAAGGTAGCGTCTGGTGAATGCCGGGCGCTGTACGCAAAACCACATTTATGGAAGCGAACCTGGTGAGCGACTCCAACAGTGCCATGTAGCGTCCGATTTATCATTACAGGTGGCTCAGTGTATAGCGCCGGCGCTCTAGCTTCCAGAGCGCCAGGTATTACCTGTCGCTACCTGTCACTCTCCCATACATATCAATGGACGTTCCATTTCTTCTGTTCCAACAGGGTTTTTCTTTTCTCAAATAATTGTGTCACCTCTCCTGGCCTAGAAAAACTTTTTAGATTTTTTTGTTTTTTATGTAGAATTGTCATTACAGGTCTGGCACTAAAGTGTTAATGTCACAGTGTTAAAACAATGTCATTACATGTGTTTTCGCTTTGATACTGGTGGATATGTGTTCAAAAACAGACTTTAATCACACAGCGTCTCTATGCTATAGCGACCAGATTTAGAGCGCCAACACTGTGTGTGTGTCCTTTTTTGATAAGTATGGTGTGCAGTTGGTTGCACTGTGCTGGCGCTACCTCACGCTCCCTGCAGTGCTGTAATGGTTTTAGAGCGCCCAACATACATCACAGCAATATCGTATGCCGCCGCACGCCTACCAAGTATAGCGGGGGGTGCACGGTTAGCGGTGACACCGCAAATCCACAGGTAGCGAAGAAAAACCAGCACTCCAAATGTATGTGAAGATTAGCAAAGCTGTATTCGTACAATGTACAATCAGGAACAATTAATCCATAGTCCAACGTTTCGGGGGTTACAGCGAGCCCCCTTCATCAGGGATAACAAGCAACATACATCACATTCATCAATGCCGGCCAGGTTACTACAGCGACTGAGGCGCTATGTTACAGCGCCCGATACCCGCTTACAGCGTCTACTAGCGGTCGCTCTAAGTGCCGCTATACAGATGCTCATCTGGCAATACGTTAATCACCTAAAACTGTGCTGAAAATACACAAAACATTAACCCCCTGATTGTTACATGAAAATGAAGAAGTGCTCCCGAAAATAACTCCATTTTTTTTGAGTTGGAAACGATGTCTCATGTACTTAAAGCCTTAAACCGGACCAACACAGTTGGAAAAGAAAGGTAGCTATCATTTTGGAGCTTCCTCTCCCAGCATCTCAGCTAAATTGCCCTGGTAATCTAAAATACCCTGGGGAGGGATGCATATGAGCACTGTTTGTTGTGATGGTCCGGTTGAAGTCATTTTTGACTGTTGGTCCACTTTAACTTTCCAACGAGTGGCCAGGCGGATTCAGCGGCGGCAAGGGAACACAAAGAGTGGTTATTTAGTCAATCTTTTGAACATACATCCCCAATGCCCCTTGCAAAATGGAAATGGTATCCCGGGACTAGGAATAGATGGGCCCTGCAAAAATACATAGGGCCAACACAGCTAGACGGGTAGGGTGTCACCGCAGTGAAGGACACTTCGATCTCAGGTGCCCACCCAGGTACTCAAGCAGGACCGTCAGAAGAGGGAGTGGCCTGGGCAACAGCCCAGCTTGCCCCTCACCCAAATGCTGAAGGCAAACCAAATTGACAGAGATCATAGAAAAGGGGCACAAAAATTACATAAAATATTACAATTTTGTTAAATGTTACACAATGACAAAATAAAAACACACAAAACACAGAGACACCTCAATTAAAATCAATCCGGCTTCTCCAGGAGTGAGCCCTGGAGGACCCCTGGCGAAGCTGCATTTGTCGCGGCGATTTTTAAAATTTTTCTGGCCATTGGAGCTAGTTTATACTGAACCTTGTGGTCCTTTACAATTTGGGTTGCTAAGAACCTTAGCACCACAGGAATAGTGGATGGATTGATTTTAATTTGTGGTGTCTTTGTGTTGTGTGTTTTTATTTTGTCATTGTGTAACATTTAATAAAATCTTAATATTTTCCGTAATTTTTGGAGTTGTGCCCCTTTTCTATGACCTCTGTCAATTTGGTTTGGCTTCAGTTTTAGAAGCTTGACGGGTCAGGTAGCACGCTCCTTTGTTAACATTAGAAGCTGTGCCCACTATTTCATACAAGTAGAATTGCCCACACCCAAATGCTAGTAATGGGCCGCTGGACAAACACCCTATAAATACAACTTCACAGGCATGAATTTTGTAAAAAAAAAATACACACACTGAAGTTACCAAATTCCCTGGCAGCTGAATCAAATTTCCAAAGTTTATGACACTGGATTTGATTCTGCAAGAAATAGAACCTGAGAAACCCAGGAAAGCTTTGTTGCTGCTTGCTCGTGACTTTGTAGCTTTTTTCTTATCTTTAGTAACTTCCTCAAACCAGGGCAGTGGTATCATGAATATAAAAGTGACCCCCCCCCCCCCCCCCACACACACACACTCAGTAAACCATAGGAATTCTAAAAGCAAGAACATAATCCTTGTGGTCCAAACACTTTATTTACCTATTGGTGTTGCTTGGTAAATAAGAAAATAAGAGAAAAAAAATTCGGTCCATTTATGCCCCCACACACTTAAACATCATAACAAGCCCCAAATCAAGCATTGATACCTTTTTTCACATAAATTGGGATGCTGCAACCACAACCCACATGCCGAATGCTTGTTTTATGCGTAGGGCAGGCATGCTATGAACTGTTTTGGCCATCAACAGCCATGTGAGATGCAAGAACGACATGAAAATGTTAATCTGGTTAGTAATTTAGCCAGATTTCAGCCTTGCTATGATGTTTTTGTTGCAGAGTGTAAGTGCTGAGTGCAGTGAGGTCAAATCCATGCAGTAATAGAATGTCACCTTAACATGGTGGCTAACACAGGAAAAAGAAGTGATAGAGTGCAGTCAAAGATACAGGAAATAAAACACATCAGAAAAATGCATAGAGAGACTACAGGTAAGCGTTGGTGACAGCGCCATCTAGTGTCATAACTTGTCATAACTGTAAACTGCAGTCAATCCAGCAAAAGTCACAAATCACATTCAGAGACAAGCAGAATCTGTTGCAAAGTTTTGTATCTCCAACGGTTTTAATAGTAGTGGCCTTCAAAATCAGCATACACTGGTCTTGGGGAATGATTCTCACCTTGTGTTTGTGTGCCTTGAATTGTCATGTACAGAGAGTGCCTGGCATGGCCTTTTGTTAACAATAACTCGAGCAACAGGAGTAGATTTTGAATCACATTTACCATTTTTTGGCAAATCAATCAATATCCCTCTGCATGTATTTTACTACCATCTGCAAGGTAGTCTAAGTGTTATTCAGATCAAGTTTGTTAAAAAGCTTGTCATGTGACTGATTGCTCCCTCCTTGAAATGAATGGTTGCCTGTAACTTAAAATGTGGCATTCCAGTTCCCTTCACATGGATTAGAGATTGTGGCTTTGACTTTCTGCTTAGTGTAAGAGGGACGCTGTCTCATTTGCTCTGCTTTCCATCTAGTACAGTCTCTCTTTACGTGTCCCTGTTTGTTGCATCTGAAGCACACCCCGGTTTCCTTCCTGTGTATCTTTGTGTCTGTAGCATTAAGAGCTGTTCTGGTGTCAGTTTCTGTGGAGTCATACTCAAGCTCCTTTCTTTGCTGATACTCATCTATGAGCCTGGTATTTACAAATGCTAGTGTCAGATTTACCAAAGGAAGTGGGAGTAACTCCATCACTATTTATACAAAATTATCATCATTATTATTCAGGGCCTGGGAAGCAATTTACCGCCCAGTTTAACCCTCTCACCATCTAAGTATTAAGCACCAAACATGTCTAGCTACGTGGAAAGACAAAGATTTGATTGCACATATCTGCAGATACATGTGGAAGCCACACCGCCCCGGCAAGGTACTCTGTGTTTAGTGTGGTCCCTACTCTTATTTTTGAGTCCCCAAAGTTGGGACATGCAATGCAGCCAAAGCTACTCACCTGGGAAGCTGCCACAGAACACTCCATAGGGAGAGATCCATGGTGGCTGAATCCCTCCCTGTGTGTGTTCATGGCAATTCAAACTGAGCAAAGGGGGTGGGAGTAGCTCCATCACTATTTATACAAATTATCATCATTATTATTCAGGGCCTGGGAGGGATTCAGCCACTATGGATCTCTCCCTATGGAGTGTTCTAAAGGGAGGCTGGCAGCTTCCCAGGTTCCCAGGTTCCAGCTCTGGCTGCATTGCATGTCCCAAATTTGGGGACTCAAAAATAAGAGTAGGGACCACACTAAACACACAGTGCCTTGCCGGGGCAGTGTGGCTTCCACATGTATCTGCAGATATGTTCAACCAAATCTCTGTCTTTCCATATAGCTAGACATGTTTGGTGTTTAATACTTGGATGATGAGAGGGTTAAACTGGGCGGTACATTGGTTCCCAGGCCCTGAATAATAATGATGATGATTTTGTATAAATAATAGTGATGGAGCTACTCCCACACCCCCTTTGCTTGGTGTCAGATTTGTCTCAGGTCTTGTCTCCAGTGCATTATTCTGTGTAGTATATGTATCGGGTAAGCTCCACAACAACATGGCATCAGCATGACTGTCTGTTTTATTCTCACAAACTGATCTGAGTTGTGCGATCCCTTCCAGCCTGACATTTCTATGCTCTTGCATGTCCTGCTCTTTGCTAAACCTCATTTTGTAGAGTTTCCTCAGAAGAAACAACAGCTGTCTAACCCTTTAAATGCCAAGCACGTAGTTTCTACGTGGTTGCTTCTCCGACCGTTAAGTGGCAAGCACGTAGAAACTGTAAAAATATAAAAGAAACCTCTGGTATTGATGTAAAGCTGGGGGTCTCCTCTTCCTCCGGGGGGCATCCAATCCCTCCCCCGGGGTCCCCGGGCTTCAGGAGGGGGCCCGAAATGCTTTCGCCGCAGCTGTAAAACAAAAAAAATGTCATTCACTCACCTACTCGCCCGATCCCGAGTTTTCTCTTCACCAGGGGGGGTTCCGATCCCCCCCTGGGCTCCGCAGGCTTCAGGTGAGGACCCGGAAGAGGGTCCTCCCCACCTCTTCTGACGGCGCTGGCCGCCGCCCCTAGCCCCACCTTTTGTGGGAGGAGCGGGATGACGTCATCCCGCTCATCATAGTCTCTCACCCGCACCCAGCTCTGACAGATGCCGGTAGTAGCGGTGCAGAGGCGAAAAGGCTCCGATCTTATGCCCCTCACCCGCCCTGCTCCGATCACTACCGGCATCTGTCATCTGCGCGGGACAGCGGCGAGGGACACAGGATCGAAGGTGAGTAGAGTAAAAAAAAAATTAATAAATGTCATTTTTTTCTCTTTCAGTGTCATTATTTTTACACTTAACCCCTTGTGAACTGGTAAGGAGTCCATGAGACCCCTATACCAGTTCACAAGGCTGGGGGCTGGCAAGTCCCTGCGGGTGACTTGCCATTATCCGCCGGCACCCCCAATTACCTGCCTCCCCAAAGCCCGGGGGGGGGGGCAGAAGAGCCCTGGCCATAGGCTATGCCGGCTTGTAGCCTGCAGGGCCAGGGGCCACCAAAGCTGGCCCCTGTGTCTTGTTCCTTCAAGCCCTGCATAGCTGGTTCCGGGATGGTTATTTCAGGTAGGGGGGACCCCATGTAATTTTTTGGGGATTTTAAGGGTTTTATTAACCCTTAAATTGCCCCCAAAAATAATGGGGTCCCCCCCCCGGAGAGGGGGATCCCACGCCAATTTTTTTCTCGATTTAACCCTTTATAGTGTGGAAAGTAGTTGTATTTAATTTGTTAATGTTATAAAGTGCTCTTTTTAGTTTGGGGTCTCCTGGGCAAGAATGGGGGGGCTACCAATACATATGTGGTACCGTTGTAAAATGGGGCTATCACATGCAATATGGTTTTCTTTAATAAAATAAATGTTTTATTTAAAATAAAGGAGACAATTTTCTAAAAAATATTTTTTTTGTTTTTTTTTACTTAATTAAAAAAACAGTATCAAAATTACAAACAAGACATTTCATGTTAGAGCCTAAACTCTGGCGCAAAATATTTATATATAAGTTTCCTGAAAATTCCTGCAAAAATGGTTCAAAACATGGCACAAAATGGTGAAAAATGACCTGTCAACAGAGGGTGACAAAATCTCAAGTAGGCGAGCAGTTAAAAGGGTTAATAGTAGCTATGCATGTTGGGTATTGTTCTGCTCGGGGGACCTTGCGCTTTCAGATTTAGCTTGTTTTTTCTTCTTTGCATATTGATATTGTAGGAAAAGGTGTTTTTTATACATGCCATGTTTTTTATTCTTTTTATATTGAGGGAAACCCTGTGAAAACTAAGAATTCTTCAAGGGATTACTTCTAAAGCCCACTACAAGGTGGGTACGTTTAGAAAGCCTAACAGTGTTCTTTCAGGGAATATATGGTTCGTGGGGGGGATTACAAATGTAAAGGGTTGTTTTGGTAGAAAAAGCGCAAGGTGTGCACTTTGTATGCAGAGCTGAAATTTTCAAGGAAAATTACCAATACGCACACGCTTTACTTTGGGGTGTTTGGCAACTCTTCCCTTGACAGTACCTATGCATGTTGGGTATTGTTCTGTTCGGGAGAATTTGTTTTTCAGATTTAACCTGTGATTTCTTGTTTGTATAGAGTTTTTTTTAGGAAAATGTGGCTTTGATTCTGCTTTTTATCCTTTTTTTAGGGAAACTCTTTGCAACCAAAGAATACATTGAGGGATTACTTCCAGAAAACTGTGGCCACATCAACATGCCTGGTACACCTAGAAAGCTTGAGGTGTTTACTTCCAAAGAATATATAGTTTGTGGGGGGTATTTCAAATGTAAAGGGTTGTTTTTATTTAAAAACTTGCAAGGTGCGCCTAGCGCATAGCATAGTTGTATTTTATCTGAAAATCCCCTAAAGTGCTGTTTCAGTTTGGGGGCGTGTTCTGGGCAGGAAAGGGTGTCTAACAATATATATGTGGTACCACTGTAACCGGGAGAAATTGAGATTTCACACGCAATAAGATTTTATTGACGAACTTACATTTTGTATTACAAAAAAACACTACAAATTGTAAAAAATAGATTTTTTTAAGTTTTTTTGCACATATTTAACCCAAAAATATTAAGAATACACCTAAAAAATGACAAACAAGACATATCACGTTAAAGCCAAGACTTTAATAATATAATTTTCCTGGGAAATCCCTTCAAAAATCACATTTGGACATGTGGATCGCCAAATAGTGCAAAATAGTCTGACAACAAAGGGTGACAAAAACTCCAGGTAGGCTGGCACTTAAAGGGTTAAGCTGTATCTCTCATGCAGTCTTTTCAGTACATCCCACATACCTTTCGCTGTATTCTAACTGCATATGTGAATAAGCTCACTGTCTCCTACTAGTAAGCTTATGGTGGCCCATGCCTGTACCTCCCATAAGTGATCTCTGGATAATAGCATTTCCACTTTACTTCCATTATTGTCAGTTGTCATTATTTAGCTTGGCCACTGAGAGTTTAAGCTCTGAGCTGCTGGCCATTCTCCCCCCTTTATATATAAGAATAATCTTTCTTGTATACAAGAGATGTATCTGTGGAAGCTGTCTCCCGTTTGGCCTTTGCATAGAGGGACTACAGTTAAGCATTAAAGGGTATGCCTTAAAGGGTTATTAAAGCACCCCCCTCCAAAAAAAAACAAACGGGCTGCAGGGGGCTGGTGAGACAGCACAAGGCGCGAGGGGGGTGAAAATTCTCTATTGATCGTTCATCTGATCAAACCGGCCAATCGTACTCCACGTGGGTCACCGTCATGTTAGACGTCGTTCAATTGGCAACACGCGTGGTTATACAAGGCTGCTACCAGTATATGAAAAAAGTGACATATTCTCCACTATCTAAGCCACACAAAACACAATCAGATCAAACAAAGCGATCAACCCACAACCACTCCGGGCAGGGGGCGATCGAGTGTCCTAGGCAAGTAATGTAGCCAGGCTCTTCAGAACTAGCGTGAGGTTTTTAGATCCTTATTTCAGAGCATCAGTGACCCTCTGCGGTATTTTCAGAATTTATAAAAAAAAAAAACACAAAAACAACAAGAAAAACGATGCAAGGTGATAAAACAGGATTAACTATAAAACATGGTACAGATAAACAGATAGCAATTACAGATAAAAAAGGGGAAAATACAACTCTGTGAATTACTCACCTGTAGAATTGGTATTATATGCATACAGCACGTCCTGCTCCCGAATAGTAATAACATGTGGGTAATCCTCCGCCTCAGGCGCCGTGCACTGCAGACATGTAGAAAACAAGCTCCTCCCGGCCCTACATATACCGAAGGACCTCCCACAAATCCCCAGCATTGAAAAGCAGTGAGAAGAGAAGCCGGGAGGAACAAACCACCCAGAAGAACTGGTAATAATATCTAATAACAATCACCATACAGGGGATCCATAACAAGTGAACCAGGGTGGGGTGGAGCAGGACGTGCTGTATGCATATAATACCAACTCTACAGGTGAGTACTTCACAGAGTTGTATTGTTCTAAGCATACAGCACGTCCTGCTCCCGAATAGTAATAACATGTGGGACATCCAATAGCAGTGTCCATAAGCAGGGTGGGATCCCCAGGAAAAAACAAGGCACAGCGGACAGTAAAGGCGCTGTCACCTGCAAAACTTGCAACAGGCATGACATGAGCAAAGGCTCTAACGTCAGTCTCATAACCAGACCAAGAAGGTATGAACAGAGACAGGCCATAAGTCTAGCAACTGAATCAACAGAAAAAAACCCTGGTGCTGAAGGGCCAGTGGTACCCAAGCACCAATATAACGGAGTAAACAGCAAAAGGGAAGATTCTTTCCCCTGAAAAGGAACATAGGTCGGAGTAATGACCCAACCAGCTCACAGGCAAGGCAGCCTCGTGGCAAAAACTTGTAACACCCCCTAAGGGAAGTAGAACAGGTCACCCGACCAAGGCGGGAATACAGACCCCTAATTATCAGGAAGCCCGGGCTTCACTCAGGATCAGGGGACATCCAGAAGGATTAATCCAAAGGGCGCAATGGCGCAGGAAGTAGATATCAGGCGCATACATAAAGAGGTGCCTGTAGACTCCAAGAGCATCAGTCCCCCTAAGGGCCATGAAAGCCCACATGGGGAGAATTGCAACACCTGTAGAGGGAATGTAGGCCCTCATATTAGTATTATTAAGAATAAAGTCCATAGCTAGACTAAAGGACTAAAGCAATGATCCTACAGACCACCTGGCCCGGAGGCCCAGCGTAAGAGGAAGCACCCCCAGGCATGGGGTGCCTGTAGCCGTATATATCTGTGTATATATATATATATATATATATATATATATATATATCGAGCCAGGATTAAGGAACCAGGTCCATCGTCTCAGGCACATGTCTGACGGAGTCAGGAGACCCCTAGAGAAGCGAGCTGGACTACAGGGCAGCTCAGACCGCATCCAGCAAAAGTCCCCAGGAAGTCCGCAGGGTAAAAAATGAAAATTGATCCCCACAGGGACCATGGAACTACTTGGGAGATGCAGCTAAGCAATCCCCAAAAGAATTCCCTACGAGGGCGACAGACCCAGACTCCTACAGGCCAGGGCAGAACCTGCACCTTCAGAGTCCCCAGATGGGGGGCCAACCCCAAACTTACGTTGTAAAGACAGACAGGAGACCTTATATTGGGACAAGGAAGGGGCCTGACAAGGGCAGAACCGCACTCCTGAAGAGAGCGCACAGGTCAGCAGGCTTCAGCAAAGGCATCTGCGAACCACAGCTCCCAAGGCCACCCAGGCCATCCATCTCACGGGACTCTCTATCAGGCCCACTGTGCGCAGAACCCACAAGTAGGGTGATGAAGAGAAGGCATATGAAATAACAAGTCTATGCCTAAAATACTCAGCCCCCATGACCGGAGTCAGAATATTCTGGGACAGTAGAAACAAGGGCAGAGCCCCAGTGTTAGGAGGGAGACCCCACATAGCCACGCTAGGCTCCCCGGGCGACACCAGGATAGCATAACCTGCCGCTAAGGGCATCCATTGAAGCGAATACCACTCAGGAGCAGGGGGAGTAGACCCCCGCCCAAGGCAGGATCAAGGACCCTCCAGAGGGAGCATCCTGCCTCAATCTCTAGACCAGTAGTAAAACAGGCCATTGTACTTCAACCGACCAGGCGTCCCCCAATAGACCGACCGATCCTAAGGGAGGAGAAGTCCAGCCATATAGAGTCAACGGAGGGCACACCGTTTCAACCAACCCAGCAGGTAAGACGAACCCTCTAGGGGCTCCTACCTAGAAACCATGGGGATTGTGGAAGAATTTCCCCTCCCCCGCCAAACCTGCGGGACTTGGTACCCAGGGTGACTATTCACTGGAAGATGCTGGTAAGGAAGGGGGTGCCCCCTGACGGGGCCTTTAAATATGAGAAGCGCAAGAGGAACCACCTTACCAAGGGGCCATGAGCACAGACCAAGCACCAGGGTGCTGGAACATATGTAAGCCCGATAACCTACTGTGCCGAAGGGGCCAAGGGCTCGGTATATAAGTGACATCATCTAGACGGGCTACCAACGGGCCCACCAGCTGCCATCCCGCTGGTGGAGGTAAGGCGCCAGTAAAGGGGGGTCGAGCCCCGTCACCAGGAGTCCCCTTCTTGCCAGAGAAGAAGGCTTCAAGCCTGAACCGAATCCCAGGAATGGGGGATAGCGGACAAGGGACCATGAGGGATTGAGGTGACTGAACAACCATCCAGTAGCTCCCAGGGGACACTGCCGGCCGACCAATCCACTCGGCCTGATGCAGAGACAGGGGAGTAAGGAAGATGACCCGGTAGGTCCTAACGCAGACGCCCCCCCCCCCCAGGCGTGTCAGAAACATCACCCCCCAGTCGCGCCATGGCGAGTAGCCTGGGAACGAAAGAGAGGCCCCAAATAATGCCTCAATCCGCAGGGTTGGTCCTGCGACACTATCTAGAAATGGTCTTGGAGTCCAGCAGACCCAAGGGAAACTAAGAAGATCTAGTACTTCACAAGAGGCCGAAAGCCCCCCCCCCCCCCGCGCAGGGGGCCCGTGACCCAAGACAGAGGTGTCATATAGGGACTACCTGTGAAGGTAGAATTGCCAAGCCTGCCATAGGCCAACGCGGCCCAGACTGCCTCATACTGTTAAGGGGG
Organism: Gastrophryne carolinensis; assembly: GCA_027917425.1. Taxonomy (NCBI): domain Eukaryota; kingdom Metazoa; phylum Chordata; class Amphibia; order Anura; family Microhylidae; genus Gastrophryne; species Gastrophryne carolinensis. The sequence goes on from CM051236.1 coordinate 480,152,061, forward strand.
GAGGAAGGATAATATAGAGGCCATAACCCCATACCGTTAAGGGCAACCAGTAAGTAAGCCCAAACACTGTAGGCCCAGTCCGACCTGCGCCAATTCCAGAAGGAGAAGCAGGGACTAGAAGCACCCTGACAATCACTGAGGGGGACCGCCCAGCAAAAACCATCCTGTGTCCAGGGGGATTACATCCTGGAACCACCAGAAGGAGAAGGTATATTCCTGGATGGGAGACAGCTGCTGCAGCAGTCCCCTCGCCCCGGACGGGCGAGGGCGCCCCTTCATGCTTGAGAGGTCTTGGCAGATTTGGACTTAGTCCTGCCGGAAGGCCCAGGGCACTGCCTGCCCACCCCATGGTGGAAATCCACACCGAACAGTTGGAAGCACACTTCAGATTTGCGTTTGATTGGAGGTCATCCCCGCTTGAGTGGGACTCGTCATGAGTGATATTTGGGAGCGGGGAGACGGGAGTAAGGAAGGGAGGTTCCTCTGTTAGCAAACCTGCCTGTTCTGCACACTGTCCGCAGACCTGTGCCCTGTCAGCCTCAGCCTGGGGCTGACCACACACTGCACACAGCCGGTCACGTCCCGGAGGGACCCCGGTTACATAATTCTGAAATGCCTCCATATGGTGATTATTAAGCAGTATGACCACAGGGATTTATGCAATAGGCAACCCTGGATGCCCCAAAACCCGCTAGTAATGTGGGAGAATTTGTAAGGTGGACCTGCTGTAATATATGTTAGGCCGGGGGAAGGCACCAAAGTCTTGGCGTCTGAAAGACATAATGGGACAAGAGGGGTGGAGTCAGTGCCATGCGCAGCCTGAAAAACATAGAACCATGCCGCCCCGGAGGGCACTTACATGACCAAGGGAGGAGGCGAACCACACCACGCGCGCGCGCGAAGATAGAGAAAATGGCGCCAGCGAACCTCGAGGGGTGGGCCAGGCCAGGCTGTGACGTGAAGCGCGTCATGCCGAGTCTCCGCCTCCCCCAAAGAGCGCGAAGCAGAGAATAAGCATACTTCTAAAATGCTGACACGCTGGAATGATGCTGCCGACTAGCAGATTGTTAATGAAAAGGACGGCTTGCGCTGTATAGCAAGGCGCGCCACTGACCCCAAGAATAAAAAACCAAGGTCTAAAAGGGAAGTTAGCACTAGGGCTGCCACACATACCCCCCCCCCCCCTTCCTTTCCCCCTAGTTACGGGAGGAAGCGAGGGGGAAGCGGACGGTGTCCATGGACTAAGTCTGTGAGGGGCACGGGCAAGATTGCGGGAGGGGCATCCACTAGAGGCTCACCATCAGCCTGACCGGGGGATTGCGGTGGAGCGTGGCTCCGTTCAGCACACCAGATGCTGCTTACCTTCACCCGACCCGCGCAGCCCAGGCTGGGAGGCATATTTCTTCTGAAGAGGACGGGTGGAAATAGTCCCACAGGACCTTGGGCCGCAAGGCCCGCTCGCCTGCGAGAGCGTGATACTTCATGTCTTCGCAGTTCCAGCACTGCAGAGAAATCTGGGGATTTGTCGGAGGTCCTTCGGTATATGTAGGGCCGGGAGGAGCTTGTTTTCTACATGTCTGCAGTGCACGGCACCTGAGGCGGAGGATTACCCACATGTTATTACTATTCGGGAGCAGGACGTGCTGTATGCTTAGAATAAATACTTAAGAGTCTGTCTGGGCTGAAGTTCTATCGAATCAATTTTCTCTCAGTCCTCACACGTCTCCCAAAAGACCCACAGTTCCTGGTCTCCTCCTTAGATGTTAAAAGGGAGCGTGTGTCATCCTTGATGGTAAGATTCGAGTGTCTCTGGCCACTCTTGCCAGCCATGCTTATAGGCCTCAGAAGGGGGGGTCTCCCTACCCTTCCTACCAGGGGGCTGGTGTTGGTTTCACAACCTGTCTCAGAATATACTAGTCTAATTTCTGCTATATAATACCAATTGAACACATTACAAGGGAGGGGGTGAAGGAAACAGGAGAGGAAAGTTGGGACTTTGTGAACTGTTGATGAGCTGGGGATTTTATTACCACAGCTGAGGGGGTTTATTACCGCCAAACCACTCTGTATTTATTACAAGGTGGGAGGGGGGGGAGTGATTACGAGAGGACACATTTGAGGGGTTATCACCATTGACCCGGCATGTATGTTTGTGAGGGTGGGATGAAGGTAAAACCCAAGTGGGAGGGGGGACAAGAAATTAGTCGTTTACACCAAAGCAGGCAGGTCAGCCAAGGTATATAATATATATATATATGTATATAATGTATATATAGATACATATACACACGTACACACAGACACATTAATTACCGGTTTGGTCACAGGAGGTTCTCAGAGTCAGACCTGCGCAGGAGAGAAGTTGAGTGCCTGTTGTTTTTTGGGGGGCTTTAGTAACCCTTTAAGTCATTTCTGCTGGTGGTCTGCTTTAAGCCTGAAAAATGGTCCAAGTTCACGTCAAACATCATGGCCGTGACACCACATAGTAAGTGTAATTGTATGTGAAGATCTTTTATAGTGTTCCTTGTAGAGTTAAACAATTCATTAGGTTGAATTAGTCAATTGTCAGTCAGGAGATATGGAAGGGTCCAGGGACTAGGACTCCTTCTCTGAAGGGTCAGGGTGAGTAGTCTCCATTCTGTTTCAATCAGTTTACACTAATAAGGTGCCACTGAAGTGCACTGGATCTGGCATGGCACAGCAGGCTTGTTGGCTGCTCAAAAGGATTTGTTTTCTGATTTTCTATGTTCACATTCCTCCCGGTAAAACCTCTCAAGCTTTTCTAATGTGAACTGAAGGCCACTAAAGACGCTGGATTCACAAGCACAGCTTGACCTGATGAACTTGTTATGGAAATATGGTCATTCATGGGGCAGCCGCCAGTCGTCATTACACGTGTCACCTCCCTTTCTTATTCACCATATGAATCATTAGTTCAATTCAATTCATAGAGAGTGACAGAAATAAAACCCCTTATTTTTCTGCTACATTATTTATTACATCATTAAGTAAGGCGATACATGGCAGAAATGCATTAGGGAAACATTACGGCCTTGCTGGTGTTGCTATGGTAATTTCAAAAACTGATTGTATAAATTATATCACTTTTTGGATTATCTTGCTGCTGTTAATAACTTGTTTGCAGGGATTAGTTTAAATTGTGTGTTATACATGTGACTTTTGGTGAGGGGCTTTTTCTAGGTCTAGGAGTATTCAGGGTGCTCCTCTGACCTGACCTCTAAGGTCCCCAGGTAAACAGTCTTGGGTGCAACAACCCAGCACCCCAGGATGGCATTTGCCAGTGTTAGCCTGGCACTGACCCCCCTGCTGCCTCTCACACTCTGAACTCTGTCTTTCAGACTGTCTGGATCTAATTTGAGCAGGAGCGGGTGGGTGCTTCCTTAGTCTGTACCTAAGCTTATCTCCCCCAGCCAGAACAGGTGACATTTAGCGCCTTAACCCTTTAATTGCCAGCCTACCCGGAGATGTCATCCTCTGTTTCCAACCATTTTTTACTATTTTTCTGCTACACGGGTTTAACTATATATGTAGTCTGGGCTTTAACATGAAATGTCTTATTTGTAAGTTTGTTGGTGTTTTTTTAATAGTTTGATATATTTTGTAGTGTTTTAATAAAATATGCAAGTTTTTTCAAGAAAATCATATTGTATATAAAAGCCCTATTCCTCCCGATAACAATGGTACCACATATGTATCACTAGCAGAGCTGGATTATGAGAGGGTGAAAGGGGTGCGCGCCCCAGGTCCTCCACCACTTGCCCTGCAAAGGGGGCCTCCACCTTTGGGTTATGGTCTGGTCCAGGAGGATTTCCAGTCTTTGGTCTGATGGACTGTGGGGTTAGCAACAAAGCTATCAGCGACAGTGGGTGCCCCCCCCCCCCCCCCCTTGCGCCTGGACAAGCCTTTTCTTTGATTTTGCAAACCTGCAGCCAAAGGCACCGCAGGTAGGATGTAGAGTCTAGAGCAGCAAAGCCATCATCAGCAATGCTACAGTGATGGGTACTCTTGAAATACCCCCCACAAACCATATATTCACTGAAAGTACACACCTCAAACATTCTAGGTGTACCAGGGTTGTTGTCATGGGTGCAGCTTTCTGGACGCACTCCTTCTAGAAATTCACTGGTTGCACAGGGGTTCCCTAAAGAAAATAGTGAAAAAACAGAAGCCAAACTGGCGGCAGTCACATGGGTGGCTTCTATTTGATGTCATACAAGTGAATAAGACAGAGTCGGAAGCTAATATGTGGAGAGACCCGGGTTAGGCTTAATATAGGTGGGGGGGGTAAAGAGACCAAAAAACCCTTCTACTCAAAGGTAAAGAGGCGCTCTTTTCCTTTACCTTTGAGTAGAGGGTTTTTTGGTCTCTTTAGCCCCCCTATATTAAGCCTAACATGGGTCTCTCCACATACTGGCTTGCGGCTGTTTTGGTACTTACCAAGTCTCACCCCCCATACAGCCAGAAACATCCACCCTAGTGCTGATGAGAGACTAAAGCTCGAAACACAAGTCCACTAGTTGGATGTGTATGTATTTATGCATTTAAAGCTAATCCTTGGCATTGCACACTTAGCGTTTCTAAGGGCCTTAGATGGCTCGGAGACATAAAGAGATGATTTGCATAGCTCTGCCTGCTGCAAGGATTGATGGGTAATTCTATCTGTCCTTGTGACGGGTACTGTGCAAATACTTTCCGTTTCAGGAAAGCGCCTCTTATCCTGTACAAGTGAATAAGAAAGTAGTCCCTTGACCTCCTCTTTAAAATGGACGTACACACATCAGGGCTTTGCCAATTGGGATGCCCCAGGGATAGAAAATGTCCAGAGTTTTGGTCCTTTTTAATGTTTCTGCAATGGTGTCTGTCTAGGGCCAATCATGTTTATAGGGCTTTGTCCACTTGAAGTTCTTCACTCACAGTATTTCCTGACAAATGCCTCATACAGCAGCCGACAGACACCATGCGTATTCTCCTCACAGCCTTTCTTCCTTGTCTGCTTTCCTCAATTTTAATTACTTGTTCCTCCACATTGCTGGCTTGTTTTTGTCTCCCCATTGTCCCTTCTCCTCATACAGCCTGCCCTGCTAACCACCATTTTACCTCATGGGATGGTTGTTTCCGCTCCCGCAGTGGCATCTTGGTTGCCCTTATGCAGGCTGCATAAAATAAAAGTGTATCTGCTTTCCCTTTACTTTTTGTTGTATTACCCAGATACATTTAAAAATGAACAGGTCTTGCGTCTCCAGCTGCAATCCAGGAGGGAGAGGACCGAGCTTAAAGCTGATTCTCCCAGACCAGCACTTTGGTCACTTTCCAGGGGAGGTCACATCACATGTGCTGGCTGGAGGTATCAGGAATTTCCACAGACTGTCCACACACTTCCCTGTGGGAGCCCTACATCACTACTCTTCATCTGTTTGACTAAGGTAACCTGGCAGTTTGTTGTATCCCAGCATGTAATTAATTTTACCTGTAATCTATATCCCAGTTGCCATTATTTCCATCATAGTCAAATTCATGTATAACTGTCTAGTGTGCCTGTTGCATTAAAATACATATTTAACTTGAGCAATCTTTTTGCCTTAGCCAAGAATGTGTGTGCCCGCAGGCTTTGGGCCTGGTAGTCAAACGGATGGGGGTTTGGGAAAGCGGGTGGTGTTTTCAGGGGTCCCTGATTGATAGTTGGATCACGTGACCCGCGGTTCCCTGACAGGGGGTGTGGCTTAATTTAACAGTTGATCCTCTTTCCCACCCTGAAAAGTTGGAAGGTATGGCATGTCCCACCGATGCGTGAGATTTCACGAACATTGCCACAACATCTGATAGCATCTCCCTCTGGTGTGCTGCTCTCACCAGGAGCCATTCGGTCTGCCAGAACCAAATGACAATAGTATACCTACCAACTTTTCATGGTGGGAAAGAGGGACATTTGTTAAATTAAGCCATGCCCCCTCATTGAGCGATTGACAGGAGTTAGGTTGTAACAGTTACAACAATATAAACACTTCAAATAGGCAAATGAAACATTTATTGATGCCGATTTGCATGTTACACCTCAAAAGAGGAGCAAATGAGAACAACGAGGGACAGGGGGACACGGACTCAAAAGAGGGACAGTCCCTCCAAATCAGGGACACTTGGGAGGTATGCTAGAGTTTCATGCAGTGGGGCATCCCAAATCCCAGAGTGCCCCCAGGGCAATCTGTTAGTCGGCCTTTTAGACTCTTGAGCCGGGTTACCAGGATTTTGGTCTGCTGTAATGAGTGAGCTGGCCCATTAGGTTACTTTGAAACTAAAAAAAAGAAGAAAGAAATGAATTGTATATCATTTCTCATTTGTCAGTGCCATTGTGTGTGTCAGGGTTCTGTCTCATTAGTATTCTCCAGTCAATAAATGTGCATCTAAATGATGGTGTCTGTTACTGCTTCTCATCTGTTTCCTTTTTGATTTATAGACTTTGTTAGTTATACTGTGACTTCCAACACATGTTGTTTTATACCAACATATGTCCCTGTTCTGCCTATTCCCTCGTTGCACGAATGCTTTATGTGATCTAGCTGTTTGAAAACAGAAATAAACATAGATTATACGGATTGGTGCCACTTCCACAGCTTTACTGGATGCCAATTCAAATGAATTTATTCACAAGCTACTGTGGGCGCACCTGTTTTTTTTAGTGCTTAAAGTAGACCAAAACCCAGGATTTTAACTATCCTGGGTTTTGGTCCTTTCCCCCAGGGCACTCCGATCAGGGTCTGAAACCCCCCCCCCCAGATCGCCGATGCCAACTCACCTCTTCCTGGTCCTATGTCGCATGCGTGGCCCTTCGTTCAATCAGCACGCTCAGAGCCGCTTATGTCACGTCGTCTAAGCCTGGCGCGGGCACGCACCCTGCTAGAGGGATAGCGTGGATGAGACCGCAGCTCGCACATGTGCCGTTGGACCGGGAAACAAGGTAAGTGTATGGGGTGACCTGGGCGGTTTCACACAGCAGGGGGGAGGGAATCGATCGGCCCGGGAAACCTCTAGATTCCCGATCAGCGTGGGTTTTGGTCCACTTTAAAGGGACATTCCAGCTTTCTGCTCTCCCCATGCTGGATGTGAAGGGAGGAATCTTTCATTAAGCCTGCTTTATGTTTATTTGGTAAGCCCTAGTGGACTCAGTCTTTTTGGCTGGGCCTTCTCATGTATGCAGGAGATGTCAGCTCTGTTGCTGTGTCAGTATAGAGGTCCCTCATAGGTGAAATTCACTGAGGGGACTAAGAATGATGAGTCAGCAGAAGAGAGCGAGTTCAAAAAGGTTTTATTAAAAAATGCAAAAGTGATGGGGAATGAAGGATGCAACTCCTGACAGCCAGAATGGGAAAAGCAATAAGTGTTATGGCAGGAAAAGGTAATTGTTACCCATTGCGTCGGGCTACATTTGGTGCTGTCTTGAAATGTATCCGTTTTTAAAGTGGACCAAAACCCAGAATTTTGACTTTCCGTGCCACTGTGTGAAACCCCCCAGATCACCAAACTCACTCACCTCTTGCCGGTCCTAAGGCACATGCGTGGCCGCTCGTCCAATCAGCTCGCTCTGAGCCGCTGATGTCACACCATCTAAGCCGATGTCTAAGGCCAGCGGCTCCGAGCGTCTGGGGGGGCGACCTGGGGTGTTTCACAGAGCGGGGCATCCTGAATTTGGATGCCCCGGGGGAGGTAATTGATCGGCCCAGGAATCTATAAGATCACGCTGGGTTTTGGTCCACTTTAAACTGAAGTAGAAAGGACCGAAATATCGGGGTTTACAGGTTCAGCCAATGACATTCTCTTTTTCATTATGTCCTCCAATCCACTCAGCAGAGCGGAACAGGATTGCTGGTCTCTCCCTCCTTCTCCTGCCCCTCCCTCCACCTCCTCCTCCATTACATTGCTGATTATTATGCAGCATCACAGATCCAAGGGCCACACCCACTTCTTTCAGAAGAGAAATCATGAGGTGAAGATGTAAACCCGATATCTCGGCCATTTCTTGTTCAATTAAAAAATGGAAAAGACAGCACCAAATGTAACCCGACGCAATGGAACAACAATTACCTTTGCCCACAGTAGCACTTTAACCCTTTGTCTGGAATGTCTCTTTAAAGTGGACCAAAATCCAGGATTTTGATTATCCTGGGTTTTGGTCCCTTCCCCCGGGGCAACCCGACCGGGGGTTCCCCCACTGTGTGAAACCCCCTTGGATCGCTGATGCCAACTCACCTCTTCCCGGTCCTATGGCACGTGCGCAGCTGCTCGTCCAATCAGCACGCTCGGAGCCGCTGACGTCACGTCTTCTAAGCCTTCGTCTAAGGCTAGCGTGCTGAAAGACGCATCCCCCGCTTCCCTCTAACGTGGGAGTGTGCCGGCGCCTGACATTCACAAATACCTGGCAGGGGCATAAGCTCTACTAGAGGCTGCGGCTCGCGCGTGCGCCGTTGGACTGGAAAATAAAGTAAGTGTATGGGGCAACCTGGGGGGTTTCACACAGCAGGGCATCTCAATTTGGGATGCCCCGGGGGGAGGAAACCGATCGGCCCATGAATCTTATAGATTCCCGGGCTGATCGGCCTGGGTTTTGGTTTGGAGCAAATCTGAACCTAGCGTCTATAAGGTGCTAGATCCAGTTAGACGTCTACCCCTGGTGGGATTCCCCACTATGTGAAACCCAACCAGCCAACCAATTTTCTTACCTTGCCAATAATCCCACAGCACATGTGCGGCCAGCGGCAGTATCTCCTGCCTCTTTCTCAGGTTGTGTGCAGCTGTGGGCCCCTATGACTAAATAGCTGGTGAGTCTAGAGATGCAGGGGGTGCTGCGGTTACGATTCCATTCAGTTCTCAAGCTCCACATGAATATGCGTGGCCAAAGAAGCTGATTGGAGGAAAGTCGTGCTTGTGCAGCGGGAACTCTGTAGGGGTGGTCTGGTGTGTAGCATCCCTAATTGGGATGCCCCAGCGGGACAGACTAAAGCCCAGTATAGTGAAAATCCCAGGTTTTGCTCCACTTCAAAGAGGGGGGAACATACTAAAATTTTACTTTATTGGATTTTGTTATTCTCTGATGGGGCATCACGATTTAGGATGCTGCACTGTATGTTTCCCCCAAGAATCATGTTTCCCTCCACCAATCAGTGGTCCATGTTCCATTCAGGTTTCCTTTGCTGCACTGAGCTTTGAGCTGAATGGAGTGAGCTCTGCCAGCCATATGCCCACTCGCTTCTAGCTGTGGACCTGGCCAGCCATTCAGAAAGGCCTGGCACGGGTGAGAACCTCACTAGAGGTATAGTGGGGATGCAGCATGGGTTTGGGGAAGAGGGGAGTTGATTGGGTGAACCCCAGGGTTTCACACAGCTGGGACCCCAATTTGAGTGCCACATAATGCGACCCCCAGGGTTTCACACAGCAGGGCCCCCCAATTTGAGTGCCACATAATGTGACCCCCAGGGTTTCACACAGCAGGGCCCCCCAATTTGAGTGCCACATAATGTGACCCCCAGGGTTTCACACAGCAGGGCCCCCCAATTTGAGTGCCGCATAATGTGACCCCCAGGGTTTCACACAGCGGGGACCACAATCTGAGTGCCCTATAATGCGACCCCCAGGGTTTCACGCAGCGGGGACCCCAATCTGAGTGCCCTATAATGCGACCCCCAAGGTTTCACACAGCGGGGACCCCAATCTGAGTGCCCTATAATGCGACCCCCAGGGTTTCACACAGCGGGGACCCCAATCTGAGTGCCCTATAATGCGACTCCCAGGGTTTCACACAGCAGGGACCCCAATCTGAGTGCCCTATAATGCGACCCCCAGGGTTTCACACAGCGGGGACCACAATCTGAGTGCCCTATAATGCGACCCCCAGGGTTTCACACAGCGGGGACCCCAATCTGAGTGCCCTATAATGCGACTCCCAGGGTTTCACACAGCGGGGACCCCAATCTGAGTGCCCTATAATGCGACTCCCAGGGTTTCACACAGCAGGGACCCCAATCTGAGTGCCCTATAATGCGACCCCCAGGGTTTCACACAGCGGGGACCACAATCTGAGTGCCCTATAATGCGACCCCCAGGGTTTCACACAGCGGGGACCCCAATCTGAGTGCCCTATAATGCGACTCCCAGGGTTTCACACAGCGGGGACCCCAATCTGAGTGCCCTATAATGCGACCCCCAGGGTTTCACGCAGCGGGGACCCCAATTTGAGTGCCCTATAATGCGACCCCCAGGATTTCACACAGCGGTAGACCAACCACCCCAGGGTTTCACCATAATGTGGTAGACCAACCACCCCAAGATTCCTAGGGGGTACTGGACCTCTTTAAAGAGGAAGTAAAGTCTGAAAAGACTTTATCCTTTCCCCAATACAGCAGCGTGGCCTGGCAAGCCCGATAGCACCCAAGGTGAGACACAACACGTCCACTTTCAGCGATGGCAGCTGAACAAGTCACCACTGCTGACCATTGAGGATTACTGGGCAGGCTTGATCATCATTACGGTCTGGCCTGCCCTTGCCTGTGATTGGTCACCGGCAGTCGCAAATTCTTCTTCGGAAGAGATGAGTATTGGTATGCCTGATATTGGGCATGATGAGCCATGCTGCTCAGTGGGGCATTCCAGATTGGGATGCCCCTATGCTACCAGCATTGGGAAAAAATAGAGGAAGGCCCGGGGCATGCATAGTTGGAACGAACAAAAAAATCCTGGGCGCTCTGCAGGGTTTTGTTCCCCTTTAAGCTTGATATTGTAACATATCTATAGTGTGCGTGTATCCCCCATACACACACACTATAAATATGTTAAAATATCAAGCTTAAAGGCTTACAAAACCCTGCAGGGCCAGACCTGTATTCAAAAAGATTCCAGGGCTGGCTGCTGGCCTTCCCCTGGGGTATACCCCCCCCCCCCCCCCCCCAGTCTAAGCAAAACTCACCTTCTTCCTGGCTCCCTCACTGAGGTAAATATTGACGGCCGCAACCCCTAGCATCACTGGGATTTGTGCGTGCTTCCTCCCCCCAGCCATTTAGATATCTGAAGTGCGCCCGCTACTGGGCATGTGCATGCTTTTTGGTTCCCACAAACAGAGCTGTTAGCCGTTAATTAAACCGGACCTTCAGCGTGATTTAATGAAAAGCCCAAAATCTTAAAAAACGGTTCCCCAGCATCTAAAATTAATATATTTTACGTTTTTAGTCACTAACTTATTATTCTTTCCCCCACTGGGCTGCAACTCTGTTCAGGAATTTAGGATACAGGCGCCGCCATCTTGAATCAGAAGCATCACACTTACTGAGGAGAGGAGAATGGGATAAGGTACAGGGGGGCGGGTTATAGCTGTGCTTTGCTCAGACAAAGCAGAGCTGGGGTCAGGTAAAGGTCAGCAGTCCCAGAATGCAGAGCAGCACAGTCAAGAGGCACTTCCTGTTTGCAGGCTGCCTGATAAGATGGCGGCTTCCATAAGCCACCATCTTGGATGTTTAAAGGCTCATAACATGCAGTAGATGCAGGTAGGATGATTTTTAATGTGGCCAATCTGTATGTACAGGGTGTGGGAAACATATAAGATAGACTCTTATTCAGAGTGAAGGTCCGCTTTAAATATGTGCAGCAAACCACTATAATTGGACACAAACCTGCACATGGGCAGTAGGACCGGGGAAAGGTGAGTTTTGTATGGACGATCTGGGTGGTTTCACACAGCGGGGTATCCCAAATCGGGACAATGAACAAAACCCAGGATAGTAGAAATCCTGAGTTTTGTTCCGCTTTAAAGTCCACTATGTAGAACCATCCACAAAAAATGTCAGCCCCCTCCTGCACAGGGGGTAAAGTTGTTAACAGTCGTTTTGAGTGTTTATCTCAATTCTGGTTTTACTGACCATGACGGGGTTTGGTTCCATGGCCTCCTGCTAAGAAATAGGAAACCATAACCTGTCAGTTGTAATTGCAGCCGTTCTATTAAGCAGACTCCAATGCTCCCTCCCCTAATTGCAGCTTTTCCCAGAATCTCCATAGAACAATGTGTTCAGCCGGAGTCTGGCAAACAGCATTCCTTTCATTCACAATAGGGACATGGTTATATGATGTATTTTTGGTAGAGCAGGAAATTCATATTGTTCATATAACATGTTGTTTTGTGAGACAATATGGGAACCAGCAAATCTGGAAAGATGGAGATCCACAGTCATATCTAGTTCATACCTACCAACTTTTCTCAGTGGGGAGGGACAATTGTTAAATTAGGCCTCACCCCCTCATTGAGGGATGGATAGGAGATAGGATGTAACAGTTACAACAATATAAACACTTTAAATAGGAAACTGAATCATTTATTGATACAGATCTGCATGTTACACCTCAAAGAGGGACAAAGGAGAACAACGAGGGACAGGGGGGCATGGGCTCAAAAGAGGGACAGTCCCTCCAAATCAGGGACACTTGGGAGGTATGACCGGTATGGCTGACTTGCTTTGTGACACAAAGGAGGATGAGAAGAATGTGTTTATAGCTGGAGTCAATAGTTGGAAGTCTAAGAGCTTGATATTCTAAGGCCTGCCCTAATGAGGGCACCCACAATCATCAAAGTGCTGGGTGGGGGTCAGGACCGGGTTGTGTGGTGAAGGACCCTGGGCACAAAATCTGGTGGAGGTCCCAGATACAGTTTTTTTTTTACTTTAAAATAATAGTCCAGCCAAGTAACTGATTGGTGGTTGTCTGGCACCCGCCTACTTACTGGAACGTCAGATCGAGTCCCTTGTGCGGGTGCGTGCTGCTCAGGAACTCCTGCTTTGCCATTCTGGGTGGGGGGTAGTGTAGTCGCCCGGCTGGTCCAGCAGAAAACAGCTCCCTACATTGAGCTGCCAGCGGATGTGCTTGGTGGCTTATGTGCAGTGAGCGGCCACTGATTGACAGCTCTGCACGCACCCATCACTGTAGCGTTGCTGACGGCGGCTTTGCTGCTCCAGACTCTCCGTCCTGCCCTGTGGTGGCTTTGGCTGCAGGTTTGCAAAAACAAAAAAAGGCTTGTCTAGGCGCAGGGGGCCCCCATTGGCGCTGATAGCTTTGTTGCTGGCGCTGTGGCCCGTCAAAACTGAAAAGCCTCCTGGACCAGACCATAACCCAAAGGTTGGTGGAGGCCCCTTTGCAGGGCAAGCGGTGGAGGCCCCGCGTTCTCCCCTAATAATCCAGCCCTGGTGGGGGTACTAGTGGAGTTGTTCTGTTTTCAAATGTTCTGTGGATCCATTCTGTCACCATTGGAATCCCTTTTACCTTTTGCTTCTTCCCTTGTGGGACTGTAATCTAATGACTTAGAGCATATGTGCTCAACCTGCGGCCCGAGAGCCACATGTGGCCCTCAGAGCCATCTGAATGGAGGGGATGTGGCCACTCCCGCTCCCCAAGGTAAACAATCAGAGCAATTTGCTGAAATGCAGACAGCTCTGATTGGACGAGAGTCAGTGCCTGCAGAATTGAAGCAGGAAAGGGTGAGTGATTACCAGCACCCCAGAAGGGGGGGTTACACAGCATGGTACCCCAATTTGACCAATAACTGATGGAAACACCGGCAGCTGCATCTCCTGCATCTTTGTGCGTGCACTCCCGCGACCAGAGATTTACATAGGCTCTCGCTCCGATTGCCAAAAACAACAGCTGTTTGCCGAACATTTAATATGCACTGCAAACGGCTCTGATTGGAAAAGAACCAGCACATGCTCAGTAGGACCAGAGGTGAGTTGTTCTGGGCGAACTGGGGTGTTTCACAGTTGGGCAATCCGGTTTCAGGATGCCTCGGGAGCAAGGAACAAGACCCACAAAAGTTTTGTTCCGCTTTAAGGTAACGTCCATTTTCAATGGAATTTTGGATTTCAGAGCCGGGGTGGGTTTTGTCCCTCTTTAGCCTCGATCTTTGGTCAAAAAGCGGTACTTCGATTGGCCGTCAGTGGTCACTGGACGCCGTTTTTCCAAGCCACTGGTCAAAGCCGGCTCACATGAGCACCTGTGGGCAATCGGAGGACCGCATTTTGGTCCAGTTTTAAAGCAGGCCAAAAGTCATAAAAAGCTAATTCAGTAAATTGCTCCCTTAAAGCCCCACTCTGGCAATCAGTGACAAACAATTTGAGAGGGCTTAACTGAATGCAATGGAATATCAGGCAGACTATATGCTGCATAACTGCATGGCAGCAGCCATCTTGCCACATACATGAGTCCAGCTTCTGAAAAACCCAATTGCACAGTCAAATTGTCAATTAGTGCAATCCTCCTGTATTTTTAGTAGAAAGCCGTCAGCTGTGATGACTCTGCTGCACAGCTGGAAGAATTGTAACATTTTAGAAGATACATAATATTTACACTGACTGAATGGGAGTGCGGTAAACAGAGATGCCAACCTGAGCCATTCTTGCAGGGTGATTTTCCTCCAGTTCTGCACTTCACATTGACCATACATGCCTGGGCTCAGCCAATTAACTGTGCTGAATAGGATTTCTAATTATCTAAGTCCAGGTGTGTTGGGGTAAATGTCATTGTGAGGTGCAGGACTGGAGTAAAATCACCCTGCAGCAATGTATTGACATCCCTGGGTAAATCCAGAGTCTGCAGTGAACAATGATAAAGAAACATTGTTGCAACTTTCCCCTCACAGACGCACGCACACACACACACACACAATCTCTCTAGCAGTTGGTTATTCAGTGTGTGTGTTTATTAATACATAAGCTGCCCGTGTTTCTGAGACATTTATCTCAGTTTTCTGTGGGCTGCTGCTGGCACGGCTCTCCCCTCATGCTTATGTGTGTGACAAGATGCCTGCTGCCATGCAGTTCTGCAGCAAAATATTGACCTGTTTTTTTCAGAACATTTGCATGGAGTTAAACAGGACCAACAGCCTGGCACAGTTGGAAAAGAAAGGTAGGGGCCATTTTGGAGCTTCCTCTCCCAATTGACAATGCAGAGAAACAGGAAGCCCAGCAGCACTTCCTGTTTGCATGTGGCCTGCAAGTCCATGGACCACCATTTTGTTACCACAGCAGGCGTTAGAAAAAGGTAAATTAATTTTTATGTGCCGCAATCTAAATTGCCCTGGGTAGGAATGCATATGAGCACTTTTTGTTGAGTTGGTCTGGTTTAATTCATTTTTGACTGTCGGTCCACTTTAAACCGGACCAACAGCCTGACACAGTTGTAAAAGAAAGGTGGTGGCCATTTTGGAGCTTCCTCTCCCAGCATCTCAACTATGCTTCTGCCTGGAATCAACTGACATAACTGACAATGTACAGTAACAGGAAGCCCAGCAGCACTTCCTGTTCCGGTTTGCAGGTGGCCTGCTGATCCATGAGCCGCCATTGAAAATTTACCCGAGCAGAAGTTAGAAAAAGGTAAATTAATTTTTATGTGCAGCAATCTAAACTGCCCTGGGGGGGGGGGGGGGTGCATATGAGCACTGTTTGCTGTGTTGGTCTGGTTTAAGTCACTTTTGACTGTTGGTCCGCTTTAAAGTGGACCAAAACCCAGGATTTTGACTATCCTGGGTTTTGGTCTTTGCCTCATGGGTACCCCGATCAGGGATGCCCCGCTGTGTGAAACCCCCTAGGCCACCCGATCTCACTCACCCTTCCCTGGTCCTATGGCGCATGCAAGGCCTCTCGTCCAATCGGCACGCTCAGATCTGAGCTCGCTGGTGGCCGCATCATTCACAACCCTTTAACAGGGAGTGTGCGTGCGCTGACCATTCACAAATGCCTGGCGTGGGCACACGCCCTGCTAAAGAAACAGTGGGGATGCGCCCGCTGCTCGCGCATGCGCCGTTGAACCGGGTACGAAGGTAAGTGTTCGGGCGACCTGGGGGGTTTCACACAGTGGGGCACCCCAAGCGAGTATACCTGCCCTGGAGTCTTATAGACTTCAGGGTCGTTTTTTAAGCCCTGTCAATTCATTTTTGCCAGAGGGTGGCTTTAGGGGAGCAATTTACTGAGCTTTAGCTTGAGATTTCCAAGCAAAAGCGTAGCCAAAGCTAAAGATCATTCATTAAAGGAGCACTATCGCGAAAATGGCCCAATGACCAAAATCCATATAAATATGCTGGAGGGCCAGGGGAGGAGGGGTCACTTATACATCCAACATTAAGAAATATCCAGCCAGGTCTGTTTTTATTTCTTTTAATGGAAGGAAGAGGACATACAGGGTGGCAGGCTCTGTCACCCCTGATAGACTAAACTTGCCCCCCTGCATTTTATTTCTACCATGAGAGAATAAACCACAAGCTTGGAGGGAGTTTTATTCAGTTTAGGTGTATAAGTGACCCCTCCTCTCATTAGCCGATGTGTTTATATGGATTTTTAATATTACACAATTTCGCTATAGTGCTCCTTTTAGTAATTAGCATGATCCCCACTAGGGATGAGCGTATCGGTTCTAACGAACCTGAATTTGCACCGAATTTCAGGAAAAATTCGATTCAGCACGAACCCGCATTTTTTGTGGTTCGTGCTGACCGAATTTTCCCTGAAATGAAAAAAAAAATGACAGCATGGTGGGAGCGGGGAGGTCGGCATGGTGGGAGCGGGGAGGCCGGCATGGTGGGAGCGGGGAGGCCGGCATGGTGAGAGCGGGGAGGCCGGCATGGTGGGAGCGGGGAGGCCGGCATGGTGGGAGCGGGGAGGCCGGCATGGTGGGAGCGGGGAGGCCGGCATGGTGGGAGCGGGGAGGCCGGCATGGTGGGAGCGGGGAGGCCGGCATGGTGAGAGCGGGGAGGCCGGCATGGTGGGAGCGGGGAGGCCGGCATGGTGGGAGCGGGGAGGCCGGCATGGTGGGAGCGGGGAGGCCGGCATGGTGAGAGCGGGGAGGCCGGCATGGTGGGAGCGGGGAGGTCGGCATGGTGGGAGCGGGGAGGCCGGCTGCGCTGTCAGTGGGCGGCGGAAGCTGATAGAGCAGCCAGCCTCCCCGCTCCCACCATGCGGTGGAACCGATTCTCCCTCCTGCCCACCCTGGTCAGTTTGGGTGGGCTGTGTGCCACTCAGGTCTCCCTCCCCCTGTCTCCCGCTCTCCCCTGAGCAGAGGCTGTCACCGACGGTTGTCGGCGCTCTTCATCTGCCTTTCTATACTCCGCGGTGGATCGCTCGCATGGGGAAGGAGGGCGCCCCCCCGCTCTGCCCCCGGCTCCTGTCTTGCGGTCGGAGCCAGCGCTGTACTCGGACGGCTCCCCCACGGCTCGGCTCCGCGCGTCTTCACTCCCGCACCTGGTCTTCGGGGCGGAAGCCGCAGCCGTCGGGTCACCATCACGCCGGCTGTCACGACCGGCCTCCTCGTCGCCGCTCGCCTCCTCTGGCCGTGCAGGGCCCCCAGGTAGGGACCGCAGCTCCAAACCTTCGCTCCCCCTCCCCAGGGGAGCCACCGATCCGCCCTCCGGGTCTCGGGTGACCGCCCGCCCCCTTCTCCTTTCTGCCTCTCTGCCCACCATTTCCTCGGGCCGTCGCCATATTGGGTTCCGCGCTCTCCAAGTCGGATGGACCTCCGGTGGGGAAGTAGCGCTGTATCTTGGCAGCCTGATGATTTCAAGGGTCTTGACAGCGCCGCCCGCTGACAGCGCAGCCGGCCTCCCCGCTCCCACCATGCCGGTAAGTGTTTGCTATATAGTGGGAGCGGGGAGGCCGGCTGCGCTGTCAGTGGGCGGCGGAAGCCGGCTTCCGCCGCCCGCTGACAGTGCAGCCAGCCTCCCCGCTCCCACCATGCCGGAATTTTTTTTTTAATTTCAGGGCTTGGTGGGAGCGGGGAGGCCGGCTGCGCTGTCAGCGGGAGGCAAAATCGGCTTTCGCCTCCCGCTGACAGCGCAGCCGGCCTCCCCACTCCCACCATGCCAGCATGTAGCATACACTTACCTACATGCCGGCAGAGATGAGCGATTCTTTAAAGTTCGATGCGGATGAACCCGAATTTCTTGGAGAAATTCGGCGAATCGCCTGAATCGAATTTTTAAGAAATCTCTAATCCCCACCTCCGATAATGACATTGGCGCTCTCTAAAATAAGAATGTTAAAATACTAGAAACGTGACTCTGCGCGCAATGCATTGACGTTGAAATTGTGGGAACAAGTTTTTAAATTATTACAAGAAAAATGGACCAGAAAAGCAATGTATAAATCATCTCAGTTATTTCCCCGCCGCAATTCTGAGACAGACTTGGGGGAGTTTCAGACTAATTAAAAACCATATATCTGCAAACTATATGGTGATCTACTTTAAAAAATGAGGTCACTCCCATATTAAACTGAGAATGGATATTTTATAACACATAAATATAGAAATGTATAATGAGAAAAGTGAATGAAATCTGCTTGACCCTTTCTTATCCTAGCTTGTTATAAAGGGCTTCAATACTCACCTTTCCCTGATCCTTCATTGCAGCAATGCACATGATCACCAGCGCCCGATCCTGGGATACAAGAGCGGTGCTATTTTGCAGGCAGGCAGGTTTATTCATTACTAGCGCCAGATGAGCGTCTGTACAGAGCGACCACTAATATAAGCTGTGATCGGCTATCGGGCGCTTTAACAGAGCGTCTCATTCACTGTAGTAACCTGGCCGGCATTGATGAATGAGATGTATGTTGGGTGTTCTAACACCATTACAGCATTGCAGGGAGCAAGGAGTAGCACCAGCTCATTGCGACCGACTCTCAGCAACGCACACCATATTCAACAAAAAAACAGACACTCGCTCTGGATCTGGTCCCTATAGCATAGAGCGCCAGAGGCTGTGTGATTAAAGTCTGTATTTAAACACATATCCACCAGTAACAAAGCGAAAACACATGGAATGACATTGTTGTAACATTGTGACATACACTTTAATGCCAGACCTGTAGTGACAATTCGCCATAAATAAATAAAAAATCAAAAACGTTTTCAAAAATTATTTTTCTAGGCCAGGAGAGGTCACACAATGATTTGAGACAAAAAAAAAAATATTAAAAACAAAAAACCCTGTTTGAACAGAAGAAAAGTAACGTCCATTGAAATGTATGGGAGAGCGAACGGTAGCGACAGGTCTTACCTGGTGCTCTGGAAGCCAGAGCGCCGGTGCTATACACTGAGCTGGCTGTAATGATGAATCGTACGCTACATGGCGCTGTTAGAGTTGCTCACCAGAATCGCCCTCATAAATGTGGTATTGCGTACAGCGTCCATCGTTCACCAGACGCTGCCTGCCACTTACAAGGCCCTACCTGGCGCTATCCCTTGATGAATAACCCCCTTAGTGAGTAATTCAGACCATTGGGCTTTAAGTATTTTTAAATTACATGTCCAGCCTCTTAAAGGGGACCAAATCCCAGGATTTTGACCGATCGTGGGTGCCCCGCTGTGTGAAACCCCGCAGATCGCCGAAATCAACTCACCTATTCCCAATCCTATGGCGCATGCGTTTCAGCTCGCCCAAGCTAAGCCTTCGTCTAAGGCGAGCAGCTCTGAGCGCGCTGACGGCCGCATCCCCCGCTACCCTCTAACAGGGAGCGTGTCTGTGCCAGCCATTCACAAATACCTGCCATGGGCCCTGCTAGAAGGATAGCGGGGATGCTGCCGCAGCTTGCACGTGCGCCGTTTGACCAGGAAAGAATGTAAGTGTATGGGCGACCTGGGGGGGGAGGGTTTCCTAATTTTTGATTCCCCGGGGGGAAGGAATTGATCGGCCCATGAATCTTATAGATTCCTGGGCCGATCGACAGGGGTTTTGGTCCACTTTAAAAAAAAAAAAATCTCTCCTTTTGTCCCCCGCAGCTGATTGATGCGACTTTGGCGGTGAGAAACTTACTGGAACCATGCATTCCAGTCCCCATGCTATCCACGTTACCTTCTGCACTGAAGGCAATCACCCTTAAAGCAGAACAAAACCCGGGATTTTCATTATCCTTGGTTCTGTTCCTGGGCCTTCAGATGCCCCCCCCCCCAAAATAAAAACATCCAATCGTCCAATCAGCGCTGTATCTGCATATTAATGATCGGCAATATGGTTCTGTTTAGATACAGATCTCGGCAATATTGAGTGACGCATCCCCAGTTTCTTTTTAAATGTAGGCGCGCCCCCGCCCCAGCTTATCTGAAAGGCAGGGTGTGTTAGCACGCCTCAGCCCAGAGATGCTGGGGATGCGGCCGGCGTTGTTTACATCACTGTGGGAAGGTGAGTTTTGCGGGATGACCCGGTGGGGGCCTTGTGGCGCGGGACATAGATAAGGCTATAAGGCAACCAGCCCCGGACAACGAGCGATCACCTGCAAGGGACAAAAAGTGAGTATATAGCTTTTTTACATTTTAGCCTGGACAGTGTTTTTAAAGGGATTTTTTTGTGTAAAAGTTTAAAAAAATAAACAGCATTTTACATTGCCAAGTGTTTCTCCGGCGAAGTGCCTCCTCTCAGCTTTACGCACTGAATGTCGAAATATACTTCCTTACTGCCTGATGTGGGCCACCAATACAAGCTCAAACAGCTAGTCCAGACCACGCCCCCTCCATATTGATGGCCCTCTGACTAGCAAGCCTGATAGGGATTGGAATCCATCAGCCCTGATCTTTTTGTTTGGTAGTTGTGTTAAAGCAGACCCAAACCCATGTTTGGCACTCTCCTAGGTGTTGGTCCACTTATGGGGCATCCTTATTTGGGATGCACCTGTGTGTGAAACCCCCGGGGTTCGTCTGGCTGCTTACCTCGATCCACACTCCCACGGCGCATGTGCAAGCTCTCATCTATCGAATATTCATGCTCTGCAATAACTTCTGAATTGGATAGGCACTTCCCGCTGGCCACTTCTCTCTGCTTCATGCAGCCACTGCTAACCATTCAGATATGCTAGTGGTGGGCACGCGCATCAGAGTGCTGGGGATGCCGCTGAAGTCCTGAGCTTGTGCCATGGGATTGATTCCTGAGAAGATTATACAGGCAATCCAGGAGGGGGGGGGTCACACAGTGGGGCGTCCCACCCAAATCGGGATGCCACAGGGGCTGTGACCTGGTCCTGGAGTCTTTTAGGCTCTAGAGAAGGGTTACACTTTAAGGTATGGGTGTGTGTTTGCTGGGAAGTCTGTATACTACTGAGCATGGCGTGGGGGGCATCCCTTTCCGACACTGACACTACATCACAATACATATTATTTATTTACAAAGTACCCTTGTTTTCCATGGCGCATTACAAAGCACTGTACAGTATAAATTACAGGAGGGTGGGAACGAGTCACAATCACATGAATTAAATTCTACAGGAGCCACTATTAAGACACATTGAATCAGGGCAGGCATCGCCCCAAGGACTCCATTCCCCCTACCCTAGGCAGCCCCTATGCAGGACACAAGGCTATGCAGTAACCAGGACTAAGGGCTGTCAGCCTGGGGCAGATTGGCCATTGGGAGAGCCTTTCCTTCTTTCTGTCACTCCTTCTATTACTTGTTTCTTTCCTTCTATTCCTTTCTCTCATCTTTCATTCTATTTGCTTTTTTCTTTCATCTGTTCATTCTGCCATTCCTTGACTTGTTTTCTTCTTCCTTTTTATTATTTATGTTAGTCCTTCTATGCTTTGTTTCTTTCCATCTAGTTTTTTCTTTCTGACTATTCTTTGTTTTTTTCTTTCATCTATTTGTTTTGCCATTCTGTTTCTTGCTTTCCTTCTATTCTTTTTTTCTCTGACATTCCTTCTATTCTTTCTGTCATTCTTTCTCTTTCTTTATTTCTATCAGTCTTCTTTTCATTCTCTTTTCTTTCATCTCTTCTTTTTTTCTCCCATTCCTTCTCTCTGTTTCCTGCTTTTTTCTGTCATTCATTCTATGCTTTTGTTCCTTCTGGTTTCTTTCCTACTTTGCATTTATCTTTTATATTTCTTTTTTTTCCATAAATTATTTTTTTGGTCATTTCTTTTCTCTTCTTTCTTTCTCTCTTTCTTTCATTTTTTCAGTCATTCCTTCTATTCTTTAGTGCTTTCTTTTTGTCATTCCTTCTACTCCTTGCCATTCCTTCTCTTCTATTCTTTGGCAGTATTCACCAAACATAGAACTTTATCACCATGTATAGAGGATCATAACACAACACAAGGGGCCATTGAGGACCCGCATAAACCTGGAGCCAGCCCTACATGGAATGACCATCTGTTACATGCACCCAACCCCCACCACAAACAGTAAGTGAAAAGGACAGGTGAGACAAACAGCATGCATCTCAGAGCCAGGGTGAGCTAGGGAATGCTTAAAACGGATCAAAACTCAGGAGTTTTACCCTCCTTGGTTCTAATCTGCTTTAACCCTTTAAATGCCAAGCACGTAGTTTCTACGTGGTTGCCTCTCCTACCGTTAAGTGCCAAGCACGTAGAAACTACGTGCCTGGCATTTCCCACAAACAGTTAAAAAGATAGAAAAAAAAACCACTTACCTCCGGTATCCCCGTGAAGCTTGGGGTCCCCTCTTCCTGGGGGGGGCATCCGATCGCCCCCCCGTCGTCCTCCGTCTTCAGGGGGGGCCCCGAAACCAGCCGCCCCCCCCCCCCCCCCGTTTCCAGCGCTGACATCGGCGCTGTAAAAAAAAAAAAAAAAAAAACTGTCATTTACTCACCTCCGCGCCCGAGCCTTCTGTCCGGGTCTCCTCTTCACCAGGGGGGGGGTCCGATCCCCCCCCTGGGCTGCGCAGTCTTCAGGTGAGGACCCTCTTCCGGGTCCTCACCTCTTGTAATGGCGGCGATGGCCGCTTAGCTCCGCCCATTGTGGGAGGAGCGGGATGACGTCATCCCGCTCCTCCTATACCCCCTCCGAGCTCCGGCATCTGTCAGATGCCGGTGGTGATCGGAGCAGGGCGGATGTCAGGTGAGGAAGCTCCGATCGGAGCCCCCTCGCCTGTCACCCGCCCTGCGCCGATCACCACCGGCATCTGTCAGTGACAGCGGCGCGGGACAGACAGCGGCGAGGGACGTCGGATCGGAGGTGAGTATAGTGTAAAAAAAAGAAAAATTAAGATTTTTTTTTCTCTGTGTCATTTTTTACTATTAACCCCTTGTGAACTGGTAAGGGGTCCATGACCCCTATACCAGTTCACAAGGCTGGGGGGATGGGAAGCCACCTGCGCTAGCGGGTGGCTTGCCATTAACCCCTGGCACCCCCATTACCTGCCTCCCCAAAGGCCAGGGGGGGGCAGAAGAGCCCGGGCCCACATGGGCTATGTGGGCTCGTAGGCTGCAGGGTGGGGGGGGCCACAAAAGCTGGCCCCCCCACTCTGTGCCTACAAGCCCCCATAGCTGGTCCCGGGCTGGTTACTGTGGGTAAGGGGGACCCCACGTCAATTTTTTTTTTGATTTTTAAGGGTTTTTAACCCTTAAAAATCAAAAAAAAAATGGGGTCCCCCCCCTGGGAGGGGGGACCCTATGTCATTTTTTTTTTTGATTAACCCTTTGTGTTCTGTCATCCAGCAGCTATAAAAGGCTTCTAGCAAGTGAGCAGAAGCCAGTGATCGCAGAGGGACAGAGTTCTCCAGGATGGATGGGAGGTGAGTACAGTGTAAAAAAAAAAAAAAAAAAAATTAATAAAATATTTTTTCTCTTTGTGTGTCTGTGTGATTATTTACATTTAACCCCTTGTGAACTGGTAAGGGGTCCATGACCCCTATACCAGTTCACAAGGCTGGGGGGATGGCAAGCCACCTGCGCTAGCGGGTGGCTTGCCATTAACCCCCGGCACCCCCATTACCTGCCTCCCCAAAGGCCAGGGGGGGGCAGAAGAGCCCGGGCCCACATGGGCTATGTGGGCTCGTAGGCTGCAGGGTGGGGGGGCCACAAAAGCTGGCCCCCCCACTCTGTGCCTACAAGCCCCCATAGCTGGTCCCGGGCTGGTTACTTTGGGTAAGGGGGACCCCACGTCAATTTTTTTTTTTATTTTTAAGGGTTTTTAACCCTTAAAAAATCAAAAAAAAAATGGGGTCTCCCTCCCCTGGGAGGGGGGACCCTATGTCATTTTTTTTCTCGATTTAACCCTTTGTAGTGTGGATGGTAGTTGTATTTTTTTTGTGAATGTTATTAAATACTTGTTTCAGTTAGGGGGGTCTCCTGGGCAGGAACGGGGGGCTACCGATAAATATGTGGTACCGTTCTAATCGGTAGAAATGGGGCTTTCACATGCAATATGATTTTCCTTAATAAAATACATTTTTTATTTAAAATAAAGGAGTCAATTTTTTTAAAACATTTTTTATTTATTTATTTATTATTTTTACTTAATAATATTGTAAAAAAAAAAAAAAATTTACAAACAAGACATTTCATGTTAAAGCCTAAACTCTGCTGCAAAAAAATATATATATAATTTTCCTGAAAGTTCCAGCAAAAATGGCGCAAAACATGACGCAAAATGGGGAAAAATGGCCTGTCAACAGAGGGTGACAAAATCTCAAGTAGGCTGGCAATTAAAAGGGTTAATAGTACCTATGCATGTTGGGTATTGTTCTGTTCGGGGGACCTTGCGCTTTCAGACTTAGCTTGTTTTTTCTGGTTTGCATATTTATATTTTAGGAAAAGAGAAATTGGGATTTCACACGCAATAAGATTTAATTGACAAACTTACATTTTTTATTACAAAAAAAACTACAATATGTAAAAAAATTTTTTTTTTTTTTTTTTTTTGCACATATTTAACCAAAAATATTGAGAATACACCTAAAAAATGACAAACAAGACATTTCATGTTAAAGCCCAGACTCTGCTGAAAAAAACAATATATCATTTTCCTGGGAAATCCCTAGAAATCCCTTCAAAAATCACATTTGAACATGGGGAGCGCAAAATAGTGCAAAATGGTCTGGCAACAGAGTGTGACAAAAACTCCAGGTAGGCTGGCACTTAAAGGGTTAAAGGGGAATCCTGATTTGGGATGCCTTTGTGTATAAAAACTTGCAAAATCACCCCCAAGATCTTACCTCGATCCACGCACCCACTTTACCTGCACAGGCTCTTCTCCAGTCAGCGTAAATAGCCCTGCATATTAACGGCCAGCAATCAGGGCGCCTCCCACTGGCTGCTCTCCTTGGCAGGGGTGCCTGCATAGGCTAGAGGAGTGCTGGGGGTGCCACCAGAGTCACGCGCATGCTCTGTGGGATTGAGTAATGGGGTAAAATTATGGGCGAACCCAGGAATCACACACAAGGGCATCCCAAATCAGGATTCCCCCTAGGAGTGGACATGTCATGGTTATTGTTCCCTTTTTTTAAAAAATGAAGTGCTTGAAGCTTGACTATCTTTGCCTTTGCTTCGTGCCTCAGGGGCATCCTGAATTCGGATGCCCCACTGTGTGAAACCCCCCAGAATGCCCTGTAAAACTCGCCTCTTCCCAGTCTATCGGTGCATGTGCTGGCTCTCGTCCAATCACACTGTCATTTGGCAAGTGGCTCTGATGTTCTTCAATGGGGAGTGCTCCCTATTCTAAACAATCAGAGCAATTTGCCAAATGACATAATCATGGCAAACAGCTCAGCTATGATTGGACGCGAACCAGCGCATGCACTGTTGGCCTGAGTTTTAGATTCCAGGGCCGGCCGCCTGGGTTTTGTTCCGCTTTAAAACAACCCAGCAGTCAACTCCTGGGATCCCTTGTCTAGGCCCGGGTGATTGCCGCTGGCCAATTGAGATTGCTGAAGGGGCTAGCAGATGGGTGTCCACCCAATAAGGGCCGCCATCTGGAATGTTTGGGCCCCATACAACAATGTCTGTGCCCCTCTTGTATTTTATTTGTGTTGGCCAGGCCCATGATTTCACCTGGCCTCTAGCCCCAAGGCAACCAGGCTTATTTCAATACAAGGGGCCTAACAATCATTATAGCATATAGGGGCCCAGACACAACATAGACTATATAGAGTCTGGGACTCCTCTGTAACCTATATGTGATGGTTGGGCCAGAGGCTGGGGTGAGTAAATGGTGAATCCAGGGGTTTTCACACATAAGGGCAATCCAGATCGGTATACGTGGGGGTTTATTAGAACCCAGGATTGGGTTTTGGTTCTCTCTCTGTAACAGAACATCACTTTTAACAGAGAGGGGTCCTGTGAGTCCTATATTTTGAGTTGCTTACCGCTTTTCTGTCCTGATTACATCCATGGGCTTCCTGCTAACTTCCTTTCTCCAGTGATCACATTAAAGCAAACCCTCTGCGGCCGGCCCTGAAGTCTAAAAGCTGCCCTCACTGTGCGAACCCCCCTCCAGTCGCTGCAAAACTCACCTTTGCCCTGTCTCCCATCAGCGGCTGCACCCCCTGTCCAGCGTCTCTGGGCTGTAGTGCGCTCCCACGTCTGACCAATTACATAGGCTGGGAATAGGAGTGCGAACACGTTTAAAGGAAACTGGGGATGCGGCAGCTCCCTTTAACAATGGTCGAGCTCTGTATCTAAAAAGAGCTGTATTGCCGATCTGGGGAGGTTTCACACAGTGGGACATCCCATGCATGTGTCACCAAATCATTTATATTATTATTATATCATACCAGGCCACCTGGGGGGGGGGGGGGAATGTTTACTCCAGGGTTGGGCCTAAAGGGTTTTGGTCCCTTTCACTTTGGCGGAAGTTGAGCTCCCATAAGTGGCCGGCACTGCCAGGCAGGGGCGGACTGGGGTTGAAAATGGCCCGGGACTTTTATTGTCACACCTGCCCCTCTGCAGTGTGTCCGGCCTGTATCTATGCCCCCCCATAACAGGCAGTGTGCAGAACCCCACCCATCACAGGCTGAGTGGCAGAACCTCTCAATAACAGGCTGGGCAAGTCTGGGATTTTGTTCAGCTTTAAAGTGGACCTAAAGTTTAAAAACATGCAGCGCTGAGCTTCCAATGTGAGAGTGAATTTCCCAGGTGGTTTTCCAGCTTGGCCAAGTGCAAGGGGAGGGGAGCAGTGAGAGGGTCAGCTGTGGACTTTACAGTCACTTTATAAAAATAATGTATAACGTGCATATATGACCAACAGGGACGGGAGCCCCATGCAAAATTGTGTATGTAATCAAAGACAATGTTTACGAAATACAATATTAACGCACTTTGTCAGGGATATAGACGCGACCTGCGCATGCGCTGTGGGAGCACCAGCTAACCCAGGGGGTTTCATTCATAGGGAGACCCTGGCATAGGGAATTGTCTGGGAGTTGCCCATATGGCCCTCCAATTTCCACTCCCTGTGGCATCCCAAACTAAGATACCCCATTAAAATCGCTGCATCGCTAGGTCATGGCTTTACTATACCATTTGCTAGATGCATACCTGGGGCAGCCATTTGTAATTGACCGGCCCAGGCACATCCCCAGTTATAGGTGAGTGCGGATGCAACCAGTGACCCGCTCTGCACCATTCAACTCGCTAACTGCTATGATGTCACAGCATCTCACATAACTGAAAGGAGCTGAGTGCACTGATTCTGCAGTACCACGCTGGATCGGCCAATCCATTCCCTCCCCATGGCGCATCCGAAATCGGCAAGCCCCGCTGTGTGAAACCCCCCAGGACGCCCGCTACACTTACCTTAATCCCAGTCCAACGGCGCATGCACGGGCCGCATCTCGCGCTTCTCTCTAGCAGGGCGCGTGCCTGATAGAGGGAAGCGTAAGATGCGGCTGCCAGTGCGCTCGGAGCTGCTGAGCTAAAACGCAGCTAAGATGTGCATAGCTCAGTGGCTCCGAGCGCGCCTATTGGACGAGCAGCACGAGAAAATCCTGGGTGTTGGTCCACTTTAAAAAAGTTGCCACTGATCTGACCTGGGTTTTGGTCCTTGCCCCCGGGCTTTGTAAAATCCCCCAGGTTGCCAAAATCAACTCACCTCTTCCCACTCCTACCGCGCCTGCTCGTCCAATCAGCGAGCTTGGATCCGCTGATGTCACATCATCTTCGTCTAAGGCGAGCGACTCTGAGCATGCTGACAGCCGCATCCCCCGCTACCCTCGAACAGGGAGCATACCCGCGCCGGCCATTCACAAATGCCTGGCACGGGCATGCACCCTGCTAGAGGGATAGTAGGGATGCGGCTGCGTCTTGCGCCGTAAGACCGGAAATGAAGGTAAGTGTATGGGGCGACCGGGGGGGTTTCTCGCTGTGGGGCATCTCGATTTTGGAGGCCCCGAGGGGAGAGAATTGATCAGCCCAGGAATCACTGTGGGTTTTGGTCCACTATAAGCATGCCACTGATGACCAACATTATACATTATTAGTATGACTTTAAAGTGGATCTAAAACACTAATATATCTCCTTTATGTTTCAGAAATTGTGGACAGGTAGGTAATGATATGTTTCATATATGGCGGAAATGCCCAAAGGTGGTAATGTTTTGGAACCAAGCGTTACAGGGAAATGGATGGAAAAATCACTGTTGGTTGTCTTATTAAATAAACCTATTGTGGGGATTTCCAGATTTCCCCATACATTTATTTTCTATGCTTGTTTGGCAGCTAAATAGACCATTACTAAGTATTTGAAACTTCAAATGTTTATTGATAAATTAAATTGCAGTCGCAATTTAGGGAGATTTGGAGTCCTTGGTTTGAATTCTGGAATTACCCATATTCTTCTTAGTACGGTACTATTTATTGTTTGTTTATTATTTCTTAGACGTTATGGTCTCTATTTCTATTTAAACCACTGACATATTTATTTTGTTTTACGATTAATACTATGCTAATCTATTATTAATTATTATTTTATTATTATTAATTTATTATTAATCATATTAGGCGATTATCAGTCAGAAAAGTTTATATTTCCATTGTTTTCTGTTTCCTTTGCATATTCTAATGTTATATTCGGAATTCTGGTTTGCTTTATTGAAAACTCTTAATAAAAGTATTGAAATATAAAGTGGATCCAAAATAAAATGGCAATAAAATAAACTCCCTTTCAAGTCTGTGGTGCAAGAGTTTCATTTTTAGTGCCAGTGTCACACACACTACCACAAACTTCCTAACATTTTAAAGGTTTACGAAAATGGCGCTACCAGAGCAGTCGGCCGGGCGCGCGACACAATATACAAGCCTGGAGTGCCCACACCGGAAAGAGGCGGGCGCATGACGGCTTTCTTACTTCATTGCCAAGAGCCAATCAGATTAGTGGGCGTGGCCACGCGAGTTCCCCGTTTTCGCTTGGTCTTTCCCTTGTGCCTCAGACTGTCCGCTTCTATGACGTAAAGAGCAGCGTGGATTTTCTCCGGCAACACACACACAGGCGGACTGTACCAACTGGAGGAGAAGACGAACCGGAGCCGCCACAGGTGAGGCGACCTAGCTGGCAGTGACCTCCATGACGTCAGCACCCTCTGGATTAACTTTATCTTTCATTCTCTTGCTTCTTTTACGTTCGAGATGTGTATGAGTTGCTTTATTCTCCCCCATGTGTAATGGTTTGCCCCATGACTTATTGTCTTGGTACAGCCCGGGAGGGGTGCTTGTTAGTGTTACACTAGTTCCATGTTTAGGAGCTGTGTGTTGTGAGGGGTGCTGGGGACTTTGTAGTGTGTGTGTGTGCGCGCGCGCTGCCCCCCCCCCCCCGGGCTGTGAGGTGTTGGTATGCTCCTGCAAAGTGAGTGGCTGACAAAACAGAGGGATCTCCATGCTGGCGAGTGAGCCTTGTCCCTACTACTACTGCTCTCTGTGAGTATGTGCACGCCATTTCTATTATATATACACACACATAAGCCTTGTTACCTTATACACACTGTATGCTCTCCTGACGTCACACTGACTGCTATTACGTCACGCACACTATATGCTCTCCTCTGTATGTGCCTGTCATTTCTATTATCTATACACATAAGCCTCATGTTACCTTATACACACTGTATGCTCTCCTCTGACGTCACACTGACCACTATTACATCACACACACACACTGTATGCTCTCCTCTGACGTCACACATGATGAACGTGCCCTGGACAAGCGTGACAGTAAGGATCGCTATGTACTGTAATGTCTGTTTCTATAGCACTGACATATTCCTTAGCAATGTACATTTATTTATATAGCACAGACATGTGCCATAGCAATGTACATTTAGTTTTATATATCACTGACCTATTCCATAGTGCGGTACATCTATATAGCTTAGACCTATTCCATAGCGCTCTATTATAGCATAGACCTATTCCGCAGCACTGTACTCTTATATATCGCTGATCTGTTCCATAGCGCTGTACTCTTATATATCCCTGATCTATTCTGTAGCACTGTACTGTTGTATATCACTGATCTATTCTGTAGCACTGTACTGTTGTATATCACTGATCTATTCTGTAGCACTGTACTGTTGTATATCGCTGATCTATTCCATAGCGCCGTACCCTTATATATCACTGATCTATTCCGTAGTGCTGTCTTGTTATATATCACTGATCTATTCTGTAGCACTGTACTGTTGTATATCGCTGATCTATTCCATAGCACTGTACCCTTATATATTGCTGATCTATTCTGTAGCGCTGTACATTTTTTATAGCATAGACCTATCCCATAGCACCCTACATTTAGTTATATATTGTTGATATGTTCTGTAGCACTGTACATTTATCCCATAGCATTGGACAATTGTATAGTGTAGACTTATTCCTTAGCTCTTTACATTGTTATAGTGTAAACCTATTTTTTAGTGATGTACATTAATATATCTCTTAACTATTGCATGGCAATGTACTTTTATGTAACGTGGTATTAGTTTGTGTGTGTGTAAGTTTATATAGTGTAGACAGATTCCAAAGCAATTTACATTTCTTTTTATTGTGTTAAAGTGGACCAAAACCCAGGATTTTGACTCTCCCAGGTTTTGGTCCTTGCCCCTGGGGCACACCAATTTGGGATGGCCTGCTGTGTTAAACCCCCAGGTTTCTCACCTTTCCCTGGTCCTATGGCGCAGACGCGGGCTCTCGTCCAATCATTGTGCTCAGCTGCACTCATTAAATTCGGCTAAGGGTTGAGAAGAGCTGAGCGTAGCGGCGGCTGCATCCCTGCTACCCTCTCACAAATGCTTGGGGAGGGCATCGGGCAGCCATGGAGTCTTGTAGATTCCAGGGCTGCTTTTGGTCCACTTTTTAATGAGGAACAAAACCCGGGATTATTGCTGGGTTGTGTTCCTCCTCCCGGATTTGGTTTGTTCTGCTATTTGAAATCCACCAGAATTCCCCAAAAATCACATCTCCGGTGATCCCACGGCAAATGTACCAGCTGGCTAAGTACCCCCTAGCGTCAAGATGTTCCAACCAAGTACACCCTGTGGGGTGATCATTTATAAGTCCAAAATTAGAAGTCCACCGGCCTCGTAGCACTTTTAAAGCAAGTAGGGATACTGTAAAAATGAAATACCAGACCAGTCAGACACCCCCCCATGTTGGTGTGCCCCTGTACGCAGCTGTGTACCCCCAGGGGTACATGTACCGCAGGTTGAGAAATGGTGATCTAGATGGCAGCAGATCCAGCTTGGTTAAAGCGTAGATGGCAGCAGATCAGGCTGGTGTACAGGTTAGTCTGCAGCCTCCTGGTTACCACCTGATAGGATGTTGCTTAGCATAGGTCGAGAAACACTGCTCTAAAGTTTAAATTGGCCAGAAGTCAAAAAAACTTTGGGCCTCTTAGTATCTTTCCTAAGGGGCATCCTGATTTGGAAGGATCAGGCTAATTGTCTTTTTTAGTTATTTCATGCTGTATTGAATCAGGTTTTTGGACCATTAGGATGTGTCTTGCTTCCCTCCTGCCTATTGTAGTGTGATCTTGTTTCTTTGTGCTCCGGGTCTCATTCGTGCCTCTACATGCTTGGCTTTGTTGTCATCGCCTTTTGTGCTCCATGCTGCTTGACTTTTTGTTATGTTAATAGCAGTAAGTGCCGCCACTATAGGGGGGCTCGGGCTAGAAACATGCCCTGGGGGCTCTTAAAATGGTTTGAAGTTGCCTGTAACTCTAGCAATTCTTTAGGGACAGACTTTCTAGGTAAAGTAAATGTCCACTTTAGATGTAGCATGAGTATGCGCGGTGGGCCGTGCCCAATTGTCTGTGGCTAGGGGCGGACAGTTATGTTCCTGCCCTGCTGGAGGCTAGATGCTGTACTCACTGGCCCAGGAAGGAGGGCTTCTTATTGGCAGACTGTGAATAGGTCACGTGTTACTGACTGCTTCTTGTCATCATTAAATTAATGCGGCCCTAATCTGGTGCGGGCATGCTCCCTGTTAGAGGGAAGCGGGGGATGCGTCCGCCAGCGCCCTTGGAGCCACTGGCCTTATACGAAGGCTTAGATGACGTGACGTCGGCATCTCTGAGCACGCTGATTAGACGAGCGGCCGCACGCGTGCCCTAGGACCAGCAAGAGATGAGTTGGCATTGGCGTTCTGCAGGGTTTCATACAGTAGGGCACCCCCGATCAGGGTGCCCCGGGGGAAAGGATTAAAACCCAGGATAGTCAAAATCCTGGGTTTTGGTCCACTTTAAGATCCTCCTCCCAGTCTCCTCAAGGTAAAGCCGCGACACATGCGTATGATCTGGCCAGGGACCCGAATTGCTCCCATGGTACATCTGGGAAGGGGGCGGGTACAAGGATGTGTGCATTGAGGACATAGAGGCTAGTGGAGAGGGACACAGTAAAATCAGTGTTCCAGAAAAATTTGTAGACCAGTATATCCATTTTCAGTTCTACACACAAAGAATATAGCCCAAGGCTTTGGCTAAATTCATTTCACACATCCAGGGGGTTTTGGTCCACTTTATGACCCAGCATTGTGTTTGAAAGCTTTGTGAATAGGATAACATGCTGTCCACTGTCAGGCTACTGGAGCTGAGGTTGCTTAAAGAGGAAACTTTGCCTCAATGAAGCCAAAAAGACCCCAAAGAAAGGCAGATTTTCCCATCCCTGGAGCAACCCAATGCTGTGTTAAATAAACCTCCACCATGGCCAGGTACAGTTGTGTAGCTGGGACATGCGCGGGCCTCATCCACCTCTCCCACTTGCCTCTGTCTGAAATGCATTCCTCATGAGCACTCCATCCCCCCCTTCCTAGCCGAACTGATGTCAGATCTGCTTAGTAAAAATGGAGCAGGAGCTGCTGATTGGCCCGTGCACGCACCGCGCAAGTGCGGGAGAGGTGAGTTTTCCTCTTCCTAGGGGGCAGAATTTACTTCCACTTCTTGACTGTGTTGGCCAAACAGGAAGCCAGTATACTGAAAATGAAAATAAATGTCACAGCCATAAAATTCCCCTGAATGACATTGATGTAAGTAATGCTACACATGAATAAAAACAAGGGAAGGCTGACACTATCTCAGACATTTCCAGCGGGCTAACATGTTTCCTGAATACACTGAGATGAAGGACAAATATGACCGAGGGATGCTTTGGGGTATAGACCTGCTTACATTGATCTATCTGCTGCCCCTGTATCTATACATGAGGCTTCTGCATCTTTTTAGATCCAAAGAGGAAGCGGTGCATAATCCTCCCTGTGTCTGAATACTGCGCTACTGCTTGGGGTGGCCCCAGGTAAACGGGGAGATATCTAGTGAAATGTCAGGCACAGGCTTCATATTCCCATGATAGGTGCAGAACACCCTAGATTATCATTCTCAAGTATTGTTCTGCTGCAGACGGGTATCCTGAATTGGGACGCCCCACCATGTGTATCTCCAGGGATCTCTGTAAACCCTTTCAGCTCTATTTATAACTAAAGCAGGCTGGAGCTATATAGCAAAACCTGGTCACCTTAAAGTGGACCAAAACCCAGGATTTTGACTCTCCTGGGTTTTGGTCCTTTCCCCGTCATGCCATCTAAGGCCAGCAACTCCGAGTGCGCTGGTGGCCGCATCCCCTGCTTTCCTCTAACAGGGAGCGTGCCCGTGCCGCCAATTCACAAATGCCTGGCGCGGGCACGTGCCCTGCTAGGAGGATAGCAAGGATGTGGCTCGAGCATGCGCTGTTGAATCAGGAAGCAAGGTAAGTGTATGGGGCGACCTAGGAGGTATCACACATCGGGGCATCCCGACTTTGGATGCCCCGGGGGGAGTGAAGCGATCGGGCTGGGCCAATCATGCTGGGTTTTGGTCCACTTTAAAGTAGCCCTATCACCTTCAAGGCCAGCTAAAGTCTAAAAGAGGCCCCGCGGTGTGAACCCCCCACGCAGGCCCGCAATCACTCACCTTTTCAGCTGGCTCCTGCTGAGACTGTGGGCGGTGACCGCGTCCCTGCAGCTGAGGTGCGCTCCTGTTTCCAGCCATCCAGATAGGCTGGGTGTGGGAGTACACAGCTCCTGCTCAGTTCAAAGCAATGCTTTATGCCATGAATTAGTATGCACAACATAAAGCACTGATTGGACTAGAAGTCACGCATGCGCCGTGGGAAAGGCAGAAATTACCTATAAATGGGATGCACAGAACTGGCACTTATGGCAGGTGAGGTATTGTGATGGGTGCATGTTATGAGCCTTTAAACATCTAAGATGGCGGCTCATGGAACAACAGGCAGCCTGCAAACAGGAAGTGCCTTCTGACTGTGCTGCTCTGCATTCTGGGATTGCTGACCTTTCCCTGACCCCAACTCTGCTCTGTCTGAGCAAAGCACAGCTATAACCCCGCCCCCTATACTTTATCCCGCTCTCCTGTCCTCAGTAAGTGTGATGCTTCTGAGTCAAGATGGTGGCGCCCATATCCTAGACTCCTGAACAGAGTTGCAGCCCAGTGGGGGAAATAATTTTTTTTTTTTTAATATATTGGTGAAATGTTTCTTTTTCCAAGGACTATAATATAAGAACAGAACATTTTCAGAAGTTTCTAATGCTAATTGTCATTTAAAGTGGACTAAAACCCCTCCCCCCTCCGCTATGTGAAACCCCCCAGGGCGCCCCATACACTTACCTTGCTCCCCAGTCCAACTGCGCATGCGCGTGCTGTGGTCGCATCCCCGCTATCCCTCTAGCAGTCGAGTGCCCGCGCTAGGTATTTGTAAATGGGTGTCGTGGGCATGCTCCCTGTTAGAGAGAAATGGGGGACGCGATCACGGCCTGCGCATGCGCCGTGGGACCGGGAAGCAAGGTAAGTGTATGGGGCGCCCTGGGGGGTTTCACACAGTAGAGGGGGGGAGGGAATTGATTCCCGGGAAGATCGTGGTGGGTTTTAGTCAAAGGCTAAGACGACATAACGTCAGCGGCTCCTCACGCGCTGATTGGATGAGCGGTCCCGCATGCGTCGTAGGTCCGGGAAGAGGTGAGTTCTTATCTTATAGATTCCCAGGCCGATTGCCGTGGGTTTTGATCTACTTTAAGTTTTAGTTTTACTTGGTTGAGCTTTTGCCTTCTTGCAGTGTAGGGTTAAAGGATCAGGAAAACTTAAAAAGCAATTGCCTGGCGGCTTACCTGCAGCAGTGTCAGTACCATGCTGGTCTGGTCTTTCCTCTACTTCCAGTTCCTCCCCCTTAATCCTGACCACAAATACAATCCTGAGGCTCATGTCAGGTTGACACCCATCCTTTTAGTCATCTGCTAGAATGGAGTTCTCCATACTGTCACGTAAGCCCAGGGTACTCCAAGCAAGGCACACAATGTGCTTGCATCACTCGGCCCTGCCACTCCCATCAGAGAACAGCACAACATGAGGTGAAACTTTACTTTGGCAATATAGATTTGTTTTTGAATAATGGAAGAAAAATGAGGACATTGGCATGTGTAGCCGTACACAATGTGAAAACTTTTGAGAGTTCCTGGACAATGACTTTACCTATTGCTGTGCAAAAGACCTTATAGACTTTACTGCCTGTCTGGAACATGTGACCACAACATTTGTACAGCGTGACATGTGCTGCTGCTTCTCAGTAGCGGAACGCTCAGTGCACATTAAGAAATGCGACTCATCAGAGGTTTTTATGTGTTGGTCACACACCCGTCCATATAGTATATGGGCCCCAGTATACTGTGTGTGCAGCCACCATGAATGTCGGTGACCCCCAGCCTCGGGATCATTGCTAGTGACGTGTTGGAGGGCGAACAGCACAGCTAGAATTTTCCGCTTCATTATTTCTATAACAAGCTCTGTGGCTGGCTTGTAAAGCGCACGGCGCGGCTTTGATCGCAGGCCTCCCCCTGACATGTACGCTCTCACATGTCCATGTCCGAGGATTGGCAGCTCCCCGCAGCCCAGGAAACTGCATGACGTGTCTGCTAACTTACTGGTGTCT
This sequence comes from Gastrophryne carolinensis, assembly GCA_027917425.1. NCBI lineage: Eukaryota > Metazoa > Chordata > Amphibia > Anura > Microhylidae > Gastrophryne > Gastrophryne carolinensis. Next base: position 480,188,266 of record CM051236.1, read on the forward strand.
TAAATCCTAATTTAAAGGAAAGTCCACTTTTATATGGTATTTCTGGATGCAATAAGGATGTCCTCAAAGTACTGAGCTTATTTGGCATTTTTTTCGTATGTTAGCCAATATGTGTGTTATGGAAGCAGTTTTCACTACCTGCAATTTGATGCTATTGGCAACCTTGTATGAAGACAGGTACTCTTTATTTACTTCTTTGTAACACAGGCCTTGATTCAGTAAGATTTGAAACCATGCTCAAGGCATTAAAAAAAAAAAAAACGCTTAAAGCGATACAGCCGGCAATGGTAATTGTTACACCATTGTGTCGGGCTACATTTGGCACTGTCCTAAACAGTTTTTAAATTGAAGAAGAAATGTCCGAATTATCGTGCGTTTACATGTTCACCTCATGATTTCTCGTCTATAAAAAAAGTGGACGTGGCCCTTGGATGTAATGCTGCATAATGGGGAGGGTCTCTAAGATTCCCAGAACTTGCTTAAGACCCTGGTTGTGCTTCTCCCCCTTCCCCCTGTTGCTAGGCGACATTGGAGCCTAAACCAACACTACCAGACACATTCCCAAAAGCACATGCCCCCAAAGCGCATGCACGCACTCCCAAACTGCAGGGGGGGGGGGGGGGAGTAGGAGGTGGGGCAGCAGGTGCCGCGCTGCTCTCTCCCTGTATTGGCTGGGGAGGAGAGGAGGAGAAGGAGTAGGTGGGATGGGAGTCGCCGCAACTAGGCAGGAGGAGGAAGGTGGGGCGGCAGGTACCTCAGGTTTCTCCCCTGCTGCGCGAGAGAGTGGTGGGGGTAGCAATGGCCCAGGCCGATCAGCGGTACAGCTCTCTCCACTGCAGGCCGGCGGGGAGGGTAGCTGTGTGTCCCCGTGGGGGGCATGTTTCTTCTCCCCGCTGCGTGTGTGAGAGGTGGGGGGGGGGTAGAAGAAACACGCCCCTGATGGACACTGATATCCCCGCCGAGCGGTGTGGGTTTTCCCGCTGCCAGGAGGAGGCAGAGAGATGTGAGAGAACTGGAGGGAGGCAGAAATCTGGAGGGGCAGGACCGTGACCGCGTCCCTGCAGCTGAGGTGCGCTCCTGTTTCCAGCCATCCAGATAGGCTGGGTGTGGGAGTACACAGCTCCTGCTCAGTTCAAAGCAATGCTTTATGCCATGAATTAGTATGCACAACATAAAGCACTGATTGGACTAGAACTCACGCATGCGCCGTGGGAACGGGGGAAAGGCAGAAATTACCTATAAATGGGATGCACAGAACTGGCACTTATGGCAGGTGAGGTATTGTGATGGGTGCATGTTATGAGCCTTTAAACATCCAAGATGGCGGCTCATGGAACAACAGGCAGCCTGCAAACAGGAAGTGCCTTCTGACTGTGCTGCTCTGCATTCTGGGATTCTGACCCCCAACTCTGCTCTGTCTGAGCAAAGCACAGCTATAACCCGCCCCCTGTACTTTATCCCGTTCTCCTCTCCTCAGTAAGTGTGATGCTTCTGAGTCAAGATTGTGGCGCCCATATCCTAGACTCCTGAACAGAGTTGCAGCCCAGTGGGGGAAAGAATAATAAGTGACTAAAAACCTAAAATGTATTAACTTTAGATGCTGGGGAATCGTTGTTTTTTAAGGGTTTGGGCTTTTCAATAAATCGTGGTGAAGGTCCTGTTTAAGATTTTTTTTTTTTTTTTTTAAATATATTGGTGAAATGTTTCTTTTTCCAAGGACTATAATATAAGAACAGAACATTTTCAGAAGTTTCTAATGCTAATTGTCATTTAAAGTGGACTAACCCCTCCCCCCTCCACTGTGTGAAACCCCCCAGGGCGCCCCATACACTTACCTTGCTTCCCGGTCCAACTGCGCATGCGCGATCCCCGCTATCCCTCTAGCAGGACGAGTGCCTGCGCCAGGTATTTGTAAATGGGTGATGTGGGCAGCGGGGAGGGTAGCTGCGTGTCCCCATGGGGGGCATGTTTCTTCTCCCCGCTTCGTGTGTGAGAGGTGGGGGGGGTAGAAGAAACACGCCCCTGATGGACACTGATATCCCCGCCGAGCGGTGTGGGTTTTCCCGCTGCCAGGAGGAGGCAGAGAGATGTGAGAGAACTGGAGGGAGGCAGAAATCTGGAGGAGGGGGAGGGACCAGTAACGGAATGGAAAAAGCAATGCCATTGGCTGAACCTCTAAACCTCTATCTCGGCCATTTCTGCTTCAAACAGAAAAAGGTTTAGGACAGGGCTAAATGTAGCCCGACACAGTGGTGTAACAATTATTTTTACGGGTAACTTACGTTTTTGGGTTCTGTTAAAAAGGGAAACCATTGAAATTCCAAAAACATAAATTTTTTTTCTGTTCACAGTAAAGTGTGGTCAGAGCTGTGATGTATCTGTGTCTCTCCTCATGTCTCAGGGCCACCATGACGGAAGAGGAGCAGTTTGTGAACATCGACTTGAATGACGACAACGTGTGCAGTGTCTGCAAGCTGGGGACAGACGTGGAGACGCTGTCATTCTGTCATGTCTGCTTCAGGCTGAGCATTGAGGGTAAGTTGCTTGTCTGTTAATGATGGACATCGGATCCAGGTCCCAAGTTTTGTGCCCTTCGTGGCATAGGACTAAAAGAAGAAGTTCTTTCCTTTGCTGCAGATCTCTGTGTATATTTCTGTGTCTGATATAAACTTTGTATCACTTGGCATCAGCTAATAACTGAATGAACAAATTGAAAGCGAGCATAGATGTATTTTAAAGCGACTGTCCAGGGCCATTTGTCCCCGTAGTTGTGCCATCTCACTATGGTTGCATGACACTTAAACCGGACCTTCAGCGTGATTTAATGAAAAGCCCAAACTCTTAAAAAAACGGTTCCCCAGCATCTAAAATTAATATATTTTACGTTTTTAGTCACTAACTTATTAAGCCCAAACTCTTAAAAAACGATTCCCCAGCATCTAAAATTAATATATTTTACGTTTTTAGTCACTAACTTATTATTCTTTCCCCCACTGGGCTGCAACTCTGTTCAGGAATTTAGGATACGGGTGCCGCCATCTTGACTCAGAAGCATCACACTTACTGAGGAGAGGAGAGTGGGATGAGGTACATTGGGGTGGGGTAATAGCTGTGCTTTGCTCAGACAGAGCAGAGCTGGGGTCAGGTAAAGGTCAGCAGTCCCAGAATGCAGAGCAGCACAGTCAGGAGGCACTTCCTGTTTGCAGGCTGCCTGATAAGATGGCGGCTTCCATAAGCCGCCATCTTGGATGTTTAAAGGCTCATAACATGCAGTAGATGCAGGTAGGATGATTTTTAATGTGGACAATCTGTATGTACAGGGTGTGGGAAACATATAAGATAGACTCTTATTCAGAGTGAAGGTCCGCTTTAAAGCGGACCAACAGTCAAAAATGACTTGAAGCAGAGCAATACAACAAACGGCGCTCATATGTATCCCTCCGCAGGGCAATTTAGATTGCTGCACATAACAATTAATTTACCTTTTTCTAACTCCTGCTGTAGTAAATTTTAGAAACAAAATGGCGGCTCATGCATTTGCAGGCCGCCTGCAAACAGGAAGTGCTGTTATGCAGTTATGTCAGTTGAATCCAGGCAGCAGCATGGCTGAGATGCAGGGAGAGGAAACTAAAGTTACCTTTCTTTTCCAGCTGTGCCAGGCTGTTGGTCCGGTTTAATAACAGGGGCACTATTGCGAAATTGTGTAATATTAAAAATACATAAACACGAGACATAATGAGAGGAGGGGTCACTTATACACCCAAACTGAATAAAACTCCTAAAATATTTGAAATAAAACACCGCGCTCCTAAAACTTGAATGAAATTATAATTAAAATGCTACAACGTACCAGACCTTTTTATCCCTTAGTAAGCCTAAAATGAATTAATGTATTAAGGTACAGAGCAAATAAAAGCAGAATGCCACCTAAAGTGAGAAATATATGTCCTTAGTCAAAAAAAAAAAAAAAAAAAACTTATTAGATATAAACAATCCCAAATAAAAGTAAAAAACTTAACATTTACATAATCGTGAGTCCATAATTAATAAGTGTCCCAAAACACATGCACTAACTTTAAAGTGCTATAAAGAGAATTTTTCAAATGCAGACACAGTCCAATGGGTATCCCACGCTCATACATCCATTAATAGTGATCGCCCTTCACACTGTGTGCGCTTACCAGAAATTTGTATCAAACAACTCCTTATAATCAACAGGCTCCGTGAATAATTCCAAAGAATTCCATAAATTCAATATATTTCCATAGATTCAATCCGTGATGCTCAGTGATTTATATATAAAAAAGAACAAAGAAAATAGTGCAACCCCGTCTGATGTATTCACATATTTAATAATAAAATTGCACTTCCAAAAATCCAAAAGTGTATGCACAATGAATAAGCTCAAAGAGTAGTTCTCCTTCCCTTGCTCCACTATGGCCAGTAATAGATATGGATGCGGTTAGGAACTGAACTTAAATTCAATTGGATACACTTCACCTTTAAAAATAAAGGAAAACTTTGCCGCTGCCCCGCCTAACGCGTTTCACTGTTGCTACAGCTTCATCAAAGGCTAATGGCAGGAAAGCCGCTTTTCTGCTCCCTGCCATTAGCCTTTAAAGTTAGTGCATGTGTTTTGGGACACTTATTAATTATGGACTCACGATTATGTAAATGTTAAGTTTTTTTACTTTTATTTGGATTGTTTTATATTTAATACGTTTTTTTTTTTTTTTTTTTTTTTTTTTGACTAAGGACATATATTTCTCACTTTAGGTGGCATTCTGCTTTTATTTGCTCTGTACCTTAATACATTAATTGAATAAAACTCCTGCCAAGCTTGTGGTTTATTCTCTCATGGTAGGAGTAAAATCCAGGGGTGTTTATATCTTATAGATTCCCGATCGTACTGGGTTTTAAGGTACATACAGCAGGGCATCACCATTTTCTTTTTCTATACTAGAGGTCGGCTTTAATTCTGTTGCAGCTTGTACAGAGCACATGTTTGGTAAAAGAGCATTTCATGCAGGAATTAGGAAGGCTGTCGGCTTTGTTTACAAAGGAAGGCTGGAACTTTTCCGCCCTCTCTGTGATCATTGTGGTCTCTGTGGAATGTATCTGCCTTGTCCGCCATCCTGTTTTCCATTCCTTGTAACAAGAAAGCTCTGTTTACATCGCGCATTTGCTCTCCTCACATTATTTATGCTGCCGATGATCACACATGAGATCTGGGGTATTGTCACCAGGATCCTAGATTTTAGCTTCATCATGTTGGCTCCTGTTTACTGCTGTGGTCACTCTCGATAAACAATTTCTCAAGACGCTTGAAGGTCATGTGACACCTGCTCTAGAAATATGAGCCTGTTCATACAGCCAGGAGAGTCACTAGGGCAAAGGCTACTGAGCTCTGCCACTACATTTTCACACCGAAAAGCCATCCAAGGAGGCTAGGAAATGGCTGCTTCCTGCCCCCATGTGTGTTTTATGGACACAGAGTCTGTACACCAAGAAGAGATAAGTGAGCCCTGTACACACAGAACACTGCTGAGGTGAGGGAGCTCGCTCAGCCTTGCACATGTTCTTTCAGCCTTTCTGTGCAACTATCTGCAGTCTGTCGCAGTTGGCAACGTACAGCACTTGGTGTAAGTTGCCAATAGCAACAGATTAAGATGAAAACTCCTTCCACACTTGCTAACATTACAAAAAATGAAGACCTCGTTTTTCCACACAAAAACATACACCTTTTGAACATGGACTTAACCTTTAAGGTGCTCTGGGGGGGGGGGGGGTCAGGAAACAATGGTTAGTGCAGGGCGGCATGTAGTGGTTGCCTCAAGAAACTGACCATAGGCTAATCTGCAGTTGGTTGGACAGACCCGGAGTTCCTGAAAGTGTGGGGTCAGGTGAGAAGTCATCAAGGCCAGCCACTTGGCCCCCTACAAGAGTCCGGTCTTCACTGTGGGTGTATGTATGTGTATGAGATATATCTATATATATCTATCTCTAGATAGATAGATAGATAGATATATAGATATCTCATACACATACATACACCCACAGTGAATAAATATATATTATATATATATAATATATATATATATATATATATATAATATATATATATTTTCACTGTGGGTGTATGTATGTGTATGAGATATATATATATATATCTATATATTCACTGTGGGTGTATGTATGTGTATGAGATATATATATATATATCTATATATTCACTGTGGGTGTATGTATGTGTATGAGATCTATCTATCTATCTATCTATCTAATATATATATATATATATATATATATATTATATATTCTCTGATTCAAAAGCTGCCTTGTCCCAAAACTACAACTGGAATAACTTTCCTCTTCTGATACCTGCACCCCAATAAAATTACACTGACTGCTAAGCTCTAGACAAGTGATGTCCTGTCTGTCTGCAGCCTAATATCTCATTGGCGGGCAGAAATAAATATTTAGAGAGAAAAAAAAAATGGCTCTTTTATCTCTCTTATCTTATATATCTTTTCTCTCTAAAAAAAAAAAATATAAATACTTCTCTCCTATAAACGTTTGATGGCTAGGTGACCATGATTCTCTGGCCAGGTCGCTGTTTCCCCAGCAGATTAATCCTCGGCCTGACTTGTTTTGCAGCTCATTTGGACGGGCTGTAAATTCCAGCGCGTCCTTTCACTGAGGTGCCAGATGCGTTATGTATACTTAAGCAACTGTTAAGCTCTTTAGGTATTTGAAACTGGACAAATATTGTTCTTTTTTAACAGTGTGGAACTTTGTCCTCATAGAATTTGCAGGATATTGCAACTGCCCTACTACAGAGTTTTGTAGGCAGGGCTTTTTTTTTTTTTTTTTTTTTTTTTATACACTTGGGTTAGGAAAAAATAAGGCAAAAGAATATGTGAAAAGTATATAATAAGCTGCATACATACCCACAATGGCATAGATCAGGGCTTCCCTACATTTTTGTTTTTTTCCCTGCAGTTCCACTCATTTTCTAATGATTGTTTACATCAATTAAAGCCTGTAACCACTCCAGCTTCCGGGGGCCTATTCAGCATTTCTTGTCAAGGGATCAAAATAAAAGTAATTTTAGGGGGCGGTCTGGGGAGTTGCACACACCAGATCTGGGATTCCCCAGGGAGAAGAAATAAATCTCAAGTTTTGTTACTTTTTTTTTTGGGGTAACGCCACTTTGGTGGAGTTTCTGGATCAGATTTCTCTCCCAGCACATGAGTACATCAGGCTGGTGTCTTGCATTGGCCTACACCTCTGGCTGGAAGTGTGGGAGATGGGGTTTGCCTTTCCCGGATTTTGTTCCATTCCCCCTGGGACATCCCGAATTGAGATGCCTCGCTGTCTGAGCCCCCCCACAACTCCACTTTTCACTCACCTTTTCCTGTGGCGCAGGCTCTTGTACAGTGAGAGCCATCTGCCATGACTATGTGATTCAGCACACGGCGAGCACACCTATATAAGCCTATATGAGGGAAAAGGGTGCGTGCATGCGGCAGCACGCTCCCCATTCACAACAATGAGAGACGTTTGCTGAATGACATAGTCACATAGACATAGATGAGTGCCCGAGCATGTGGCGTTGGAGCGTAGAAAGGTGAGTGTTTACAGGAATCCTGATTCGGAATGCCCCGGGGGAAGGCCGGCGGCCGGCTCTGGAATCATTTCGATTTCAGGGCAGACCCAAGTGAGTTTTGTGCCGCTTTAACTGCGTGCTGAGTCTTACCGATTTGCGGCTCTAAAACTGGATGCCACCCCCCTGACACGCATTTGTGTCCACCACCAATGGTATATCCATGTTGTAAGCTAACCTGACATGCCCCACGCAGCCAATCATTAAGGTGTGACTGCTTGCTCCGGACTGGAAGCAGCGATGTTCACCAAGGCTGGGGGGGGGACACTCTCATACACACTGGAACTGACTGTTTTTCTTTGCCAGGACAGAGACTTGCCCTACACTTTGATATTGACCATATTCCCCTGATGTTAGTCTTTCCTTGAGGTCTTGTCTTGATGTTAAATTACAGTATCTGAAGCTGCCTGCACCAGTCCTATTAGTTGATTCAGCATTACCTGCACTGCAATACAAATGATCTCTCGCCTAACCAGTTCCCACATTAGACCTGTATCCAAACTCATCCCACAGGCTTGTACTTGTTTAATTCCTCGCCTGCAGATCGCTTGTGTGCATTTACATTACTCAGTATGAGGTTTCCCTACCTGAGCTCAGTAATGTGCCGAGAGGGAACTTCTAATGTGGCCCATTGCCTGTCCTGCGTAGAGCCACCACCACCATCTGTGTCCTCAAACCGTATAATGGGGAAATTACCGGTGCTGGCTACATTCCACTCGGCAGGCCTAATGAGCTGGGAGAAGCTCACCCCGTGGAAATGGAAGCACCATTATCTGTAGAATATAGAGGAAAGCTGTTATTCTATTTCCCAGATAACATTTAGCATAGCACATTAACCGCTCTAATGTCCCCACTCTCTGGGCTCTCACTTGCCAAATGTTAGTTTGCTTGTGTTTTTTTTGTCAGTATTGCACAGGGGATTCTTCTTCCCTCTAATAAGCGATTCTGCATCTAACTGGAACTGATGATAAAAAATGTATCGTAAAGGAAATCCTCAGCCATAAAGTTGAAGTGGAGCAATCACCAGGATTTTGCCTATCTTGGCAATTGCTCCTTGTCCCTGGGGTATTCTGGTTTGGGATGCCTGGCTTTGTGAACCCCCCCTTCACCGCTCAACTCACTTTTCTGCCATTCCTATGGTGCATATCCAATCAGCGCTTTATGCCATGCATACTAAAGCACAACATAAAGCCGTTCTGACTGAGCGACAGCTGCTGCATCCACAGTTTCCCTGTGGAGTGGCCTATCTGAATGGCTGGGTGCGGGAGCACGCACAGCTGCAGGGATGCCGGGGATGCGACCCGCGATCTTGGCTAGGATCCAGCAGAAAGGTAAGGGGTTTGGGGGGGCGATCTGGGGGGGGGGGGGGGTTCACGCAGTGGTGCAGTCCTGAATCTGGATGCCCCAGGAACACCTAGTTGGCCAATTGTATCTCGACAGTCCTCCAGAGACGCTACCTTTTACCTCAGTGGAGCCATGGTGGGGGAGACTTTGACACAATTCCCGGTAGATGGCTATACCGCTTCAGCTGCTGCTGAACGGAGTGGGACCCTATTTTTTGGGAATTTTAAGCATTAAAAACCCTTAAAAATCCCTCCAAAAATGGCGTGAGGTCCCCTTTACCCAGCATACCAGCTATGGGGGCTTGTAGAACAGGGTGCATGGGCCAGCTTTGGGGGCCCCTGGCCCTACAGGCTACAAGCCAGCATAGCCTATGTCCACAGGCTCTTCTGCCCCCCCCCCCCCAGGGTTTTTTCTTTCTTTACTTACCTCCAGCTGCCAGCTCCTGTGTCCCTCGCCGATCCGATGACGGATGCAGTGATTGCTGGCCAGTGGAGGGGGGAGGCAGGGGATCAGAGCATCTCCTGCCTCTCTCATCTGTCCAGCGATCAACGGGCATCTGACAGCTGATCAGGAATGACGCCCACGGGAGTGAGTGGGGCTAGTCGTGAAGATTCGCGAATCTAGAATCTATTTTTTCGGACACCTCCTGATCACAGTGGTGTGAATGGACCAGTATACTCGCAAGGTTATCCATCATTAAAAGAGCCAGGATGGAGGGTGAAACTTTCACTGTGACATACAAATGAATTAGGTTATAAAAAAAACTGTCAGACTGGGGCCAGGGCTAATTTGCAACCAGTTATATAGAGAGGTGCTGACTGGTCTGACTAGTCACTTTTTAAAGATCCTGATAGTGTTCCCTTTTAACAGTCCTTTTAATGACAGATCATTTTCATTTTGGACTTTGAAATGTATGTAGAATAAAACGATAAAGACTTGAGAACCCCCAAACCTATTCTTGCCGGAGTCACGGCACGTTGCCTTGCTCTAAACGACATCATTTATGACCTCATAAAGTTGAAGCCCTCTGTACAAAGTTTGGGTTTTATGGCTCGGCGAGTGCTTTCTGGCACTTTTTATGCCTCCCTCCTCGCCGGCGATTTCCGGAATGATGGCGGGCAGCTCGGCTCTCACAGATGCTGGCTCCACACCCGAGCACTCGTGCATCTCGCCAGTGCGGGCCGCAGTCGGGCAGCTCATTAACAGCAAGTAACGGGCAGATAAAGCACCTCTTCTGCTTTGCAGGCCTCGCTGGATATTATGCTATGTACAATTTCAAGCCCATCCTGCTGTGCTTGCTGCTGAGCGCTTTCATATTTAAAGCTTTTTGTGCACATACTAAAGCAGTCGTTGCTTTGGCGACTTCTCATCCCCTTTGCTGGTATGGGCTCACATAGTTGAGGGGGCCTAGTGGACATGCCAATGTAGAAAGGGGGGGCATGTAGCTGAGGCTCGGTGGACACTCTCACGAGAAACAAGATTTCCACCAAGGTTGAGGGATATTAGAGGAGATGCCATGCAATTAAAGTATAGGGTGTCTGCCTGGGACCCATATACCACAATGTGGTTTGAGATGAAACTGTGTGTTGGCCTTAAACCGGACCTTCAGCATAATTTATTAACAAGCCCAAACCCTTAAAAACTATTTCCCAGCCTCTAAAATTAATATATTTTAAGTTTCTAGTTGCTTACTTTTTATTCTTTCCTCCGCTGGTTTGCAACTCTGTTCAGGACTCTAGGATACAGGCGCCGCCATCTTGCCTCAGAAGCATCATACACACTGAGGAGAGAGTGGTAAAGTGCAGAGGGGCGGGTTATAGCTGTGCTTTGCACAGGAGGAGCAGAGCTGGGGTCAGGGAAAGGACAGCAATCCCAGAATGGTCCGGGGGAAGTCCTGTACTTGTACCTGGTGCAGTTAATCTGGCCTAATCCTAATCCTAGTGGAGAGCTCGGTCTAAGGGGCATTTCACACAGAGGGGCACCCCAAAGCGGGGTGCCCCAGGAGGAAGGCCCAAAACCCAGGATAGTGAAAATCCCAGGTTTTGATTCACTTCTTAAGGGTGTAGAACCTCTTAAACTGGACATTCAGCATCATTTAAAGTGGACCAACACCCAGGATTTTGACTATCCTGGGTTTTGGTCCACGTGCCCCGCTATGTGAAACCCCCCAGATCGCTAGCTTCAACTCGCCTCACCCCGCTCCTACGGCGCTTGCGCGGCTGCTCATGCAGTCGGTGCGCTCGGAGCCGCTGAGCTATGCACCTCTAAGCAACTCCGACTCAGAGCACGCTGGCAGCCGCATCTCACGCTTCCCTCTGACAGGGAGCGCGCCCGCGCCGGCCATTCACGAATGGGCGACGTGGGTATGTGCCCTGCTAGAGAGAAGCGTGAGATGTGGCCTGTGCATGCGCCGTTGGACCGGGATTCAGGTAAGGTTTGTGGGCATCCTGGGGGGGGTTCACACAGTGGGGCATCCCGATTTTGGATGCCCCGCTGGGAGGGAATGGATTTGTAAGATTCCCGGGCCGATCCTGCTGGGTGTTGGTCCACTTTAATAAAAAGCCCAAACCTTTAAAAAAAAAACTATTCCTCACCACCTAAAACAAATATATTTTATGTTTTTAACCATTTACTTTTTATTCTTTCCATCAATGAGCTTCCAGGAACCTAGGATACGGCGCAGCCATCTTGCCTCAGAAGCATCACATACTGAGGAGAGTAGAGCGGGAAAAAAAGTACAAGGGGCGGGGGTTATAGCTGTGCTTTGCTCAGACAGAGCAGAGCCGGGGTCAGGAAAAGGACAGCAATCCCAGAATGCAGAGCGGCACAGTCAGAAGGCACTTCCTGTTTGCAGGCTGCCTGATTCTCCATGAGCCGCCATCTTGGATGTTTAAAGGGTTTATAACATGCAGTAGATGCACGTAGGATAATTTTTCAATGTGAGCAATCTGTATGTACTGGGCGGGGGAAACATATAAGATAGAGTCTTATTCAGGGTGAAGGTCCGCTTTAAGTTAAGGGTCAGGGGCAAGAGTTTGTTTTCTTTAATGTGCAACCCTTTTCTACCAAAATAGCTGCTCAGCTTGTTACTGGAAACAATGAGTACAAGTATTGTGGCAGACAATGTTGTTCCCGGGCCACGGCTGAAGCCCAGTCTCTGCCAAATTAATGGCGCTTGACGGAGCGGAAAGACTAAGGTCATGTTTAGCAGCTTACAGCAGCAAGTGCACAAACATAATGGAGGTTAAGCAAGTAGACAACCTCCGGCTGGTTCTCTCAGTACAGTGACCTTCGTTGGTGTAGATGGCGAGAGCTGCTTCATGTTTTGAAGCTCCCTCCCATCAGCGACAGGATGTTTTACATTTATGTGCTGCGTTTATTCTTGCTAAGTATGTTTCGTGTTCCTGAAAACCCTACAGCTCATCAACCCTAATCTTAAAGCGGACCTTCAGCATCATTTAATAAAAAGCCCAAACCCTTTAAAAACTATTACCCAGCATCTAAAATTAATAGATTTTACGTTTTATGTAACTTTCTTTTTTATTCTTTTCCCCCCTAGTCTGTTCAGCGCTCTAGGATACAGGTGCCGCCATCTTGCCTCAGAGGCATCACATACTGAGGAGGGGAGAGCAGGGTGAGAATACGGGGGCGGGGTTATAGCTGTGCTCTGCACACACAGAGCAGAGCTGGGGTCAGGAAAAGGACATCAATCCCACAATACAGAGTGGCATAGTCAGAGGACACTTCCTGGCTGCAGGCAGCCCGAGACTCCATGGGCTGCCATCTTGGATGTTAAAAGGCTCAGAAAATACTGTAGATGCAGGTAGGATGATATTTAATGTGGGCAATCTGTATGTACAGGGTGTGGGGAAACACATATGACTTTTATTCAGGTTTAATGGAATTGTTCGGACTTTATGGTTCCCAGTAAAATATGGGTGGAAGTACGTGCAGTATTTTAAAGTGGACCAAAACCCAGCTCGATCGGCCTGGGGCATCCAAAATCATGATGCCCCGCTGTGTGAAACTTCCCAGGTCGCCCCATTCACTTACCTCGTTTCCCAGTCTCATGGAGCGTCTAGGAGCAGCGGCTCTGACGGATGGATCCTTCCTTCTAACAGGGAACATGCCCGCATTGGCCATTCCCAAATGCCTGGCGCGGGCACGCTCCCTGTTAGAGGAAAGCGGAGAATGCGGCCGTCGATGCCACTGCTCTTAGATGCGCCGTGTGACCGGGAAGAGGTGAGCTGGTCTCAGTGTCCTGAGGGGTTTCACACAGTGGGGCACCCCCGGGGAATGGACCAAAACCCAGGATAGTCTAAATCCTGGGGTTTGGTCCACTTTAAAGGGACTGAACAACCAAAGGCAATAAAAAGCAAGCGGCTCCCCTTATGCTTGTCCCATGTGCCTCTCCTCCTCCATTTTCTGTAGTGCTGGGTAGACGTAGTAGCAGAGCTCCAAAGTTTCCCCTCCTTTTTAACTTTATTTCTCCAGGACCAGCAAAAAAGTGGTCCTGCAGCCACTCTTTCCCTTGGTGCACTCCGCGTGACCAAGTGAGGCAAGCCACAATGATCCCGCAGCTGTCTGACCGCATCAGAGCATTTTCATGGCGCCTAATGCTGTGCCAAGACATGACCCTCCCAGCTCATTTTCGAATCAGAAATTAAGGAAAAGGAAGCTCCATCGATTTTGGGATTCTTTGGAAACCAAACCCTTCCACCTGGCCCTACCAGTGATGCCCAATAAGGAGGGTAAAAGCAGAAGCCCAAGCTTTTTCATGCTTCCCACCCAGCTTCTAAGCCTGATCTCTACGTTCCTCCTCCAATGATGGCATCAGAATTTTCCTGTTACTTTACCTGAATCAAACCTTTTACTGTCCCGAGAGAGTACGATCTATAAGATTCCCGGGCCGATCACCTCCCTCCCCGCGGGACATCCGAGATCGGGATGTCCCGCGGGGTGAAACCCCCCCAACGCCCCAAATCCGCTTACCTTGTCTTCGGCGGCGGCCGGACGTCTGTGAATGGCCAGCGCGGGCGCGCGTGCGTCAAGAGTGACGCGCGGGAGGCGGCGGCGGAGGAGCCGCTTGTCTGTTGCTGTCAAATCGCTTGTCCGTCCGCGCTGATTGGACGGCACGGCCACGTGGGAGCGGGGAGAGGTGAGTTTTCCGGGTGATCGGGGGGGTTTCACACAGCGGGGCACCCCGATCGGGGGTGCCCCACCGAAGTGGACCAAGTCCCAGGATAGTCAAAATCCTGGGTGTTGGTCCACTTTAAGACAGTTTGAAATGGCCCATTTACACTGTTCCCGTAAGGGTTAAGCTAGGAGGAAGTTAGCAGCTGCCTAAACATGGGGTGTTATCCACTACACTGTGTTAGGCACCAAGTCAACCTGTCTGTTGAAAGGGAACTGTTGCTATGATATTTAAGTTGGCTGATTTATTCAAATGAGTTTAGATCCAAA